>JAENPR010000324.1:0-642425 GCA_018135685.1 Themeda triandra | reverse complement strand
GGCGGCGCGGCCCCGCCCTTTCCCGACCCGCGGCGGCGCGCCCCCGAGCCTTCCCCAACCCTCGCCGGCGTGGCCCCGCCCCTTCCCCGACCCGCAGCGGCGGCGACGTCCTCTCCCCCACAGGTGGCGGCGCCGGCGAGCCCCTCCAAAGCAGATCCGGCCAAGTCGTGACTCCCCTCCCGTCCTCGGGCGAACGACCAAGGGCGGCGCGGAGGAGAGTGGCCTGGTCGACTTCTGTTTCGATCTGGAAACGGCTGGAAGGGTGGCACGGAGGAGAGTCGCCCAGTCGAGATCCGCCTCGATCCGGCCTCTTCGAGTATTTCGTGGAGTACACCATGCTGCTCTACGCATCCTCCAGCGAGGACGGCGAGTCAACGAAAACACCGATCATCATTATGTCATCCAGGTCGTCACTCTCCATACTGGTCCTGTTATGTAAAAGTAATTGCAGATCTAAGCTTTGTTTTGGCGATTGATTTGGGTTATTAGGTTCTAAAACTTCATCTGATTTTACCTGCAGCTACATGTTTCTGTAATTTTTTCCGCAACACGATGACTTCACTGCTGCAATCTCAACGGAGTTGTCCTCAGCATGTTGATTTGATAGCTGCGCTATCCCCATGCTGTCAGTGTTATGATCTGACCATCTATAACACATGTTGTGTCATCGGATCATCCCTGTCGACAGGTATATTTTAGAGTTTTTGTTTAGTTTTTTCAGTACATTAAACTAAGTGGCCGGCCATGGGGTAGGTGTAGCTGGGCATGCACGCACGCAGTTGGCTTAATTATGCCCCATCGCTGGTGTCCAAGGGCCAGCCCCCTCCCTGCTGGGCACAGCCTTGGTGCAGCTAGCTTAACTGTATAATCCCTGACCTAACTACAATGGTTGAGTCAAAAAATAATGGTTAACTGATAATCCTGAGTCCCAACAATTGTTTTAATCCTGAATCCTAATCCTGAAAGATGGACAAAAATAATTCTTGCCTTATTTCTCAACCGATTTGGTCATGTCAGACAAAGTAGGCTGGTTATAGTATACTCCTGAGTTCATGGTAAGCTTGATAATCATGAGACTTATAGAGTGATGCCCTAACATTCCATGGTCAGGAAGATTCAGTACATTCATTTTTGAATAAATGTTTGCTGCCTTCATATTCATTTTTTGTCAACTGATATTCATTCGGTCTGTGACATTAATATTGCCAGGAACTGGACTAAAACTGATTAGCACACAGTTGGAAATTGCTACCTAAATCGGGTCATGTCTGCTTGCCTTTTGCATGCTCTCGATCTACAGTTCACTATCCTGTAGAATGCAATAGCACAGAAATGCGGAGTTGCGGACTATATTACGCTGATAACTAAAAAAAGGCAAGCGGATGTATAGTTCACTGTCCTGTATAGTTCACTGTCTTGTTTACAGGAGAGCTCCTTTAGTGTATGTTAATCTTTTCTCTTGTCAATCAGCAACACAATTTCTGAGGCTAACTGAGGCTACATAAGGGGTAAGTTTGTTTTAATGGATGCCTATTTGCTTGTTTAGCATTATCTATAGACATAGGTTGAGCTGTTCCATTTTCCCCTGATGTATCCTGACTCTTAACAATAAGAAGTCATGTTTTCCAAATTTATCTGCATTTGAGATATGATAACTAATATATTTTTCACTTGGACTTTCAAGCATTGAATTTCATACTATAGGTAGTAAGACAGTATGCTGGTATCTAGAGTAGTTCTAAATGTTTGATTTGTTGATTAGTTTGGTATGGACAAAAACGACGGAATTTGGACACTCCGGCTACATTTTCAGTTGCTGATTAGTATTTGAATAATATCGCAAATATTTGCATAACAACTCACGTCATCAGGTTGCCGCCGCCACGTGCCGAGGCTGAGATGTCCAGGTGATGGGCGGCCGGATAGCTGGCTGTGCGGGCAAGAGGGACTCTGCTGGCCTTGGCGTGGTCAGCCCCCTCCGCGCAGGTAAGGCTGGACGAAAAACTCGAAGCTCGTTAGCTCGCTCAGCTCGTGGCTAGCTCGGCTCGACTCGACTCGGCTCGTTAGGATAATGAGCCGAGCCGAGCCGAGCCAAGATTTTAGCTCGTTAGTTATAATGAGCCAACTCGAGCTAGCTCGTGAACTGCTCACGAGCCAAACAAGCCATGCTTTTGAGGGAAAAACTCATCACAGTAACAACATCTGAACCCTTGACACAATTTTATATAACAATTTAATTTGCATGTGTTTTTTATTTTCCCAGCCCAAATTACCAGTATTCTTTCATTGCACTTCGGCTTATCTTTCTCTCCTTATTAGATATGTACTCCTCCTTAGTCAATTATCACTGTTCATCATGTTCTGCAATTGTCCTTTCAAATTGTGTTTGATAGATAGACTGATAATTCCAGATATGATTTCCAACATGCTCTCACTCAGCTGCACCCTTGTTCCATATTTTTATGAAACAATTTAGATTTTTTATTCGTAGTACATAACTGAACTCTTAACTTGTTAGGCCTTGCATTAGAGAGAACAGGCTTTCTGAGGCTAGCCATATCAGAGAGAAGTACTTCAATAGATATCTTATCGAGAGAAGTACTTCAATAGATATCTTACAGTGACATCTTTTATACTTGCATTACATCCAGAAATAGATATCTTGCAATAATTAATGAGGTTTTATGTCAGAAATCAGACAACATTATCAATAATTAATCTAATTCTATGTTAGATTAAATATAATGGAAGGTTTATATGGTCACACATGACAATATCTATGAATGGGCAAAAGAAAGGTTTATTTCGGTATCATCAATTCATCAAGTACGTAGATACTTTATGTGAATGGGCAAAAGAAAGGTCAAATACTTGTTTATTTTTTATGGTACATTGGCAAATTTCTTATGCAGGCAAGAACCGCTATTTGTATTAGTCATTCCCAAGCTTAATTTTCTAAATTGTAGACCTTGGAACTACAGTGTTCCTGATTGACGAGGTGCAGCAATTTTGGTTGCATGCTAGGTGCTCGAAAAAATTTCCATTCAAATTATTTATGAGATTTATTTTTGGAGATGCAGGCTTGATTTGTGTTCGGTATTTGACTCTTAGTTTGATAGTTTCATTACATTTTGTTTCATATTTCCTGGGATTGATGATCACAATGTTTAGAAGCTCTTTATCAACTAGACGTTTCATCCTTTTATCTGCAACACTATTGCAGATTGCAAAATACATCTTGGTCGGTTGCATTTGGAAGATGACATGCCACATGTTATTTAAATGAAATAATTTTGATTTCAGCTATCTTGAAATCGTTCTAGGCTTAGCAATGGGACCGCTTGTTAGGCAAAGCGGTGATGTTTTTGGTTTTGTTGGGGAAGCCTGATTGGCCTATGGTGCTGTTTGGTCCAACTTTCTCTTTCTGGTGAATATGGAGTAGTCCGTGCGCAGTACTGCTGAATTCAGAATGTGGATGCCTGGGTGTTCTAGTTCTTTACCTGGCTTGGATCTTGTATTTGTTAGTTTTTACTTGCATAACAAAAATTGTGCCATTTTGTTTTTCAAAATAGGTCCTGGAAGCTAGAAGTACCCAGTGTTTATTCAACTTGAAAGCTAATTTGGAGCAGAAAGAAGATAGCTAATTTGGAGTGTCAATTTGATTTCTGCATCACATCACTTACTTGACCTTTTTGCAGTGATATACTAACTTTTTCTGTAATTTTCTCATATGCATGGTTATATGGCTTTATGTAAACTGGACTACAGCTAATTTGGCTGCATGGATCACACATGTACTCCTAATTCAATTTAATTTTTCTTAGGGACCTTGCTTGAACTACATGGATAAATTAGTAACTGAAATGATTCCTACGCCTGATTCCACTTGTAAACATACTTTTCTGTTATGTGAGTTCTGGTTTATTTCAAATGCTACATTAGCTCCTACATTACTGCCACCCTAAATTTTAACATAACACTCAATAGAATAAAGTAAGTACTACTATAATATGTGTCAGTTTTCTTGTGATTGCAATGGAGCATCTGAATCCTACTTTTCATCCGTGACATGTATGAGCGCATTTTGAGTTTGAGTTGGTACATAATCAAATTTGTAGGTGAAGTAGCTCGTTTATTGGAGTAGTCATAGAATTCCTTGTTTAGATTGTTTAGATTAGTCTGCCGTTCTTGTTGTTTTATCTGGTAAAAAAGGACATCATCTCAGTAGCAGTAGTTAGTCCTCAGTTCCAATGGCTACTAGTATTACTCGCTTTTGCTCGTGGTAATTCTGATAAAAAAAAACTTTATAGTTTTTTCCTTTCGGTTCACTAGCATAATTGGTTAGCTTCCTTTTTTTTCCTGCATTACAGCCACTAATTCATGTTAACTAGTTTTTTTTCTCTAAATCACTGGTGTAGCAGTCTGAAGACTACCAAGGTTCAGAAAACTCACTAGATAAAGCAGATCCCACCACTGATTATTCTAGAAGATGAAAGAAGTTCCTATTTATTTAAAAAAATGTTGCACAATGCACACATCTCACATGGACAAGGACATAATATTTGAGCAAGTACTTGTTAGTTGCTAGATTACGATTAGTACTCTTAAATGAAATTATTTGTGATCAGACTACTATGCCTTTTGTGCTCACACATTGGATTTTTATGAGGTCACACTTATGATCATATAGCCTAGGTGCAGTTTTCAATCTAAAATTTGCCCTTTGCTTCTCACTTGTCGAAAATGAGCCTTGGGGTATCTAAGATGGCACAATAGTATGATTTTTTCCCTGCCATGGAACATGAAGGACTGCATGGCTACTATTCTTTAGATCTTATTTTGGGCACGTCAAGTTTGGTAGAAGGGCAGGAGAAAGAATGATGATTATTTTGTGAATGGATAGGTACAGACCTCATAGAAACTCTTAAATGTTTTGATCCCTGGACCCATGTTGACCTGTGTATTTGCACTAGCCTACCGCCAGTGTGGTAATGCTGGTTTGAAATGTAGTGGTCGAGGCTATGAGGTAGTATAGAAAATATTGAGATTTAAATTATGTCGAGTTTTAGAAGACAGACATGTTCTAACAATTTTTTCCTATGCTCTCGTCCTTACAACAAGGTATGCTGGAGTCCTCTCTTGTTTGGACTGATCGTTGTCTCCACCAGGCATAAAATTTGACATTGATTTTATGATTTATCTATGTTGATTTATGTATGCACTAGCTGACATTACAGAAGCAAGTTATTAGGACTGCTCCAAATGTGAGCATTTGTATCGCTTTCACCATATATTACTATCCGTTAGTTCTGCCACTATACTGAATTTTTCTCTGTACTACGATTTACTTTTGTGAGTTTGACCTGCTCTAATGCACACATGTTAGCAAGCTGAGGATCTAGAGATATAATGTGTTAGGAATAATTCTTGATTTTTTAAGCCATGGTTACTATGCTCTCCCTAGTTATCATGTTCTGCTACAGTCAACTTCGGGCAAATGCACCATTGGGAGTCGGCACCATTCCAAAATCGTTGGTACCAATCGCATCGACAAGTTCTACAAGTACTAATAAGAACTGTAACAGCGAGCCTGCTTGGAGTCATGCTTGTAATATTATATCATGATCTATCCGCTTTTAATCACAAATGTTACTGATTCATATCCTTTGCTTGTAATGTGCACTATCGTCTATACGAAAAACACACGGAGAGGAGAAAATATAATCTTAATAGGAAAACAACACTTTGGATATCAGCAGAATATGTTTTCCTGAAAAACAAAAAAAAAATTGTTCGCATGCAAAAGGCAAAAATACCAATTGTAAAACCTGATAGCGTAAAAAAATACAGAAATAATTTTGAGACGGCGTGAAAAAAGTAACAAAAAAAAAACAAGTGAGGAAATAACTGAAAAAGAGAAAGAGACGGCGAGAAAAAATCTTGAAAGAAAACAGAGACGGAATAACTGAAAAATCGCAGATGGCGTGAAAAAATGAAACAGACATGTTCTAGGACGCAAAACCTGGTCGGGTGAAAGAAAAAGGAAAAGAAAATAAAATAGACCAGTCATGATCGCCCGGGGCAGTCTTTGGAGGAGGCTCAGAGGGAGTCATCGCCGGCGGAGGAGAGGGCGGCGGGGGGGTGAGGACTCTCATCCTGGTTTTAGCTACGCAATTGTTTTGTTGCACATCGATATCTCCCGCTAAAAACCATATTGTTAATTGGGTCGCACCTAAGTTGATTTGGGAAGTGTAGCATAACTCTAGTTGTACGCAGAACCGGATCCAACAATATGGTGTGCTCTGGCAACCACCATACCTCACTGCTCATGAAAACACCCCCTCCTCCCAGCAGTTTGTCCATGTTTCATGCCCTTGACAGTGCCTACTGAGTTCTACTCACGGTAGATGATGATGTATGAAGGAAATAAACCTACATGAAACTATTGGACCAAGGAGCATCTTCAACACATTACTCATCTCATCCCAAATACCAAAAAATTGCTATATGAGGGATTGAGGATGTTCAGCAAATTACGCATCCTATCCCCAATACCTAAATTTTTTAAGCAACTCCTCAAAACTCAACAAACAGCAACACCCCCCCCCCCCCTTCAAATTGTTTTGGTAATCTAATAGAGCATATGAAGAAAAAACTATACTTGGAAATGGAGGATAAGTAATCTGTTACTTATCTTCCATTCTTTAGAAGTCTATACAGGTGATGTCTTACTATTGGTAACGTGTCTTTTTCTCTCCTCCAATAGACTACCAAAAACATATCATTTATATCCATTATGACATGTGGAGCCCTGCTGTCAGCGGATTAAAGACCTTTTTTTATTACCCCCTTCTCTTCCCCACATGTCTCTCTCCTCTGTGGCCGAGTGCCGAGCACCGCCACCCGACGCTCTCCTCTCCTCGCCGGCGTCGCCCCTAGCCGCGGCCCTATCCTGGACCGCCCAAGACGCCGCCAGTCGTGCCTCTCTCCTCTGCCCAAGCCGCCCTTGGGCCGCAACTCCGCCCACCGCCCGAGCTACCCCTGGCTGCGGCCCCTCCCTCCGCCGCTCAAGCCACCTCGGCCACACCTCCCTCCGGTGCTTGGCTGTGACCCAGCCGTGCCTCCCTTTCGACGCTCAGCCACGACCTAGCCGCGGACCCCTCCGCCATCACCCGATTCACCCTCGAGCTTGCCACCACGTCCAACCGTCCACCATCGCCGCAGGGGTGAGGCCCAGGTCACCGTCGAGGTCCTCTTCCTCTCTCTCTCTCTCTCTCTCTCTCTCTCTCATGAAATGTCTTCCCGCCGCAAGAAACTGCCGGCTAGGGGAGAGGGCTGCATCTCCTACATTTGAGGGAGATAGAAACGATTTTGAGTAGTTACTAAAAAAGTTTAGGTAGTAGTTAATAAAAAGGTTTAGGTATTAGGAATGGGATGTGTAACCTGTTGGAGCATCCTCCATTACCTATGTGACAGTTTTTATGTGAGAATTTTTAGAATTCATCTTTCTTTACAACATTTCGTGAGGTAACGTGGTGGCTATTTTGAAGCATCTAATCTCTTCTTTTAAAATTTTTCTAACTTTGAACAAGTTTATAGAAAAAAAAAAATCCAATATCTATAGTCTCAAATTCGTTTTATTAATCCCTCTATTAAATATGTGTTGACAGTGCATTTATTTGAACTCATAGATGTTGGTGTATTGAACTCGTAGATGTCGGTGCATTTTTCTAAAAAATTGGTGACGTACCAATTTAGAAGAGAGAGAGTAATTAGTATAGTATAATAATAGCAATACACTAGTGCAAATCTACTTAAAAAGAAAAAAAATTCACCCTCTTACCTCTTTGCGCCTTAAGTACGCGTTTGGTTCAGGGACCTAGAGGGATAAGATGGACCTGTCCATGTTTTTTGGTTTACCATTTGGCTGGAGGTTTTTTTTTCGTTGAGGGCATCTCAAAACTGGGATAAGGAGTCTATTACGTGGGTCCAAGTTGTCAGCCTCCTTGTCCCCGACTCCTCATCTTTCTCTCCGCTGGCTCCTGCGCGCTGTCGGCGCCCTCCCCCTACCTGCTGTGCCCCCACGGCCACCAGCGCACCCTCCCCTCGCCTTCTGCGAACCAGCGGACCTAACTTCCTCGCAATTTCCGGGGAAGCGATGTTTGGTGCGGTTGTGACTGATGCGGGTCAACAGCACATGTCTTCGTCTTGGTAAAGATCCGGTGCGGTGCCCCAGTTTCCCCGATCCGCCGCCCAGCCTCTACCTCCTGGCCCCGCTCCCCCGCCAATGCCGCTCCCGTTCGATGCCGTCGGCCAAGCCGTCGGCGCGGCGACGTGGCTGGTCGGCGTGGTGGCCGAGCGGCTCGTCGGCGACCGCGTCGCGGCGTGGGCAGCCCGCCACGGCGTCGGCTCGGAGGATGTCGCGCGCCTCAGGGCCGAGCTGCGGCGCGCCAACCTCGTGCTCGGCGCCGCGCGCGCTAGCGGGAAGCGGATCGGGAACGAGCAGCTCGCGGAGCCCATCGCCGTCGTGCGCCGCCTGGCCACCGACGCGCGCAACCTCCTCGACGAGCTCGACTATCTCGACATCAGCGACAAGGTAAGCTGCGTCCTTGCCGCTCCGTGTCTTGAGCTTATTAGCAACTCTCGCAAAACGAACCCAACTTCCGTTTGGTCTTGAGCTTATTGGTCGGCAAGGGGCACGCCGTCCTTCCGTTTGTCTCGCACACCCTCTCCTCCGATCCAAATTTGGCTATTTTAGAATCCATATCTAGGCTATCTTGCTGCTGTGGGAACGGGCAAGATATGCAATTGTACTCTATTTATTTACTGTGGGAAGATACACAACTAACGCTTCCAATTGATATCAAACAGATCAAAGATAAGGAGCGCAGCTGCAGCAGCCCAAGTTCATCAAAGGCGCAGTCTATTATTCGATTTGCATATGGTTTTGCCAACCAGAGCAGTAAATATATATCGTCTGCAGTAAAAGTTTCTGCCGTGCATACTAAGGAGGATCATCCTTTGACAGCCAAAAGAAGAATTGAGCGTCATGATATCATTAATGGAATAAAAAGACTGAAGCTTGCTGGTTCAGGTAATCAAACCATTCCAGAGACAGAGCTTGAAGGCGGGACGGTCTCGGATGAAACTCCACAAAGGAAACTCTGTAAGGATGACATATCTAGGAGAATAAAAATTATTGTTAACGAGTTACATGAGATCTGTGAGGACGTTCGCAAGGCTCTCAAGCAAGACAAAATTGATGAAATTACTCGAGCTGCACAGAGCACAAAACCAGACTCACGAGTGGAAGGGGCCTGCTACACTGAAACCAAAGTCTTTGCACGGGAAGATGAGAAGAACGAGATTGTAAAATTAATCACCAATAGCTCAGAAACCAATCAAAAGCTTGTGCTTCTTCCAATTATTGGTAATGGAGGTGTTGGGAAGACAACATTTGCTCGGTTAGTGTACAATGACCCAGAAGTAAAAACTAAATTCGATACCAGGATTTGGATTTATGTTTCTTCTATCTTTGATGAAGTCAAGCTTACGGGAGAGATTCTAGAATGTATTTCTAAAGGCAAGCATAAAAGCATGACTCAGAATTTGAGTATGCTCCAAGATGGTATAAAAAAATATTTGACCAAAAGATTCCTGCTTGTTTTGGATGATGTGTGGGAAGAGAATGAGAGACGCTGGGAAAAGTTGTTAGCTCCACTTAGATGTTCAGAAATCTCAGGTAATGTGGTTTTGGTTACTACTCGTATAAAACCAGTTACGAAAATAATGAATATTGTGGAGCAGCACATCAACTTGGGTGGTTTAAAGGAAGATGTGTTTTGGCTTTTCTTCAAAAGGTGCATATTTGGTGATGAAAACTATCAAGGCCGAAGGAAGTTACAGAAAATTGGAAAGGAAATAGCCACTAGGTTAAGAGGAAACCCACTAGCAGCAAAAAGTGTCAGCACACTTTTGAAAAGAAGACTTGAAGAGGGTTACTGGCAGAGAATTTCTGATGGTGATGAATGGAAACTACAGGGAGACAATGATGACATCATGCCAGCACTCATGCTTTCTTACAATCACCTTCCTTACCACCTTCAGAGATTGTTCTCTTACTGTGCTTTATTTCCAAAGGGCTACAAGTTTAACAAGGAACAGTTGGTACATATTTGGATTGCTCTTGGCTTTATAATTGACGAAAGAAATAGACCAGAGGATACTGCTGGTGACTATTTTGATGACTTGCTAGAACGAAGCTTCTTTGAAAAAATTGAGGAGCCACAGGAAGATGCATATTATCTCATGCATGATTTAATTCATGATCTTGCGCAGAGTGTCTCTGTCAATGAATGCTTCACTGTAGATGGCTCAGGTCCTCGAACAGTCTCCCGGTATGTTAGTCATATAAGCATCTGGACTGAGACTGCATACAAGAAGAAACAAAATGGCAAAATAGAGCATACTGAAACCTTTGACAAAGGGCTAGCTGCCATTCAAGATGACGATATTTTGAGAAGCTTAGACAGCTTGATGCTAGTTGGTTCATATGATAGGACTTCTTCTGTAACATTTGCAAAGATTCTCAGGCAACTAAAGTATGTCCGAGTACTCTGGCTATCAGCATCGTTCTTTAATGCTGACATTTTGCAGTCGGGTATTGCAAATTTTATCCATCTTCGCTATCTAGAATTGAGATCTGCCGAGGACACTCAAAAATGTCTGCCCAAGTCTATATGTAGACTTTACCATCTTCAGGTACTGGATGTGAGGCATTGGTGTGGTCTTAGTGATTTGCCAAGAGAAATATGCAATCTTATAAATCTGCGCTATCTCCTCGTTCCAGAATCAGGGGCATTGCACTTGCACTCAAAGATAGTAAGAGTTGGCGAACTTAAATTTCTGCAAGAACTGAAAGAATTCCATGTTAAAACAGAGAGTGGATTTGGGATTTCACAGCTGGAGCACTTGAATGAGATTAGAGGATCGCTTAGAATCTATAACCTTGATAATGTCATAAAGAAGGATGAGGCCAGTTGTGCCAGAATTAAAGATAAAATGCATCTCAGGACATTGTCACTATCATGGGGAAGAACAGGTGGTAATTTTCCGAAGGAAGTGCTAGAGGGTCTCCAACCACATGATCGTCTCGAGCACCTCCATATCATAAATTACACAGGTGTCACCCCATCCTGGTTGGGAGAAAATTTCACCCTCAACAATTTAGAAAGTCTATATCTTCATGATTGTATAGGAATGGAGACCCTACCACCATTCAATCAATTGCCATTTCTGGAGAAGCTATCCTTGGTTGGTATGTCTTCATTAAACAAGCTCAAGTTTGATTTTGATTGTGCTAGTGCAAGTGGGTGTTCTCGTTCCATTGAGGGGGATACGTCAGATTTGGATGATTTTGCCCTTACTGAACTTGAAATATGTAAATGTCCAATGTTAAAATCACTGAGTCTTCTTTCCTGCAAGGCATTGACAAAGTTGAGCATCAAAGATTGTGTGGTGCTAGCTTCTATAGATGGTTTGCAGTCCCTTGATCAACTGAAGTTCTGTGAGATGAAAGAGTGCCCTTGTTTTCCATATTCTCCAGATTTTGAAAGACCCTTCCAGAGAACAACTATATAACATCTCTTAACTCTGGTGCTTCCAGAGAACAACTAAGTATTGCTTTCTTGCGAACTACCTCTGGTAAGTAAAGAAAATTTGTTGTCCTGATGCCCTCTTCATGTAGGATAAGCAATGAGCATGTGATCATCAACAAAAAAAAGATGCATTCATCAATCTACATTGCTTTGAATTATGATTAACAAACAGAACTTTGCCACCATGATTTTCAACTATTTAAAGCCTTATCCATAACTGGGTACGTGCCATTCAGACGTGCACTCGCAGCTTATATTTCCTAATTGTGCATTTCCTCTGTATTTTATTATCATTTTATTCTGCTTTTGATTGCAGAATTTTCTTGAAGCTGAACAATAACTCTGGCAAATTAATATTATATTATTCTATCTTGTATTCTTGTTGGCCAAGTGTTCCTTGATAATACTCTTTTTCTCTGGGACTTCCCCTGTTGTCTATTATTTTTCCATAAAGGTCAAAAGAGAGGTCCTGGCAAAGTATATTTAATTGGGATCCCTATTTAATTTACTAATATTCGGCCTTATTATGCATGGAAATGGCCTTCTTGTTGTTCTACAAGATGATTCTACCACTGATCCCAGAATAAGTCCATAGAATTGCATAACATTTTCAGGAATTCTGCCATATAATTTTCGCAACATATCCAGGATTCTAATTGTGATCATAACTTTTTATCAACTGATAACTCCCATTTGTTTGCAGATGTTACCTTGAATTGTATAATATCAGTTAATATTATATTATTCTATCCTGTATTCTTGTTGGCCAAGTGTCCCTTGATAATACTCCTTTTTCTCTAGGACTTCCCCTGTTGTCTATTATTTTTCACATAAAGCTCAAAAGAGAGGTCCTGGCAAAGTAAATTTAATTGGGATCCCTATTTAATTTACTAATATTCGGCCTTATTATGCATGGAAGTGGCCTTCTTATTGTTCTACAAGATGATCCTACCACTGATCCCAGAATAAGTCCATAGAATTGCATAATGTTTTCAGGAATTCTGCCATATAATTTTCACAACATATCCAGGATTCTAAGTGTGATGATAACTTTTTATTAACTGATAACTCCCATTTGTTTGCAGATGTTACCTTGAATCGTATAATATCAAACGAGGACCGGAAATTATAAGTATGGAGCGCTGATGAAATTTGATGTGGATTTTTGTTTTGTTGATTATGAAAGAGACAAATCATTGTGCTAAGAGAACACAACAACAATGCAAATGGGGGCTACAAGTTTTTAGAACAATTAATGGGGAGGGCCCAAAACCCAGCTTCAACGAGGGGCACTCCAGCCTGGAAATTATGTCTTTTCTTTTAGGGAGTGCAAACACAAACATATTTTTTTCTGGGACATGGCAAATCTATATTACTTATGTATGCTTGCTTCTGCATTCTAAATTTGCCCCGTCATTTGAAGCCTTTTTTTATTGACATGCACGTGCGGCACACACATGTCTAAAAAATTCTTTGAAATAAAAAGTGTTACAAAAAATAATTTTTCTATTAGTAAATTTCTATATCATACTTTTTCTTTAATTTATATCCAAATTTAATAACTTATTTATTGAAATGTCAACAATATTCAAAACCAAATATGGCATCACTTTTTTTTTGGGTAGTTGCATCCTTGACGACAAGAAAAATTTGCTCAATGGGGATCTAAAAAGTGACAGAGACCCTGTTCTTGCTCCTTTACCCTCGAACATTCTGGGCACCTTGAGTAACCCTGAATGAGCATTAGTTTAGATGTGAGTGTCATTACTTTCACAATCTTGACACTCGGACACTGTCAGCACTTACAAAAAAAAATGGGCATAAAAGGAAATGACAGGCACATATATACTGAATGTGTGTCTAAAAAATTCTTTGAAATAAAAAGTGTTATAAAAGTAGCATACATAGTTAGTTAGTTACATACCTGGCATCTTGGTCTGAATGAAAGAGCACGTTTTTTACTGGAACGCAAGGAACGTAACATGGAGGCCACAGAGCTTTTGGCCGGTGGCCGCTGCCCGCTGGGATTTGCGTCGACGTGAAATCAAGAACAGATGACGCAACGACGGAGCTTTGCTGCTGCGGCTAGGGGCCAGGCCGCCGGCCAATCTCCCCCACGGCCGCGGATGATTTGAGAATTTAGATGCGAGACTACCAAGATGAAAGGGTGCGGAGCGGCCAGGTTAACCGGAGAGGAGAGTCGGAGGCGTCGAGGCGAGACGTTTGGACTTCTAGTTTGCTGCGGTGGAATCAGGCGATGGGCATGTGCAGGGAAAAGTGGGCCAGACACCCAAAGGATGGGCCTATGAAAATGGTGATGGACGATGACGGGCCAGACGGCAGAGCTACCGATGAGGACTAGCGAAGGCTTCTGGGGTCGTGATATTTTTTTGAAAAAAAGTGTACTTTTACTCCCCCAACTTTCATGAAAGTCTGTTTTTCCTCCTTCAACTCTAAAATTGGACAAATCACCTCCCTCAACTTTTCAAACCGTGCATTTTACCTCCCTGTAGTGGTTTTGAAGGCGGTTTTGCTACAGTGGTTTTGTCTTTTTCTTTTTTATTTATTTCGACCGAATCTTTGAAAAATCATAGTAAATCAAGAAAAATTATAAAATAGAAAATCCAATTTTGTTGGACTCCACATGAGTAGATCTACACAATGAACATATAATATGATATGTTTTAGTTCAATAAAATAATTATTTTAATTAATTGTAGAAAAACATAGATCTAAAGCTACAACAAAAATTTTGTACTAAAGTATACTATATTATATATTCACTGTGTAGATATGCTTGTATGGAGTCTAACAAAATTGGATTTTCTACTTTATGATTTTTTTATGATTTACTATGATTTTTCAAAAATTTAGTCGAAATAAATAAAAGAAGAAAAAGACAAAATTACCGTCACGGTAGCAAAACCACCTTCAAAAACCGCCTCAGGGAGGTAAACTCCGCGGTTTGAAATGTTGAGGGAGGTGATTTGCCCGGTTTTGAAGTTGAGGAAGGAAAAGCGAACTTTCGTGAAAGTTGGGGGAGGAAAATTAGACTTTTTCCTATTTTTTTACTGGGGTTTTCCATGGTGAAAATTTAGTACGTATAGTTCGCTGGAAATCGTCGGTGTCGGACGACCCCAGTGGCTGAACGTGGCTTCGCCACAGGGAACAACCATATGTAATGGAACCATTATTGCGTGACAGAACCTATGTATAGTATCTACCTTGCTCCTTGGTCAGAACTCAAAATATACAAGTTGAACTGGGTGTGTGCACCATATCAACAACATCGCACATGTGGGAAGGAAGCCAATGTGGATGAATCGAAACGATGGGTGAAGAATGTCTGTAGTGGACAACTAACTAGAAACTGGATTATATCACATGGATAATAATTATATCATATATATATATAGAGGTGGTATTCATGGTAAGCAAGTACCAAGAGGGATCACCGTACCTTAATGGGGAGCCCCTCGGCGTCCTTTTCTTGTAATACTGAGAGTGGGTTGGCTTGTAGTGGCTGGGCTGCACCCCAGAGTTCCACTGCAGCCTGTCCCACCATTCCTGCTCACAGTCGCACTCCACCACCTTATTGTCCTGAGGCTCCAACAGCCTCTGATCTTGAGGGTCTCAAGGCTGGGCGTCCGCATTCTGAAGCTGTACTTGAGGGGAGACTTGTTGACGTTGTCGCAGATGCCATGCAACTTGGGGAGCTCGTGCAGGTGGATCCGTGGATGTGCTTCAAGTCAGGAAACAATACGTTTGGTGCAAATGTATCTAGATGTGTAGGACCATCTTCCAAGTTTCGAAGCATTTGTTGTTGCAGCGTTGGTTGCATTGGATGTTGCAGCATTAGATGCATTAGTTGTTGCTGAATTAGATGCACTACTTGTTGATCGAGTATGATATCCGTGTTGAAGACCACAGTGAGATCACCGCACCACATGATCTCGAGGGTCTCCAATCTTTCCAAGTTCGGTAATGGGAAAGCATAAGCCAGCCTTGGGCAGCAGTAGAGGTGCAGCAATGTCAGGTCCTTAAATGCTCTTCGCATGACTCGCAAGCCACTGCCCGCCAAGACATAGCGTATGTTGGGGATATGTGACGCCCAGGTTGTTCTCAGGCTGTCATAGGCATCAGCATCACTGCTAGCTCCCTCACCCAATTCCCCAACCATTTAAGATACATTCCAGCTTGGGGCACCGCTCTACTCGGCACCATTCCAATTTATTCCAACGTGACCCTAATGGAGTTGCAGATATACTAGAGATGGACAAGCTATCGAGCACATGCAGGGCCTTAGCACCATCACATAGAAATCCTGGTACAGTAATACCACTTGCAGTTTGTAATGTGGTCCTCATCATCTCGTCTTCGATGTGAATGTAGCAGTCGTGGGATAGCAGGTTCCTCTCTGCAAAGGATGGTATAGGGTGTGTATTGCTCCATTGAAAGGATGTAGGGTGTGGCCTAGGGGTTGGGGGTGGAGGACATGTGCAGATGATAGCCCAAGCATCATAATCGTCTCGTCCACTAGCCTGTTGATGCATGCTGGTGTCCTTAAGAGTGGTGGAGACATCTGCGTATATTGAACTGTCTTTATGCCGCTGCAGATGCAGATTTCCTTGCCTGCTTCTGCTCGTCATGCCTTTGTTACCACCAGCAGCATCAGCAGGGGATGGAGTTGTTGAAATCACCACATGTGCATCGTTAAGACTGAAATAATCTTTGACACAGGCAAGTGACCCAAGTATCCTCGCATCCCTCGCAGAAATATACCAATCAAATTCAACTGGTGAACCACCTTTAATAGCTGCTGTACCAGTGGTAGGATCGCTGCACTCCTGTTGGGTGGTGTCCATGCGTAGCTCACCCAAGTATCTTTTCCTCTTGTCTTCAGGTGGCCACAGGATTGCATAAAGCTTCCCACAGCCAAGTAGGATGAGCTCATCCAGCTTTGGGGCCTCCACTGCTCTGAGATCAAGTGTTTTCACTGCTGTGCCGGTGATGTCTAGGCTGCAGAGCTGCGGAAACAACCCGCTCAAGAGTAGATTCTTCAGTTTAGCACACCCTTTGAAGGATATGCTTTCTAAATAAATAGATCTGTCAATGATCACAGTCTCAAGGCTGCTGCAGCTGCTGTCCACATATAACCGACGAATTAAGTCATTGCCTGACAGATGCTCCATCTTGTCCTTCCCCTTGAGCTCCAAATGCATGTACCCAAGAGGCATACACTTTGTTACTCGGAGCTTCTGAACGTTGTACAGCCGCCCCTGCAACTGATTATCCCTGTCTGGAAATTATTGTCCCATCACATTCAATTCCCTGAGTTGAGTCATGAAATCCATCATCTTTGCAGACAAGAATCGAGAGCTTGAGTAGCGCACATCAAGCACCCATAACCTTCCGAGGCATCGCCGAATGTCATCGTTGTCGTCATCGTCCCCTTCTGTATTCCTCTGTTCTCCACTCGTTGCAACAGGTCCAGCCAGAGAAATCTAAGG
Source organism: Themeda triandra (assembly GCA_018135685.1). Lineage (NCBI taxonomy): Eukaryota > Viridiplantae > Streptophyta > Magnoliopsida > Poales > Poaceae > Themeda > Themeda triandra. Next base: position 625,258 of record JAENPR010000324.1, on the reverse strand, counting down.
CTGTGGTAGCAGAGGAACGGAGGCGATTTGATGCTGAATCCTGAATGTGCATGATGATAGCTTGAGCACACAAAGCTTGTCAAATTGTTGGAACATGCCTTTAGGAATTTGTCCGTCCTCTGGAATCAGCATGAGCCCATAGGTCGGGAATGTCCAGTATGGTATCCTAGGCAAATCATGTACCTCTGGATCTAGAGATGGCAAACATGGATTTTGGTAGTAGTCCACATCAAGTCGCATCTCGCGATGCAGAGCATCATAAGATAGCCACAATCTATTGACACTATCATCATCATCATCATTGTCAGCATCTTCAAGTACTCTATCATCATCATCAGGAGCAGGAGCACCACCACTACCATCATCATTATCAGTGCCATCACATTTCCAGCGTTGCAGCCATGGGTGATCAAATCATAGTCAACCAAGTGACTAGACATGCGGGAAAGCTTCATCATGTACTGAAAGCATTGGGTTACTTGGCCACAAGCATGCCACCAGTCCGAGTAGTTGGGAAAACTACCCGTCCAGGGTGGACCTAATACATCTGCAGCCTCATCACGGAGCAAAAGGTTGGACTTTGGCCAGGTTACTGAGACAAGGACGTCTGTCATCGTCCTCGTGCTCTCCAGGGCCCTGTCCACCTTGGTTCTAGGGTAGAGCAACCTCCCTTGGAACGACCAATGCACCTTGCTCCCTCAGTATCCCGACAGAGGGAAGCCAAAGCTATCAAGATCGATTTCCTCGTTGCTCCGTTGTGGAAAATCACCAAGAACCGGCGGTTCATGGTCAACTTCTGTATGTGCTGATATATCGCCTCGGCGACTTGTAGTATCTCGGCACGAGACTCCCTGTCCACGCCCTTGTAATCATCCTCTTCATCTTGTGCATCGAGCATCTGGATCAGTGAAGCAGGAAGGTGGAGCTGCTCCACAATCGCTCTCCAGGTTTGCTTCTTTTTGTGTCCACGCATATGTGATCATCACACCACAATGGTGCTTTGCTTGTACTAGAGAACGAAGGATCGATCTTCTGAAGGTAAAGATTATCCTGCACAGAGCTGTCTGTCCGCCTTTAAATTATGGCTGGCATGCTCGATTTGATCATCCTGAAGTGCCTAAAAAGGGCGTCCCCAACAGCTGCCGGACTAGCTAGCGAGGGAGAGGACGTACCCAATCAGAAGAAAGGCAGTCTCAGCGCTAGCGAGACATCAAGCGCCTAGCTCGCACAGTTGCCAAGAAATTTCAAGTCACTGACATGCTTTATCATCATCAGGCTCTGTATTTTTAAATCATTTTTCAGCGGGCTATTTGCACGGACCGTTGGCGACGCCCTAAGTGACTTTTATGGCATAATTATTAGCTAGACTCCCAATATGTGAGACAGCGACAGCCTGTAGAGGATATCGACCTGACCTTATTCCTTGCGCCTCAGCTACCATCATCATAGGATTCATAGCCGGCTAAGGGCAGTCCTAATGAAGAATTAATGATAGTTTCTATCCCTAACAAATGACTTGACACATAAGTGACGTGGCGGACTAATTAATAAGGAAAGAGAGAAAAAATAGATGAAACCGTTTCTTTCCGGAGAAACGACGTCGGCTCTAGCACCGAGGGAGCAAGAAACAGCGATTTCTCCGTTGGAGGAAACCGCTAGTTTCGATAGGACGAGCCGCGATAACTCACCGGACGGCCACCGCGCTCGCTCCCGCCGGCCACATTGCGTGCTCGTCCGCCGGTCGCCTGAGCTCGCGTGATGGCCGCGAAGGCCCTGCTCCTCCGCGCTGCTGCGTATGCCCGTGCCGGCCATGCCTGCCCACGCTGCGCCATTCGCGTGCGCCACGCTGGGCCACGCCGGTCACATCCGCCACCCTAGCCCACACCGGTCGCGTCCGACGCGCCAGCCCCACTCACCCGCTCGCGCCCGCCGCGATAGACCACGCCAGATGCGTCCGTTGCGCCGGCCCCGCTCGCCCACGCTTGTCAGCCCGTGGCAGCGGCGGGTCGACCACAAGGTGAGCAAGACAGAGGAATTGGCCGGCCAACCCTGACGCCGGCGAGGCTTGCCCCTGCGCCTTGGCGTGCTCTGTTTACCGGGTTCAGCACTTATGTGCTCAATACAGACGCGGCCTCGGGCCCACTTGTCATAGAATGAAACAGAAACGTAAAATAGCTAATGCGCCTATTACACAGCAAAGTGTCTTCGGCTTGAATTGGCTTCCTTCCCGCGCTCTCCTTCTTCACGCCTGATCGCCCGGTGTGACAACGCTGGCTGCGCCAGCCGCGCTCGGCCACGGCGCTTGCTGCCGCAGTTCGCTTGCCTAGGTCCAGGTCGCGTCCGCTCGCCGGAGCCGCGTCCCGCTCCACTCTGGTTGTCCACGTGCGCTCGCCGTCGCGTCCGCTCGCACGCTGCATCTGCTCGCCGGACGGCCAGAACCGCGTCCGCGAGCAGGCCACGTCTGCTTGCCGGCTGCAGCTGCCGCGCGCGCCCGCAGGCTCGACGCGCTCGTCCGACGGCTGCGTGCCAGCGTGCGCCCGTATGCCAGCCACGGCGCTCGCTAGTCGCTAGCTAGCTTGCTCTGTCGGACGCCGCCCTCGCTTACTTGCTTTGCTTTGCTAGCCACTGGGAGCATTCTCCTCTGGCTCTGCATCTTGCGTGGTTGAAAACAGCGAGAGGAGAGAGAATATGGGAGGGAGCTAGAGATAAGTGATAGAGATAAAAAAAAATTAATATTTATTACACGAAGACCTCTTCCACTGTGTGAGATGGTTTCTATAGAGGTCTGTTGCTGACGTGGTTTTTTAGGAATCCATGCGTAACCATTGGGACTGCCCTAACGCCGTAACCGCGTAAGGACGGTCTGCCAGACACAAATGAAAGAAGGAACGTATGATCCTGATGCTCGCCACTTGGACTATATTTTTTACATATCCAGAAAATGATATACTGTCGGTTTTGATGGAAAAATGACAGTCGGTGAGATTGGCTCGAGTTCAGGGAGGCCCCAAGGTTTTCGACGGCGAACCAGATCCTAATGCGGTCCTGACATAAGGTCTACGGTGTGTGTGTCCCCACTGGCCGCCTCGTCGATGCAGGCCTAGTTGTCGCGGTTTCCTCTCGGTCGCCACCACCAGGTCTTGTTGGTTGTGGGTTGCGGCGACAATGGCTTGACGGCCTAAAGGAGGCAATCGGTTCGGTTTAGTCAGTTGTCAAAAACGTGGGTTTCCACAAACTAACAACCGATCGGTTGATCACCAAATTTAAAACCGACAACATCGGTTTCAGTTCTGCACTTCGGCTTTTCGGTTTCAACTGAACAAAACCGAGATCCAGACGCCAGCCTCCGATCCGGCATGCCGCCTTCGTCTCCCGTCCAGGTCTGTGGACGCGCCACTCCGCTGCCGCGTTTTGATGCGCGGCCGCGTGCCTCCGAGGCTGAAGCTCCAAGGGATGGTTTAGACGCTTGGATGTGTGGTGTGTGTGCGGCGGCTGGGACCTGGGAATTTCTGCGCTCGTTAGGATCCAGAGATTTGAGGACTTGAGTATGGGCCGTCTTGGGCTGGGCGTTTTTTAAAAAAAACACTTGGGCTGGGCTTTTGGCTTAACGCATGCTGGTTGCTGCTCTCACTCGCTGCTTTGGTCGGTGAACTCTGCGTAACTTCGGCTTCTCGGTTTATCGGTTGGGTTGAACAGAGAAACCGAAGAACCTGCGGTTCATGTTCAGCTTCTGTATGTGTTGATATATTGCCTCGGCGACCTGCAGTGTCTCGGCGCAGGACTCCCTGTCCACGCTCTTGTAATCGTCCTCTTCATCCTGTGCGTCATCGAGCATCTGGATCACGGGAGCAGGAAGCTGGAGCTGCTCCACGATCGCTCTCCTGCTCTCCCACTCGGAGCAGTCAATGTGGAAGATCTGCGAGAACCCCCATATAGGCAGTGCCTGTTTCTCCTCTGTCACTGAAGCTGATGGGGTGTCGGCCTACTTCTCGGAAGATGGCGGATGCTCCAATTCCATCCGTCGAAGTAGATGACATTGCTCGGCCTGCTGCTTCTTGTAGCAGTATGTCAGGAACTACGGCCTGAACCTGACGACTGTGACCAAGGGAAATGACGAAGGCGCGAAGGGCCGTGGCGTTCGAGTTAGTGGCTGATGGGCCGCAATCCGGAGAAGACCGTCATCGTTTCGGCGTCGTTGTTTGGGCCCAAGGCCATGTAACGCGCAGCTATATAGGCTGGCGCCTTTACTTTTCAAGTATCGATGACTGTAAACAAACTTGTTCCCCAAACTTCCTCTGAAGCTTGAACCCGAACTCTGTTCCTGCTGTTCTTCCCCAAATTCCCTGCTCCTACCCCAAATTCTAGTCCAAGTTATCCCTAATTGCTTGTGATTCGTCTTGAATCCTGACAATTGGTATCTAGCTCCTGCGATTCTCCGGCCAATTTTTGTTTCCACCTCGAATTGCTTCGTCCTGGCGCCGGCGCGCAATCCGACCAAGTTCCAGGCAGCAATGGCGGCGTCGCTGGAGGAGCTCACTGCCAAGTTCGAGGAGATGAAGACCACGCTCGAGAGCTTCTCGCAGGTGCAACGAGATGGTGAAGAAGACGTTCGACTCCGTCCACGACATGCAGTCGAAGCAGACGGAGTTGGATCTCGTCATCGCGGAGATGGCGACCAAGGCGGACGACTTCACCAAGCTGCTGGGCGACACCGCGTCGCGGGTGGAGAGCCTGTACCGCGGCGTCGACGCCATCGATCCTGATGGCGCGGGACCTGCTCCGGGCCCGGGCGTGCTCGGCGGATTGCCGCACCCGGGTGGCAGAGGAGCAACTGCTCCTCCTGGCGGTGGCGCGCCGCCCGTCGCGCACATCGCGGTCGAACAGCGTCCACATCGGGCGCTCGACCTCAACACTGTTCCGGCGTCCTCGTCTCCATCACCGACGAGGGACGCGGAGCAGTCCAACGGGAGTGGCGAGCACGGCGGCGGGTTTACCCGGCCGCCGAACTTCGACAGGGGTACGTTTCGTGAACAATTCTCAGATCCTATTCACCGACCACCACCGTTTCCTAAGTTGGAATTTCCTAAATTCGATGGTGCTAATGCGCGGCTCTGGCGTGATGACTGTCTTGTCTATTTTGACATCTACGCGGTGCATCCATCGCTCAAGACACGCTTCGCCGCGCTGAACTTCGTGGGATCGGCAAGGACTTGGCTGCATACGGTGGAACGACGTGGGCGTATTGAGGATTGGGATGAGCTATGCAGGCAGGTGATGTCCAGGTTTGACAAGGATCAGTACTCCATCATTCTGCAGCAGTTTGAATCACTTGTGCAGTCGTCATCTGTTGATGCTTATGTGCTTGAATTTGAGAAGGCTGCCCATAATTTGCTGTTGTATAATGCGAGCTATGATGAGACTTACTTTGTCAGAAGGTTTATGGGGGTTTGAAGGAAGAAATCAGACAAGCTATTGTGCTGCATCAGCCAAAGAATGTTGATACTGCTAGTGCCCTTGCTTTGATTCAGGAAGCAGAGTTGGCTAAACACAAAGGCAAGCAAGCTTGGAAGGAGAACAACAAATATTCTCACAAGCATTCAGTGGAGAAGGGTAAGGGAGGTGAAGCCGAGTCGTCTAGGAATTCATCTCAGCAGACTGACAGTGATGCCTTGGCTACTTTGAAAACATTCAGGAGGAAAAATAATCTATGTTTCAAGTGTGGAAATAAATGGAGTAGGGATCATAAGTGTCCAGATGTGGTCCCTTTGCATGTGGTGGAAGAGTTGTTAGATGCCCTGGAGATTCAGAGCTGGTCTTATGATGCTGATGATGATGCTGAGATTCAGACAGATACAGTGATGGTGTTATCAGCTGTGGCAACACCGGATAAAGCTAAAAGACAGACCATGAGGTTGTGTGGGACTATTGGCAAAATCCCTGTCTTAATCTTGGTGGATTCTGGCAGTGTGGCTACCTTCATAAGCACCAAGCTAGCCAGTCAGCTTTCTGCTGAGTTAACTGAATGTCCAGCTACCCAGTTTGTGACTGCAAATGGGAATCCTATGGTTTGCAGCAAGGAGATAACTCAGTTAAGATGGAGTTGCCAGGGGCATACCTTTCAGTCACGAGCAGGTGTCTTACCTCTAGCACATTTTGACATGATCTTGGGCCAGGACTGGTTGGAGGCTATCAGTCCTATGTATGTGCATTGGGCTAGCAAGTGGATGAAATTCACTCATCAAGGGCACAGGATTACCTTAAAGGGCATATCAAGGCAGAATGATGTTTGTGTTCAAACCCCAGCAAAAAAGATGAAGGGGCTGTTGAACAGGCAAGCAGTGACCCAGTGTATTCAGCTTCAAGCTTTGTCTGAGACAAGTGATGCAGTTTGCTCTGTGCAGTCTGAGGAAGCACCAAAGGCAGTGCAGCAGTTGCTGAAGCAATATGAGGATTTATTTGCAACACCAAATGCATTACCACCTCCAAGGCCATTTGATCACCATATTGATTTGCTTCCTGGCTCTGTACCTGTGAATGTGAGACCATACAGGTACTCTCCTCAGCAGAAGAATGAAATTGAGAAGCAAATTCAGGAGATGCTCTCATCTGGGATCATTAAGTATAGCTCAAGTCCTTATGCCTCTCCTGTTTTGTTGGTGAAAAAGAAAGATTCAACTTGGAGATTTTGTGTTGATTATAGGCAATTGAATGCTCAGACTATAAAGAATAAGCACCCAATGCCAGTGGTGGAAGAACTTTTGGATGAATTAGCTGGGGCAACATGGTTCACTAAACTGGATTTCAGAGCAGGGTATCATCAGATTTGTATTCATCAGGCTGATACTCATAAAACTGCATTTAAGACACATCAAGGTCTGTATGAGTTTCTGGTGATGCCATTTGGCCTAACAAATGCACCTGCAACATTTCAGGGTGTGATGAATCAGATCTTTGCTCATTTGTTGAGAAAAGGGGTGCTAATCTTTATGGATGATATTCTGATATATTCAAAATCCTTGTCAGAACATCTCAAACTGCTACAGGAGGTGTTTGACATTCTCAGGAACTACAGGTTCTTTGTTAAGCTTTCTAAGTGTTCCTTTGCACAACAGCAAGTGGAGTATCTTGGGCATGTTATTTCAGCTCATGGGGCTTCCACAGAAAATTCAAAGGTTGATGCAGTCAGAGATTGGCCAGTTCCCAAGAATTTGAAGGAGCTCAGGGGATTTTTGGGTCTCACTGGATATTATAGGAGATTTGTCAAGGATTATGGGCTTATTAGCAGGCCATTAGTCCAGCTACTGAAGAAGAATGTTCCTTATCTCTGGACTGAGGAAGCTAATGCTGCATTTCTGCATCTTAAACAGGCCTTGATCACTGCACCTGTTTTAGCCCTGCCAGATTTCTCAAAGCAATTCATTATTGAAACTGATGCTTCTGATTTGGGCTTTGGAGCAGTGTTGATGCAAGAGAAACATCCAATGGCATATCTTAGCAAGGCAGTGTCCATCAAAAATCAAGCTCTGTCAACTTATGAAAAGGAGTGTTTGGCAATATTGTTAGCTGTGGAAAAGTGGAGAGCTTATTTGCATGGTCAAGAGTTTATTATCAAGACTGACCATAGAAGCTTGGCACACCTGACTGAGCAGAGAGTTGCTACAAAAATTCAAATGAAAGCAATTCTGAAGCTTATGGACTTAAACTACAAAGTGGTGTATAAGCAAGGCAGTACCAACCTGGCAGCTGATGCTTTGTCTAGAAAACCTGAAGTGCATTCAGTCTCAGCTTTGTCCACTCTCTATGCTGAATGGTTGGATAAAATCAAGCTGGGCTATGAAGATGATACTCAAGCTATGGAGTTGCTGCAGTCTTTGAAGGATAAACCACCAGGTGAAGCTGGGTTTACTGTGGTAGATGGTCTCATCAGGCTGAATGGCAGGATATGGTTGGGAACTAATGAATTGGCTAAGAAGCACATTTTGCAGGCAGTCCATCAAAGTGGAATTGGAGGGCATTCTGGGTTTCTACCCACTTATCATAGGATTAAACTGCTGTTTACCTGGCCCCACATGAAAGCAGATATCAAGGCTTTCATCAAGGAATGTACTGTGTGTCAGCAGGCTAAGATTGATCATACCAAGTTACCAGGCTTGCTTCAGCCTTTGCCTGTACCTGATCAGGCATGGAAGGTGGTATGTATGGACTTTATTGAGGGTCTTCCTAAGTCCAACAGGTTTGATACCATCCTGGTCATTATTGACAAATTCACCAAGTATGGTCACTTTGTGCCATTGAGCCATCCTTTTACTGCTGCTCAAGTGGCCCATGCCTTTATGGATAATGTGTACAAACTGCATGGGTTACTAGAAGGCTTGGTCACTGACAGAGACAGGATTTTCACCAGTGGGTTTTGGAAGGAATTAATCTCTGTGTCAAATACTACTCTGCTCATGAGTTCTTCTTATCATCCTCAGACTGATGGTCAAACTGAAAGACTGAATCAGTGCCTGGAAACATTCCTGAGATGTTGTGTGCATTCATGTCCTAAACAGTGGAGCAAATGGTTATCTGTTGTTGAATTATGGTATAACACCAATTACCATACTGCATTAGGCTTAACTCCATTTGAAGCCTTGTATGGTTATGCTCCAAAAACATTTGGGATTCCTTCTGCTTCTCAGTTGCATTGTCCTGATTTAGAGCAGTGGCTTCTGGAAAAGAATCTGTTGCATGATGTGATTTATAGCCATTTACACAGAGCTCAACAGAGAATGAAATATCAAGCTGATAAAGGAAGAATGGAGAAAACTTATGCTGTGGGGGATATGGTTTATCTTAAGCTTCAGCCCTATATTCAGTCATCGGTGGCTCCAAGAGGAAACAACAAGCTGATCTTCAGGTACTTTGGGCCTTATAAGATTCTGGCTAAAGTAGGGGCTGTGGCATACAAGTTGGAGTTACCAGCTGGAGCAAAAATTCATCCAGTGGTACATGTGTCTCAACTGAAGTTACATACTCCTTCGTCGGGGCAGTCTGACTCTGAGCTCTGTCAGTTGCCATTGGAGCCTGATGTGGAGGTCCAGCCGCTGTCATTCGGGAAGGAAAGAAGCGTGCAGAAAGGATCTTCAGTGCTGTTTCAAGTGCAAGTAATCTGGGATAAAGTTGCTGCTCAACCAATCACATGGGAGGAAGTCGCTGATCTTCAACGTCGTTTTCCATCCAGTGCAGCTTGGGGTCAAGCTGCTTCTCAAGGAGGGGACAATGTCAGGAACTACGGCCTGAACCTGACGACTGTGACCAAGGGAAATGACGAAGGCGCGAAGGGCCGTGGCGTTCGAGTTGGTGGCTGATGGGCCGCAATCCGGAGAAGACCGTCATCGTTTCGGCGTCGTTGTTTGGGCCCAAGGCCATGTAACGCGCAGCTATATAGGCTGGCGCCTTTACTTTTCAAGTATCGATGAACTGTAAGCAAACTTGTTCCCCAAACTTCCTCTGAAGCTTGAACCTGAACTTTGTTCCTGCTGTTCTTCCCCAAATTCCCTGCTCCTACCCCAAATTCTAGTCCAAGTTATCCCTAATTGCTTGTGATTCGTCTTGAATCCTGACACAGTGCCAGCAGCTTCCTCCTTCAGTTCTGCGAGAATTTGTCGGGCAGCTTCAGAGATGCCACTAGCCAAGATAACCTGCGTGCAATGTGCGCATGCATGATCCATCATCAATTGTCCATGTATGTTCGATGGATGATCACAGGTAGATCAAGATCAATCAAGGATAATAAGTAAAGGAAAAGTCAAAAGAACGCAACACTACCCGAAATATATCACTGCATAGCTGTTGTTACAAATTAAAGGGCGTATTGATCAAGGTGAAACTAAGGAAAACAGAGCATAATAATGCTAGCTGCTTTACCTTAGTACGCATGATTTTGACTGTCTGGTCAGCTTTTGGCGGGGGGGGGCTTTCGGGCAATCTCTGCGGTGTATGTATGTTGCTAGTAGATCTTCAGAAGTAACACTGCATCATCATCTACTTTTCATCAACTACCAAGACAGATCCATTTCAGTTCAGGATCTAACCCATCGCTGCTTGATCGATTTTGGTCTTCCTCCGATAATCTGGTGGCCGCACATGAAGGAGCAACTCGTTGAAATCATACCGGATTATAGGTGCATTGCATGCATTATATACAGTTTTTGTGCATGTCAATACATATATACACATTACAAATGGACTTATATATCTGCAATGAACGAAAGAGAGCAAAATAAGTTGAGCTCATACCTCACCCATGTTGAATCGGCCCCGGCCAGTAGTGTGATGACGACAGAACGAAGCTAAATATAAATCGAAGCAATAATCCAGTATATCGACTCGACTGGTATATGTATAGCTGATCTTAACATTCCATGATTATAGATGAGTAATTGATTGTGCGTACAAATGTATACAATAGTTGTAAGGCTGCATATGTATAGCTGATCTTAACATTCCATGATTATAGATGAGTAATTGATTGTGCACAAATCCTATGACTCAAGAATTGTTCTAAAGTGTAAAACCATAGGGAAGCACACCCAGTAAAACTGTTGAGAAGCAGGCATTGCTAGCTTGACAGTCAAGAAGGAAACACTTAGCCACAATCTTTCAACCCCAGAGGAGAAGCAGGAGCTCTTCTCAATTTATATTGGTCACGATGTCAATGGCATGCGCTACTGCCGACAGCGCTTCCCATATTTTGATACCTGCCAAAAAAGAAGAGGTCTCCCTTAACATCACAAATTGCTTACACATGTTGAAATGAAGTCTTCAATCACATATATGCATTCAAAGGAAAAAGGGTTACATGATGAGGCATTATCAATTGATGAGGAACAGTGTGTGACTGGGTTTTGTCAATGAAGTCTTCAGTTGCATATATTGCATTGAAAGGAAAAAAAGGGTTACATGATGAAGCATTAGCAATTGAGGGACAGTGATAGAGTTCCGTTGGTCATCTTGCATAGAGTAATTCCCAAATGAAAACTTCAGATTGTTTGCAAAGATGGAAACTAATAGAGTGAGGACAGTTTCACCTTTGTCGAGGGTTGAACACAACTGTAACACCAATATTTGGTACAGAACACTGTTAGTTTCTCCGTACTACCTTTATTGCAAAGTCGTTCAGTAAGAGTACGATAGTTAATCCACTAACTCAAGATATGTTTGTGGTAAAGCACCACTGTGTGTATCCACTATAGCACTTTTATTCGGCAAACACAAAAGCCATCTTTCCTCGGAAATATGATATTCCAACTAAGGTGTTTCATACAGATGAACAATGTTATTATACCTAATAAATTTATTTTAATAGAACTACCAACATTCTAAATATTTCTGAAGCAATTGTTGATTAGCAAATATTATAACATTTAGAAGGAAGATAGACTTTCTAATAATAAAATCAGTGCATTGTTGTAGTGGCCACATGTAGTAACTATGAAATAAAGCTGAAATTTGTAGGGGTTGGGATGGGAGGTACATAAAAATCTGACCCCTCTAGTGCTTTGAATATGACCACAATTTAACCGATTTTGTGGTTTACCTTGCAGAAGGTGCATGGCCTATGCATTGGTTTTTGTAAAACTATTTGAGCAATTCTGAACCACAAATATTAACACTACAGGAACATTTATTTGGCTTGAAATGCATTCCAATCTGTTGACGCTAAAACACACCGGGTAGGGAGCTAGAACGCTCGATGTAGGGCAAGCCGAATACGGGGATCGGCCGGAGCCTGGTAGACGTAGGGCAAGCCGAATACGGGGATCGGCCGGCGCCTGATAGATGTAGGGCAAGCCGAATACGGGGATCGGCCGGCGCCCGGTAGATGTCCACACCTGGACCTTATGCCTCCAGCGATGAGCGCGATACGCAAGACACGTCACCGGAGGAGCCTCGTCGGGAGCGCGATACGCAAGACATGCCGGTGAAGTCTCTTAAAACCCGAAACCCTACACGCCCGGGACGGACCCTGTGTGGGCGTGTGGCGGCAATGGGGCGCCCTAGCCGGCCTGACCGCTCTAGGGCTTGTTGTCGTCGTCGACTCACCTGTTCATGGCGGCGGCGACGAAGAAAGAGGAAGGAGGAGAGATTAGGGCTAGAGGTAGAAGAAGATAGATTAGATCATGTTTGATCGTGTTGTGTTTTGTCGATTGAGGTGGATGGGTTCAATCGGCCATAATACTCACATATATATGGAGGGGGTGGTCTTATCCCGGTGGAAAACAACTCCAACTCGCGTTCTCCAAGTTTCCCACGTCACAAATTACCAAAAACGCGATTCCGTACGGAATCGGTTTTATGTCAACAGCGCCGGACGCGGGGCGCGTCCGGCGCTGGCGTCGGCGCCCCGGTGCGCACACGGGGCTCTCTGTGCCGCGTCCGGCGCCGCTGACCACGCGCGGGGCACTCTGGACCACGCGGCGGGGCACTCTGGACCACGCGGCGTCCGGCGCAGTGCAGGCCAGTGTCCTGCGCCCGGACCGCCCGCGGGGCACACTGGACCGCGTTGGAGAGCTCCGTCTCGCCGTCCGTTGATACGTTGACATGCGTTTGACCTTCTTTGCCAATTTTGAGTGTCAACACATGCCCCCTGTTGGCGGTCCTTATCGATGATTTTATACCGCCAATATAAGATTAAAAAGGAGAATTATTTATTTTCTTACACATATACTTTTGCTATTGACCGAATTCCACTTGTACCGGTAGAATTGACACTTGCAGGGATTATAGCCAAATACAAGAGGAATTACAAAGAAAACACGCTTTTCTACAAAGCGTGACAGAGGGTCAAAGAGCATAGCCCACCGATCTGGCAATTCTGGGCAAAACCAGCGACATGGGAGTGGCATAGCCCAAACAACAAATCATGGTCGAGTTTGTCATGGGCTGCACGAACATGTTCGGGTAATTTGGACGCCACGGATTCATACGAACTCCGATTGAGGGAAACGAACCGGCCACGTGAAGCTAACGATGAGGCCCACGTTCCTGCAAAAGCTCAGGCCTAGCCGAGCTACCCTTGGCGCGCTCGCGCCAAGGGAGCGAGCGAGCCAGCGCGGGAACCAAACTGGTCAAGCTTCGTTTGGAAGGTGCTATGGCGGTTCCTTATGGTGGTTCCAGGGTGTTTCCGTGTGTAGCTACGCCGAACCATCCTAGTTGAACTATAAAAGGGGAGAAGAAATCATTTCTCAACACACACCACATTTGAATCTCTCTTCCTCCACTTGTATCATCACCTTTAGTAGTTTTAGTTATGTAGTGGAGCAAGGCAAGCCTCGTTGGAGAGCTTGAACCTCTAGGAGGATCTCGGTATGAGCAATATCAAGGTCTCTCTTATCCGTTCTTGTTCTCATATGTTCTTGTTCTAGATGTTCTTGTTCTTATTCTAGATGTTCTTGTTCTTGTTCTTGTTCTAGTTCGTAGATGTTCTTGTTCTTAGTATAGTCATGTTGTAGAACTAGAGCATAGTTCTTATGATGTGATCTTAGCATATGAACTAGAATATAGTTTACATGTTTTGATCTTCTCATATAGAACCTAATGTTTGACATCAGTGCATGCATGTTTAGACCTAGAACTAGGTTGTGATGTTGAGATCTATCTTAAGCGTAGTCTTGGTTAGTGTTGGCTTGCGGGTTCGTCGTCCGTCCCCGTGGCGGATGCTCTAGTAGAGGGCCCCTGATAGAGACGGGTCACCCTGTACGACGCTAGAGCAGTAGTCGATAGCGTAGACGTGGTGTCTAGGCTAGAGGCTGCCTTCGTTTGCCTCGTACTCCACGGTTGAGGTGGTAGGCGGCAGGTCTTGACAGCCCTGTCCGTCCCTTGTAATCCCCCACGTCCGGGTACGGCGTAGAGCTACAGGCCGGCATCACCTGGCAGACCAGGTGCGATCCCGTGCCCGAAGTGAGTTAACAGTGGGCCTGGCTATCTTAACGTAGATTCTCACTAACATGCATATGTTTGTGTGATCGTCCGTTGTCCTGACATAGTTGTGTGGGAATGCCTGCTCCGGTTTAGGTTATTCTTTATTCTTTCTCTTATCTTTATCCTTGAGTTTGGCTCGAGTGTGTGTGTCAGTTATCCAACTACCGATCTTACTTTACCCCTGTTATGAGTATTGGTCTGCTATGCAATCTTGTTATCTTGTTTATGTCCAAATTAGACTCTTCTATACCATGCCTTCCTTTGGGAAATATAAATAACGATACCCTGAATACTTCCGGGTGAAATGCTACAACGGTATTTCCGTGCGCTTGCGGACTTGTTCCGTAAACGTTGTAGAATACCAATCGGCGTTTCTTGGCGTTGTTGCTAATTCTAGTGATGACGTTAAGAAATGCCAACAAGCATTTCTGGCGCCGTTGCCGGGGATAGACTTTTTATCTATCTTTGGTGATTGCGCTAAGAAATGTCAACAAGCATTTCTGGCGCCGTTGCCGGGGAAGGCGTTGGTTAAAAGAATTTATTAGGACATGTTCGTGATAGCTTGCTTGTGTTGTAGCCATTGCTCATAAAAAAAACTATTTTATAAAACTATTTTAAAAATATTTTTGTTTTAAAAATATTTATATAAAAATTATTTTACTAGTTTTGAGTTATCATTTTATAAAATAAAAATATAAATATTTTTCTTTTCAAAAAATATTTTATTTAAAACCTTGGTTTGTTTTCAAAATTTTGCATGAAGTATGTTTCGGTTTGAAGTATGATTGCTGCAAAGCATCATATCTTCATGGGCTCTTTAAATTAAGCATGGAGCTTAGGTTAAATTGCCTGCTTTGATTGAACGACATGTTTGGTCACTGTTTTGAAACTATTGCATGTGATCTTTGAATAATTAAACCAAGTCAAAAAAAATCTCTCCTTCTTGGGACAAGTTCTTTAGTCGATGGAAGCCAATCATAGCTTCTACCTACAAACTTTGTCCTAGTTTTTTTTTTAGGTCAAGCTTATGACCATAAAGCAAGCACTACCGGGAGGTACCCCGGGTTATCATAAAAAGAAAAAAAAACAATTCTTTTCCCTTATCAATAAGGCAAGGATATGTTTTCAAGTTAGTATGCACCTTCGGGTATTCTTGGTCGCTAACCATTTCAGGTGGAGATTAAGAAGAACAAGGGACATATGGTGCTTGAATACACAAGGGTCATATCAGAAAAAAAAAAGAAAAAAAACTTTGATGTCTTTGGTGATCCAACCTCTACACACTGAGGATGACGGAAGTATCACCATCGGGCCATCTTGGTTAGAAAAAAAAAGAAGAAGAAGAAAGATGTTGGCTCTACCTTGTTTGAGAGAAAAAGAGTGCTTGAAAGAAAAAAAAAGGGAAAGAAAAAAAAATTATGCAAGAAAAAAATGATGAAAGAAAAGAGTGTTGAAAAAAAAAATATGTTTGAAAAAAAGAAGGCAATAATAATAATAAAAAAATATATGAAAAAAAAATGGGAGGAGAGAAGGAGAAGGGTGGCCACACATAACCAAAGAGAAACACCTTTAGGTTACCTAACTCCACCCAACATTGCTTCGACAAGCAAGAAGGGCTCACCTCCAAGCCTTTGCTATAACTATCAAGGCCCATGGCCCAAACACATTGGGCTATGTGTGGGCTGGTCTTGAAGTTCACCTAGACAAAGTCATCATGCTAACTGCAACAACAACTTTGACGCTTCATCCATTTATGTTGTCGGTACATACACTCAGGTACGCAAAGGTAAAGTTCACCAACTTATTTTCTGACTTTTGTCTCTATAGAAATAAAAATCATGCTTCCTTTGTTTATGGTAACACTTCGGTTTGGGTGCATTCTAATTAGATGTATCCATAGACCATTTTGATTTAAGCGTGGTGCTTAGATTAAAATAGTCTTCTTTAATCAAATTTTGACTTGGTGTTGAAATTTGATTAATGAACTTGGGGTTGTTATCATAAGCAATAGAAGTAATCCATGTTGGAGATAAAGCAAGGCATGATCTTTCAAGCCTTGTTCGAGTTTGAATAAAAGTTGGCTGAGCATTTCTTAAAAAAAAAACCTTTGGTTATCTTGCTCACCTGTGCAATGCCTTTATTTCTGTTGGATGAATCTCTTATATCCTTTCATGCCTCCAGTTTCTATGCTATATGTTTTGGTTTGGAAGTATTGGTCATTCATGATGACCAAACTCCCATAGGCTTACTAGATCAAGCATGGTGCTTGGGTTAGCTATGCCTACCTTAATCAAATAAGACATGGAGTCGAGTTTGATTATTGAACCAAAGCTTTTAGTGTAGAGTCTGGATGATCATATGGACTAACCCATGCAGGAATTTATAAATCTTATAAGGGTAAGTCTTCGAGATGACAATGGAGATAAAATTTTGTCTGGTGAGCCCAAAAAAAAGAGAGAGATAAAGTATAATAAAATAATAATAATAATAATAATAATAATTATAATAATAATAGTAATAATAATAATAATAATAATAATAATAATAATAATAATAATAATAATAATAATAATAATAATAATAATAATAATAATAATAATAATAATAATAATAATAATAATAATAACAAACCTTCCAACCCCAAGTTTGTTGTCCTATTTTTGATGTTACCACAAGACAAGCTTGGGGGAGGGGACCTTCTAAGCATGCTCAAAGGAGACAATGAACTGAGAATCATGCCATAACATGCACCAGCTAGCAACATTCGAAGCTAAAGGTAAGTCAGGAGCTAGCTTGAGGGAGGACCCCGTGAAGGTAACTCGTATCTCGAATTTCTATGAATAAATTGTTTATCTTATAGAAAGATGAGGTATGATTTATTTTCTCCACTCTCTATATATGTGTTATAAAAATATTTATTTCTACCCTTGTTGATATGATGAATAGTTGCTCTCTGTCTCATGTTTTTCTTGTACTCAATTCATAATCGAGCTTTCTCTAAAGTTTGGGTTTATCGGCTAAGAATGTCTCATCCTAAAAACCTGAGCTAATGGGTTGCATATACTTGGAATTGTCTAACTTATTGCTCAGTATGATATAGTGCCATAGACACCGCTATGACTTTGCTTTGAGAAAGACTTGACGTCTGGAGGTTTTATTTCAAAAACTATAAAAACATAAGTTTCTCGATGATTATGAAATTCCCACCAGAGCCATATGATTTATCTTTAGTACAAAAACCTTCATACGCTGCTTGTTCGAACATTGAGTTCGGTCGGATCGTTATTACCGACGTGAGATTATGATCTTACACCCACAATTGAGATTCACCTGCACCCGTCAAATAAAACTGCCGACTCTTATCCTGAGAGTCGCGCACAAACATGCATCCATTCCACCAAAAATGCCAACTCTTACACTGGGAGTTGCGCATCAATCGACTAAATAAAGATGCCGGCTCTTACCCTGAGAACCGCGCATCCCGTAGTCACCAAAAATCTGCTCTGTGCCTTTCAATCATGAGATCTCTCTCCTCATGCACTCTTCATACTCCAAAAAAGAGCTATGGGCTATGCTTAATTGTCCTTTAAAAAAAAATATTGCCAAGGGGCACATAAGAGGACAAGGGTCCCATTAAGTAGACAAACGGAAAATTATAGGTCCCCCGTTAAAAAAAAACAGAAAAAAAAAAAAAAAGAGAGAGAGAAAAAAAAAAAAGAAGAAAAAAAAAGGAAAGAAAGAAAGAAAATGGATAAGAAAGAAAAACATAGATCCTTAGTGTACTTCTCATAGCCCATGCTCTCCCAAAAATCACCGTCCACCAATAAAGAGAGAATCATGATGCATAAGAGTAGCCAAAAATACCACATAAAGTTAGGAACCATTTTTCCATCCCACACACTTGCACGTCTCAATCAAGGTGTATGGCTTAATCTCCGTAAGGTTCGATCCTTGACCTTAAAATATATGTGATACAAGTATGCCCATTTATATACCTACCCAAAACTCCACTCTCAGCTTTTTAGTGGTAGGAAGAAGGCTAATCTCAAAATGCCTTTGGTGAGGATTTCATACACATTGAGTGATTGAGAGAATCATACGAGGAACTTGTGCTTTATTTTTACAAAAAAATTCAAAACCCTCCAGATAAATGGTTGATCTTAGGGTGAATGATAAGCAAGGTCTGTGAATCTGTTCTACTTTGCAATCGCCCAAGATAGTGAAAGGTTGAAAAGCCCCATTCAGTTTCAGGATAATAACAGGGTGGATAGAATGCCGATTTATTCAAATTGCAGTAGAAAACTTTGTTATGAACTCTGTATATTTGAAACATGATCGGCATAGTAGCAACTCCTGATCAACAACCTAAAGCTCAGCTTTGCTCGGGACGAGCAAAGGGTAAGCTTGGGGGATCTTGTTGGCGGTCCTTATCGACGATTTTATACCACCAATATAAGATTAAAAAGGGATAATTATTTATTTTCTTACACATATACTTTTGCTATTGACCGAATTCCACTTGTACCGGTAGAATTGACACTTGCAGGGATTATAGCCAAATACAAGAGGAATTATAAAGAAAACACGCTTTTCTACAAAGCGTGACAGAGGGTCAAAGAGCATAGCCCACCGATCTGGCAATTCTGGGCAAAACCAGCGACATGGGAGTGGCATAGCCCAAACAACAAATCATGGTCGAGTTTGTCATGGGCTGCACGAACATGTCCGGGTAATTTGGACGCCACGGATTCATACGAACTCCGATTGAGGCAAACGAACCGGCCACGCGAAGCTAACGACGAGGCCCACGTTCCTGCAAAAGCTCAGGCCCAGCAGAGCTACCCTTGGCGCGCTCGCGCCAAGGGAGCGAGCGAGCCAGCGCGGGAACCAAACTGGTCAAGCTTCGTTTGGAAGGTGCTATGGCGGTTCCTTATGGCGGTTCCTGGGTGTTTCCATGTGTAGCTACGCCGAACCGTCCTAGTTGAACTATAAAAGGGGAGAAGAAATCATTTCTCAACACACCACATTTGAGTCTCTCTCCCTCCACTTGTATCATCTCCTTTAGTAGTTTTATATATGTAGTGGAGCAAGGCAAGCCTCGTTGGAGAGCTTGAACCTCTAGGAGGATCTCGGTATGAGCAATATCAAGGTCTCTCTTATCCGTTCTTGTTCTCATATGTTCTTGTTCTTGTTCTAGATGTTCTTGTTCTTGTTCTTGTTCTTGTTCTAGATGTTCTTGTTCTAGTTCGTAGATGTTCTTGTTCTTAGTATAGTCATGTTGTAGAACTAGAGCATAGTTCTTATGATGTGATCTTAGCATATGAACTAGAATATAGTTTACATGTTTTGATCTTCTCATATAGAACCTAATGTTTGACATCAGTGCATGCATGTTTAGACCTAGAACTAGGTTGTGATGTTGAGATCTATCTTAAGCGTAGTCTTGGTTAGTGTTGGCTTGCGGGTTCGTCGTCCGTCCCCGTGGCGGATGCTCTAGTAGAGGGCCCCTGATAGAGATGGGTCACCCTGTACGACGCTAGAGTAGTAGTCGATAGCGTAGACGTGGTGTCTAGGCTAGAGGCTGCCTTTGTTTGCCTCGTACTCCACGGTTGAGGTGGTAGGCGGCAGGTGGTGACAGCCCTGTCCGTCCCTTGTAATCCCCCACGTCCGGGTACGGCGTAGAGCTACAGGCCGGCATCACCTGGCAGACCAGGTGCGATCCGGTGCCCAAGTGAGTTAACAGTGGCCCTGGCTATTGTTGACATTTCTAACGCCACTCAGTGTTAGGTTGTCATCCCCAACATGGCGCCAAAAATGCTGGTACTAAATAATGCAACTGCTACTAGAAATAAATATGGGATCCGCAAGCGCACGAGATAATACCGATGTAGCATTTTAACCGGGAGTAATCCAGGTATCGTTATTTATATTTTTACCACTTTGGGAAGGGAATGCACTTGGATAATGAGTGATGAGCAATGCACATGCTATAATGGAGAGCTTAACCTTGTCTCGTATCGATCATCTCATACGGGGTAAGTGTCACATAAAATATAGGAATGAATGATAAATGACATAAGATAAATGAGAGCATTTAGCCACATAAAATAATAGAAATAAGCCATCTCAACTTAGCACTCTAAGCTTATAACACTAGCATGAACTAGGACGATCTAGGGTATAATCCTATGTTATTCTAACTATAAGGTCAAAGCATACAATGATTAGTGCAAGAACATCTAGCAATCATGGCGGGAAAAGGTTACATCTATGCATAGTGATATTACCGGAGAAGACAAGAGACATAGCAATGACTTCAATGTAATAGGTTGTTCTACTAAGACCTACCAACGGGGATGGAATACAAAGGACTCAACGGAACTGTCACTTCCGCGATCTACCACACGACCCGGCCAATAGGGTGTAATCGCGAGATAAATACAATCTAGGCACCACGCCTACACAATATTTACCACTCACCCATCGATCTAATGAGCAAGTGCTATACGATCCTATGCATAAACATAATTCTAGTCCAACTATGCTAAACATATAATCAAAGTAAACTAAGAACAATATAATTGAGAACGTAATCAAATAGAGCAAAGTCAAGTCGATATAATAGAATAGAATAAAGTACTACTCATAGTATCACGAACAATGATGAATATTACAAGAATGTAGAGGGGAATTACCAAGAACTCCGACAGATCCGGACTCCAAGCTAGGCTTGATTCCCTCTAGATCTATTCCTATGTAGCTATGCTACTAAACTATGGAGCTCTAATTGAGATGGTGGCTCTGGCTTCTCTGAATTCGATGAGAGAATGAACTCTTGAATGACCTAGGAATATGAATTAGGGTTTTACCCGGGGGCCGGGGCTCGAATATATAGCCCCCTAGGATTAACCACGCCCTCGGATCAAACCGACCTAAATGGACGATAATTATTCATCCTCAAAGGCGGTGGAGGCGGGATCCACGAGACTCCACCTGATTGGTGGAGGTGGGGAGTCGGCCGACTCCCCCAGGTCGGCCGACCGGCCACCCCGCCAGTGGGCCCCGGCTTCCGGGGTTTGCCTTACGGAGTCTTCTAGATTATACAATTTTACCCGTTCGGTCTTTATCTCTATGTAATCATGACATGTGGGCCTCCTTTGGTTCTCTTTCCGATAACCCCCTGCGAAAATAGACAATCACCAAAACTCGTGGAATTACGTCGGTGTAACCCCTATATCTAACGGGTGAACTCATATTAGTCCTTTCTCTTGCTGCGTTGATGGTATAAAATTGATACTTAACGACCGTCAACAAACTCCCCCAAGCTTACCTTTTGCTCGTCCCGAGCAAAGATAGACTCAGTGATGGATCGGGAGTTGCTACAATACTTTCACTCCTCACAAGTACACATGCGTTCAAACAAGACTCTCCTCCGGATTAGAGTGAACTATCCCGACTCAAAACTCACTCATATTACCTTTCACCATGGGGCTTGTAACCGTCACTTGGGTCTTGAGTAGTTGAAAGATAGAACGGTCAAGTCAAGCGCCATGTTTCTCGCTCTTTGATCAACTATTATCCCGGAGTTTTTGCAAGGTTTTGAAATAAAACTCGAGTTCCTTGTATGAACCTTTCAAGTCTCTCATTTGTGGTATTTACGGATCCTCTCTAAGGCATGAGTAGTGTATGCCTTCTCTCTTCTCTCGAGAATATGTGATATTTATGGAACTAAGGCATAGTGGAAAGTGCCTTCTCTCTCTCACCCTACTTTCTAATAGGCTTATGTGGAGCTCATAGGTGGGGAGACACTCAAACTCACTTGCATATATTGCATAGTTAAGACATGGATCCAATAGGAACTAAAATAATAATAAAGTCATATGTGCATGTGAATGAGGAAATGGAATGGATGAGATGATGATAGGATGATGGTGATAAGGAAATGATTACGAGGGGTACTCAACTGGTGAACATCTACTTCTACACTCGCTCCTTTGGGGATAACATGACTCCCTTTATTCGGAAACCTTGAAACTTTCTTGAATGGAAGGACTTGGCGACTCTTTCTTTTTCTTTCTTTTTTTCTTTCTCTTTTTTTTTTTTTTTTTTTTTTTTTTTTTTTTTTTTTTTTTTTTTTTTTTTAATAGAGCAACCAATCCTCTGAAAGCGAAACTTTAGCACAGGGAGTGTATAACTTGAAATGATAACCAGTGTAGGAGTGTATACTCTTTCTTTGTCTAGATGTTCACTCCTAGAATAGGAGTAGAACCTTTTCTGGATGATGTGAAATGAATGGCGTATGTATATGTGGATGGATGAATGGATGGATGCGTACTCCCAGTGTAGGAGCAGCATAAGTGCGTGTCTCTAAGGTAGAGATAGCACAATATGTGGGGAATGCGTACTCCCAGGATAGGAGCAGCATAAGTGCGTATCTCCAGGGTAGAGATAGCACAATATGTGGTGGATATGGATCTATATGTGGGTGGTACTTCGAGGAACAGAAGTAGCACATAATGAATGTAGTATTTATAAAATGGGTGCATGCTTCTGAGGACAGAAGTAGCATAGATCAATGGATGGAGAGCACATAGTATTGACTTTAACTGCGTGACTAATTCCTTATGGGTCCACAGCATAACCACACTCAATGCCTATAAAGTCTACACTCAAACCTACAATATGATCTATATAAACATATGGGTTTTCCTAATCTAGTAAGCATGAATATATGGTTGTGGTAGGAATTTGAACTCTCATCATAAAGGAACTCATCATGCAGGAATTTAATATTTTCACGGATAAATTCTCCAGAACTCTAGTATCTCTAGGAACAAGATGGACAGCAGACTCAAAACCTTCCCATATCATACCCGTCAACCACCTAGACTTAGATCAAGTGTTCGCTACCCACAAGTTTCGGGTTCGAGCAAATCTCAAATCTAAACAGGTTGTGTCCAAAACTCGGGAGAGTGCAAGGTTGAAAACTAGGTACTTGAAAGGAATTACGGCAGCAACTATTCATCATCTCCATGTAGAGTTTATTCTAGGGATCACTTTTAAAGACAGATTGCAAGAGCTCTCCAAAAGTAGAAAAGATAAATAAGGAAATCTTTTTGGGTTTCTATGGTTATGCATCTTTTTTAGTTGTTTTAATCAAAGCACACTCTAATAAAGCATAAATAGATAAGTTGGAAACACTTAGCTTGGTACACGGGGGATGCTTTCCCCCAAGCTGGATGTTGACATAGTCTGCTGATGTTGCTGACAGGCACTGAAGACGTTCTAGTCCTCCAGGAGTGTCGTAGATAGTTGCTGTTGGAGACAGCATTCAATTTTCGCGGGCAGCACTCCGACAGGGGACTGGATGTCCTTCTGCTTGTTAGCTCTTCTTGATCCTTGATGTTCTGTGAAGCTCAAATAGACAACAAAGCTTGTGGAACTGATTAAGCGTTAGTGATAAAACCTCTAGGCCTTGGTTGTCTAGAACTTTCTTAACTTAGACTTGTTCTAACAGGATCACAAGAATTATTTTTATCTTTTTATTATTTAAGGAATGCGAGACGGGGGAAATAAATATCTTTGAGAAATTATTTTTGTGCCACCATAGTGAATGATTATTCACATGGGGCTTGACGATTTTTTGGATGCGAATGCACAACATCTTTATTTTCTTTTCTAATGCAGAGATGGTAAAGATGCAACTAAGTTGCAAATAGGAAATAAATATGCTAAGGTAAAATGCAATGCTGGAAAAGTGATGCTGATAAATACCAAGTTACCTCTTGGCGCGGCGTTCGGTGGTTTTAAGTCCTCCGAACAGGGACTTGTCATGTTCGCTCATTTTTCAAGGGGCGCATTGGTAGCGCCTCGATGACGTCGCCTCTTGTGTAGGAATTGATTCGATTTTGCTTTTACCTTCCACACCTTCTTTGTTGGAGAGGGTGACCTTGAGGAGGAAGCTTCTTGGACCACTTGTTTCTCTTCGTTGGTAGCACCTCTTCGGGTTCTTCTATAATGTTCTTGTCTTCGGGGTACCGGTCTTCATATCTTGACACTTCTCCCTCATAGTTAGCCCATCCATCGTAGTGATGTTCTTCTTGTTACGCGACGGTACGCTGCCTTCTCCTTGTTCTATTCTTCTTGGGCTCTTCGGTGATTATATAATTATTGTTGAAGTAGCGGCGTACCTTCTCGGTGGGAAAGTGGAAATGGATCTCTCCCGTCCCAATATAGATGATAGCTCGGTGGTGTTCGAAATGGTCTTCCTAGGATGATTGGAGGATCGTAGTCATCTCCCATGTCAATGACTAGGAAGTCTCGTAGGGACATAATGGTCATCTATCTGGATGAGGACATCCTTCACTTCTCCTTCGACGAAGCGGAATGTCCGGTCCGCCATCTGCACCGGTTGTGCATAGGTAGGCTCCAAAGGCATAGTGCCATATAGATACTCATAAGTTACCTTGGCCATAATGTTGACGCCTTCGATCCGGTGTCACGATGGCTTTATTGAAAGAGCTTGTTGATGGAGCATTGAATGGTTGGGACACACAGGGTCATCCTTCTTGATTAGACGTGGGGATCGAGTAAGTGGTCATGCTCCTGTGGACCGGTGACCATCCTCACTTGTCTCCGTCTTCTTGGTCTTCTTATCTTTGTTCTTGCTCTTCTTAGCCGGATTCTTCTTCTTCTCACTGTTCGTTGATGAGGGTGTCTTGGGAACTATGCAGCACTCTGTTCTTGAAGAAGAAGGTTTCTCGCTTGCCCTTGATGTTGAAGATGATCTTGGCGGTGTTGGCATACATGATGGCTCCAGCGGTGTTCAAGAATGGTCGTCCCAAAATGACGGGGGACCTTTCATCACCGCCGTATCCACTACCACGAAGTCTTTGGAACATACGAGTTGCCTACTCGTACACATATGTCTTCAAGTACTCCCAAAGGAACACGAAGTGACCGATCACGCAAGCCGTAAGCACATGGTTGTGTATGCTAAGGGGTATCGAATAGCTTCTCATATATCACTCTTGGCATAATGTTGATGCTTGCGCCGAAGTCACGATTGCCTCATTAAAGTTAATACTTCCAATGGAGATCGGAATGACTGGTCTCCCGGATCGCCCTTCTTGATTGGCGAGTTGAGTCAATCCATGACCCCTTCGATGGATCACTCCGGCTATCTTCTACATTGAATATATCAACAAGATTTGCGGTCTCGAGCTCTTCGGGTTGTCCCGGTTTACCTTGACCGAGTTGAGGGAGCAAGGTTAACAAGGCGTTGTACTGCGACTCAAGTATCTTGTTGAAGGCGGTGACTCTTGATGGCATTGGAAAAGCCATCCATTACGATGCGAGTGTCTCTAGGATCTTGTCATTTGATGTCGGCTTCTTGGACCAGTTGTCCATCATCTTGCCTTGGTTCGGCACTAGCTCTCTCAAAGGCGGCCGGTTGTAATTATTGTAGGAGGAGCTGTTACCTTGATAGTTGCACGAGTAGTTAGGCCTCTGCCGCTGATTCCAACCTTGATTCTGCGGAGGACGGTAGTAATTATTGTTGTTGTTGTTGTTGAGGTAGTTCACGTCCTCCTTCGGCTACGGGCGGTTAGCACTGTGTGCCCGAGTCTCTCCACACTCTTCACATGTCATGCGAGCATCATGTATATGCATGACTTCTTTCTTCTCGTGGCTCTCTCATCGAGCCTCTTCATTAGTAGATCCATTTTGGCGAGACAGCATGTCTACCTCCTTCAGGGTGCATTCCTCCTCCTCTCTTGCGGGTCTGAGTTCTTTCTTCACTCCAACCTTGGTTGGATGCCATCTTCTCCACAAGAGCTGTGGCTTGAGGAATAGTGAGTGATAAGAATGCACCTCCAGCGCGGCATCCATCGTCTCACGTGTGCTTGTTCTTGAGCCCATGGTAGAATGTCCGCATGAGCGCCAATTCTCCATGCCATGATGAGGACACTCGAGGATGTAATCTTGAAAGCGCTCCCAAGCTTCGGGACAGTCTCATCATGGTGTTCTTTGAAAGCTTGATATCTTCCCGCGAAGAGCATTTGTCTTGCCCATTGGGAAGAACTTCGCCAAGAAATTGGTGGAACATAATGCCCACGTAGGATTCTTCTCCTTATTGGCGTAGAACCACTGCTTCGCTCTCCCCAAAAGTGAGAATGGGAAGAGGCGAAGTAGTATAGCATCTCTGGGGACGTCCTTGATAGTGAATGTGCTACAAATCTCCAGGAAGTGTTGGAGATGAGCACTAGCATCTTCATGGGCCTTCCCACAGAACTGGCTTGCTTGCACCATGTTGATTAGCGCAGGCTTGAGCTCAAAAGCTCCTTCGATGTCCGCAGCTGGTCCAGTACGAATGTTGTCCGTAGTTGGAGCTGAGAACTCGCGGAGTGACTTGTTCGCCATGGCTTCAAACGCTGGTGTCAAGTCTCGTACGAAAGGTTGACTTTCTGCTTCTGACAAACTTCCAAGTTGAGTTGATGATGATGATGATTGATTGGTTTTCTTCAACTTGCTTCGGCCTTCTGAATAAAGCTTCGGATTGTCAATATAATTATCGGGAAGAATTGTCTTTTTCATACATTACCCCGCATAAGATATAAGAATAGACGAAAAACAAGGGTAAGGCTGTATGAGTAGAGAATGGTGACAGTGCTCAATCTCATTATGTAGTGCAATCTTGCTCATTATCCATTGGCTTTCAACCTTCCCCGGCAACGGCGCCAAAAATGCTTGTTGACATTTCTAACGCCACTCGGTGTTAGGTTGTCATCCCCAACATGGCGCCAAAAATGCTTTGGTACTAAATAATGCAACTTGCTACTAGAAATAAATATGGGATCCGCAAGCGCACGAGATAATACCGATGTAGCATTTTAACCGGAGTAATCCAGGTATCGTTATTTATATTTTTACCACTTTGGGAAGGGAATGCACTGGATAATGAGTGATGAGCAATGCACATGCTATAATGGAGAGCTTAACCTTGTCCGTATCGATCATCTCATACGGGGTAAGTGTCACATAAAATATAGGAATGAATGATAAATGACATAAGATAAATGAGAGCATTTAGCCACATAAAATAATAGAAATAAGCCATCTCAACTTAGCACTCTAAGCTTATAACACTAGCATGAACTAGGACGATCTAGGGTATAATCCTATGTTATTCTAACTATAAGGTCAAAGCATACAATGATTAGTGCAAGAACATCTAGCAATCATGGCGGGAAAAGGTTACATCTATGCATAGTGATATTACCAGAGAAGACAAGAGACATAGCAATGACTTCAATGTAATAGGTTGTTCTACTAAGACCTACCAACGGGGGATGGAATACAAAGGACTCAACGGAACTGTCACTTCCGCGATCTACCACACGACCCGGCCAATAGGGTGTAATCGCGAGATAAATACAATCTAGGCACCACGCCTACACAATATTTACCACTCACCCATCGATCTAATGAGCAAGTGCTATACGATCCTATGCATAAACATAATTCTAGTCCAACTATGCTAAACATATAATCAAAGTAAACTAAGAACAATATAATTGAGAACGTAATCAAATAGAGCAAAGTCAAGTCGATATAATAGAATAGAATAAAGTACTACTCATAGTATCACGAACAATGATGAATATTACAAGAATGTAGAGGGGAATTACCAAGAACTCCGACGGATCCGGACTCCAAGCTAGGCTTGATTCCCTCTAGATCTATTCCTATGTAGCTATGCTACTAAACTATGGAGCTCTAATTGAGATGGTGGCTCGGCTTCTCTCCGAATTCGATGAGAGAATGAACTCTTGAATGACCTAGGAATATGAATTAGGGTTTTACCCGAGGGCGGGGGCTCGAATATATAGCCCCCTAGGATTAACCACGCCCTCGGATCAAACCGACCTAAATGGACGATAATTATTCATCCTCAAAGGCGGTGGAGGCAGATCCACGAGACTCCACTGATTGGTGGAGGTGGGGAGTCGGCCGACTCCCCAGGTCGGCCGACCGGCCACCCTGCGGAGTGGGCCCGGCTTCCGGGGTTTGCCTTAAAGTCTTCTAGATTATACAATTTTACCCGTTCGGTCTTTATCTCTATGTAATCATGACATGTGGGCCTCCTTTGGTTCTCTTTCCGATAACCCCCGCGAGAAATAGACAATCACCAAAACTCGTGGAATTACGTCGGTGTAACCCCTATATCTAACGGTGAACTCATATTAGTCCTTTCTCTTGCTGCGTTGATGGTATAAAATTGATACTTAACGACCGTCAACAGCTATCTTAACGTAGATTCTCACTAACATGCATATGTTTGTGTGATCTTCCGTTGTCCTGACATAGTTGTATGGGAATGCCTGCTCCGGTTTAGGTTATTCTTTATTCTTTCTCTTATCTTTATCCTTGAGTTTGGCTCGAGTGTGTGTGTCAGTTATCCAACTACCGATCTTACTTTACCCCCGTTATGAGTATTGGTCTCGCTATGCAATCTTGTTATCTTGTTCATGTCCAAATTAGACTCTTCTATACCATGCCTTCCTTTGGGAAATATAAATAACGATACCCCGAATACTTCCGGGTGAAATGCTACAACGGTATTTCCGTGCGCTTGCGGACTTGTTCGTAAACGTTGCGAGAATACCAATCGGCGTTTCTTGGCGTTGTTGCTAATTCTAGTGATGACGTTAAGAAATGCCAACAAGCATTTCTGGCGCCGTTGCCGGGGATAGACTTTTTATCTATCTTTGGTGATTGCGCTAAGAAATGTCAACACCCCCCCTGTTTTCAATTGAATTAGTCAATGAACTTGAAAATACTCTTTCACCTGTAACCAACTAGCAACGATACCCATCACATCAGCTAGCCGGCGACTAAGGGCGATGTATACATCGGCCATTTTATTTTAAGGACGATACATGTATCGGCCATTAATTGGAAGAAGATTAGGCTTCTTGCCAAACACTTGGAAAATATTTCTCAAGCACTTTCCATCAACTGCTCTTGGGAGATTATCAACTTGCATCATCTCTACTAGCTCATTCGAATTTTCAAGCAATACTTCGATCAAAATCTTGGAAACTTGATCCTTATTTTCTTGACGCCACCTCCTTGAGATATCCTCAATTTTCTTCTTGATGAGCTTGATCGAAGTTTCATGGATCTTCTCCCACAATCTTGTTTCATCACACTCCTATGATGTCTGGATTATGTTTGTAATACAATGTGGGAATCCTCCAAATCGGTACTAGAATTACAAAAACTGAAATAAACCTATTTGGCACATCATTTGACGAGTCAATGGCATATACTTCAGAAGAATTGGTTAATCCGACTGTTACAATCGGTTGAGCCAATTTACTTGTACCTGCATAGAAAAATATGCATCGGCTACTCTTATATATGAAAGTTATATCCACCAATGCAATAGCCGGATGTATGTTGAGCTATATCATGTTGGCCTTTAATTTCCATGTCCTTGGCCTCAACATGTTTTGCTTGCATGGAGTGCAATAAAACCAAGCGGAATGAAAGAACTTCATATTCGGCTCTAATGTTTGATGCAAAATATGGTTTTAATTGGCTTGATGTCTCAAATAACGTACGCCATAAGAAACAATGATTTGCAAGCCGATTAATCAAGATTAAAGCCTCCATGGATAACAAACATGCTCCATAAAATCAGCAATGATTTGACTTTTAATTATTCTTAGCGGCTTAAGAATCAAATCATATTTCACCAAAAGTGTATGCCCACTTGCCCATCCTAATAATGAGGATTAGCCGATATAAAATGCACACATCGGCTTGGCATGCAATGACACATATATTTGGCAAAGAATAATATTTTAAGCCCAAGTACAGTGACATGCATATATATTTAAAACATGGGCATACCTCGTCTTGGGATCAAGAAGACATTAATCAATAATAGCACACTTCCTTTTCCTGTCTTCTTGAATCAAGGCAACACATTTGCAGTCACTTCGGCAATATTATGGATGAAAATCAACTTCTAGATGCACGAAGAACAAGTAGAGTTGACAAAGAACCCATGAGAAGCTCAAATAACTAAATTATAATCGGCTTCTAAATTTTGTTCAGCATGCATCGGCCATGGAATAATTCCAATATCAACTCGCTCATATAGATTGGCCGATAATGTTCCTGTTCAAGCAGATTTCATATAATATGATGATATAGAGCCGATCGTCGATCGGCTCTAGAGAGACTGGAACATGACTTCCTCTATTAACTCAACATCAGTAAGATCTCTCCCTGACAAGCATGTCATATCACCATGCCTCCCATGCTTAGGGGCATCAAGCATAGCATAAGTGAATAAATCTGCATGCACAATTTCAACCTTGTTATCCACCCACTGAATGAGGAACTGGTGCAAACTAGAAGGTACACATTGATTGTTATGAATCCAATCTCGCCCAAGGATCAAACTGTAGTTCCCTTGCACCTCTACAATGGAGAATTTGGTGGCTAATGTCTTGCTCCCAACGGTAAGCATCATTGAGACAAGTCCCTTGACCAAAGTAGGTTTTCCTCCTCCAATTCCATTGATCTTTCTCTTGGTCTTAACTAGTTTCTCATCAGATCCACCAAGCTTCTTATAAAGCGAATAAGGCATCAAATTCACACTAGCCCGGTGTCCACTAACATGTGATTGACCAAATTGTTATTGATATACCATGTCACATGCAATGCTCTAAGGTGTTTCACCGGATCTGATGGCCTCTTGAAGATAGCGTCCTGAGGTATGCAATCATCATGACCTTCAGAAGATTCTCTGTCATGCATAAAAGCAAGATCATCAATAGTGGAAACCGAATCAATCAAAGTCTCATCGGTAGGCACTACAATAAGTGTATATCTCATGCACCGAGTACGCTGAAGTTTACGCTTTTGTGTTCTTGACACACCCGCAGGGCACCATGGTGGTTTGAAGTTCTTAGGAGTTGATGCTTTGCGCTGAGCTTCACAATTGCTAGCACTAGTGCCCCTTGACATCTTCTCAATGCTTGATTGGTCCGGATTATCAACGATAATCGGTCCATCATTTTCTTTGGTTGAAGCACCTGTAGAAATAATTTTAGCAACAACTCGCTCATTGATCTTTTGCTGGACCTGATTAGCAAGTTTACATGGAACCGGCTTAATCGGTCTTAATTTGCTGAGGTTCGATTGGCTATAGCTCAATCGGCCATAGGAAACGCAGTGCTGCGTTTTTCGCTTACAACTAGCTTGACCGATTTGAGAAATCGGTTTTGCTGATTTTTCCTGCTTAGCAATATTAGAATCGGTTTGGCCGACTTTTAAAGTCGACTTACTCACTATCTTCTGCATAATATTATTACTAACCGATTTTTGCTTATCCCTGGGAGTTTGGGCTTGCCCCCCGAGCCTAGAAGACTTGATAGTAATCTTGAGATTCTCCTGATTGCCATTGAGCTTCTCTAGCACCACTTCACGATCCAAAATCTGCTTTCCTTTCTTAGACTCTCTTGGCTCGCCGATTATCACATTCTTCCCAATAGTAGAATCGGCTTGCTCCGGTCGGATCAAGATGGCCGGATTATTTATCTTCAAATTTTCAGCCATGGAAAGCACTTTATTGCAGGGTGAAGGATTTGCATCTCGAGAAAGTATGGTGCTAGCCTTTTCTAAATTGGTCTTATCTGTTTCAGGCGCCAAAGGGACCAATTTAGGTTGTTTCCTGAAAACAAGCTTGCCTTGTTGATCAATGAAACAATAGGACAAACTCATACCGGGATGCATACTGGGAGATATAACGTTAGTCTTTCCTAAACTGGTCTTATCGGTTTCAGGCGCCGAAGGGACCAATTTAGGTTGCTTCCTAAAAACAAGTTTGCCCTGTCGATCAATGTAGCAATAAGACAAGCTCATACCGGGAGGTATAATGTTAATCTTTTCCTAAACTGGTCTTATCGGTTTCAAGCACCGAAGGGACCAATTTGGATGGACCTTTGGCCAATGACTTAATTGTAATCGGCCTTTTTTCATGGGTCTTGCCAAAATGTTTACGGAACAATTTCACTAAACAAGACCATGATCCAACAGAAGTTTCTGGTAAAGATGTAAACCATACAAAAGCGGTACCAGTAAGAAATAAAGGAAAATTCCGCACTTTCATATAGTCTTCTTTACCTGCACCACTTAACTGCAAATACTCAAGATACCAGCGAACGTGTTCCGAAGCAGTATAATCATCTTCACCACTAAATTTGTCAAACTTCGGTACAGTCCAACCACTAGGAGACTTTAGGTAATCATAATGTAAAGGGTATGGCCTATGATAAGCGGGCACTTTCCGTTGAGAAGAGCCATATGGATTTCTGGCATGAGCTAAATCCTCTTCGATTCGGCTAAAGCTACAAGTAGCATATGAAGCCGAATTACAAGTAATGGCCTTCTCACATTTGGCTGAATTCTCATTGATTCGGCTAGAGTTAGCAGTAACATATGAAGCCGAATTATGAGAATTGCCACTAATGCGCCTTGCTGAATTTTCATTGATTCGGCTAAAATCATATGAAGCCGAATCATGAATTTTATTGGAATAAAGTGCTTAATTTTGAGAGTAATTGGCTAAATTGTCATCATAGCCAAGTGTCTCAATCATCGGCTCCTCTTGTGGTGAAAACAAATAATGTGAGCTATGAGCCGATGAGCATGAATCTACATGTTGTATGTTACTAAAGGAATCGAACATCGGTTCTTGATCATGATATTCATCTAAAGCATTAACCGATGCAAAATATCTATTATCATCACAGCTAGCAACATCAACATTACAATTTGTATCATTTGCAAAATAATTATAAAATTTGTCATCTGAATCTGCAAGTTGTACCTCGGGCACGGTGCAGTAATATTGATATGCCTCCATATGATCGACAAAATAACCTTCTTGATTCCGTGTAGCAAGACTATGAAAATACCAGCTTTATGTCCACCCCTTCAAGCTTGGAACGCTGATTTCTCGAGGAGTGCAGCGCGTGGCAGATTTGCTTGCTTTGCACTTCACGGAAACCAAACTGAACGCTCTAAAGGCACACGTAGTAACACGAAATCCAGTAAGCGTGCACCAAATTCCAGCCGATGTATTTTGACCGGCTGAAACTCCACGTGATCAAGCTGCTGCTTCACGATAACTAGCTTAGCTAACGTACGTATGTATTCAACCCGATGCTCAACACCGTTGACCAGGGAAAACAATATTGCACCGTAGCCAAGCAACGGAAAGCGCTCTAGCTTTATGGATCGCAAGAGCCAGAGCTATCCGTATTGATTAGGAAATCCTGGTAACCACGACAAAGACTAATCGGCCTTAGTGTCCGATTAGAAAAAGGAAAACAACGCTTAGCCTTCGCCGAGCCGTATGTTGATCGGGCGAACAAATATTAGATCAATTAAGAGTTGGCTAAGGCAGATAGATTCGGCTACAAAGTAGAGCCGAAGCAATCGTTCCCCAGCGGAGTCGCCAAAAAGTGTGTTGACGCTAAAACACACCGGGTAGGGAGCTAGAACGCTCGATGTAGGGCAAGCCGAATATAGGGATCGGCCGGCGCCTGGTAGACGTAGGGCAAGCCGAATACGGGGATCGGCCGGCGCCTGGTAGATGTCCACACCTGGACCTTGTGCCTCCAGCGATGAGCGCGATACGCAAGACACGTCACCGGAGGAGCCTCGTCGGGAGCGCGATACGCAAGACACGCCGGCGAAGTCTCTTGAAACCCGAAACCCTACACGCCCGGGACGGACCCTGTGTGGGCGTGTGGCGGCAATGGGGCGCCCTAGCCGGCGTGACCGCTCTAGGGCTTGTTGTCGTCATCGACTCACCTGTTCATGGCGTTGGCGACGAAGAAAGAGGAGGGAGGAGAGATTAGGGCTAGAGGTAGAAGAAGATAGATTAGATCATGTTTGATCGTGTTGTGTTTTATCGATTGAGGTGGATGGGTTCAATCGGCCATAATCCTCACATATATATGGAGGGAGGGTGGTCTTATCCCGGTGGAAAACAACTCCAACTCGCGTTCTCCAAGTTTCCCACATCACAAATTACCAAAAACGCGATTCCGTACAGAATCGTTTTTATGTCAACAGCGCCAGACGCGTCCGGCGCCTTAGGGGCGCGTCCGGCGCCCCGGCGCACACGCGGGGCTCTCTGTGCCGCGTCCGGCACACGCTGGACGCCCGGGGTCCAGCGTCCGGCGCCGCTGACCGCCGCGCGCGCGCCCGTGGCCGCGTCCGGCGCGGTGCAGGCCAGCGTCCGGCGCCCGGACCGCCCGCGGGGCACTCTGGACCGCGTCCGGCGCCCGAGTGGGTAGCGTCCGGCGCTGTTCCATCGGGCCGGAGAGCTCCATCTCGCCGTCCGTTGATACGTTGATATGCGTTTGACCTTCTTTGCCAATTTTGAGTGTCAACACAATCGAAACCAAAATATTTGGAGTAAGATCAAATGCTAGAGCTTAGATTGAACACAAAGCTGACGTTATATATTTATTAAGGAAGCATTGAGGCACTTTTATTAGCAGCTAGTAGGCAGTGGAGGTATCTGCAGCTGAGCATAAGTATAACATCAGAATTCAGAACAGAATGATGATCCAACGATAACAATAGTACAGGGAATAGTACGGGGAGCAGAATGTCTACCAACACACAAAAGTATTAGGAAGAAGTTACTTCATTACCTTTATGTGTGCCCTGTACCTAGTTATTTCAAACATGTACAGGGTTCTTCTTTGATATAAAAAAATTTCTTTTCAAACTTCGGTGACGATTCTGGGGTCAGATATGTGTGCCCTGTACCTAGTTATTTCAAACATGTTTGTTTGGAATGTGCATGGCCTAAATGGTCATGTGCGTTCCTCGCAAACAAAAAAAAGAATGGTCATGCGCATCGTAGTGTTATGAGATTGTTTGTAGCTCAAGAGAGGGTTCTTAGCCTGATAATCATGTGATTATCGTCCTAGGATGTTTGTGTGATTCATTCTACTACTTCATGGAAAACCATGCCTAGGCACGGTCAAAAGAAAAAAATATACCAGTAAACCTTTGATCATAATATCTGTGAACCATTGAAATGATAGGACATGGAGCATATGCACTTGAACCAATGTTAACTTCTAGCAAACAAATTGAATGTTCGAGAACAGAGCTCCTAAAGAAGTTGATGAAGCTTAATTGCAATACTCAATGATAGCATGTGAAGCAATGGTGCGGTACTATGGCTCTGCATTAGAACAAGATGCGGTGGTCTATCGTCGTTTGGACAACTGAGCAGCATCCACAAGCTCGGGAGTGATATGCCAATGTTGGATTATGGCTTGACCCAGCAGCGGTAACAAGATATCACTGTCAGCTCGTGGATTGATCTCCAAGAGCGTCGTAACATAGTATAAAAGCCTAGCCCCCTTCTTCCTCCTCCCTCCCATCCCAAGCACACCCATCCAAAATGCATATTTTCCACCCCTCTCTATTGGTACAACCATCTTTTTACCAAAATGCTCTTAGAGGGGTTTGTTTTTTAAGGATGGACATGATCTCATTGCTTTAAGGTTGGTAGCTAGGACTCCTTTGAATCTGTAGCTTGTTTTGCTGGTTAAATTTTCAATTTATCTCAAAGAAGTAACCATAAAAACAGGTTTGTGTGGCACACAACCATATAAACACTGAAGATAGGCCTAATGCAAGGAGACACGAACCATGCAGACAGATTTGTATGTATGAGCCACTTGTGACATCAAAGCATTCTTCGGTCCAAGTTTACTGGAAAAAAATAGTATCACACATCTTAACGGGCACTACTAGAAACTTAAAATTCTCTAACCAACGTCGGGCAAAACTAGAATTACCCTGTTGAGCCAGCCCTGACGGTATTTTTATTTTTCTTGACGGTAAGTGCACCGTAAGAAATTTCGTGGCGATATTTTTATTTTTTATGACAATACGTACATTTTCATGAAAATATTTTTATTTTCCCTGACGGTAGTGCACCGTGAGGGAATTTCAAGTTTTCAGTAGTGGGGAGAGAAATGATCAAAGCACACAAGTTCAAATTCCAAAGAATTTAATATATATATCCAAGCATGGCAATGGCATAGAAGCTGGAATAGAGTAAAAGTACATAAATATCCTTTAAAAATCCATTCAAATAATTGTAGTAGATTAGCACAACAAGGTAGGTAATTAGGTTAGAGATCACTCAGCTTTGTTAATGATTGCTCATGAGCGTTGTGATGTAGTGTTTTTGTTCCATCATCGTTGCTGTCATCAGACTCTGCTAATCCTCTTTCTCATTTGACAGCTCCAGTGGTGTCTCCTTGTACCTGTTACTTTGCATAGTAATGTCACAGACCAACATAATGTATTACCTTGAAGCTTGAAGTCAATTCACATTTATGTTTTGCCAAAATTAAAGTAATGCAAAACTTGTGGCATGAAATCTGAGCAGACCAATATAGCAAAGTATACATGGATCGCAATTCAAATTTATTGTTTATTAAAAAAATAAGCTAACTACTAATACAAAATCTGGAGTTGTATGGTTATTTAATTTAGAGAAAATTTGCCACAACACACTGAAAGTGGTGCTCTTTTGCTCGGACACACTGAAAGTTGACATATTTGCTAGAACATCAAAATTTGCCGAACACATAATAGTTTGATGTGTTCTAGCAAATTTGCATCAAACTATTGTGTGTTCTTTGTATTGTGTGTTCTCAAATTTAGATCAAACTATTGTGTGTTCTAGCAAACCACTTTCTGTGTGTTGAAAAACGCAAATTTTGTGTTGAAGCAAATTTTGCCTTTAATTTATGTATAACAAATGCAAGCGTCACGTACACCTGTAAAAACATTTAGTTTGATGGATAAAATAAAAAAAGAGCACAAAGACAAGTAATTTTGATCGCTTCTCTGGACATACCTCATCGACAGAATTTCCTTGTGAGAGTCATAGACAAAGAGAGAATAACCCAGGAATCCAATGTAGCCTAGGGTGGCAATCCAGACAGTGATGGCCGATGCGGCGTGGGCCAGGGTGATAAGAGATAGCATATATAGCATGATAATCAACCCATAATATGAAACAAGAGCCATCCCTCCATCTCCAATAAACGCACCCCGTAGTAACAACTCATCCACGTACATGATCCATAAGAGAACAACTCCGAGAAATGTCATTTGGATATATAGTAAGAGTTCATGCATGACGTAATGATCAGCTGCGTGGTACACCACGCATATGACAGCCACAACAGCACCTAGTGTGGCAACGCCAACGAGGAGTCCAAAGAGAATCCTAGGGATGCGCACTTTGTCTTCCTGCTGCTTGCTTGTTGGCATGGCGATGACAAGCTTGGCAGCAGTCTTCAGGCGGTGCTCGGCGACTGCATAGCCGACAAATCCAGTGGCAAGGTGGGTGTTCAGGTGCACGGTGACCATCCCAACCTTGGGGCCAAGCGTCAGGTGAACAACAATGGCTAGCAGCATCCCGTTGGAGAGAGATAGAAACACCATCCAGAGCCTCATAGTGACCTTGAGGAAACAGACCCATAGACAACAACAGAAACAAATTGACAACGAGAGCTCCCATACCGATGCTATGAGAAGCTGTTGGCCACGAGAGAGAGCCACATTGTAACCAGAGTGAACAGCACGACCATCATGGACTGGAAGATGAGGGCATTCTCAATGGCCCTCACTTGATCGAGGGGCTTGCACCATCTCCTCTTCTTGTTGTTCTTGACCAGTGGCTGCAGGTGGACATGAGAGACATCATCGCCATTGCTTTCTTTGAAGCTTCCACTCGCAAGATTAATCTTGCTAGAGGAGGAGCTTTTGGAGTTGGAGCTGGTTTCGCTCTTGCCCATAATCTTGTTAGAGGGGAAGATAGGTTGAGCTCCAAGCGGTAGTGGCAGTCAGCCGAGAAATTCAGATTATTTGATATCTGATACTTGCAACAAGAGTGGTCACCTGAATGCAAAATTCATCATTCAGAACATTAAATTCTTGCTTAGTTTGCCATTTTTCTCTTTAACTCCTTTTCTTGTTCGTCTCCCAATTAATTTCAAGCACCTGAACCTCTTAGGACCAGTGGTTCCACACTTCTATGCTGCCGCGATGAATCTTGTTTCTTCTACTGTGATTAACTGTGATTAACTGTACTGATCCAATACCAATAGAGTAAAATGCACGCTGGGCACTCATACAAATAATAATCAACTGTGTGATCTCGTCCCTAATGAGGCCAGAACAACAATAAACACATGCATCCAAATGGCAGCACTACATTCATGCATCTCATCAATTCCCTTTTTTCTTCACACAGGATTTAGGCATTTAGCTTAGATGTGAACCAATAAAGACCATATTACGATCGAAGACAAAGATATCAGAATGACCTGCTTCAAAACTATACATACGGTTCATGTGGATCAGGATCCGTACCGTCGGAGGCGACCGGTTTCGAAATCGGCAACGGCTGGCCGGCTGAGCGGCTGCGGCGCGCGGTCTCAGCGTCGGCGTTGGCTTGAGGGCGCCGAGCATCGAGTCGGCATCAGCAGGCGGGGCGCAAGAAGGCAAGAGTTGCGACGCTTCCAGGTTCGGCGC
This sequence comes from Themeda triandra, assembly GCA_018135685.1. Taxonomy (NCBI): domain Eukaryota; kingdom Viridiplantae; phylum Streptophyta; class Magnoliopsida; order Poales; family Poaceae; genus Themeda; species Themeda triandra. The sequence goes on along the minus strand of JAENPR010000324.1, from coordinate 586,624 downwards.
GACCGATTCGACTCCCGATCCATGCGACTGCACGTGAAAATAGGCGAGGGCCCTTTTGTTTCTTTTTTCCTAGCGCCTAAGTTTAAAATTAGTAAAAAATAGAACAAAAGGTAAAAGAGCTAAGATGGCAGAAAAAACAGAGTACTAAGCAGGGACGACAAATTTGTGAAGAACATCTTGGTAAAGACAAACCTAAGAAGAAATCCAAAATTGAATTTATAGTATATAAGCTATAGTTAAAAAAAACTTGACGGAAAATAGTTAATTAAGAGGTAGGACTCAAACCTCCCCGTTTTTTAATTAATTAAGAGAATGCAGGGCTTGAACTTGGGTCTCTAGACTGAGAGCGAGCTTGCAGAAGAAGAATTTGAGATTCCGCAACTTTCCAAAGTTCGCATATAAGATTATCTCAAATTCATATGATAGGAGTGGGAAATTGATTCCATAAATTTTTTCTTCTCCCCAACTTATATAATGTAGGCTTTTGTAGATTCTATATGGATTCGTCTTTTATAACTATAGTTTATACTACGAATTCAATTCCGGTCATTCAAACGGGCCCTTAGAGAAATGTTACCTAGCTAATTTCTCGGTGGTGGCCACCATGCATGTCTTTTTTTTTGGTTCTCCAGGCTCTTGACGCCGCCAGTCACCCACGACCCTAGACCTGGACAGAGATTCACTCCATGCCTCTCTATGGTTGGGCGCACGGATGTACCACGGACATGTGATTGGTTTGGTAGTTGGAAATGTGGCTGCAGGCTGCTGAATCTAGGGGTGGTGGTATGACAATGGGACAAGCAATCGCTGTCAGTTACTATGTTGGAGCCAGGAACGATTAAGCCCCAGAAGTAGTGATTCTGTTCTAGGATATATAGTCAATGTCTGAGGATCCATTATTAAACTGATATAGATAGCTACTATGTTCTGAAATTTGAGGGTGAGATAAGGCCCTGAAAATCCTTATAGCATGTTGGTTGCCAAGTTAAGGGTTTAAATTTGGATAGTAGATTTCACCACAAGAAAATATATAACCAACTAAAACACGGACAAGCTACGTAGAGGCCAAAGTGGGTCACACATTGCTACAAATTTAGTGGAAATGGATTGGATAGGATTGGACGGTTAAAAATGCCTATTTGGAATGGACTGGATGATGGGTGATTTTAGGCCTTGTTCAGTCCTTGGGAACGATTTGCAGTAAGAGAGGAGGCGATGCCGCCGAGGTCAGGACGAAGAGGAAAGAGGTGGTAAGGCTACCAGATGTCAGTGGAGAGTAGACATAGCTATTTGGGCCAGGGAACAAACACAATCTCTATTGGGCCTGTCTAGTTTGGTGCTTGCCACCAAACAAGAGGGCTTGCACCATGCTAGCCTTGTTGTGGCTGGTCTGGGCCTGGCTCCCTAGGTGCAGTGTAGCAAACACGCCCTAGGCTTCCGAACCCGGCTCTGATCCAAAGTGTCGGCGGCCATCCTCTGCCTTGTGGCGCTGCCCACGCTAGCGGCCTAGCCTTTCGCCGCCCCTACCGCCCTTACCGAGGGATGAGAGACAACATAAGGCACAAGCGAGAGGAGAAGGAAGCATGTGCGTGGGAAAACCGTGCGGTGAAGTGGCGTGATTTTTCTTTGTTGTGTCCACTTATCCATTGCCTCATTGCATTGGTTGTATTGGCGATTTGGATTTTAGTGGAAATGGATTGGATAGGATTGGGTTAGAACTCTCTATTTGGATTGGACTGGAGGACAGGTGATTTTGTTCGGCTCCCTGGGAACGATTCCCGGCTAGAATGGCTCCTAAAAATGGTTCACTAGTTTTATAATCTTGATTAAGCCGGAATGGTTTCAAAAGACGTGAAACAGCTCATTCAGGGGCTGATCAAACGAGGCCTTAGTTGGACTCTTTATTGAATTTTGTTCATTGGACTTGGGATGTTCCTCAAATGCCAGGTCTAATTGGCAGGTGGATCCAAAACAGCCCAAACAAATTTGGCAGAAAAATAGAGAAATCCAAAGCAAATCCTTGATTTACAAGGGCAAATTGGTGCTCCGGGAACAATTCTATACGCGTCTTTGTCTCCGTTTACCGGCCCTCCTTGGACACACCGCCCCCAGGTCAAACAAGACGGTGCATCATCTCTTTTCTCCGTCATCTCCCAAGTCCATCCCTGCTAATCAAGCATTAAACCACGCGACTAAGCCAAGAACAATGCTTGAGTTCCTCGTTCTCGTCGCCGTCCATTTTCTCCCCATTCGGAGGACATACAGCTTTCCACAGCTCGTGGCAGCCTCCTCCTCTCTTCCTATTTACCCATGCTAGATGTGAAGTGTTCACTACTACACTGTCTGCTGATATCCTACAATCACTCTGCCATCTCCAAGAAAGTTGTAGCGGTGCAGAGATCGACGATGGCGACGATGCCGCCAATGCCACCGATGCCGATGCCGCCGCCGTCTCCCTCCAGCAACACGCCGCCGATGCCCATGCCGATGCCGCCGATGGACAACATGCCGACGATGCACGCGGCCTTCTACTGGGGCCACCGCGCGCAGGTGATCTTCCCCAACTGGCCGGGCGACCGGACCAGCCACCGCATGTACGTGGTCAGCCTCTTCGCCGTGGCCGCGCTGGCCGCGCTCGCCGAGGTGCTTGCGTCGTGGACCCGCGCCCTCGACGGCCGCGGCTCCGACGGGCTGTTGTGGACGCTGCAGGTGACGTGGATCCACGTGCTCAAGGTGGGCCTCCTGTACCTGGTGATGCTTGCCATCATGTCATTCAACGGTGGCGTGTTCCTGGCCGTCGTCGCCGGCCACGCCGCCGGGTTCGTCATCGCGCGGAGGTGGAGGCTTCTCCGCCCTGCGTCGACCCGTGACGACGGCGGCGCGCATGCCAATGGTGATCTCTGTGTTAGTTAATTGGAGAAGTATGGGAGGAAATTAATTATCGGATGCTTTTGTGCTATATATGATGAGGGTCAATATAGTTTGATGAATTTTTTTAAACGATTTTTTTTTTTTTTTGAAATGGGGCCTAGATATGATTCATGTATGATAAATAAGAAAGACTAGGATGAATTGATGCTACGTGAAAATGTGACTACAGGGACGACGAGAAAAATGTGACAGCCATTTCTTGCGCGTATAACTGATGACTTTAGTTAATGGCGAGGCTTAAAGGGACACCCGGCCCGTCACTTTTCACGAGGAATAGCATATTTGGATTTATTTTTTTTAGACGAAGATGGGGATTATTAGGACACAATGTAAAACTCTATCATGGGATTAAAACCTATTTATTAACTCAAAGATTGTGGATGGCTCTCTAAAATGCTAAGAACAGTTTGTGTGGGCGAAAAGTTTCATCACATAGTTACAAGAGTTCAAGAATGCCACATCAACTTTTGTGTTGTTAATTGTGCCAATCATCTAGATGCAGTTCACGCCGTTCTAGATCTTTTCTTTTCTTGAAATCCTATGAAACTCTACCTATCTCTCTCTCTCTCTCTGTGTCTCTTTCTTCATAAATAAGCTTTTGCAAAGTTCAAGGTGTTCGATACATTGTTGTTTATGGGTGAAGGGGTTAAATAGATAACTAGTCAAAAATTGGGGGTTATATAGACGTTTTCCATATTTTAAATATAGATTGTATCTTGGTTGATCTCTAGGTTCACTATAGTACAATTTAAATAAACAACAAGCATGAGTACAAGTAACAACACACTAAGAACAGGGGCGACGCCACATACATTTTTGCCTGGTGCATGGGCACCAGGGTAAAAAGGAAATTTTCCACTAGTTATAGTTAAATTTTCATCATGTATTGCTATCAAATTATGCAATTTTTCTTAGCGGTGTGCACCACCATAAATTTAGAATTGGCTTCGCCACTGACCATGAACAAGTAAAAGAAAGATCCAAATCTAGCACTAGTGTACACATTGTATTTTTATTAGGAAAAAATTTGTACTAGTACTTCATTTTTATGCTTAAGATGAATTAGTTATGAAGTTTTCATAGAATAAAACGGTTATTTTTCTAGAAAATATAAAAACCATCTGTGTGGCAAAATCAACTGGTATTGATAATTCGGTGGTATAAGATTCATGGTTTTAGAGTTGTATGTGGCCGAAAACAAACCCTGGTAATACTTGCATGTCCATAACCATAAATAGAATTCTTCTATAGTTAGAAGATTAAAATGGATATATTTACGCATGGTTATCTTTGATGGATAAATGGATTTATGCTACTGTTTCATGGATGGATAAGTTACTGCGATGGATGGGTAATAAGTGCCTTGACGGATATGTAGTTTCCTTGAAATTCTTGGATGAATAGATCAAGTCGATAAAAGGTAGGATGGATTTGACGACTATGATTAGTGGACAAGAAATTATAAGTATGGAGCACTGGTTGAATTTAAAATGCAATTTTGTTTCGTTGGTTATACAAGAGGCACAAATTAATCCCTCTAGTAAGAAATCGACCAACAACAATGCATGCAAATGGAGGCATACAAGTTTTATAACCAATCAAATTGGGAGGCCCGGCCCATCTCCTAGCTTCAACGTGGGCACACCAGCTTCTGTGTACTTAATTTGCTCCTTCATTTGAAACTCTATTTTTTTAAGAGAGCAGGCTTTGTCTGTTTTGAAGTTGGATTTATGGCCTTGTTGGTATTTCCTACACGAAAATTAATGCCCCAGAAGCCTAAAAGTGGACTTTCCAAGGTTTGCAACCGAAGCATGAAGATCACTATTGCTTCTGGAGCAATAATTAGTACAGTAAATGTTTTCTTTTTGAAGCAAAAGAAATTGTTTCCCTCTTTTGAAATCGAAAAAAAATGCTGACAATGCTTGCTTGCTGGTATTGGTATCCCTGCATTGTTTATGCGGGGCCTTATCCCTGGGGAGCGACTGAGGGGGCCGGTATGGGCCTGCGTGGGCTGTGCAATTGTACAAAGCCTTCTCAAAAAAAAAACAAAAAGCCTAGTGATTCCTATTCGAGGCAGCCCACCGCGACCCGCACGAGGTCACTTCACCCACCGGCCATCTCCGTACGACTCCAACGGTCCAACCGAGGTGGCCGCCGCCGTCGTTCCGCCGCCCCCACCCCCGCCAGCCGTGGGGAAGGCCGGGACTGGAGCCGCTTGCCCCCAACCCTAACCCCTTCCCCTCGCCGCCGCTCGCCGGCAAAGAGGAGGCGGAGCCGCGGCGTCGGAGCACGCAGTGGACGGGGCCGCGTGCGTCCACCTCGGAACGCCCTCCCCCGAGGCGGAGCATCTGGGAGGGGAGGGGGACGGAGCTTGGCCTGGTCCGGCTTCCCCCGCTCTCACTCCGCGCCGGTGAGCGCCGAGCGCGCCTCCAGGTTGGTGCTCTCCCCGCTTTCATTTCTGTCGTTTCGTATCCACATCCAGCTAGTTTCCAAGAGAACGGGTTCGTTCTCCGTAGGTTCGTGTGGGACTATTGGGGATTTTTCTTTTTTTTTTTTTTGGGGGGGGGGGGACTGGAGGGGCCGAGGTCTCAACAGGTAGTTTTGTTGAAAATTGCTTAGAAACACAGAGTTACAGGGCAATTGTGAACTACTGGGGAGTTGCGTGCATTGTAGTATCAGAGGCTTATTCGGTGTGATAGCTTTCTTTGAATTCTCGGTATTCATAGAAAGTTCAACTTGGTTACCATTTCCCGGTCATCCTAACAGTCTAACACCCACTAAGCTTCCGTTTCGTGCAAGGTTACAGTTATGGTGGGGCTGTATCCAATGAAATGCCTTTTGTCTAGATAAAAGGGCAAGAATGAAGTGCTAGGTGATGTGATAATAAAAAGTATATAATGCCAGCTTGCAATAGTAATGAGTAGTGGGAAACTGGGAATGGACATGTAATTATTTTAACATGTGGAGATAATGCATTTACTGCTAACCAGACTGGATTTCCCAGTCAGAAATCTCAAATGTTGATTCCAATGAAACGTCTGTTCCTTCGGCTGTTTGTGTTATTCTTCTTTTTGTCATTGCCGCATCAATCTGCTAGTACATCCTCTGCAAGTGGCAGAGAAGCCTCCTAGTTATTGGTTGGCTACTAGCCGTTAAATCCAGTTAATTGGTTGGCTACTAGCCGTTACATACTAGAGAACTGGTTCTTTCTCCGTAGATTCGTGTGGGACTATTGGGGAATTGGCGTGCATTGTAATATAAGAGGCTTATCTGGTTTGATATTATTTTCTTGGAGATTTTGGGATTATATACAAAGTTGAAGTTGGTTACCATTTCCCAATCACATCCTGACACCCACTAAGCTTCTGTTTCATGCAAGGTTACAGTTATGGATGGTGGGGCTGGCTCAAATGAAATGCTTTTTTTAAGATTACATGAAGGGCTCAAACGAAATGCTAGGTGATTGTGATAACTATATTGATGTCAGCTTGCAGTAGTAATGAGTAGTGGAAATGGACATATAATTATTTTAACAGTTGCAGATAATGCATTTACTGCTACTGAAACCGGATTTGCCAGTTAGAAATCTCAAATGTTGATTCCAATGTAACATCTGTTTGTTCGGTTGTTTGTGCTATTCTTCTTTCTGTCATTGGCTCATTGCCGCATCAATGCAGTTCTTTTAATATGCCAGCAATTCTCATCATTTCCTTGAATTGGTTAAAGTTAAACAAGTAACTCATTTAAATCAATTGTGGTAGCCCTCTTACATTTCCGGTGTGGGGCTATGGGCCTACCTTTTCTTTGGCGTGTTGAACAGCTTTGTAGCATCGTTCTAAATGAATGCACTACCTACAGGCTTGACAGAGGAAATGCTGTGCTCTGTTCCTCTTGGCAGAGCTTCACCATTTGACAGGTCTTGAATTAGTGCTCCACTGTTAGACAAGAAATCAAGCTCTCTAACCAAACACAATGATGACTGAAGCCTGTAAGAGGAGGGGAGTTTGTGTAAGCAGTGAATTGGGAGACTTGAGTACAATCTTTGAGCTTGACGAAAGCAGACTCTCAAAAGAGGATGATGTGGCATCAGTTCCTACATGTGAGCACCAATCGTCCTATGAAATCAGGGCTGAAAGTATGAATACTAGGAAGATAAGTCAATGCACAAAGATCTTAAGGAAGCTCATGGATCACAAAGGTGGTTGGATTTTCAATCAACCTGTTGATCCGGTGCTATATGGGCTTCCTGATTACTTTGATGTTATCCGCAACCCGATGGATTTAGGTACAGTTAAGAAGAAACTCACTAGCAAGCAATATGCAAGCACTGATGAGTTTGCAGCAGATGTGAGGCTAACATTTTCAAATGCCATGAAGTATAATCCTCCAGGGAATGATATCCATGCTATTGCTCAACAACTGAACGGAATATTTGATTCAAAATGGGAATCAGCGAAGACAATATTCATGAAAGCCTGTAAGAAGAGGAAGGGAGCTTGTGTAAGTAGTGAATTGGGAGACTCGAGTACAGTCTTTGGGGCTGAGAAAAGCAGAGTCTCTAAAAAGGATGGTGTGACACCAATTCCTACTTGTGACCACCAGTCATCTTATGAACTCACGGCTGAAAGTATGAATACTAAGAAGATAGGTCAATGCACAAAGATCTTAAGGGAGCTCATGGATCACAAAAGTGGTTGGATTTTCAATCAACCTGTTGATCCGGTGCTATATGGGATTCCTGATTACTTTGATATTATCCGCTACCCGATGGATTTAGGTACTGTTAAGAAGAAACTCACTAACAAGCAATATGTAACCACTGATGAGTTTGCAGCAGATGTGAGGCTAACATTTTCAAATGCCATGAAGTATAATCCTCCAGGGAGTGATATCCATGCTATTGCTCAACAACTGAATGGAATATTTGATTCAAAATGGGAATCAGTGAAGACAATATTCACAAAAGCCTGTCAGAAGAGGAGGGGATCTTGTGTAAGTAATGAATTGGGAGACTCAAGTACAGTCTTTGAGGCTGAGAAAAGCAGAGTCTCTAAAAAGGATGGTGTGACACCAATTCCTACTGGTGAGCACCAGTCGTCTTATGAACTCAAGGCTGAAAGTATGAATACTAAGAAGATAAGGCTGTGTGGAAATATCGTAAGGACGCTCATCTATTGCAAAGGTGGCCAGCTTTTCAATCGACCTGTTGATCCAGTGCTATATGGGCTTCCTGATTACTTCGATGTTATCCGAAACCCGATGGATTTAGGTACTGTTAAGAAGAAACTCACTAGCAAGCAATATGTAAGCACCGATGAGTTTGCAGCAGATGTGAGGCTAACATTTTCAAATGCCATGAAGTATAATCCTCCAGGCAATGATGTCCATACTATCGCTCAACAACTGAATCAAATATTTGATGTATTATGGAATTCAATGAAATTGAAATTTAGAGGCCCAAACCCGGTTCAAGAGCAGAAGATAATATTCACAGAAGTTCAAGCTCTGGTGGATTCAAAGTTTACAATTGGGTGCTCAAATTCAAAACCTTCAGTTATTAGAAGGCCAATTGCTTGCTCAAATTTGATTGCAAAGAAGTCCTTTAAAGTGAGATCACATATGCTCTATTCACTTATAATTATGGCTTGCTTTAATTGGTGGTTGTATAATTTTAAAAGTACTGATATCTGTTACTTGTATAGGTAAAAATCATATCTTTCGTGGGCAGCGACGGGCAGATTTCTTCCAAAGGTGTCAATGGCATATCTTCTTTGCAATTTTGCATTACACGCAACAAGCTTTTATTCCTGGGGCCAATGAAGACTTGTTACTGTGATTATTACTGCTTTGTCATTTTCCTTTTGGTATTCAGGTATGCCTAGCAAATAGGGGTTCTTAAATCACTTTGTCCCTGCTGGCAACAGGGAGGCATCTTTAAATCATTCTCTTCCTTTCACTAAGGCTTTGGGCATGACCCATTAGTTCCCGTCCCCGGTACCTTTCTCATTATTTGTTACTCGTTATGGTCTGTTCACTAAGGCTTTGGGCATATGAACCACCTAAAGCATACCTTCTACCTTTAGGAGAATGCTAAAATAAAAGGATACAAGCAACTGATCATGTAAGCATCTACCAGCTTTGCAAAAAAGTGGGATTGAACCAAAATTTATGCAGGTAGAAACAGAAAAGGAAATCAACTTATAAATAGTTGAGTGTTGTGCGTCAGACATAGATAGCTGCCTCTACAAAACTCTAGTCTCACTACAATCTCATAAAAAGAAAGTGGAGGGGGGATACTACTTGTGCCTTTTAGAGAGAGAGAGGGGGGGGGGGGAGGGGGGAGGAGGGAGGGGGGGGATACTACTTGTGCCTTTTGCAGAGAGAGAGGGAGGGAGGGAGAGAGAGTATCTCATCTCTTTTTTGAATGCCCTGCCAGTAATTATGTGTGGGGCATTCTTGCCTTTACATTTGGAGACTGGAGTGCCTGTTAGACCCTCTTCTTTTGTCCAATTTTGATTGTGGATTAAGTGGAGCCTACCAAATGGCAAAGAAGTCTTTGGTGTTGGTTTGGCTATAGTTTGTTGGGTCATCTGGAAGACAAGAAACTCCATCAGTTTTGAAGGAAAAAGAGTTTCCCCATGGAGATGATATGTTTGTTCCATGAATGCATTGGGCAGGATTCCAGAAGGATGTTTCTTCCAAGGTGGAGCATGGCACAGAGGTCCTAAAGTCAGTGGCCCTGCATTTTCATCAGCAAGGTCAGAAAGAAGATGGAGACAACAGTCTTGCGACCAAGTCTTGCAGCCTGCACTGAGTGCGTAAGGCGTGCAGTTTAGAAACAGCCTGTGTGCTGTAACAACTGCACAGCAAGAAATATTAGACTTGGTCATTGGTGTTCTGTAGCTCGGCTGTGCTGGTTTTTGGTGGTTTTGGTTGCTTTTTGTCTAAACCCTGGGAGTTGATTACAACTGGCATCTTGGTTAGCTCTGGTTAAGAACATACTATGGATTGTTTAACTTATGTAATTTTGGTTTGTTGTGCTGGTTTTGGTGGTTTTGGTGGTTTCTATGGTTAATTTTGGTTAACCATAGAACATACTATGGTTAGTTGTGCTGGTTTTTGGTGGTTTTGGTTGCTTTCTGTCTAAACCTTGGGAGATGATTACAATTGGCATCTTGGTTTGCTCTGGCTAAGAATGTATTATGGATTGTTTAACTGTAATTTTGTTACTCTTGCATAATGAAATTCGGTTTGTCCATGGTAAAAAAAGAGAGAAGAAGCAGCAAGTGTTTGCATGTTGATTATATGTTTGAACGAAATAGAGTTAAATCCCCCACGGAGATCATATGTTTGATTTGCTCCTTGTTAATATTGGGCAGGAATCTAGAAGAATGAGGTTTGTTCCCAGGTGGAGCACAAGCGGAGGTCCAGAAGTTGTGGCCCTGCATTTTCCTTAGCAAGGAAAGGAAGGAGATAACAGCCTCGCGATCAAGTCAAACATCCTGCAGTGAGTATGTCTGAAAGATGTGTAGTTTGGAAATAGCCTGTGAGCTGTAATAGCTGGTCTGGGCTTGTAATAAGTCGTAGTCATCTTGGCCATGATTGTGAGAAATATTAGCCTTGGTCAAAGGTGTTGTATCCCTTGGCTGTGCTGGGGTTTGGTGGTTTGGGTGCTTTTTGTCTAAACCCTGGAGTTCATTACAGCTGGCAGCTTGGTTAGCTCTGGTTAAGCACATACTATTGACTGTTAAACTTTTGTAAATTTGTTGCTCTTCGGTCCATCCATGGTTTAAAAAAGAGGACATGAATAGCTGCAGCCGCAAGTATTTGCATCCTGATTATTTTCTTTTATTTGTCCTTGCTTTTTTTACTTCAAAATTTCTATTGTAGTAGATGGTTGCATGATCTATCGATTCGTATTTTTAGATGAATTTTCTGTGGATATAGAAGTGCTACTGAATGTTTAGCGGCACAGTACTGGAGACAATATACGTGCATCATGATGCTTTTATTTACACGGAGGCTCTGCACAAATGTGTGGAACCTCCCCGCAATTGACACTCGGAGCAAAACAAAAATACACCTTGCACGACATGAATGTCGCACGCTAACATAAAAGATCTTTAGTAAGGACATTAGTTTAAATATATATCCTTGCATAGAACACATAATGAAAATTTTTATCCCTTCCGGTCCACATATCAATGTCTCTTCTCTTACACTATCTCCCAAAATCTCTCCCCATTTGACATCAACGTCCAAAAATATCACTCCGGCAAAACAAGTATTGTTTTAGATATCGAATCCATACAGTCAAATAAAACAGTATTTTTTAGAAAAAAAATAGAGGCCGTTATGGGCCTGCATGCGTTGTTCAGGGAGCCCACTTATGTAGCCCGAATTTGGCAACCGCCTTTGCCATTCGAGCCCGCCGCCTTGACTCGCACGAGCTCACCTCAAAAACCTGGCCACCGCCATTCTTCTCCCCCTCACTGCTCACTCTCCCTCCGCGCCGTGGCCGAGGCGTGTCCGCCGCGATCCGCCGTCACTGCGAGGCGGAGGAGGATCTGCGAGGGGAAGGGAGCCAGGTCCGGCGTCCCCCGCTCTCGTCCGCCAGGTTGGTGTTCTGTTCTCCCCTCTTCCTCGTCTCTTCTTGTTCTGCGATCCGGTGGAGTAGGCTTTCATTTCTGTAGTATCGTGTCCGCAGCCTGAGAATCGGTTCGTTCGTTCGTTCTCCGTAGATAAGCGTGGGATTGTTGGGGAGTTGTGTCACACCCGTTGCTCCGGCGATCGCCGGAGCGTGAGATAGCTCAGATGGATTTCGCCCAAACGCGAGCCGAGGAACACCTCGCAACTCTCGTGTTCCTTTTCAATTAAATTCAACGATAGTTCTTACACGCAACAGGTGACGCTTATATCAGCGCGCCCCAACCCTGGCACGAAGGCCCCACATGTCTGCGACACAGCTTAAAGCTAGAGAATACAGTAAATGCTAAAGTATGTAAAGGAAACTGGAAAACGTATTCCTGTAAAGTACGCCTACTCCTCCGCAGCTATGACAGTTCCCCCGGCCGAAGAACTTGCTTGTCCCCAAGCAGGCGCAGTAGGAAAACGAGTCTTGAGCACATTGTAATCTTCCCAAGTTGCTGATGACAGAGGAAAGCCTGACCAAGCAACACGAACCTGAGTGATGGCATTGTTCCCTTTCTTCACCATTCTGCGTTCCAGGATTTCAGTAGGAAATGTATCGGCCGCTTGGATATCAGTGATTGTAGGCAAATCTGAGTATACCGGTGTGTAGCAAGGTATGAAGGGCTTCAATTGTGACACATGAAATACAGGATGGATCTCACTCTGAGTGGGAAGTTCCAGTCTGTAGGCGACCTGCCCAATCTTCTGCAGGATTTTGAATGGGCCAAAGTACTTACTTGCCAACTTTGGGTATGGCCTGCTTGCCACCGAGGACTGGACATACGGCTGAAGCCGAAGCAGAACCATGTCACCCACTTGATACTGTCGATCAGTCCTCCTCTTGTCAGCTTGCAACTTCATACGATTCCTGGCCTGCTGCAGCTTAACTTTGAGCATCTCACAATGCTTGGCTCGATGCTCAATCACCTCAACTACCTGTGGAGGAGCTTCATCTGAAGGAGTGATAGACAATCCCAAGTTTGGTTCAGTCCCATAGAGTGCCATAAATGGAGAACAGCCAATGGCACTATGGAAGGAGGAGTAATGTCAAAGGACAGTGTGGGCTTAACCAAAGCATATGCCCAGATTTCATTTCCTTGCATAGCCTTGAACATCTTTTCAGCAGACATTGGACCAAGAGACCTCTTCATTGGTTTCACTCCTTGCAAGGTAATTGGTTGGCCTTGATAGACAAACTGCAACTTCCTGTCTTGCCAATCCACATTCATAGAGCCAATGGTTTTCAACCAGTCATACCCCAATATAGCATCAAATGGAAGAGATTCTAGCACTACCATATTTGTGTGGAAAGTATACCCTTGTATAAACCACTGCAAGTTTTGTACCTGAGTATTGGTCACCATGACTTCCTGATTAGGTAGAGTCACCTTCAATTGAGGAGCTGAACTGGTGAGAAGTTTAGCCTTGTGCACAAATTTGGAACTCACAAAGCTGTGACTACTGCCAGAATCCAATAATATCAACATGGTTTTGTTCTGCACAGTGGCTTGCAACATAATGGCATCAGGATTTGCTGTACCAGCTAGTGCATTCAAGGATAGATGACCAAAATGTTCAGTGATCAGTTCATCTATAGCAATCTCATTGAGCACATTTTCATCTAGTGGTCTGTTCATATCCAAATCATTCACCACCAAAGCATTGGCATGAGCTTTATTCCTCTTTGTACATTTCTCAACATGCCCTGGCTCAAAAGGTTCACCACAAAAATAGCAGAGATTATGTTCTTTCCTGTAATCCCTCAACTGCTTATCTCTCCACAGATTGGGGTAGTTATTCACTGGTTTAGTTTCAGGCTTGTGAACAGGTTGCTTCCCCTTGTCCTGATACTTCATCTTCCTTCTGTCAACTGTCTTTTGCTGAATCTTAGCAATCAGGAGAGCTTGTTCAACAGTAGGTGGTCTCTGGGGTTCCACAACTGATCGAAGCTCTTCCTTCAGGCCCCTGACAAACTGAATTGCAAAAAATTTGTCATCATGAGTAGTACCATTCATACACACATCAAACTGCAGGGACTTGAATTTAGAGGCATAATCCTCCAGAGAAGACTGCATAGTCAGATCCAGCAGCTCATTCATGGCAGATGTATAATCATCACAATCAAACTGAGTCTGAACAGCCCTCTTAAACTGTTCCCAACTTACTGCAGCATTGGACTGCTTGAACACCTGCCACCATTTGGCAGCATTATCTTGCATATGCATTGTTGCTGCTTCCACCCACAGCTCTTGAGGCAATTTGTAGATAGTAAAGTAGTTCATACACTTGTCCAGCCACACCTTGGGTTGACTACCATCAAAACCAGGAAAGTTCCACTTGGGCAGAGCATGATAAGGGATGCCCCTATGTCTGTCCTGATAATCATGGTCTCTTCTTCTGTTGTTATGGCGATGATGATGATTCCCATTGCCCCCAGAGAAAGGATTATCAAACTCAGCTTCAGAATCAACTCCCATACTAGAACTGTCACTACTTGAGTGTGGACTGATGAGCTTGTCAAAGCCTTCATTGATAAGTTTGTTCACGGCCTCGCCAGTAACTTTCATAGCATCCTGCATAAGCTTCTGGTCATCCAGACATTGCTCCACTCGAGAATTAGTGTGAGCAAGCTCACGAAGCAGATCCTGTTTCACATCCTGCTGAATTTTCCCCAAATCGTTCATCCTCCGTGACATCAAATCCAGAGTATCTAACAAGTCCCCCCACTTAGATTCCACTGTCTGTGAATTCTCAGCCATAGCTTCCAAAATGAAATTAGTTTGAGGAGATGGAACCACTGGCTTCGCTGTCTTGCGTTTAGGAGCCGTGATGAATCCACTGAAACACACCAGAAACACTGCCGCCCAGGTTCAGCCGAAACCTCCCCTATTGCAGGCAACAATGACACCCAACTCCTGGAACCGAGGCGCGATCACGGAATTTTACACGAAAACTAGTTTCGCAACCCAAATCGACGGACGGTTCCCCTCCAATACGCCACCACTCAGCAATTGAACAGCGCTTACGGAATTTTACGTGCAGACTAGTGCTACACAACCCTGGGCCACTGATGCAACGCGAGCAAAATTAAGAGATCGGGTAAGCCTGGAAGAGCTCACCACCGCGCCGCCGCCGCGCCCGTTGTTGATGCAGACCCCAGTCGGTGAAGAAGTGTAGCCGGCGGCGCTGGTGGAGGTGGGCGCACCGCCGGGAAGCCGAAGATGTTCAGATCCGCACCGCGACGCAGATCCAACCTAGCACCGGGTCCCGTCGCTATGTAGTGGAGGTAGTCACCGGAATGAGTCGAGCCAACGGAATCGAGCGGTGGCGAAGCTGAAATACCGGAAGTACTCGAAGCTCGCGCCGCCGCCAGAGCCGCCGCTCACCGTGAAACTCAAGCCGGAAAGGGTGGGAGGGTGGGTAACTCGGGACCGGGATACGAGGGAGCTAGATACCAACTGTCACACCCGTTGCTCCG
The DNA here is from genome assembly GCA_018135685.1 of Themeda triandra. Taxonomy (NCBI): domain Eukaryota; kingdom Viridiplantae; phylum Streptophyta; class Magnoliopsida; order Poales; family Poaceae; genus Themeda; species Themeda triandra. The sequence continues at coordinate 571,524 of JAENPR010000324.1, read as the reverse complement.
GCGATCGCCGGAGCGTGAGATAGCTCAGATGGATTTCGCCCAAACGCGAGCTGAGGAACACCTCGCAACTCTCGTGTTCCTTTTCAATTAAATTCAACGATAGTTCTTACACGCAACAGGTGACGCTTATATCAGCGCGCCCCAACCCTGGCACGAAGGCCCCACATGTCTGCGACACAGCTTAAAGCTAGAGAATACAGTAAATGCTAAAGTATGTAAAGGAAACTGGAAAACGTATTCCTGTAAAGTACGCCTACTCCTCCGCAGCTATGACAAGTTGCCGTGCCGTATTCGTGGCTCGTCGATAGATAGGTTATGATGGTTCGATTGCGCCGTCTGGGAATGGAATGGATCCATTCCTTGCGGGTTTGCAGGGAAATCGATCTCAGTTCCTTGCCAATCCGAAATGACTTCTGAAGCGAACCTTATGTATACCTCGACTCGACCTCCCTAGAATCGTGGTTTGACTTTAGGACTGGTTAGGAATTCTAGGGTTCGCGTAATGGGCTGCGTAGTGCTTTGGAGTTTCAGTGATTTGTTGGTGTACGTGTGTTACAGACCTGCTTTGATGGTTACCCGTTTCAGATAGATACCTCCTGTATGGGCTGCGTACCTGTATGGGTGCTTGGCCTTCAGATTCTGTTAGTCGTGTACGCCACACCTAAATTCTCACCCTTCTGTAGCTGTTTGTGTACACAGTAAACAAAAGATGATTGATGTTGTTTAACAAGAGCCGGTTACCTCCACTGCCATAGGCATTGTAATAGAAAGAACTTATTTGGTTTGATATTACTTTCTTTAAACTTTTGGGATTAGTAGTTAGTACAAAGTTGAACTTGGTGACTGTTTCCCAATCATCCTAATTCCTAACATCCACAGACCCACTAAGCTTCGGTTTTGTACTTTTGTGTAAGGTTACAGTTATGGCGGGGTTGGCTCAAATGAAATGCTAGGTGACTGTGATTATTATATTATAATGTCAGCTTGAAATAGTAATGAGTAGTGGAAATGGACATTTCATTTTTTGATAATAGGTTTACTGCTACTGGAACCGGATTTGCCATTGATAAATATCAAGTGTTGATTCCAATGAAACGTCTGTTTCTTCAACTGTTTATGCTATTCTGCCTTTTGTCATTGCCACATCAATATGCTAGTGCATCCTCTGTCTGCAAGTGGCAAAAGTACCACCTAGTTGTATTTGTATACCATTTCTGTTCACGTCCTTTGGACCATTGTATATAAGTTGATCAATTTCTGTTTATGGGTACAAGGGATAATATTAAACCAAAATGTCCAAAGAGTCGCATAAACAAAATCGCACATAACAAGTCAGTGCCTGAAATAGCAAATTTCTAGTGACTAAAGGAGCAATATCCAAATGGCAAATTCAATTTTGCCACCTCAAATGTTAGCATTTGGTGATCAATAGTTTCTTATGTTTTTGAAAGAGCACCATGTCGCATCGCATTTTCATTGCTTCGAGAAAAAAGTAAAAAACAATGTTTGGTTACTTGTTTAGATTCTCTGCCATTGACCATTAGCGCGTGACACTACTATCACTCAAATATGGCCTTATGCATGACAATTGTTAGTTCTTCAGATTTTCTGGTGGGTATAAACATCTGTGTTTATTAAATACGGGCAGCCTTGCATGATGCAAAATGAAGTATTGGACATAGGCTCAAAGATGTGTAGAATCGAACTAGCTGGAAGTTCTCACGGTACTTATTTTGAATAATTAAGAATAACTAATTAAGTACCTATAGGGGCACTAGTTCAGTCAGTTTTACTAATCCCTTGGAAAGTTATAAGGTTGTTGTGGTGGTTATGTGACACTGGAATGATCTCCTAGCTGCTACATTAGGAACATATGTTAATTGACATGGAGTGGAGTGCAGAGTTGCTCTTAAACTGAATATGAGATTACTCCTTGGATGATATGGATTCAAATATCCACACTTTAGAAGTTCGTTTGGGCATACAGTTATGCTATTAAAATGAGTAATTTCCTATTGCAATATCCTGCACCATATATTGTATGCTAGGAAGGCAATGTTTTATGTTTGTAATTAGTTTGGGTCACTGGCAGAGCCACCACTCGGGCTCGTCCGTGAAGAGCAAAGGAAAATTTACTCTGCATTCTAGAGAAATGTTTATATCTTTTTAGATAAGAACCTATGCATAATGAGAATCACCAAAGCTCCTAAAGGTTCCTGGCTCCGCCACTGGTTTGGGTGGATTGTGATGGTCATTCGTCCATTTCCACAAGATCTGCATTTGTTCTTTTCTTCTGCATTGAGTTTCCTCATTCGTTTGAATTTCCAAACATTAATTAATTTAGTGATCATGCATTTTAGTTTTGTTGTCTTGCAGTTCTTTTAATATGCGAGCAATTCTCATTATTTCCTCACATTGGTTAAAGTTAAACATGTAACTCATTTATATCAATTGTGGTAGCTATTTCCGGTGTGGGACTATGTGCCTACTATTGGTTTTTCTTTGGGCATGTTGAGCAGCTTTGTGACTTACTTATAAATGAATGCACTACCTACAGGCTTGACCGAGGAAAAGTTTTGCTCTGTTTCTCTTGGCTTGGCAGTGCTTCACCATTTGTGTCTTGAACTAGTGTTCATCTGTCAGACAAGAAATCAAGCTCTCTAACCAAACACAATGAGGAAAAAAGCATGTAAGAAGAGGAGGGCAGTTTATGTAAGTACTGAATTGTTTGACTTGAGTACAATCTTTGAGGTTGATCCGGTGCGAATTGGGCTTCCTGATTACTTTGATGTTATCCGCAACCCGATGGATTTAGGTACTGTTAAGAAGAAACTCACTAGAAGCAATATGTAAGCACTGATGAGTTCGTGGCAGATGTGAGCCTAACATTTTCAAATGCCATGAAGTATAATCCTCCAGGCAGTGATGTCCATGCTTTTGCTAAAGAACTGAATGGGATATTTGTTTCAAAATGGAAATCAGTGAAAAAGAAATTTAGAGGCCCAAGACCGGTTCAAGAGCAGAAGACAATATTCAAAAAAGTTCAAGCTTCAATGGATTCAAAGTCTTCGGTTGTTAGATGGCCTGTTGCTTGCTCAAGTTTGATTGCAAAGAAGTCACGGACAGATGCATTATCCTCTGAAGTGAGATCACATATGCTCTTATTCCTTTTTATGATTATAGTTTTCTTTAACTGGTGGTTATATGATTTTAAAACTACTGCTGCTTGTACAGGCAATAATCATATCTTCCGTGTGCAGCGCTGAGCAGATTCCTTCCAAAGGTATCAATGGCACATCTTCTTTGCAATATACGCAACAAGCTTTTATTCCTAGGGCCAATTAAAACTTGTTACTGTGATTATTGATGCTTTGTCATTTTCCTTCGGTATTCAGGTATACCTAGCAAATAGGGGTTCTTAAAAAACTGTCTCTGCTTGCAACAGGGAAGGATCTTTAAATTGTTCCCTTCCTTCACTAAGGTTTTGGGCATGACCCTTTAGCTCCCAGTGCTGTTCTCATTATTTTTGACTCGTTATGTTCTGTTCACTAAGGCTTTGGGCATATGGACCACCTAAGGCTATCCTTCTACCTATAGGCAAATGCTAAAATATAAGGATACAAACAAATGAGTATGTAAGCATCTACTCCCTCCGTCCCGTAATATTTGTCGTCGGGGCACCGGACCAGTTACCAAGGAACACTCTGACACTCCTATAGGCAATGATTCACCTGTTGTTCATTTGGACGGACTTGGCATTAGTAATACCCCGCACGTATAATAAACAAGTCATTGCTCACATGCAGAACTGTACTTTTGTGTGGTGTGTGAGGCTGCGATAGGTGAGAGGAAAAGATAAGGTTGTGGCCAGGCTCAGACAACGCATGGTGCTGCGGTACAGACGTACAGGCGCACAGCTAGAGCCTACGACGTGTAATAGGCAACGACCATTATTTCGGGACACTGCACTGTCGCTTCGACGACATATAAATCGGGATGGAGGGAGTACCATCTTCAAAAAATTGGGATTGAACCAAAACTCAAGGGGGGACAAAAAAAAGAAATCAACATATAAATAGTTATGTGTTGTGTTTCAGACATGAGTCACTTCCTCTAAAAATATGGAATGCCAATAATTATAATGTTCATGTGGTTTAATTTTGGACTAAAGACATCCTCATAAAAAGAAAGTGGAGGTGGGCTGCTTCTTGTGTCTTATTCTCAGAGAGAGTCTGTGTCTCGTCTCTTTTTCAATGACCTGTCAGGAAAAAAAATGTTTGATCACATTTTTACTATCTGTATACCCTCTTCTTTCGTCCAATTTTAGCTGTGGATTAAGTGGAGCCTAGCACATGACAAACAAGTGCATTTTAAGGTTTGGCTGCAGTTTGATGGGTCATATGAAAGACGAGAAACTCCAAATCTGTTTTGAAGGAAAGCATTAAACCCTCCACGGAGATCATATGTTTGATTTTCTTCTCGTTAATATATTGGCAGGACTCCAGAAGGATGAGGTTTCTTCCCAGGTGGAGCACACGCAGAGGTCCTAAAGTCGGTGGCCTTGCATTTTCATCAGCAAGATCAAAAAGAAAGATGGAGACAACAGGCTCGCCAATGCAGCTGAAAGGCTTGCCGTTTGGAAATAATAACCTGTGTGCTATAACAGCCGCACTGGGCTTGTAATAAGTCGTGACAGCAAGAAACATTAGAGTTGGTCATCGTTGCTCTATCCTGCTCGCGGGCCGCAGCTGTGCTGGGGTTTGGGAGTTTTGGATGCCTTTTTGTTTTACTAAATAAATCCTGTGAGTTTTTTTTTTTTTTTTTTTTTTTTTTTTTTTTACCTTAACATGGCACTCATGGCCTTCTATTACTTGACGTGAGCTCAACCAAATCGTGAGCCATAGAAGTGTTTACAAATTCCGGGAGGGGATCGCTCCACACATTGGATTGACCCGGGCCCCGACTCAAAGCTAATTTAGCGATCTCGTGCGCAGACGAGTTACAAGAACGAGAAACATTTACAACCTTACTGCAAACAAAATGATCATGAAGAAGATCACGGATACTCCGAAATAATACGCCACAAGGGGCCTTATCACTGACTGAAGAGGTGATAGCTTCACGAAGCTGGCTGCAGTCCACTTCCAGTTCAATTCTAGATATACCAAATTGTTCTGCCGATTCGAGTGCAAATAAACAGGCCACCGTTTCAGCTGATAGTGCATCACGTACAGGTTTAATATTAGCAGCACCAGCAAGCACCGCTTCCCCAGTATGGTTACGGATGATAAATCCACAAGTACCTGTATCATCTTCCATTCTGTAGCCACCATCAGTATTGATTTTCAGAAAACCCGTCTCTGGTCGCTGCCAAACACGGCGAGGGACAGGCAGTCGGCTTGGCCTGCACATTGTCTCATTTATCTCTCTGAACATAGAGTTAACTGCAAATGCCACCTCTAGGCACGAAGGTATCTGTTCCCCGGCATTGGCTTTGTTCCTGACATCCGACCACTTATGCAGAAGGATGCAAATGCGCAAGCACTGATCATTTTTCAGATTCAGGATGGCTCGGACAAATTCTTTTGATGATGGAGCATTCAGCAGCAAGCAACGAATCTCTTCCATTTGCAATTCCTTCCAACACTTGCGTACATGCTTACATTTCAAAAAGCAGTGGCCTCCATCCTCATCCAAGCGCCAACATACAGGACACCTAGTGTCCAGATCAATGTGGCGTCTCCTAATGTTCAGTTTGAAAGCCAAACTGTTATGTGCAATACGCCACATATGTTGCTTGATCCTTGGGGAACATTTGAGGCTCCAGATCCTCTTCCATATATCATCTCTTGACTGACTACCACTCATCATCGATGTTTCCCCTTGCTGTGATTGTTTTCCTTGCTCTTCCACATCTTCAAGGACATGATATGCTGACTTTACTGAAAAACACCCTTTCGGGTCAAAGTGCCAAGCAATTGTGTCTTCACTGTTTGGCCTCAGAGGTATTGCTAAAATATTTGTAGCATCTTCTTCCCAGAATACATCCCTTACTAGCAGATGGTCCCAATCTCCAGTTAATGGATCAATTAGCTCAGCAACTCTAGTAAGAAGAATAGCCCCTCTTGGTGTTCTTGGACGTCTAGTAACTCCTACCGGGATCCACGGATCATCCCAAATACGAATCTGTGTTCCATCTCCTACTCGCCATATAATCCCATTCTTCAATGCCCTAAGACCTCGGAGTAGGCTGCGCCATGAGTAGGAGATACCTGGTCCTTCCTTAGCTTCAGTAAGCTCACCATTTGGCCAGTACTTGGACTTCAACAGTCTAGCACATAGGGAGTCTGGGAACTGAATCAATCGCCATGCCTGTCTCGCTAGCATTGCTAGGTTGAAAAGATGAAGATCACGGTAACCCATTCCACCCTTCTCTTTCCTGCTTGACAATTTTGGCCATGACACCCAGTGAATCTTCCTCTCCTTGTCTTGATGAGCCCACCAATACCGACATATCATCCTACTAATCTCATCACAAAGCTTTCAACAGTCAACTTGGTTAGCTCTGGTTAAGCACTTAAGCACATATTATGGATTGATAAACTTTTGTAATTTTGTTTCTCTTGCGTAATGAAACTTGGATCGCCCATGGTGAAGAACAGAGGAATAGCTGCAGCAGCAAGTATTCGCATGCTTTGTATTTGTCCGTGCTAATCTTTTGACCGCTGCATGTTCATCTGAGTGATATATTTGGCATGTTTATCTCTGTTGCAAAACCTCCACGTCGGCTCGAACAGAACTTCAGGAATATATGTAGATTATCAGGTACCGAGGAGAGAGTGAGAGACCATACCTATCCATTATTTAAGACATACCCCCTTTGTTCTAAATTACAAGTCGTTTTGACTTTTTTGATACATCTATTTTGCTACATTTCTAAATATATGTAAGATTCACATGAATAATAAAATGGATGTACCAAAAAATTAAAGCAACTTACATTTAGAACAGGGGGAGTATTATACACGAGCTAATTCGGAACAATTGCATAACAGTTTTATTCTTTTACTTTAGATTTTTTCTGATAAAAACTTCTACTCGAGATTTTGGACCGGTATCTATCTAATGTTTGTTTGGGTTATTAGGTCAAAATTTTATTTGACTAAATTTGAGCACTCGAAACTTTAGACTACTATTAGCTTACTTGTGTGATTAAAGTTTGTGCTTGTAGATAACATTTTAGTCATTGTGAGTGTGTGTTTTAGCAGTATTTTATTGTGTTTAAAGCCTCAAGAGCTTAATTGGTCCAAACTCTAGATCACTAGAAATGTTCGCGGCGTTGCCGCTTTATGGCCAGTGTATGGGTTGTTGTCAACGCTGGTAAACCCTTTTTTCGTACAAAATATCTTGTTGAGTGTAGTAGCATAAGCATTCTTTTCCAATAATACAAATTATCTTCAAATGAGTATATATTGAAGATGAAGGATCCGACAACAGGTCGCACAAAGGAGCAGCATTATGAAGATAGCCATTGATAATTGCCAAGGAGGCAATGCTCAGATACACAAACAAGTATCATTGGTGATTTCTAATATTCAACAACTTGGATGATCTCTTATAACCTGTGTATTCAACCAAAAGTTATACAGTAAGAGCATCAGGTAACAGAAGTTGTACCAACAACTGTAAGCAAAAGCGCAGTCCACATTGTTGTACACCAAAATATCCTTCCCTTTGGTTTTCTTACTGTTAGATGTAAGGCGCTGCCAGAGAGAAGAAAAATAAGGAAGCATATATTGCCACGGTTTTCGTGCATGGTGTTGACCAGTGTATCATGCTGATATTAGGCACGTATATGCTGTCATCTCAATTTGCTCCTCATAACTCATCAGGTTGGATCATTCAATTATAGATTAGGTCTATGTGTTAATCAGTGGGTGCATATTTAAAATATGTAGCTACTAGCAATTATCAAGGACAATCACATTGCAAAAGAACATATATAGCTGTCTAACAATAAGTAGGTAATTTTAGCAGGAACAATGTTGCAGTTCTTATAGACCTTGGCTATGATAGCGTGTTATGACATGCCAATCAAATGAAATGTATAGCAGAGTGGCTGCTCCTCTCCAAGATGTAAAAGCTATTTTGGAAGTGGTATGAGAAAGCTGAAAATGCATAAATCATGGCAGAAATCACACAATAATAGGGGAATGAAAGAGGTACTACAGTTCTTCCTTTATTCAGAGTGAATTAGTTTGCATATGTTTTTTTTCAGTATATAAGAGTATTTCGGAAGTATGGATTTCACTATAAGAGTATGTTTTTAACTGAGTGAACTTTGCCTTGAATGGGATCTAAGTGAAAGCATTCAACAAACAGAATTTGTCATCTCAATTTTGTTAAGGAATTAGTCAAAGGGTATTAGTGTAATATCTTAGTTTAGGGTTTCTCTCCTATGCCCTCATGTACTTCTATATATAGTCCTTCTAGGCCTCAATACAATCATCCAGTTGTGTCTTATTCTATTCGTAACATGGTAACAGCTCTCTAGGTTTTGATCTAGCCACCACCCTTCCTTTCCCTGCGCTTCCCCCGGGAGAATCGGTCACTCCCGGGGGCAGCCCTCATCGATCTTGGTTTTTTCCCTTTCTGTCGAGTCCAATTGTGCCGGAGCAGCAGCAGTTCGTTCCTTGTTCTTCATCAATTGGGAGCCATGGAGGAGAGTCCGCGGCGCATGCCTTGTCTTCATCCATCTTCACCTACAGCCGCGCGTTCGGTCGTGGAACAGATGCTGGTGTGGATTGGTTGATTTGGCCGTTGCCGCCCAATCCCCATGTGATCTGCTCAATCCACGGCCTTCGCACGGTGCCCACTCCATTGTCATGCAGCTCTTCTAAGAATAGTACTCCTTCAACCTCACGGGAGGTGCTCCCACCTGGAGCCATTGACTCAGCTCCTCTGCTTCAGGCTCCTTCGTGAGTGAGAATTCATGTTCTCTGCTGCGTAGCCGCCGGTCTGCTCTGGTGGTGTATGGTCTATTCTGGGCGTGCTCTGCTCTGCTGCTGTGTTTATCATTTATATCTTGAGGCCTATTTATTTTTTAAATTTCATTGCATCTGTTGTATTTGAGTCCATCCAAATCCAGTTCCATCCACTATAGTTCGTCAAAGATGTGTGTGTCCACAAATTTTGTCAAAATTAGCCATATTTTTTTCCATGGTTAGCCGAGTCCCGTTGATTTAGCTAATCAACATCATCATTGATGCGACTATGCCCTGTTGGTCTCTTTCGTAGCCATTTTGCTACACTTCATGATCAATGGCCTTCTATTTGTTGTCATCATCATTCTATCTCACTGCTTGCCGTTTTGCAGCAGTGGTCTCTCAATTCTTTCTTTGGCTTGATTTGACACATCACTATTCTCGTCGAGTTCAAAGTCTCCAAAGCAAGGTTCATGTTTGAAGAGTTGATGTACTGTGTTGTGAAGACTTGAGGTATTTGCTAAGAACGTGTTGTGAAGGCAATACCCTCTTGTGGCGGAGATGATTTCTACATCGACATTGTCTAAGAGTTGCACGCTTCGACGACATCTTTTATTTTGGATTGTGGATGTAATTCGCCTATTTTATTTTCCAGTCTAGTGTGTAGTGCCAACTCTGCAAATGCAACGCCATTGCATTCACGTTGCATTTGAGAGGGGGTGTTAAAGAATTAGTCAAAGGGTATTAGTATAATATCTTAGTTTAGAGTTTCTCTCCTATGCCCCCATGTACTTCTATATATAGTCCCCTCTAGACCTCAATACAATCATCCAGTTGTGTCTTATTCTATTCGTAACAAATTTCACTCTGAACAAACAAAGATAGTATGATCTGGACTTAAGTAGCTTTCCATCAATCGGCATCTTTGTGGACGAATAGTCACTGCAAATGACTGAACTGAAATCGTCCCCTCTGTTTACGTAGCTAGCAGCTAGTGAAGAAAGTTGTTGATCTTTTTTGGGAGTGTCTTGAGTACTAATATGTATTTTCCAGAAAGAATTTATGCAAGAAAAGGTAGGAAACATATACCAATATACCTTCTCCAGTTGAATATTGCTTACAAGAGTTGGGCTAGTTTCACATGTTCGATCTAAAGGTTAGCTTATGATGCTTGAAAACACAAACAAAAATATTTATGGTGTTCATCTGTACCGATTAAAAAAAAGGTTGCACCACAAGATGAATTTCCACTTTAAGAATGGTGAGGATATGCATTTAACTATTTTGAGTAGATCAAATAATGAACCAGCCTGCTAAGTTTTTTCATAACAATGTTTCCTTCAGCAAGTATGCCTGTCTGAGTTAGTTGCATATATAAGAAAAAATAAGTGTTAACTTGATCTTTTAAAATTGCATAATACTGTTCTACATTGTGGCAGAAAGGAAAATTAGAGTTTATATATATATCTTGAGAAGAAGTGATTTTACAAGGTACTTTACAACATTACTACCTTTATTGACTCCCACAAAGTGTTGCTACTCACACGAATGTAAGATTGCCTTGTACAGAACTTGGTCAGTTTTGGACATCTAGTAGATTTTTGATACATACTTCACCTGGATTAATGTTCTAGAAGATTGAGGGTCGAGGGTCCTATATTTCTGATGGAGTACTAACTCCTATAGAATTCAACTGGGAAAATAGGTGCTAACTAAAAAAAGTGTTTGTGCAATTTGGATTTAAGATAGAGACACATTCTTTGAATAAATTAAACTATCTATTAAGGCAAAAAAAAAAATAGATACAGTGACTCTGTAATGCATTTATTGAAATATGCATGAATCATTTGAAAGTCGGATTGCAGATCTATTGCAAATATTGTACTATCAAATTCTGCTATGTGCATTTCATCGAACAATCTAGTTGCATAGCAAAGCAGCTACAGCAGGAAAAGGGACAAGGCGACAATGGAGTTGGCTAAGGTCTTTGAAGGCAATCCAGCGCGGAGGTGAGGTGGATTGGGTGGCCGTTGGCCCGTGCCTTACCTCCGCCGTGGTTGCCCCGGTCGAAGAAGACCTTGACGCCCTGACCGTAAATGCGGACGAGACGTCGTGGGTCCACCTCGCTGCTCCAAAGGTCGCCGGCGAGGCCGGTGCAGGATTCGGTGGGCGTCCTTCGAGATCTAGTCGATGCTGGTGCTCCGCTGCAGCGTCGGCGTGGGAGCCGCGGCCTCCGCGCGTGGCGGTGGGTCGACGACGTCCATCGGCGGCACGCGGAGGAGTATAACGAAGAGGAGGTGATCTTGCAGAGAGGCGAGGGCAGGGGCGTATCATGGCAGCCATGCCTGCTGCCGTCGCTGGTGGCCCATGGCCGCGGCCCTGAGGCTTTCACGACTGGTGCCGTCGCCGGTGGCCCGCGGCCGCTGCGCTCCGTGCTGCAGCCGCCTCCCCTAGGAATTGGTCTACGCCGCGCTCACTGGAAACTTCCAGGGGTTTCGGGTCCTGGAAGAAATGGTTGGAGACCCGAACCGATCCGCATCCGATGGACAATATCGCGAGTTGGCTAGATCGAACGGCTCGCGGGTTAACGGGCGACGTGGCCCGATCCACCAGCCCGCTTTTGTTCCAGGATTCGTATATAGAGAAGATGGGATCCAAATATGGCCTAATATACCGGATCTGTATTTATATCAAACAATCATCACAATAATAAACACTTTTTCAGTTTTTGAGGACCAAATATCGGTTCAAATAATATAAAAAATCAGTTTAAAAAAAGTATATAAGGCAGTGGAGGAGGCCGTTATGGGCCCTCATGGCCTTTCTAGTCAGCAGCCCCTCACATTTAGCCCAAAATTTTTTTCCCCAACCGCCTCGTCACTGCCATTCGAGCCCACCACCGCACGAGCTCACCGACCAGTCCACCACCACCCTTCTGCTCAAACCTGTCCACCACCACCCACCTTTCTCCCCCCCACCATTCCCCGAGCCCGAGTCCGACTCGCCTCCCGCCGCCGAAAGGCCGTGCCCGTGCCCGTGCCCGTGCCCGCAACCCTAAATTTCCCCTCCTCCCCCGCGCCGCCTCTCGCCGGCGAAGCGTCGGCGGCGAGCCCGCGCCCCCGGCCTCCCTTCCCGGCTCCCTCCGCGGCCCCCGCGGGCGAGGCGCGCCCACCCACCGTCACCGCGAGGCGGAGGCGGAGGAGGAGGAGGATCTGGGAGGGGAGGGAGCCAGGTCCGGCACGCCCGCCACCCTCGTCCGCGCCGGCGCGCGCCAGGCGTACCCCCCACAGGTCGGTGTGCTCCTCTCCCTTGTCTCTATATTTATCCCTTCGAACCGGCGGCCTGGTAGGATTTCATTTCTGTCAATCGCGACCTCGTCCTAGCTAGGGTTTCAGGTCGATTCGCGTGGGAATGCGTTCTGTGCCCATCGATTCGCGTGGAATGATTAGGGAATCGGCGTGCCTTGTTCAGGGCTATTCGGTGTAGGTTACGGTTCGTTTGTGCCATCAGGGAAATGGACCTGTTCCTTTTGGATCTGCATGGAAATTGATCTCGTTTCGTGGGCATATAGGGAAGGACGAGACCGAATTTCTCAACAAACCGAATTCCGAAGCAATGTTTGTGGGACCTAGACCGACCGCCCAAGGATCGTTGGTTGTCTCTAGGGCTAGTTTCGGATTCTAGGGTTTGCTTAATGGGTTGCGTTATCCTGTGGTTCCTCCATAGTGCTTTAGGCTTTTATCAGTGGTATGTTGGCATGTGTTACATCGCTGCTTTGATGGTTGCTTCTGTGACATAGATTGTTTCTGTCTGTGTTCTTGGTCTGGTTCATAGTTGTTTCTGTCACCTGTCACCTGCATGGCTACCGTTATGTGGGGTAGGCTCAATTTTTAGCTATTTTTGATATAACGGAAACGGAAGCATGCAGTACCGTTATGGCAACGTGCAATATTAATTAATTAGTGGAAATGGAAATACCATTATTTTAATAGATGGAGATGATACCGTTATGTTGGGTAGAATGTGTTCTTTTCCCATCGTTTCGGGTGACGTGCCTTGTTCAGGGCTGTTTGAGATAGGCTATGGTTCGTTTGTGCCATCAGGGAAATGGATCAATTCCTTTTGGATCTGCAGCGAAATCGATCTCTCATGTGTCCAATACGAAAGGACCAGACCAGATTTCTCACCAAACCAAATCCCAAAGCAACATTTATGGGACCTCAACCTCCCTAGGATTGTTGCTTGTCTCTAGGGTTTGTTTGGGATTCTAGGGTTTGCTTAATGGGTTATGTTGTGTATCCTGCGGTTCCTCATAGTGCTTTAGGCTTCCATCAGCTGTATGTTGGCATGCATTACAGCAGCGCGGCTTTGATGGTTGCTTCTGTGACATAGACTTAGATTGTTTCTGTCTGGGTTCTTGGTCTGGTTGGTAGTTGTTTCTGTTATCTGCATGGCTACCGTTATGCGGGGTTCGCTCAATTTTTTAGCTATTTTTGATAATTAGCAGAAACTTAAACATGCAGTACCGTTATGGCAACGTGCAATATTAATTAGTGGAAATGGAGATATTATTATTTTAACAGTTGGAGATGATACCGTTATGTTGGGAGAGAATGTGTTCTTTTCCCATCTATTTCACGTGGAATGATTAGGGAATTGGCGTGCCTTATTCAGGGCTCTTCGAGATAGGTTTTGGTTCGTCTGTGACATCAGGGAAATGGACCCGTTCCTTTCGGATCTGAAGGGAAATTGATATCGTTCCGTGGCCAATACAGAAGGATCGGACCGAGTTTCTCAACAAACCGAATTCCTAAGCAACGTTTATGGGGACCTCGACCGCCCTAGAATCGGTGTTTGCCTCATAGTCACAAGAATTCTGGGTCGACCGGGTCGAGAGACGGGGTCGAGGGACGCAGGTCGACAATTGAAAAAAATGTGGTACGAAGGGGGTATACCACTGCGGTACGAGAACCAAATATTTGGTACATGAACCTGAGGCATATGGGTCGGTGAACCCAGTAAGAAGCATGGAGTATTGCAGCTATCATCTTGTGTCGATTAAATGTGCTTATCAAATATTACATACTATTCATCATTAAAATAATAAAACAATAGAATAGTCAAGCCGTTCCAAGCCACCATGAGCCCATTATATACTGAAAAGCTCCATCTGCTCTCTCCCCTACTGAACTGCACAATGTGGGCTGTAATTTCTGGCCCATCCAACTCATCTACACCTTGTATGCCCTATTCTCACCGTACGGTAACAAAGCAGCCGCCGCCAGTCACTCATTCTCTCGTAATCTCATCGTCATCCGTCCTCCATGTGCGTGGCTGGGTTGGACTGCGGCACAAGGAGGCGCGAGGTCCGGCTACGTGCGTGGGGTAACTCGTCCCTTCTTGCACTGCTACTGGGGCGCGACCCATCCATAAATGGGACGTCGACCCATCTCGTCCCCGAACCTCGATTTGGGTCGACGAACCTGGTACGCGGTTCGCGGCTTCGAACCCGAATTCTGTGACTATGGTTTGCCTCTAGGGCTAGTTTGGGGTCCTACGGTTTGCTTAATGGGTTGCGTGCTCGCGTGCCTTACCCTGTGATTCCTCATAGTGTTTTAGGCTTGCATCGGTGGTATGTTGGCATGCATTACAGCGCTGCTTTGATGGTTTGCTTCTGTGCCATGGATTGTTTCCGTCTGGCTTCTTGGTCTGGTTCTCTTTCTGTTGCCTGCATGGCTACCGTTATGTGGGGTAGGCTCAATTTTTAGCTATTTTTGATAATTAGCGGAAACGGAAACATGCAGTACCGTTGTGGCAACGTGCAATATTAATTAGTGGAAATGGAAATATCATTATTTTAATAGTTGGAGATGATACCGTTATGTTGGGAAGAATGTGTTCTTTTCCCATCGATTCCCATGGAATGATTAGGGAATTGGCGTGTCTTGTTCGGGGCTCTTCGAGATAGGTTATGGTTCGTAGTGACATCGGGGAATGGACCCGTTCCTTTCGGATCTGCAGGGAAATTGATCTTGTTCCGTGGCCAATACGAAAGGACCGGACCGAATTCCTCCCCAAACCAACCGAATTCCGAGAGCAACGATTATGGGACCTCGACCTACCTAGAATCGGTGTTTGCCTCTTGGGCTAGTTTGGGATTCTAGGGTTTGCTTAATGGGTTGCGTGTTAGGTGCATTATCCTGTGATTCCTCATAGTGGTTTAGGCTTGCATGGGTGGTATGTTGGCATGCATTACAGCATTGCTGCTTTGATGGTTTGCTTCTGTGCCATAGATTGTTTCCGTCTGGCTTCTTGGTCTGGTTCTCTTTCTGTTACCTGCATGGCTTCCGTTATGTGGGGCAGGCTCAATTTTTTAGCTGATTTTGATAATTAGTGGAAACGGAAGCATGCAGTGCCGTTGTGGCAACGTGCAATATTAATTAGTGGAAATGGAAATATCATTATTTTAATAGCTGGGGATGATACCGTTATGTTGGGGAGAATGTGTTCATTTCCCACTGATTCTCGTGGAATGATTAGGGAATTGGCGTGCCTAGTCCGGGGCTTTTCTAGTTATAGGCTTTGGTTTGTTTCTGCCATCAGGGAATGGACCCAATCCTTCCGGATCTGCAGGGAAATCGATCTAGTTCCGTGGCCAATACCAAAGGACCAGACCTAATTTTCTCGCCAAACCGAATCCCAAAGCAACGTTTATGGGACCTCGACCTCCTAGAATTGTTGTTTGTCTTTAGGGTTAATTTGGGATTCTAGGGTATGCTTAATGGGTTGCGTTACACCTTATCCTGTGGTTCCTCCATAGTGCTTTAGACTCATCAGCTTTATATGTTGGCATGCATTACAGCGCTGCTTTGATGGTTGCTTCTGTGACAGATTTTTTCTATCTGGTTTCTTGGTCTGGTACGTAGTTCTTTCTGTGACCTGCATGGCTACCGTTATGTGGGGTAGGCTCAGTTTTTTTAGCTGATTTTGATAGTTAGCGGAAACAGAAACAAGCAAGTACCCTTGTGGCAATGTGCAATATTATTTTAACAGTTGGCGATGATACCGTTATGTTGGGGAGAATGTGTTATTTTCCAATCGATTCGTATGGAATGATTAGGGAATTGGTGTGCCTTTTTCACGGCTCTTTGAGATAGGCTATAGTTCGTTTCTGCCATCAGGGAAATGGACCCATTCTTTCCGGATCTGCAGGTAAAAATCAATCTTGGTTCCTTGCCAATACGAAAGGACTGTACCAAATTGCTCCCCAAATCAACCGAATTCCAAATCAATGTTATGGGACCTTGACCTCCCTAGACTCGTTTGTGTCCCTAGGGCTAGTTTGGGATTCAAGGGTTTACTTAATGGGTTGAGTGCTTGCATGCCTTATCCTGTGGTTCCTCCATAGTGCTTTAGGCTTCCATCAGTGGAATGTTGGCATTTGTTACATCGCTGCTTTGATGGTTGCTTCTGTCGCATAGATTGTTTCTGTCTGGGTTCTTGGTCTGGTTCATAGTTGTTTCTGTTACCCGCGTGGCTACCGTTATGTGCGGTAGGCTCAATTTATTTAGCTGATTTTGGTAATTAACGGAAACAGGAACATGCAGTACCGTAATGGCAACATGCAATATTATTATTAATTAGTGGAGATGGAAATATCATTATTTATTTTAACAGTTGGAGATTATTACCATTATGTTGGGGAGAATGTGTTCTATCCCCATCGTGTCGTGTGGAATAATTAGGGAATTGGCTTGCCTTGTTCAGGGCTCTTCGAGATAGGTTATGGTTCATTTGTGTCATCAGGGAAATGGACCCATTCCTTTCCGGTCTGCAGGGAAATCGATTTCGTTTTGTGGCCAATACGAAAGGACTGGACCTAATTTTCTCACCAAACCAAATCCCAAAGCAACGTTTATGGGACCTCGACCTCCCTAGAACCGTTGTCTCTAGGGCTAGTTTGGGATTCTAGGGTTTGCTTAATGGGTTGTGTGCTTGCGTGCCTTATCCTGTGGTTCCTCCATAGTGATTTAGAATTGAGTCGGTATGCTTTACAGTGCTTATTTGATGGTTACTACTTTGAGGTAGATGGTTTCTGTCTTGGTTCTCGGTCTGGTTCATAGGTGTTTATGTTTCCTGCATGGCTACCGTTATTGTGGGGTAGGCTCAAATGAAACGTTAGCTGATGTTGATAATTAGCGTAAATGGAAACATTGAAGTACAAACATGAAGTACAATTATGGCAACGTGCAATACTAATTGGTGGAAATGGAAATATCATTATTTTAAGCTTCTAACAGTTGGATATTATACCGTTACTATTCGGGAGAATCAGATTTAGCATTGAGAAATCTCAAGCGCTGATTCCAATAAATTTACAGCTTCCATTTCTCAACTGGTCTTGTCATTTCTTGGTTATGCTAGTACATCTGTTGCAAGTGGAGAAAGGGTTACCTATCATTTCTGTTTACATCCTTTGGACTCATTGTACATAATCATAAAATTTTCCATTTATGGGTATAACTGTTAATATTAAGCCCAAATGGCAAAAAAAAGTCACAAACAAAATAGCACTTAACAATTCAGTCCAGATATTAAAGGAGCACATGTCCACTGGCAAAATCAAATATGGCAAACTTATTTTGTACCAAATGTTATTTGCATGTGGTGATCAATAGTTTTTTTTTTCTATTTTTGACACCTTTCGCAAGGTTCATGTGAGTTAACCTATTTTGGCTTGATAAGTCGAGTGAACACATTGATATTTTGGCTTGATAATGTCGAGTGAACACATATTGATAGTAATATATGTAATCCATGCTTACCTGAAAAGGATTAGTTTGGGGTGAGCTGCTAAACCAATAGAATTGGGATAATATTATTTCTAAATTAGAGTTGGACCTGCCCAAAAGAGCAACATGTCACATGATATTTTCATTGCTTAAAAAAAAACTATGTTTGGTTACTTGGTAGCTCTACCAGTTGCCATTCTACAAGCACATAGGGGTGGGCACAAAACCTGATTCCCAAACCCAAACTAGCTGGACCCAGAGCGGAACTACCCACACTTGGAATATCCTATTACAATTTTGGAAAGAACTCTAGATGCCCAAATTTAATTTGGGCAGTTCGGGTATTGATCCCTGGTATCCGTACTGCCCATAGTACCCCGAAATTTATGTTCATGTGATCTGTGATGTGTATGGGAGTATATGTTTATTTGCTTGAACAACATTTGTGTAGTTGTTGAAGACATATGCTGTTTGGTACTTTGGTATATGCTAGTTGTCTGATTTGTTATATAAATTGTTGTTTACTGCTTTAAAATGCCAAAATTTTGTCATTTTTTCTGGTTTTGTCAAATTTGGGCACATCAGCCATACCCGCAGAGTGTTCTCTCGGGGTGAAAATTGGGTATCAGTTTGTAATGCCAACTTGAATATTTGGAAGTTTGGGTTCCCCGAAAGCAATATTTGGATGTTTGTGTTAGCCGAATGCATCATGTGCCTTTTGTTTTTTGTTTGGGTGGATTGTGTTGATCATTCATGGAAGCATTTCTTGAAAAACTACATTTGTTCTTTTAATTCTGGATTTGAGTTTGCTGCATTCATTTGAATTTCTAAACATTTATAGTGATCATGCAGTTCTTTTAGCATGTCAGCAATTCTCATTTCCCCTTAATTGGTTAATATGAAATAAATAATTCATTTAAATCCATTGCTGTAACTCTGTTGGTTATCTGGTGTGGGGCTAGACCTACTTCTTTTCTTTTCATTTGGCGTGTTTACTAGCTTGCTCTAAATGAATGTTCCACCTACAGGCTTGGCTGAGTAAAACCTGTGTTCTGTGCATCTTGGACACGGTTTCATCATTTACCAAGTCTTGAGAGTTATTGCTCTGCTGTCAGACAAGAAATCAAACCCTCTGTCCAAACACAATGATGGCACAAGCCTGTAAGAAGAGGAGAGGAGTTTATATAAGCAGTGAATCGGGAGATACTGATACAGATTCTGATGTTGAGGGAAGGAAACTCTCTCAGAAGTCTGGAGTGGCATCAATTTCTACATGCGAGCACCAGTCATCTTATAAGGTCAAGGTCGCAAGCATGAAAAATAGCAGGCTGGTAAGGCTGTGTGGAAATATTGTAACGAAGCTCATCGATCACAAAGGTGGCTGGCTTTTCAAAGATCCTGTTGATCCGGTGGTATATGGGATTCCTGACTACTTTGATGTTATCCGCCACCCAATGGATTTGGGTACTGTTAAGAATAAACTCACAAAAAGGAAATATGTAAGCATGGAGGAGTTTGCAGCAGATGTGAGGCTAACATTCGCAAATGCTATGAAGTATAATCCTCCAGGCAATGATGTCCATGCTGTTGCTAAAGAACTGAATGGAATATTTGAGTCAGAATGGGAGTCAGTAGAAAGAAGATTTAGAAGCCCAAGCACCGTGCAAGAGCAGCAGACAATGAAGGTGATAAAAGTTCGAGCTACTATGGATTCAAAGTCTACAGTTGCTAGAGGACCAGTTGCATGCACAAATTCAAAACCTTTGGTTGCTAAAGGGCCAATAGCTGGCTCAAACCCGATTGCAAAGAAA
This sequence comes from Themeda triandra, assembly GCA_018135685.1. NCBI lineage: Eukaryota > Viridiplantae > Streptophyta > Magnoliopsida > Poales > Poaceae > Themeda > Themeda triandra. The sequence continues at coordinate 551,937 of JAENPR010000324.1, read as the reverse complement.
ACACTGACAGACGCATTATCCTCCAAAGTGAGACCGCATATGCTCTTATGCATTTGATTTATTTCTCTGGTGCTAATGATTTTAAAAATACTGCTATCTGTTGTTTGTACAGGTAAAAATCAAATTTTCCGTGCGCAGCTCTGAGCGTACCTCTTCCAAAGGTGTCAATGGCATAACTTCTTAATTCTTTGCATTACATGCCAAGCTTTTGTCCTAAGGTTAATTAAAAGCTCATTGTTATGATTACTAATGTTTTCTTATCATACAGATATACCTCTTCAAGCAGCTGGTAACAAAGAGGGGCCCTTAAATCACTCTGTCCCCACTGGCAAGAAAGAGGCATCTTTAGATTGTACTCTTCCTTTCGCAAAGGTTTTGGGCATGTTCCCTTTTCTACTCATCATTGCCTTTCCAGTATAAACAAACTACAACTCCCTATCTAAAGCTATATCTTCTACCATCAGGAGAATGCTAAAATTTCAAGGATAAGAGAAACGGAGCGCAGCTCCGGTTCAATTGGTATGTTGAGCACTTCTGCACAATGTTATTCCAGGATTTCTGTTTTGCTAATGTATTTGAAATCCTAGGAAATGAATCATGGCCTTGCAATGACACTTCCACTTCGCCTCTCACGTCCTCTCTGCAAGGTTATTTCGCGTGTTCTGCCATACATAATTCATCTGCTTATATTTTTAATTGGCTTAATTCCTGTTATTGGAAACAATAAAAACTTAACATTTAGGAACTTAGGGTACTTGATTTTGTCCATATAATTCTTGGCTAATGTAGTGCATCCTCTCTTGTGAATACCAGGTGAGGAAAGTTACCTTCACGATGAACCTTTGTCACCAAGCAGAGCTCTTCGTGCAGCAATGCTCAGGAGTCGTTTTGCTGGGACTATCGTGAAGGCTCAACAGAAGGCACTTCTGGATCATGTAATGTTCCAAAAATATGGGCTGAATTTTGTGGTCTTCTATTTGGCTATGGCTTTGCAGAGGACAAGTTTATCTCTGTGCAGTGATGCAGCTTTTGCTGATATGCTGTTTTGATGCCCCAGGGGAAAAACATAGACCCTGTGAAATTGCAATTGGAAAAGGAGAGGCTGGAAAAGAAGCAGCAAGAAGGTAAGAGTCTCATATAATTGTGATTTGCATCTGTTTTTAGTACCTCTAGACTAGAATTCCTGTGAATAGAGCAAATATCTTATACATGTGCCCATCTGTTACTGAGACTGGTATAGATCTCTTACCAAGACTGGTCCTGTCAGAGGGGTTAGTTTTGTGTTAGTGAAATATTTTTTAACTAAAAATGCTGGGGCACTTTCCTGACTCTTTGCTCTGAGAAATCCTAACTTTCCAAAAATGTCCCTGTTGAAGTATCAGCAGTGTCCGGTGTTTCACATTGATTTGTACTTAGTGATGAATAGACTAACACAATGCATGCTATTTTGGCCTGGGTGTTTAGATTCTGTAGACTGAAGTTTTGAACTATTAGATGCAAAAGAAAGCCCCCTGGGTTAGGGCAGGTACATTGCTACACATAAGCGGTCTCATATGTCGTCTCATGCATTGCCACGTAGGATCTTTGATGATGTGGAGGAAAGAGAGGTGAGAGAGAATGAGGTTGTTGTTTCGCGAAACAACCGCCTCATGAGCTAAAATTTAGGATTATGAGACAACTATTTTACCATTGTATGAGTTGTTGTTGTCATGCACCTCACAATCCTATTTTTACTCCGTGAATTAAGGAATTGTGAGTTGCTATGAGACAACTTAAAAAACAACCACTCTACATGTAGTCTATTAAGTCGTCTTAAATTACGTGGCACTCTATGAGACTAGTTATGAGACAACACCAATGTACATGCCCTTATACACAGGATGAAAAACTGTTAAAAAAAACCTTTTTTCTTTTTGAGCTAGTAACATTAGGCTTAATCTGTAATCAATAACTGTTATCGTCCCTGCAGTCACTCAGAGTTACAGGCCACTGGGTGTATGAGCTAGTTTTTGGTATATCAGTACAGTTGTGATTTGGGAACTTCAACTTTGAGTGCATGGAGATCAGTGATCCACGTGCTCAAAACATGACCTGCCTTTTACTATCACCACTAAATTTCTATATACATTTTTCAATTATGCCTTTTTTTTTGTTCTTGTTGGTTTCCATCTTTATTCTATTTAACTTGCTCGGGACTATGGTGGGGGTTAAATTTGGGAACTTGCTACTGAAGGCATGTTATAAACTGTGCTGAAATTAACTTGACTTTTTTTTTCACTTCCAAGGTAGAGAAATGGCTTACTTGAAATTCTCACATTCCAACCATGCTGATGAAATTCCCTGTTTACTTTTATGTGCTCTTTAAATATGATCTATGTACATATATTTGCTAGAGTAATAGGCATCTCAAGGACGAGGAATAGTGTGAGTTCTGTTTTGGTGGACTAAGAATAGAATCAGTACTTTGAGCATGTGGTCAAGAAGCTATATTGTGGCATATTCAGAGGCTGTAACTTTTGTGTCATCTTGACATGAGCTAATGCTATTCCTGTGGATGCTAACACGGTTACTGCTTCATTTTTCTTCATTGTAATACAGAGAAAGCAAGGATCGAGGCCCAGGTGAAGGCTGCTGAAGCAGCTGCACAACGGAAGTTTGATGAAGAAATGAGGATGAAGAGAGAGCAGGAAAGGGAAGCAGCACGGCTGGCACTACGCATGGTACTACCTGCTTGCGGTTTTCTGACCTGCAAGTTTATGCTTGATGGTATGCAAGGGATAAATCTTCTCTTGTGCAGATGAAGAAGACTGTTGATATCGACAACAGTGACTTCCTAAAGGAGCTCGAGAACTTCAGCAACACGTGGCAGTCGACTCCACCTGGCAAATTAATAGTGGATTTTATCGATGGGGACTTGCCACCGGGGTTGGGAGCCCGCTGGAGAGGCTTGGCCTGTTCATGAAGAACGATTTCGAGGATGAGGTGGAACTGGAAATGGAGGACAGCGCATCACCCTCGACCGATGTTGACATGACAAAAGCTTTCCAGGAAGCCGAAGGGCATGAAATGCAGGACAGCATATCACCCGTGACGGCCATTGGCACGAAGAATGACTTCCAGGGAGCAGAAGGGCATGAAATGGAGAACAGCCTATCACCATCCACAGTAATTGACGCAAAGAAAGACTCCGAAGAAGAGATGGGACATGACATGGTGGACAGTGTATCAACATCCACAGTCATTGACACACAGAAAGATTCCGAAGAGAGAGATCATGAGATGGTGGACAGCACATCACCCTTGATGGACGTCGACACCGAGGAAGGGGAGATCAGCTGCTGATAGTAGCTACACCTCTCTGTCGTCTCATCCACATAATTTATTGAGGCCGTGAGGCAGACATCCTTGCTGGGTTGTTAGATTAGGCGACCTCATAAGCAGAGTGATGATGAAGAAACATTAGTCTCTTTGGTTGCGTCGTAGAACCATGTGGAGAACATGTGTCAGCCCTACTTATTAGTGGTTTTGGCTTTGCTGCGGATTTTAAACTTCGTGGTCTTGCCAGTCGGGCAAGAGTATGATAACTCCGCTGTATGTTAGATTTGTTAGGTGTGAGCTCGTCGGCTGGATGACCTGTATAAAAAGATGAGAAAAAAAAGGGGTGTAATTTAGTGCTAGTACATATTGTAGGAGCTTATGGTGGAGATTGTGGCCAGCGCACCGTAGTACCTTGTTACTGTATTCATTCGAAAATTTCAATAAAATGATGCCAGTCGCACAAGTAATTGTAGGTATCTATATGATATATTTGAAATACTGAGTGTTTTGTTTACTCTAGATGAAAGTGGCGCATTATGAGTTCATTTATTAAAATTTAGTGGAATGAATTTCTCTCTCAAAATATTCGCATTAGGAAAGGCGCAATCCTTATCGGCTGGACGTGTAATTTGTTCCTTATTGGCGCTGAAATTGCGCAACCCCAAAAGGCCTGTAGGTGCGGTGTCGCCTGCCTCAAGCCTCATGTTTCTAAACTGTTTTTGCAGATGTCGTTTTCATCCAAACTCGTATTTATTCTGTTTTTATTATCCCGTTTCTAAAATAGGCTGGGAACATGATATACACCGATCGGTTGGCATGGCAGTGAGAACGGTGAGATTAGAGCATCTCCAAGGGTTGCATTTGCACTTGGCATTTACTAATTTACATAAAACTCTTAAAAAACCCTCTCCAATGGTTATGCATCTAGCCTTTGCATTTTCATTAACTTGGCATTTTGATGGGGAGACTTGGCATATATCTTGGCCCCTCGCGGCTGGCATTTGTCGCGTTTGCCTCCGACGTCATGCGCGCGACTCTCGCACCACATCCCTCCACCCACGCTTATTTTGGGTAATTGCCAACTCAAAATTGCAAAACAGTTGGAGATGTCCTCTTTTATTCCTTTGCATTTTGTTTTGAGAGTTGGCAAATGAGTACAAATGTCAAAGAAAAATGCAAAACCTTTGGAAATGCTCTTAGTACACGTTTCCACAAACATGCATGCCAATTGATAAATCAAAATTGGTTATGGCCTTATGGGTGCCTCATGGGCCGAACCGCAGATCCTGTATACGTAAATACTGGTTTGGGAAAGGCCAAATCTGCTTACATAGACATTTGTATCAATGTCTTGATCCACTCATCACGGATCCGTAGCGATTGAATCGACTGCACATGGCTCAACAAATGTATGATGTTGCATTTGAACTGAGGAAGAAAGTAAAAAGAAAGCTTCTTATATTACAAACTATGTCTGTACACGTGAACTAAGATAAAAGGAAGAGAGGTGTCAATTATGGCATGACTAAACAAAAACTCTATTTAAATTAAAGAAACCATCCAATAAGTATCATTTTTTTTTTGTTTCCGTGTCGTAAGTGTCACTAGATTTATAGAAAAGTACCTGCGACATTTATATCTCCTGATAAATCTATCATGAAAAATGTATTTAACGATCTATAATGATAACTCTCATAAATAAATAGTTATTTATTGGAAAAATGAAGATGACGATTATTCAGGATGATAGAGGGAGTGTACTTTTACCATAAAGGAAAAGGTCTATTTTTGACCATCGGACTTGAGTGGCTATCGAAGTCCTAAACCATGTCTCTTTCATTTATTTACTAAAACCGGACACAAAAGGCCATCGACTCCATCCGCCCTGGTTTTGATGTGATGCTGGCCATTGACCCGGCTGGGCCACACATGTCAGCCTCCTATCCTCCCAGTTTTCTCACCCTCGCGTTCGTTACAAGAGAATTCAATGGCTTTGCGCTAGGGTAGGCCAAAGAAGGAAAGAAAGAGAGAAACAAATGAAAAACCAAAATCTGGAAAGGCCTCAAAAGTTAATACAATTATCAAGTGTACGAAATGCAAGCAAATTGATCACAATAGATCCACATGTGGTAGGAGGAATGGACAATTCCAGAATGCTGCTCAAGTTCCAAGGGAGCAAGGTGGAATTTCATCAAGTGCACCTCACCATAGCATTGCTGCATCCATGAAGAGCACATAACAAAAGGACAAGGACAGCTAAGGTATGGTTTCAAAACCAGTGTAACATTAGGCTAGTCTCAATGGGTAGTTTCACTACACGGTTTCCAAAACCCACATCACTTAGAGCGAGATGAAATGATGAATGAAATAGACCTTCACAATGGTGCGTTTCATTTCACCGATTCCAACGCTAAATATAGCATTTAATTGCAGCAGAAGGTGAAGCCATGCACTGGTGGAGGCATGGGCACGGGAGCTAGTGGATGAAACGATTTGGCCTCAATGGCAATTTCATGCGGTTACCGAAAGCTAGGAAATAGCGCTGGGTCGTTTCACCATGGTGAAACTCTTTTCTTCTCTCTCATCTCCATTTCATGCAAATATTCTCTTTTTTTCCGAGGTGTCACACTATTAAATGTGCATGACACACTCATGAAATACCCATTGAGACTAGCCTTATTGTCAATTTATTATCTCACAAAATATGTGTTCAATGATTTTGTTTTCTTCTTTTGCAAGGCTGGAGGTTCCAAGACTACTGCAAGTGCCAAAGTTGATACAACTCCTTCTGGTTCAGCGACTATGCCCTAACTCCAATGTGCTATTTTCCAAAGTGGGCTTCAGTGTGTTATTCACTATAAGCTCAGGGAAGGCTGAAGTTCGAATGCTCAAGGACCACACCCTTCAAAAAAGCTCTCGGTTAGAAGACTAGCCAAAGAACCTATGTTGTCTCTGCCAGCACCTCGTGATGCAGTATGTGTAATATCCATGCGTAATGCCAGACTAGAGGCTTAAGTTAATGTTGCTACAATATAAACTAGAAATTGTGATGTGCAATGTATGATGGCTTAATTTTACAATGTCAGCATGTGAACTATGAATGTCATGTGTATGTTGTGTCAAAACCAGCAAGGTGTGGCGTTAACAGCAGGTGGACTGCAGTCCATGACCTTTTGTGTCCGATTTTAGCAATTGAATGGTCAAAGATACATGGTTTTAGAGTTGAACGATCATTCTTGGACTTGGCCAAAAATTCTATGGCAAAAAATAGACTTTTTCCATAAATAAATAAACTAGTTCATAGTTTGTGGGTTGGGACCGCCGAGTCTGGGCTGGGCTGACGGCTGAGCCAGGCCAGTCAAAAAAACAAAAAGATTCCTTTTGACGATCCGAGCTGATTGATATCGTCCAGCGACATGCAGCCCGGCCTGCCTAAGTTGTGCACTACTCCATGGTTCCACAGGTCGGCCTTCAGAGATTGCAGAAATGCAGAGCCCATCCATGCCGACGGATCACGACAACAACAATTGATAAATATATGTTTTGGCCTTTTGGGTAGCTGTAGCTTGTTGCGAGCTGTTGCCGCCGTGCTGCCTCATGAAGGAAATCTTGGCATGCTGCCAGTGCCAGGCCGGGGGCCGGACGACGGAGGCGCCTGCCAGGGGACACACCACACGTGAGCACTTGAAGATCTCGCCAGTCGCCCAGTCGTCGCAGCATGCCCCGTGCACGCTGCGCTCACTCTGCGGGTGCTCCAGTGCTCCAGCCCCAGGTGCTTCGCATTTACTCGCAATGGGCTGTGTGGCATCCGGCCGATCGATCGAGCACTATTGGTGAACTGCATCATATGCATGCATGCATGCATGTGGACTCGTCGACGATCATAGCATGCAGAAGCGCAATACACACTACTGCAACTGCAAGGAAATAATAGAGCCGGCAAACATATGCAAATGCATCCATGAAATATTTTATTAGTTACTACTCTTTATTTACTCTCTGGATCATTGTCTGCACCTAGATACTACACATATACAGTATATGCGTACGTTTGTGTCTCAGGCACTACACATGCGATGCTTTTAGCTATTAGATATTAGGTCCATTAGTATTTGGTTACATTACATAGATCATCACCTGTGGTACACCGTACACCTTAATCCCAAGTCATTACCTGCATGCACATATACATAGTACACATCGAGAGTGACGTGTTAGTTGTTTACTTGCCGTGCGAGCGATCGAGGTATTTAACCACGGTACGACTACCTGATCGATGAACTGATCTCTCAACAAGTCTCAAGCAAGCCCTTCCAACGCACACTACTACTGGTATGTCCTCACTCAGCCTCAGCTACCCAACAACAGTGGCGCCTTTGTCCTTCAGTCAGCACCTGTCTACGTACTGACGCACCCACACGAGAGCTACGCTACCTGTTGTACACAACAGTGCATCCAGCTACTCCATCGTCCCCACATCTATACAATACATGCATGCGCGCATTCCACGAGCTTCATATATAAAATAGTAAAAGAGTAACTTCCCATTTGCCCGTGATGTTTTTTGGCTAAATTAAAAACCACTCTTGAAGTGAAATACTACTATATATAGACAACTTATTACATCTCGTTTTTCAAAACCTTGTAAAATACCCCATTTGACCATTTTAGAATGGTTTCTTGTGTGGTTTTGCGGACACGGCTATGGGCCCACATACCATATGGTCTATCTTTCGGTGGTTATATATTGGAACAAATCACCACTCTTTTATGCGAAGTTGGGAAAACTTCATATCAAAACTGGAGTGATAGATGACATCTATAACTCTTAGTTGACACCTTTTTAATTTGAGGCATTTTAGAGGCCTCAATATTTCTTTCAAGCTACTAAATTTTGAAAATTAAGTTCTTGAACTTTTCAAAGTGCCTACGATGCTGACATGGTGTAAAGTTGTAGATCTCAATTGATCTAAAATTGTATTGTTCATAATTTTTTTTTTTGCCGGAGGTTGCTTAGAGGCTCAAATTTATTTTGAAGATGTTAGATTTTCAAATTGAAGATCTTTTTTCATTTTTCAATCAACCTTGTTTATTGGCATGGTCTATACCAAAGTTATAACTTTAAATGTGGTCTGCAACTTTGTAGTTGACATATTTTTTTAATATGAGATAGTTTTTGGAGGCACAAATTTTCATTTTAATTTCTCACATTTTAAAAATCATTTTTATCTTGCATTTTTAAACGACCTTGGACAATGGTAATACAATTTATAACTTAATTTGTGCTAGGAGGTATATATATATAGCCGTGCCTAGTTCAAGACATTGGGACGAAATAAATAACATATATTGCTTATTAGTGTCATGCCTATTAGTGTCATGCCTAATGATGCTACTGCTGTGTTGCTTGGCCATCTATTTATTCGTGTTTTAGAAAAAAAGATTAATAACCGCTAAAACACGAAATCTGTCAAAAGGACCGATGGTGTCATTGTCACAAGGCTGGTCACAAGATTAGCCCATGGAGAAGATCCTTTCCTGGGCACCCGGGCGATGGGACCAAAGGAAGCATGACAAGGTTTTGACGAGTCGACGACTCGTCAGGTCGGTCGGTCGACGGCGAGCGCGACGAGGGTCAACAAAAGCATGCATGTGTCCCGAGACTGTGTGAGCATGCAGCTGCGAGAGAGGCCAAAGCACTACCTGCACAGCTATAGCGGCCGGCGCAATCGGCCGGCCGGCCGGCCGGGGCGTCGCCGGTCGGCAGACGGCAGGCTGGAGATTCGCTCGTGGCCCCAGTTGTATGCCTTTGGGTTTCAAAGCTCACCGCGCATGTAAATCGTTCTCTACTTCTCTTCCAGCTAGAGGTAGCTAGCTATACTTTCAACGCTTTAACACTGGAAGAAGATCTAAAGCAGCCCAACCAACAATGGTTGTTTGGAATCTTTGGATGGACTTTGTGTAAAGAAAGTGGAAGCATGTCAGTAGGAGATTTACATGCATTGATGCATGCATCATGCACTCTGATAATAGCCAAACGAAGAGCGACATTTTGGATTGCGTGCAGTCAACCAGCTTATCCGATCCATGTACCAACACTTTTTGTGTGTGCGCTAATAGAATTTTTTTAGCAATTATAAAAGTGGAATCGGTAACTAAACTTGTCTCAAATTAAAGGTATAGTTTCGTAATCAATTAATCACACAACTTTACACATTCCTCTATTTTGATGCCCATTATTAGCTAGCTCACAAAACATGTGAGGTGTGGACCTAGGTGCCCTACTACCATTATCTAGTTGTGAACCATCTATTATTTGAAAGAAGGTTCCAATTCTTTTTGGTTTATTTTTTTCAAAATTATACTTCACTAAAGTTACCAAAGGTAAAAAAGTCTTTATCATAAGAGGATTTTTAATCTTCCAAATAAATTTATTAATAAAACGAGTATAAAAAAAGATGTTGGCTATTTTAGTTACTACTAGGTTTTAGAGCAGGAAGTAATATATTTTCAACAACAAAACAAGAATAACAACTCCATGGTTGTTTATATTATTTTCCTAAACAATCATTTAGCCCGTTTACACACCATGTATGGGACGAGAGCCAGCGAGCGAGATAAAGCCATGTGGATCATGCTGCTGATGAGAGCGAGGGAGCTGCTTTTCATGCGCTGTCGACGACGCATGTGATGTGGCCTGGACGCTTGGTCCATATATACATACAGTACTACTGCTATATGCGATGATCGCTTTCGATTTTCATCTTTAGCATAGCATGAGTGCTATGCTAGATTGCTATTTGCTAGCTATAATGAGCTACGACCTGCTTCGCGCCACGCGCATGCATATGGTACTACAGCTAGCTGATGCTGATTGCAATGCAATTCTCGATCAACAGACGATTGGCAAAAACCTGACCTGATCCGACAGATGAAAAGCGATCCGGCGGTGGAGAGCTGGTTCAAATTTTAAAGTCGTCTCAATAGCTATTATATGAACATGCTCCAAATAGTATTGACATGTTGCCACTCAAAAGGAGGTGTTGTTTAATTGTTCCATAAGAATCACATAGACAACACTAGCTTCTACCTACTAGCCCAATTCTTTTTTGGTTTATTTTTTTTTCAAAATTATACTTCACTAAAGTTACCAAAGGTAAAAAAGTCTTTATCATAAGAGGATTTTTAATCTTCCAAATAAATTTATTAATAAAACGAGTATTATTTATTAGATGCTAGTACATAGATTGTTTGGAAATAACCATTATTGTGTAGGTCGCAGTGAAAATATCCTATCCCTCTCATTAGAAAGATGAATGTTGGCTATTTTAGTTACTACTAGGTTTTAGAGCAGGAAGTAATATATTTTCAACAACAAAACAAGAATAACAACTCCATGGTTGTTTATATTATTTTCCTAAACAATCATTTAGCCCGTTTACACACCATGTAAAGGCTACACAGTGGTATGTTGTGTGCTTTTAACCATCTGTTTCGCCAGTTTAATGAACCGCTTAGACGGAATAATGGCTAAACGGTAGATGACTGTTTACTGTTTAGCGTTTAGGAGAACACTAGTTGCCACTACTACGACATGCTTAGCTTCTCTTCGAAAATCAAACAGGTACAAATCTAATCCACTCTGATTGTTTTAAGCAACAAATGTAGCATAGTCGTTAAAATCACAATTCTATGATACAATTTTATTACTTTGCCATGCATCCTAGTTTACCGGTCGAGTCTACGATTAGTTATGATCACCTAATGTGTAGCCAAATTTGGATGGAGGTTTAGGAATAGAATTGAAGACTAGTCTCAATTCTTTCCTATTATCTGGTCGTGTATGTTTCATTGTGTCTAGATCTTTTTGATGTTTTGTGAGCCTAAGCGTGCTTGGTGGTGTGATGTATAGTCTCGTAGGTCCTCCATGGGGGTGTAGTGGCCAAAACCTTAGTATTCCATTATCCAAAAAATGATCGTTCTATGCTTTGCGATCCTGCCATTCGACTTCCAATCCGACCAAGGATCGTGATTTTAACAACGATTGACCTTGAGACATAAAATGTATTATCTCAAATCGAGTATACATACGAGTCCCAAATTAATTTCATGAGTCAAACATCAATCTCTTTCTAGGTCAAAAACCATACATCCACCACTAACTGTTCATTCATCACCAGCTGCAAAGATACATGGTTTCTTTAGCGGTGAGTATATATATATTATTATGATTGTTTGCTTTTTTTGAAAACATATAGTACGATTGTTTTTTTGTGTGTGAGTGACGATGCAAGGCAAGGTGTGAAGGACTATTGGAGCCGGCCGGCCAGCCAGTGGCTCGAACATGAGGGCATGCATACTGGCCGGTAGTAGGCTGTAGGTAAGCACTTTTGTCATCGATATTTCTTCAATCCAGAGCGAGCCTATACTGGCCGTGGCCGGCCCGTACCCCGTAGCTTGGCTGAGCTAAGCTATAGGGGACGCGGGTGGCTAGACTTGGATATGATTCAGTGCTGAGAGGAGCATCGTTTTGTGACTGATTAACCCATGATGATCCTTGGAAATGGCGACGACAGGAGCAGCATGCTGCCTTGCTATTTCTGTTTGAAACTTTGGAGAGAGAGAGAGAGTAGACAAGCAGGGGCTAGTGTGTGAGAGTGAGTGTGCAGGAGCCAAGAGTGTGTGGAGGTGAGTGAAGAGACCTGGCTGCTGGTTGGCGCTGTTGGGGATGAGCTGTCAGCAGCATTAGATGCTCCCCGCTCTGACACCCCGCACCTGCGCTGTCTCCCCCGCCCGCATCGCTCCGCTGCCCCGCCCCCGTCTACCCACCAACAAATCAACATACTCCACTCAGCCAACAACCATCATTCAGTACCATTGCCATACATATATGGAGCTCAGTTCGACTCTCTGGGGTACTTACACCATCGAATTGAAGAAAGAAACTAAAGGGGCCGGGATGGTTGTGCATGTTGGTGCTGGTGCTCTTGCCCTAGAGCTCCTTCATCTCGTGTCGGTTCACTTCTCATGTGGACCGTGTCGTCTGCGTGTGATCGATGTGTATTGTCTTCGGTTTCTATCGGATAAAACCCTAGAAAAGACACATAGTCAACCTTTTTTTTGTAAACTCATTACGACTAGCTGCTTTTAGTCGAAACATTAAGGAGTAAGGACCTAGGTAAACGATAATAACTCAGTCAAAAATGAAAAGGGTAATTCATTCACAATTGACCGATGATAGATAGTATTTACATTTAAACTCAGTGAAAGTTAAGATGGGTTTGACTTGGTACTACATCTAGAATTAAATTATATCTCGGATGGATGGAGTAGGCTAGAACTACACATATGACAAGAGAATAAGTTAATAACTTGTACGGCTAGCTTATGCTAAATAGAGAAGAGTAGAAAAAATTATCGACGCACTATGGTATGTATTAGGAGTCGCGTGCATTAAAAGAGCAAACTAGCTAGACCCCTGCCTTCTATTATAATAATAATATCAAACTCCACTACAGTTAACTATTATACTTGTGCTAATGCATTAGGTCTTAGTTTATCCAATGGTATGACCAACGGAGAAGAGAAGTTCCTGCTCACACCATATAGGTTAGTACAAAAAAAGAAAAGAGAGATAAGGACAATGTGTGCGAGGAAGGGGTGCGTTTGTGGGGAGCTTTCTAGCATTTCTCAGGCGTGTCTCGGCTCAAAGGGAAAAGGGGCCGCTCTGTCCTCTTTAGCTCCTCTTTGGGCTCATCATTCCAAGGCCCCACGGGTGAGTGGCCTACCAGCAGACATACTGCTAATGGCTCGCAGGCCAAATCTCTATTTGATTCTATTTAGTTTAAAATCTGCAAAAAACTAGTTTTTCTCTTGAAAAAATAATTACTATCACAGTGAATTAACCCGTGTTGCTCTAAAGAAATGAAGACATGCATGAACCTTTTAATAAAAAAAAATGAAAACATGCATGCACAATCAAGCTTATGCCCACTCTAGCAAAAATCCAAACCATTTTGGTCAAGCAGAGTTATCATGAACCTTGCAAGCTAGAGCTACTTATATAGATGATTATTCCCTTGGAATATATATAAATATAAATATAAATATAAATATACTCCGTGAAATGGAAATGATATGGACATGAACAATACTTTGCATATAGATGGAATCATGCATGGAAAGGAGTAGTGCACGCAACAGTACTATATATGCATATATATAGCAGGACACAGCATTATGCCAGATAATCAGTCCAGCTCTCTCCAACCCTACAAACTTTCCACTTCGGATGGATCATCTCTCCTCTCCTTCTCTCTCTAGTTTGAAACATCACCATGCACGCGTTCACACCAATGATCAGCTGCCGGTCGGAAATGGAAATGGCAACGGAAACGCTCCCTCCATCAGCTGCTAGCTGTCCATTACCATTATTGGTTTCACTGACATGATTAGCCTCCAAATTAACCTCATGGACCAGCAGATATAAGCTTGGCCGGATTGACGTACACATGAATCCATAGATCCATCACCCCTACTACACCGGAAAATCTTAGAGAGAGAGAGGGAGAGAGATGGAGGAAGGATGGAGGAGGAAGCAAGGGTATTAGGGTAGTAGGTCCCGGCCAGCAATGGCGTTTTGCTTAGGAAATTAGGGATGGATGGCCATCATCATCATCAGGCCGCCATGACATAATCAAGGGAGAAACATCCAACCCCACCTCGCGTCAGTCATCACCATCCTCCCTCTGACCTCGATTGCTTCTCTCTCCACCACGTCGTCGTCTTTCTCTCTCTCTTTCTCTTTCGCCTCCCAGCCCCACACCTCTGATCTCCACTCCCCACAGCCCCCCACCCCCACATCCGCGTCTGCTGCCACGCACGTGCAACGGTGCACACTGCACGCCGCCGCGCCGAGCCCTCCTCCGCCGCGCTCTCCTCGCCGACGACAACGCGCGCCGCCGCCGTTCCTCGTGCTGCATGAAGGCGACCTAGCTTCTTCCAAACTCCAAAGGTAGCTTCTTTCGCTCAAGGGAAGGAGAAGCTTCCTCCAAGCATGGACGCGCCGTCGAGCAGCACGAGCACGAGCACCAACAGCGGCCGGAGCGCCTCCGAGCAGCAGCAGCACCGCCACCACCACCAGGCGGCGCCGCACCACCCGCCGCAGCACCACCCGTTCTACTACGCCGCGGCAGCCAACGCGGCGGGGATGGCGCCGTTCATGGGGTCGCTGGCCATCGCTCCCTCCGCCGCCGCCACGGCCGTCGCGGGCGGCGCGGACCTGGCGCAGCAGCAGTCGGCGGCGGCAGGGTCCTCAGGCGGCGCCGTTGTTGCCGCGGCGGACAACAAGAAGAAGGCCGTGGTGCCCGCGTCGGCGGGAAGCGGCGGCAGCAAGCGGCAGACCAAGGACCGGCACACCAAGGTGGAGGGCCGCGGGCGGCGGATACGGATGCCGGCGCTGTGCGCGGCGCGGGTGTTCCAGCTCACGCGGGAGCTGGGCCACAAGACGGACGGCGAGACCATCGAGTGGCTGCTGCAGCAGGCGGAGCCGGCCATCGTGGCCGCCACGGGGACGGGGACCATCCCGGCCAACTTCTCCTCGCTCGCCGTCTCGCTCCGCTCCGGCGCCGGAGCCTCGCAGTCCTCCGCCTCCCGCGCGGCGGCCGGCTTCCACCACCTGCCGCAGGCGCAGCACGAGGTCGCCGCCGCCATGCTCGCCTGGAACCACCATCACCAGCAGCAGCAGCTTCTCCCACCAGCGCCTCAGCACCACCAGCAGGCGCCGCAAGATCCCGGCGCCGGCGAGTTCATGAGGAAGCGCTACAGGGAGGGCGCCGACGACCTGTTCAAGGACCCCGCGGCGCGCCAGCAGCACCATCCCGACGACGGCGGCGGGGAGGACGCCGAGGAGCACAAGGTCCGCGTGACGACGCCAGCCACCGCAATGTGGGCCGTGGCGCCCAACAGCGCCGGCGGCGGCGGGGGCGCCTTCTGGATGCAGCCCACGTGGGCGTTCGGCGGCGGCGGCGGGAGCGCGGTGCAGCAGGCGCCGCTCCAGTTCATGTCAACCAGCCGAAGCGGCAACAACAACTTCCCCGCCGGCGCCGGGACGACCATGGACGCCAACATCGGCATGCTCGCCGCGCTCAACGCCAGCGGCGGCGGCGTCCAGCACCAGCAGCAGGACGAGGGGCAGCAGCAGCCGCCGGAGATGTCCCAGCAGCGCCACCGCGGCGCCAACGGCAGCGACGCCGGCCGTGGCGCCGCCAGCCCCCAGTAAGGACGCGATGGAATCCATCGATCGATCGCATGATGAGGAAGGTAGCAATGCAATGCTGGTGGATGGTGGTGCAGGCAGCATTTGGCGGCGATTAGGGCAGAGTTGTTAGTGGCTTGATTAGGTGATTGCTACTGCTCTTGCATTGTGATGAGTTGATCCTCCATTGGTTGCTTCTTAGTTTATTCTTCATTCAAGGATTATATTATTTTAGTTTGCTCGTTGGATTAATCTATGATTTGTGCTGATGGGAGTGATGATTAGCTGTGGGTCCGATTAAATCACAAAACGATCGGACTGTCAGTTCTTCTTATTAGTATAGGCTAATGCTATGGTGCCACCAAGAAGATTGCTGAGAGATTTGTACAGTCATCGCTGATTTTTGCTATCTACATGTTGATTGATCTAGGGCTCTAGCTAGGCCTTTTATTGGCAACAACTACAACTTAACCCTTATTAGACTTGCTAGCTCTTGTATTACACACATTCACACGTCTTAGGTTATAGTAAGTCAACACTTTAAATGATCTAAGTCGTCGTCCTTAATAAATAATACCAGTGTTAAGGAATGCTTTTACCAAAAGATTGCCTAGGCAAGTTAATTTGACATTTGACTGCAGTATATATATGATCATGTTTCCCGCCTATTTTGTTTTTAATTAAAATCTTTAGATTAATAAAACATTAGAAGTTCAGTTGAAAGTAATGGACTTGCACTAAAACTTGCATTGAAGATTGAACTTCTAGCGCAACTTCAATATTTCGGCTAATAAGATAGTAATAGAAATAGAAATTCTTGACATGAATCGTATATATTAAGTGTCCACCTTAGAATCAAGAATAGAGCTAACACAAAAGTGACAATCGTCTTTCCGGTAACAGTGTAGCTGTTGGTGATGTATACTGTATAGAATAGGTTTTTTGTTTTTGGGACAGGTTGCCTAGGCATTGAAACATGAGGGAGAGGGGCGTTGATCATCATCATTGATGTTTATGTGATCAGATAGCACTCATCATAGTTTATTGAGTTATTTATGTGCTTATTAATTTGTTAAGCTATAACAAGGACAACTGACACAGACAAGAGGTGTTAATCATGAGCACTTGCAGTACTTTAGAGTAGTATATGTATCGTTCAAAACGGTTAGTCTTTTGGTTATGCTACAAAACTTTAGTTTTAATGACGTCAATTCCTTGGGTAAGCTCACATGGTTTTTCTTTATATGAACTATATATATTATATGTACAGCAGGTTTTATTTAAAGGAGGGGATTGTGCGCTATAATTTTGTGACCAATGTAGGCCTTTTATTTCCAAGAACTACAACTTAACCCTAATTGAAACACAGGATCCTTGTTATTAGACTAGCTAGCTCTTGTATTAGTACACATTAACACGTCTTAGGTCATAATAAGTCACATTTTAAATGATTCAGGTTGTCCTTAATAAGCAATACCATTGTTCAGGAATGCTTTTAACAAACGATAGGCTTATTGTAGGCAAGTTAATTTGACTACTATATATGATCCATGTTTCCCTCCTATTTTTTTTAAATAAAAACTTCAGATAAATTAAACGTTAGAAGTTCAGTTGAAAATATTGGACTTCCACTAAAACTAGCACACAACTTCAATCTTTCAGCTAATAAGACAGTAATAGAAATAGAAATTTTTACTACAAGTGTATTAAGTTTCCACCTGAGAATCTAGAATCAATAGAGCTAACACAAAAGTGACAACCGTCTTTCCGGTAACAGTGTAGCTGTTGGTGATATATATAGCATATAGGGTTTGTGTTTTTGCACAACATGCCTAGGTGTTGAAACAAGAGGGGTGTTGATCATCATCATTGATGTTTATTTGATCAGATAGTGTGGCAGAACCTCCTAAGTAATGTGGCCCACATGCACTAATCCTCGTCTTAACAGACCTCAGATTACTATGCATGTGTTCCACACGACTTATGAAGCCCTGTCGATGTTCTTAACGAACACCGATTGAACCACTTTTTACACTCATACCCGGGATCAACAATGGAGTAACTCCAACATTACAACATTTGTTACAAAATATATATCAGAGTGCGGAAGAATGATAACATTAAAAAGTTTACAATAATGAATAAGTTAACATTTTACAAACTTAACTTTATATTGCGGAAGTAGAGTAGAGATACGTAAGACAACTTAGCTAGGACACCTAAGTCGCGAGAGAGACCAAATCATGTCGAGCCCAAATGACACAACATGGTTCGAAGCAACAAATCGGCACACTCGCAATGGGGGTAGAACAAACCCCGAGTACATTCAAGGTACTCCGCAAGACTTACCCGACAAAAAGTAAAAGACTCTCAAGGATATGCTTTGGCCTTTTGAGTAGTTGAGCTAGAAAAGGAGTTTTGCGAGAAAAGCATTACTAATCTTGAAACCTTACTTTCAATATTTTAAACAGATAAAAGCATCGCTTTAATTCAACCTACTAAAGCTAGATTAGCACCCGTTCTATTTCCAAAGAATCATATTAAGCATTACACTTGAGATTATCTTTCCAAATTGCTTCTTCTCGATTCCACGAGTCACCAAGATCCAATTCTTTCATATTTCACTTGATTGCTACGATGCAAAGTGCGAGGATCAAGTCTCCTTATACGTGGAGCAAACGACGGTTCGAAGCGATTTTACTCACTGAGGATCCCTAAACACACGATATAAGTGGGACTCTAACCCACAATTATATCAACAATACCGTCGGACATTCTAGAACTAGGCTCAGCTTCCGCGCCACCCGAGAGTACACTTACACCTCCAATCCGGGGGACACGGCCCACGAGGGTATTGTACTCCCGCCATCTCGCCACTCCCAAAGGCACGGGCTCACCGTACTAGTCCTTAGATTATCCTAGGGTAAAGCTTTTCCGTAGATATGTGAGTAGTTGTAAAGTCTTGATCCAAGGGCCAACAACGGTACGGTCCTTAATCGACAAGTCGGAAACACTACATCAAGACTCCATTCCCGATGCAAGTTACCCGACCGGTCTCAATTTAATATAACCATATTCTTATGCCCTCGTGACCCATCTTTAGGTCTAGAGAAGCAAGATACAATGGTAAATCATGATCAAAGATTAATGTGCCTACACTTCTATCGAAGTCTAAGCATGGCTAAGCATAAGAAATCGACCTACATATACTAGTGGGATATCATGATGTAAAAGTAGATCAAGGTAGACATGCGGCAACGGTATCAACCAACTCCTATGAACTTAATGCACAATACACTAGACTTATAGTGTAAAATATTTGCGTAAATGTAAATGGGTTGCATGCTCGGGGCTTGCTCGCGTTGCGTGAAGTTAGAATCCCATTGTCGAGTTGACATCAACACCATGGATGACACCTTCTCGAGTACCACTGTCGGACGACATCTTTCCGAACGTCGATCAACACAATCCACCTCACTCTCGAAACAACTACACGTAATTAATGAAGCGTGCTTTAGTATGATGAACTCATGGCATGATGCATTATGATGCTTTAACGATGACTTAACAAGAATCGATAAACTTGAGTACAACTCTCCTTCGCGATAAAGTTGCAAGCCAACAAAGCTAACTTAACGAAAATCCCTAGGGTTACACAGGTGAAACTACTCTAGTTAAAATAACCAGCAGATCAAGATAATTCATACAAGTCATCAAAGTGCCCCAAGGTCATTAAAGTTAATGACCTAAGGTCTCCAATCAATCCCAAAGTCACTCAAAAAAATCCTAAGTCATAAAGAACTAAATAAGCAATTAAAGATCTATTAAAAACTAAATATAAAATAAAGATTAAATAAAAAGTTGTCAAATAAATCTCACAAATTAAACTCAAGCTTCTCATGGCCTGAGAAGACTACCAAATAATTTTCAAGATTTTTGGAACAATAAACAAATAACTATAAATAAAAGAAGAAGCATTTTTCAATTAAAAGGGCTAATTTTAAAACATATAAAAAATAACCAAAATAGGCATCTAATATTTTTCCTAGGTAGAGGACATCATAAAGAGCACACACAAAAATTTTCACAATTTTTGGAGCTACCAATATTTACTTATGAAAATAACAAACCGCAACACTATTCACACATTTCGTAAAAGAAAAACTCTTATAAAAAGAGAAACAGGACATGGGCCGGCTTCGGCCCAACGGACCCACGCGGAGGCTAGGGCGCGGCCCAACGGCGCGAGCAGGCCGGCCCAACTCGGCCTGCCAGAGGCCTGGCCTGGCGGTTTTACAAAAAGGTCCACGGACTTTTACAGAACTACAAACAAGTCCCTGTCACTATTCGACACTATTTATCTGAGTCACGAGTTTTCACTAAAGCCCCGAAGTTCTTCAAATTTGGACTTGCAAGTCCTCGCGGTTCCACAAATAAGCAGGCAACGCGGGACCGGCGGTGATCTCGCCGACGGCGGGGTCCCCGGCCATGGGATTGGCGCCAAGCGACCTATGAGCCAAGGCAAGCTTAGCGGTGGGTAGGAAGCGACGGCGAACGTGGCGGAGCATGACCGACGGCGGCTATGGCGGCTCGGCGGATCTGCGGCGGCCGAAGCGCAAGGCTCACCGGAGCATCTCCGGCGAGGGAAACGCGAGCACCCGGCACGACTGAATGAACAGAGCTAACGCTATACGCGAGCTATTCGACCGAGAACGCAACCCAAGCGGCACTATCGACGCGCGCGGCGGCTGGCATGACCTTGCCGGCGGCGACGTACGCGAGACGACGACGACGGAGCAGCTCGGGCCAAGCCAAGGGCACGAACACGTGCAGGAGCTCACCGCGGAGCTGATGCGCTTGAAGATGGAGAGGATGGACGGTCGGAGGCAAGAGCTTGGCGGTGGCGGAAATGGCGTCGGCGGCGAACCCGGCGGCAAGCGCGGCGTTCCGGCGACGTCTGTGCATCAAATCGAAAAAGGAGAGGAGCATCAGGTGCGGCTCGTCAAGGCGAGCTCGGCTGCGGAAGGAATCGAGAAAATGAACAACGACGACGACGAATGGCGGCGGCGATTCCCGGCGGCTCGGCTTACCGTCCGCGGGGAAGAAGATGGGCGTGCGGGCGATGTAGCGGGGCGAGGAGCTCGGTGTTGCGGGATGGCTGCGCGAGCTCACGGCGGACACGGTGGTGCTGTTGCTTGAGCTAATGGCGGTGCGAGCGCGACGGCGATGGAGAGCGGGGTGAGCGGCAATGGCGATGGCGGCCGAGGCAGAGCGTGGCGGCAGAGAGATAAGGGAGAGAGGAGGGGTCCGGCCGCGGAGTTATGGCGCAGGGGACGGCGACGGAGGGGATGACACGGGGCGGAGAAGCTTCGAGCGCGGCGTGCGCTGGCGGCCGGCGGCGACCGGGCGGCATGGCGCCGGCGACGAGGAACAGAGGGGAAGAAAAGTGATGCTGACGTCATCCACAGTACCAACAGAGGAAAATTACAAATTACTCCAGATTTTTGAACTGTGCTCAAAATTTTCCAAAAAGCAACCCTAGCTAAATTTTCATTCTCTACAACTTTCTCAACTGGCACATTTTCAAATTCTGCAAGGAAAATTGAATTTGAATCAAAATTTGAAAAGGGGACAAAAACCCTAGAAACAAATATATGCAATTACTTTTGATTTTTCAATAAAACTTGAAAAACTCCAAAACTATGAAATACTCAACTTTTCAAACTACACATTTTCTCCAAAAAGAGTTTTCCCAAAATATGCATAGTTTTTGAATTATGATTTGAAATTCAAAAGGGGACAACTGTCGGGAAAACCGTATTTTCAAATTTATTTGAAATTCTTTTTGCAAACTTGAAAAACTTTGTTCACCAACATTGTATGTCTCATCAAGACCCACAATTTTGCTTTTTGAACCAACCCCAAATTCTTTGTAGATTTTGAAATAGAGAAAAGGGGGTAAATCGGAGTTTGTCGGAAACGGGGGTTTTGAAATAAAACTCGAACTCGACTTAACCTAATGGATCACCAAGTGATCCCAAGCATCATTTTATATGTAAAACAAAGCATCACATCAAAACAATATTAAAACATAAATGCAATTATGCCAAGATGCTCGATGATTAGGTTTTAACAAAACTTTTAAACAGGTTTTAGTTGTCATTAACATCTAGGATGTTACATCCTTTCCCCCTTAAAGAAATCTCGTCCCGAGATTTTGGAGCAACAAAATCCCGTGGGGTAAGTAATGGAAAAGGAAATGTGTCAAGCAAATCAACTTGACAGAAGTTCATAGATCATCAAGGTTCGATTCGAGAGTTACAACCATGAGATGAAAGTGGTTACAACTGACAAGGTATTTAGAGTTTCAAGGGAGTTTCAGTAGTAATTCCTAAGATAAGTTCGAAGAGTAGGGTACATTGTCATGAGACTATAATGGCTCATGCCCGCAAACATTGATACCTGCGCGCACCCGCAAGCAACTTGTGTGCCCGGGTCACACAAGAGACCCTAGGTTCCGTCGCGGCACCAGGGTTACGGAACACGGCACCACTATAGGGCACAACAACAGTAACCCACATTTTGAAACATTGATACAGTAACCGAGATCAGAAGTCGGTCACAACCACAAGGTTTCTTTAGGATTCAAAGAACAACTTTGAATCCCTATGGAGTGTCGAATGATCGATAGCACATTAAGTGTGAACCATAATGGTTCAGGAGCACCGACTATGATACCAGTGCACGACTTGGCGAAAACTCAAGTGGTCGCGAATCACGGGAGATTCCAGGTTGACACGGCACCATAGTTACGGTTCGAGACACCACTACAGAATACAATCAATATGACCCTTGGCCAACAAAGTCGGATATCAAGGTCAAGAAATTAGAATGTGCAAACAAGGACTGCACCCAAGAGGACCATGATCATTGACCCGGATAACGACGAACACTCGGGTTCGGCGATGTTTCCAAGTCATAAGTCATGATACCCTAGAAAACATATTCATAGTGATATACAAGTGAGATATATGTCGTCAAACGACATCAAGGAGATAGCACAGGTCAGAGTTGAAAGGAATCAAAGTATGACACATACTCAGCAAAAGAATTAAGGATTCACACTAGTTTCAGTTTTCAAGGTAATAGTGTACTTCAGAGCATATTCCACAGAATCCCAAGGATCAGAAACTTATGGAGTACAGGATTATTAACAGGTGGCAAAAACCTGGCATATGACGAGATTCAGCAATGGAACAATTATAAAGGATGTAACTGTTCTTCAAACATAGGGAAGGAATTGTAAGCACCACCATAGATCACATCATAATGACTTTCGACAATTATTTGTCGAATATCAAGGTCAAGAGATTAGCATGTTCAGAGAATGTGAACACACCAATTGTGAACTATAAGGTTTCATGATCATAGACCCCGACATTAGCGAACGCCCGGCAGTAATTCCTTATGGTCATAAGCCACAGGAGACCCCAGGTTTCATCGCTATTTCCCGGTCATAGATCATGGTACCTTAGAGAACATAATCAAATTATGAACAAATGAGGTATATGTCATCAAATGACACCAAGGAGATAGTATGTGTCGGAGTTGAAAAGAATCAAGGCATGGCACATACTCAACAAAAGACTCAAGAATTTGTACCAGGTTTAATCTTTAAGATAATGATGTATATCAAGGTATATTCCACAAATTCCCAAAGATCGAAATTTATGAAATAAAAGATTCAATTGATAAACAATCCTGGTACATGGCGAGATTTAACAATAGAACAATCATAAAGGAATATAACCATTCCAACCTTAAGGGGATCTTTTAACTTCCAAAAGATTTTCATATGATACGCTCGTCCTATACGTCCTCACAATGTTAGAAAACTTCAACTTCACCAAGTTAGTGAATTAGAGGGCTTGTTAGACGAACCGTTAAAAGACACTTCAAATAAGCTTTTGTTGAGGAAGTTGACTTCCATGTTGACAATTTGAAGAAGTACCGAGAAACTTCTCAAAGTCTTTCACAGAAAGAAAATAGATAAGGATCCATTTTTAATTTGTTAACTTCAAAAACTTTTATATAGTAAAATCATTTTGAAGTTTTCAAATGTAATGTTGTAGCCGATCCAAAGTATGAGCTCGATACCAACCGTGGCGTAACCTCCTAAGTAATGTGGCCCACATGCACTAATCCTCGTCTTAACGACCTGCATTACTATGCATGTGTTCCACACGACTTATGAAGCCTGTCGATGTTCTTAACGAACACCGATTGAACCACTTTTTACACTCATACCCGGATCAACAATGGAGTAACTCCAACATTACAACATTTGTTACAAAATATATATCGAGTGCGGAAGAATGATAACATTAAAAAGTTTACAATAATGAATAAGTTAACATTTTACAAACTTAACTTTATATTGCGGAAGTAGAGTAGAGATACGAAGACAACTTAGGTAGGACACCTAAGTCGCGAGAGGAGACCAAATCATGTCGAGCCCAAATGACACAACATGGTTCAAGCAACAAGCACTCCGCAACGGGGGTAGAACAAACCCCGAGTACATTCAAGGTACTCCGCAAGACTTACCCGACAAAAAGTAAAAGACTCTCAAGGATATGCTTTGGCCTTTTGAGTAGTTGAGCTAGAAAAGGGGAGTTTTGCGTAAAAGCATTACTAATCTTGAAACCTTACTTTCAATATTTTAAACGGGATAAAAGCATCGTTTAATTCAACCTACTAAAGCTAGATTAGCACCGTTCTATTTCCAAAGAATCATATTAAGCATTACACTTGAGATTATCTTTCCAAATGCCTTCTTCTCGATTCCACGAGTCACCAAGATCCAATTCTTTCATATTTCACTTGATTGCTACGATGCAAAGCGAGGATCAAGTCTCCTTATACGTGGAGCAAACGACGGTTCGAAGCGATTTTACTCACCGAGGATCCCTAAACACACGATATAAGTGGGACTCTAACCCACAATTATATCAACAATACCGTCGGACATTCTAGAACTAGGCTCGGCTTTCCGCGCCACCCGAGAGTACACTTACACCTCCAATCCGGGGACACGGCCCACGAGGGTATTGTACTCCCGCCATCTCGCCACTCCCAGCCGCACGGGCTCACCGTACTAGTCCTTAGATTATCCTAGGGTAAAGCTTTTCCGTAGATATGTGAGTAGTTGTAAAGTCTTGATCCAAGGGCCAACAACGGTACGGTCCTTAATCGACAAGTCGGAAACACTACATCAAGACTCCATTCCCGATGCAAGTTACCCGACCGGTCTCAATTTAATATAACCATATTCTTATGCCCTCGTGACCCATCTTTAGGTCTAGAGAAGCAAGATACAATGGTAAATCATGATCAAAGATTAATGTACCTACACTTCTATCGAAGTCTAAGCATGGCTAAGCATAAGAAATCGACCTACATATACTAGTGGGATATCATGATGTAAAAGTAGATCAAGGTAGACATGCGGCAACGGTATCAACCAACTCCTATGAACTTAATGCACAATACACTAGACTTATAGTGTAAAATATTTGCAGAAACAGAAATGGGTTGCATGCTCCGGGGCTTGCCTGCGTTGCAGTGAAGTTAGAATCCCATTGTCAGAGTTGACATCAACACCATGGATGACACCTTCTCGAGTACCACTGTCGGACGACATCTTTCCGAACGTCGATCAACACAATCCACCTCACTCTCGAAACAACTACACGTAATTAATGAAGCGTGCTTTAGTATGATGAACTCATGGCATGATGCATTATGATGCTTTAACGATGACTTAACAAGAATCGATAAACTTGAGTACAACTCTCCTTCGCGATAAAGTTGCAAGCCAACAAAGCTAACTTAACGAAAATCCCTAGGGTTACACGGTGAAACTACTCTAGTTAAAATAACCACGAGATCAAGATAATTCATACAAGTCATCAAAGTGCCCCAAGGTCATTAAAGTTAATGACCTAAGGTCTCCAATCAATCCCAAAGTCACTCAAAAAAAAATCCTAAGTCATAAAGAACTAAATAAGCAATTAAAGATCTATTAAAAACTAAATATAAAATAAAGATTAAATAAAAAGTTGTCAAATAAATCTCACAAATTAAACTCAAGCTTCTCATGGCCTGAGAAGACTACCAAATAATTTTCAAGATTTTTGGAACAATAAACAAATAACTATAAATAAAAGAAGAAGCATTTTTCAATTAAAAGGGCTAATTTTAAAACATATAAAAAATAACCAAAATAGGCATCTAATATTTTTCCTAGGTAGAGGACATCATAAAGAGCACACACAAAAATTTTCACAATTTTTGGAGCTACCAATATTTACTTATGAAAATAACAAACCGCAACACTATTCACACATTTCGGAAAAAGAAAAACTCTTATAAAAAGAGAAACAGGACATGGGCCGGCTTCGGCCCAACGGACCCACGCGGAGGCTAGGGCGCGGCCCAACGGCGCGAGCAGGCCGGCCCAACTCGGCCTGCGTAGGCCCGGCTCGGCGGTTTTACAAAAAGGTCCACGGACTTTTACGTAACTACAAACAAGTCCCCGTCACTATTCGACACTATTTATCGAGTCACGAGTTTTCACTAAAGCCCCGGTTCTTCAAATTTGGACTTGCAAGTCCTCGCGGTTCCACGCGGGGGCAACGGCGCACTGCACCGGCGGTGATCTCGCCGACGGCGGGTCCCCGGCCATGGGATTGGCGCCTGCGCGACCTATGAGCCAAGGCAAGCTTAGCGGTGGGTAGGAAGCGACGGCGAACGTGGCGGAGCATGACCGACGGCGGCTATGGCGGCTCGGCGGATCTGCGGGCGTCGCTCGCCGCAAGGCTCACCGGAGCATCTCCGGCGAGGGAAACGCGAGCACCGCACGGTAATGAACAGGCTAACGCTATACGCGAGCTATTCGACCGAGAACGCAACCCAAGCGGCACTATCGACACTATCGCGCGGCGGCTGGCATGACCTTGCCGGCGGCGACGTACGCGAGACGACGACGACGGAGCAGCTCGGGCCAAGCCAAGGGCACGAACACGTGCAGGAGCTCACCGCGGAGCTGATGCGCTTGAAGATGGAGAGGATGGACGGTCGGAGGCAAGAGCTTGGCGGTGGCGGAAATGGCGTCGGCGGCGAACCCGGCGGCAAGCGCGGCGTTCCGGCGACGTCTGTGCATCAAATCGAAAAAGGAGAGGAGCATCAGGTGCGGCTCGTCAAGGCGAGCTCGGCCGCGGAAGGAATCGAGAAAATGAACAACGACGACGACGAATGGCGGCGGCGATTCCCAGCGGCTCGGCTTACCGTCCGCGGGGAAGAAGATGGGCGTGCGGGCGATGTAGCGGGGGCGAGGAGCTCGGTGTTGCGGGATGGCTGCGCGAGCTCACGGCGGACACGGTGGTGCTATTGCTTGAGCTAATGGCGGTGCGAGCGCGACGGCGATGGAGAGCGGGGTGAGCGGCAATGGCGATGGCGGCCGAGGCAGAGCGTGGCGGCAGAGAGATAAGGGAGAGAGGAGGGGTCCGGCCGCGGAGTTATGGCGCAGGGGACGGCGACGGAGGGGATGACACGGGGCGGAGAAGCTTCGAGCGCGGCGTGCGCTGGCGGCCGGCGGCGACCGGGCGGCATGGCGCCGGCGACGAGGAACAGAGGGGAAGAAAAGTGATGCTGACGTCATCCACAGTACCAACAGAGGAAAATTACAAATTACTCCAGATTTTTGAACTGTGCTCAAAAATTTCCCAAAAAGCAACCCTAGCTAAATTTTCATTCTCTACAACTTTCTCAACTGGCACATTTTCAAATTCTGCAAGGAAAATTGAATTTGAATCAAAATTTGAAAAGGGGACAAAAACCCTAGAAACAAATATATGCAATTACTTTTGATTTTTCAATAAAACTTGAAAAACTCCAAAACTATGAAATACTCAACTTTTCAAACTACACATTTTCTCCAAAAAGAGTTTTCCCAAAATATGCATAGTTTTTGAATTATGATTTGAAATTCAAAAGGGGACAACCGTCGGGAAAACCGTATTTTCAAATTTATTTGAAATTCTTTTTGCAAACTTGAAAAACTTTGTTCACCAACATTGTATGTCTCATCAAGACCCACAATTTTGCTTTTTGAACCAACCCCAAATTCTTTGTAGATTTTGAAATAGAGAAAAGGGGGTAAATCGGAGTTTGTCGGAAACAAAAGGTTTTGAAATAAAACTCGAACTCGACTTAACCTAATGGATCACCGGTGATCCCAAGCATCATTTTATATGTAAAACAAAGCATCACATCAAAACAATATTAAAACATAAATGCAATTATGCCAAGATGCTCGATGATTAGGTTTTAACAAAACTTTTAAACAGGTTTTAGTTGTCATTAACATCTAGGATGTTACATCCTTTCCCCTTAAAGAAATCTCGTCCCGAGATTTTGGAGCAACAAAATCCCGTGGGGTAAGTAATGGAAAAGGAAATGTGTCAAGCAAATCAACTTGACGGAAGTTCATAGATCATCAAGGTTCGATTCGAGAGTTACAACCATGAGATGAAAGTGGTTACAACGACAAGGTATTTAGAGTTTCAAGGGAGTTTCAAGTAGTAATTCCTAAGATAAGTTCGAAGAGTAGGGTACATTGTCATGAGACTATAATGGCTCATGCCCGCAAACATTGATACCTCGCGCGCACCCAAATGGCAACTTGTGTGCCCGGGTCACACAAGAGACCCTAGGTTCCGTCGCGGCACCGGGGTTACGGAACACGGCACCACTATAGGTCACAACAACAAGAACCCACATTTTGAAACATTGATACAAGAACCGAGATCGAAGTCGGTCACAACCACAAGGTTTCTTTAGGATTCAAAGAACAACTTTGAATCCCTATGGAGTGTCGAATGATCGATAGCACATTAAGTGTGAACCATAATGGTTCGGGAGCACCGACTATGATACCGGTGCACGACTTGGCGAAAACTCAAGTGGTCGCGAATCACGGAGATTCCAGGTTGACACGGCACCATAGTTACGGTTCGAGACACCACTACGAATACAATCAATATGACCCTTGGCCAACAAAGTCGGATATCAAGGTCAAGAAATTAGAATGTGCAAACAAGGATCGCACCCAAGAGGACCATGATCATTGACCCGGATAACGACGAACACTCGGGTTCGGCGATGTTTCCAAGTCATAAGTCATGATACCCTAGAAAACATATTCATAGTGATATACAAGTGAGATATATGTCGTCAAACGACATCAAGGAGATAGCACAGTCGAGTTGAAAGGAATCAAAGTATGACACATACTCGGAAAAAGAATTAAGGATTCACACTAGTTTCGGTTTTCAAGGTAATAGTGTACTTCGTAGCATATTCCACGTAATCCCAAGGATCGAAACTTATGGAGTACAGGATTATTAACAGTGGCAAAACCTGGCATATGACGAGATTCAAAGAATGGAACAATTATAAAGGATGTAACTGTTCTTCAAACATAGGGAAGGAATTGTAAGCACCACCATAGATCACATCATAATGACTTTCGACAATTATTTGTCGAATATCAAGGTCAAGAGATTAGCATGTTCGGAGAGAATGTGAACACACCAATTGTGAACTATAAGGTTTCATGATCATAGACCCCGACATTAGCGAACGCCCGCAAGGTAATTCCTTATGGTCATAAGCCACAGGAGACCCCGGAGTTTCATCGCTATTTCCGGTCATAGATCATGGTACCTTAGAGAACATAATCAAATTATGAACAAATGAGGTATATGTCATCAAATGACACCAAGGAGATAGTATGTGTCGGAGTTGAAAAGAATCAAGGCATGGCACATACTCAACAAAAGACTCAAGAATTTGTACCAGGTTTAATCTTTAAGATAATGATGTATATCAAGGTATATTCCACAAATTCCCAAAGATCGAAATTTATGAAATAAAAGATTCAATTGATAAACAATCCTGGTACATGGCGAGATTTAACAATAGAACAATCATAAAGGAATATAACCATTCCAACCTTAAGGGGATCTTTTAACTTCCAAAAGATTTTCATATGATACGCTCGTCCTATACGTCCTCACAATGTTAGAAAACTTCAACTTCACCAAGTTAGTGAATTAGAGGGCTTGTTAGACGAACCGTTAAAAGACACTTCAAATAAGCTTTTGTTGAGGAAGTTGACTTCCATGTTGACAATTTGAAGAAGTACCGAGAAACTTCTCAAAGTCTTTCAAAGAGAAAGAAAATAGATAAGGATCCATTTTTAATTTGTTAACTTCAAAAACTTTTATATAGTAAAATCATTTTGAAGTTTTCAAATGTAATGTTGTAGCCGATCCAAAGTATGAGCTCGATACCAACCGTGGCGTAAACCTCCTAAGTAATGTGGCCCACATGCACTAATCCTCGTCTTAACGCACCTCGCATTACTATGCATGTGTTCCACACGACTTATGAAGCCCCGTCGATGTTCTTAACGAACACCGATTGAACCACTTTTTACACTCATACCCGGGATCAACAATGGAGTAACTCCAACATTACAACATTTGTTACAAAATATATATCAGAGTGCGGAAGAATGATAACATTAAAAAGTTTACAATAATGAATAAGTTAACATTTTACAAACTTAACTTTATATTGCGGAAGTAGAGTAGAGATACGAAGACAACTTAGGTAGGACACCTAAGTCGCGAGAGAGACCAAATCATGTCGAGCCCAAATGACACAACATGGTTCAAGCAACAAGTCGACTCGCAACGGGGGTAGAACAAACCCCGAGTACATTCAAGGTACTCCGCAAGACTTACCCGACAAAAAGTAAAAGACTCTCAAGGATATGCTTGGCCTTTTGAGTAGTTGAGCTAGAAAAGGGAGTTTTGCGTAAAAGCATTACTAATCTTGAAACCTTACTTTCAATATTTTAAACAGATAAAAGCATCGCTTTAATTCAACCTACTAAAGCTAGATTAGCACCTGTTCTATTTCCAAAGAATCATATTAAGCATTACACTTGAGATTATCTTTCCAAACCGCCTTCTTCTCGATTCCACGAGTCACCAAGATCCAATTCTTTCATATTTCACTTGATTGCTACGATGCGGTGCGAGGATCAAG
This sequence comes from Themeda triandra, assembly GCA_018135685.1. Classification (NCBI taxonomy): domain Eukaryota; kingdom Viridiplantae; phylum Streptophyta; class Magnoliopsida; order Poales; family Poaceae; genus Themeda; species Themeda triandra. Next base: position 521,183 of record JAENPR010000324.1, on the reverse strand, counting down.
TCTCCTTATACGTGGAGCAAACGACGGTTCGAAGCGATTTTACTCAGCTGAGGATCCCTAAACACACGATATAAGTGGGACTCTAACCCACAATTATATCAACAATACCGTCGGACATTCTAGAACTAGGCTCAGCTTCCGCGCCACCCGAGAGTACACTTACACCTCCAATCCGGGGGACACGGCCCACGAGGGTATTGTACTCCCGCCATCTCGCCACTCCCAGCGCACGGGCTCACCGTACTAGTCCTTAGATTATCCTAGGGTAAAGCTTTTCCGTAGATATGTGAGTAGTTGTAAAGTCTTGATCCAAGGGCCAACAACGGTACGGTCCTTAATCGACAAGTCGGAAACACTACATCAAGACTCCATTCCCGATGCAAGTTACCCGACCGGTCTCAATTTAATATAACCATATTCTTATGCCCTCGTGACCCATCTTTAGGTCTAGAGAAGCAAGATACAATGGTAAATCATGATCAAAGATTAACAGCCTACACTTCTATCGAAGTCTAAGCATGGCTAAGCATAAGAAATCGACCTACATATACTAGTGGGATATCATGATGTAAAAGTAGATCAAGGTAGACATGCGGCAACGGTATCAACCAACTCCTATGAACTTAATGCACAATACACTAGACTTATAGTGTAAAATATTTGCGAAAACAAAATGGGTTGCATGCTCCGGGCTTGCTCAACGTTGCGTGAAGTTAGAATCCCATTGTCGAGTTGACATCAACACCATGGATGACACCTTCTCGAGTACCACTTTGTCGGACGACATCTTTCCGAACGTCGATCAACACAATCCACCTCACTCTCGAAACAACTACACGTAATTAATGAAGCGTGCTTTAGTATGATGAACTCATGGCATGATGCATTATGATGCTTTAACGATGACTTAACAAGAATCGATAAACTTGAGTACAACTCTCCTTCGCGATAAAGTTGCAAGCCAACAAAGCTAACTTAACGAAAATCCCTAGGGTTACACAGGTGAAACTACTCTAGTTAAAATAACCAGCAGATCAAGATAATTCATACAAGTCATCAAAGTGCCCCAAGGTCATTAAAGTTAATGACCTAAGGTCTCCAATCAATCCCAAAGTCACTCAAAAAAAAATCCTAAGTCATAAAGAACTAAATAAGCAATTAAAGATCTATTAAAAACTAAATATAAAATAAAGATTAAATAAAAAGTTGTCAAATAAATCTCACAAATTAAACTCAAGCTTCTCATGGCCTGAGAAGACTACCAAATAATTTTCAAGATTTTTGGAACAATAAACAAATAACTATAAATAAAAGAAGAAGCATTTTTCAATTAAAAGGGCTAATTTTAAAACATATAAAAAATAACCAAAATAGGCATCTAATATTTTTCCTAGGTAGAGGACATCATAAAGAGCACACACAAAAATTTTCACAATTTTTGGAGCTACCAATATTTACTTATGAAAATAACAAACTGCAACACTATTCACACATTTCAGAAAAAGAAAAACTCTTATAAAAAGAGAAACAGGACATGGGCCGGCTTCGGCCCAACAGACCCACGCGGAGGCTAGGGCGCGGCCCAACGGCGCGAGCAGGCCGGCCCAACTCGGCCTGCCAGAGGCCTGGCCTGGCGGTTTTACAAAAAGGTCCACGGACTTTTACAGAACTACAAACAAGTCCCTGTCACTATTCGACACTATTTATCTGAGTCACAGAGTTTTCACTAAAGCCCCTGAAGTTCTTCAAATTTGGACTTGCAAGTCCTCGCGGTTCCACAGCGCGGTGGGCACGGCCGGACCGCGGTGATCTCGCCGACGGCGGGGTCCCCGCCATGGGATTGGCGCCGCGCGACCTATGAGCCAAGGCAAGCTTAGCGTGGGTAGGAAGCGACGGCGAACGTGGCGGAGCATGACCGACGGCGGCTATGGCGGCTCGGCGGATCTGGCGGCGGCGTCAGCCGCAAGGCTCACCGGAGCATCTCCGGCGAGGGAAACGCGAGCACCGGCACCCGAGAATGAACAGCTAACGCTATACGCGAGCTATTCGACCGAGAACGCAACCCAAGCGGCACTATCGACGCGCGCGGCGGCTGGCATGACCTTGCCGGCGGCGACGTACGCGAGACGACGACGACGGAGCAGCTCGGGCCAAGCCAAGGGCACGAACACGTGCAGGAGCTCACCGCGGAGCTGATGCGCTTGAAGATGGAGAGGATGGACGGTCGGAGGCAAGAGCTTGGCGGTGGCGGAAATGGCGTCGGCGGCGAACCCGGCGGCAAGCGCGGCGTTCCGGCGACGTCTGTGCATCAAATCGAAAAAGGAGAGGAGCATCAGGTGTGTCCGTCAAGTGAGGACGTCGAGTAGATTGTTTGGCTCCTGGGCAGAGCACTACGTTTTGATGATTCATAAAGTTAAGTAATGATATTCCACTACTATGGTTATAACCAACATACCTTTTTATTTGTAAAGAATTATCTATAAATGATTTGTAAATTTATGTTATTGAAATCCTTCCGCACTTTTACTCTGATATAATTTTATTTGTATAAAATTGGTTGTAATACTGCAATGCCTCTTATAATGATCGATCCAGTTCGAAAGATTCGTGGATGATTCGGGTTTTCCGAGGACACCCAACAGAGCTTGTTAAGTCATGTGGAACACATGCATAGTAATCTAAGGTCTGTTAAGACGAGGATTAGAGCATGTGGGCCACATTACTTAGGAGGTTCTGTCACAGATAGCAGTCATCATAGTGTATTGACTTATTTATGTGCTTAATTAGTTAAGCTATAACAATGACAGCTGACGAAGACGAGGTGTTAATCATGAGCACGAGCAATACTTTATATTGGTATATCGTTCAAAATGTTTAGTGTTTTAGTTATGCTATACAAAACTTCATGTAGAGCAAGCTCACACTTTTTTTGCTTTTATAAACTACACAACGGGTTTTATTTGGAGGGGATTATGCTCTAATTTAGTGACTAACGTTGCCATTGATTCGTGCTACCCTCCCCATTCCAATTTATAACGTTTTGTCTTTTCTAGATACTTAATTTTCTATGTATTTAGATATACATTATGTTTAGATATATAGTTTATGCAAAGTATATATAAAAGCTAAAACGTCTTATAGTTTTGAATGGGTGGAGTAATAAACTGTATATATCCACTTCGTATGGGATGCTTTCACAACTAAAAAGTTTTTTTTTTTTGGCTTCGAGGTGCAATAACTCATTATATATACCCCACACGCTTCCCTCATTGTTTTATAGAAAAAAACTTGTAGATTCAAATGTTCATATATTTTATATTAGCTACAAAGATTGCACCTGCACTAAAAAAACTAGTACAAAAATCAGCACAATTTGAATCTCTGAAGTTCCAACTAGAAGACATGATTTGTTTTGAATAATTGGGTTGGACGACAAAAGTGACAGAAGTCTGTCCACGAACAGTAGCGTAGGCGTTGCCATTTAGCGTAGGTTTTGTCCTTAGCAGAGCTTGCTTATTATATATACTTTGATTGAAATGGAATGAGGGAATGAGTGATAGGGAAGTAAGTATTCATCATCATCATCATCACCAATAGGCTAGCTATATCTCAACTCATATATGCATATGTATTTAACTTTCTCAAATAATGTTTTTGTAATAAGTCATGTTTAGATCGACCAGCTAAAGCTAAACGAAATTAAGCTGCTAAAGAACATTTTTTAAACTACCCAACACCTTTTTCCAATGCCAAGGTTGAAGATTTTCTTGAAAAGAAAAGTGTATTTAAAAAAATAAATACAAGTTCTATTATATATACGGGCAAACGAGAAGAAATAATTAATTCTGAGGTTAAGAAACACATATAGGTGTATAAATCATGAAATTTGCTCTAGTCTCTGGAGCCTATAAATTCATTTTTTTATTTATAAACAAACAGTCGATTTGAACACCACATTGGTGATGATCGGCCCATTATGCTTATCAGATTGTCTCTAGCAGTGTGACCGAACGGTAGGGTGTTTCCATGGAATATTAGAACCCTGAAATTATATATAATAGCTAGAGCCAAGCGTCATAAGATTCGCTGCACTATTCTTTACACACAGGCTTTGGACTCTCGATCGACCAGTGAGTGCTTCCAAGAGTGGTGTCATTGTTAGTGGCAACAAGTTGAGTAATGTTAATTACGATTGTGTGCGCGTGCTTTATTTTCTTCTTTATAATAATTTGATGATTGGTCGATGGATCATCCCGGCTTTAACTTGTTTGCATGTATATATATTACATATCCAATATATGCTATCATGAATTGACCGATTGACACAAATTCTGTCATAAATACACACTTAAGCATGATCTCAAAAAAGACACAACTGTCATATTCGTACTAGTTGTCTAGGTTATGCTTTCTCGTGACAAAGCTTTAACCGAAACCAAACGCAATCTCTAATAGTTTTGACAAACGAGTGACACAATGCAAAGAAGTACCACTTCTTTTGATTAAGGAGTGATCATATGTACTTACATGTGAGAGAGACATATATAGAGGGGGGCGGGCTTGAGAGCTTTATATTTAACATATGTGCAAGTGCATAATGATATATGTATAGAGGAGGAGATTTGTTTGATGATCAATAATGCGTGTGATGTCGCAATTAGGTATAGGAATCTATCCGTACGCATGCTACAATTGACAACTAACTAAAGAGGAAAAAACCGAATAAATAGAAAAATAAATAAAGATGGACAAGGAGAGGGCACTATCATTCACGGAACCAAAAAATTAACAAAACGGGAAACGTCATTATCTCTGCCATGCATGATTTGTTGGCAGACGATATTTTATTAATCATGGCAGAGACGATATTTTAGTTTGGAGCTGTTTGCTGCCATGTTGGTGCCCGTCGTGTCAGCTAGCTGCTGGATGCCCGGCTAATCCATCCTCGGCGTGAATCTCAAAGCACATCCAGCAGCGCACGATGACTCTCGGTTCCCCGTCTGCCTGTTGTTCCTGTTTCGCCACACAGCACAACCGAAAACTACTGATCAAGGAACATCGATCGTCAATCTTCCACAACTTTAGTATAGCTCCAATAATGGATGATAATTCCTTCATGAAGTTGTTATTAATATCATGATCTTGATAAGAACCCTAAGGATTGGATACTACTCTATGTTGTTGGGTTACCCTGCCTATTCACTTGAACTCATGACAAAATAATATTAGTCAGATTATCAATCGCAGAAACCACCTGTGAAGTGATGGGATAATCAAAGGAAGCAATCTAAAAAATTATGTGCCAGATTCACTGAAAAGGCGTACGTCAAGACACAAAAAAATGGCTGCGAGAGAAAATCAATTTAAAATGGCGGTGGTGCACTGATGCATGAACAAGCATGACTGATGTGTGATGTGAAGCCGTAGTCGTCGGTCGCAGCATCGACTGGTCGGTCTGGTCTGGTCTCGTCCAGAGCAAGGAGTGGCGTGCTGCGAACCAATGGGTGTTGCAGTGAGCAAGGCGAGGCAGCCAGAGCAGACGAGAGCAGGCGTGCTGCGACACGCTCCAGCAAACCATTGGCAACCCTCCCGGCCGGTGACTATGCTGTGTGCTCCGGTAAATTTGGCTTCCTGTCGCGTTTGGATAAAACGCTCATCCTCCTTTTTACCCCTTTCGTGTCGCAGGCAGGTTGCAGGGCAGGTTTTCCGGAGCCTTTTTTGCCTGCTGCTGCGGCAATGAAAAAAGTTTCTGAATTTCGTGTGCTGCGGCCATGGAAAAAGCGTCTGAATTTCGTGTATGGCGTCGTCTACTCTGCTTTCTTCAGAGGCAGAGCCACTGAAGCAGCAGCTCATAGTGTGATGGTACATCCATCCATCAAATTTGGAGAATCCATCAAATTTGGAGAAAGGGGCAGGAAAAGGCTGGCCTGGATTCTTTTCCAGCACCCCAAATTACCCTGTTCTTTATTCGTTGGAATTCACTGCACCTTTATTTTCTCGCATCTCCTAAAAATCTCCCGTGTTCAAATGGACGCCCACGTCCACGTCCTGTTCCAAGCAGAGCCTAAGCAGATTCTTTCTTGGTATATGCTCGTATGCAAAAACAGGACTATTAGTGTTCCATTATTGAGTAATCTTCACGAAATTTGCTAATAGCCTAAGAGACAAGGATTGCGGCTGTTTACGGTTTCAGACTGAGGCTATTTCTGCAAACCAAGCATTGCGGCTGTTTACGGTTTCAGACTGAGGCTATTTTTGCGAACCAAGCATGCTCACGCTGGACAGCAGTAGCCTGACAAGGACTAGCTAACAAAATTCTGTGCAGGGACTTTGCCGCATGCAAGGTCTTCCCTCTTGAGTCTCCGACAGCGATGCGTTGAAGCCACAGTATCTTTATATAGAGTACACACATCGCCATCAGGGTCAGGTTCAGGCACCAGCTGATCAGCCCATCACCATTTCTGCATCTTCGCCATGGGTACCAGAAACGCTGAGGCAAGAAACGCTGAGGCAAGGCAAGGCAGGCGTGTGAACTGAAACGAAACCTGGGGTGGGATTCACATTCAATTCATTTCAACCATCCCCCGACCTGCCGACACAGCGGCGGTTCCGGCAGCACTAGCAGCAGCAATATACATAATTTCATTGTCAGGTCTGATCCTGGGGATCAGATCAACATGGACGCTGCCACATTTCCTGACCATTTTGAACGCTCAACATCACACACATAAAACATAATGGATCGTATAAAACATAATGGATCGTAATGGTTAATGGTGATGACAGAAATAGTCTCACGTGATTGTGCTACATACATGTGTCTAATTAAGCGCAGACATGTCCTCTACTTCTACAATACCGAATTCACTGTACATTGTTTGGAAATCACCCGGCGATGAGATGGGCTGACGGACTTAGGGGTTGCCTCTGGTCGGACGACAGACGTGGTTGAGCTTCTTGGCGTGGTCAGGCCGGTGGTGCTGGGTGCGGCACGTGAAACCATACCAGCAGCTCTCCCTGTCGGCGGCATCAGGCGGAAGAAGCTGCAATGACAGAGCATCACGATTGCCATTAGCTAGCGGGACCAATGGGATCAAATCAAATAAATAAATGAGGCAGTGCTGTGGCGCTTCCATCAGCATGTTTATATATATGTATGTTTGTGCTTTATGTGTCTACTATGTGCTGATGACGATAAGATTCGGCTTAAAATGAAAGCTAACTTTCTTTTTTCATGGAGGAGATTGGGGCCTACTTATATAAATAAGGAGCACAAAGTTTTCAGCATCTTGTTGCTTGAGAGAAACATTTGTTATTCTAATCAGAGTATTTGACAGTAGTTAGGCAGTTAGCACTGGTCTTTTCTTGGCCACCTCAACTAGTCAAGGATTTGCAATCAAATAAGGCTCATACATTGATATGTATACAACTGTAAAGTTAGACCAAACTCTTAACTGCAATTAAGAGTTTGGTTCAACTTTACAGGTGTAAGAAAAAAAAACCCAGTTATGTTTCTGAAATTTGTTGCTCGACTAAATACATCAAATAATATTGATATTTATACCAACCACACAATCCAGATCCCCCATAATACTAGTGTGTAACCTGACTAAGGGCATTTATGCATGGAACATGATACTAATTCAAGTGCAGATTAAAAAAAACACATTAGAAATGACATGAAAATTCAGAGAATCAACTCTATAGTATATTCATGGAATAGTTGTAATAAAATAGATAGCAAATCACACAAACAATCACTGTTACTTTTTTGGGGCAATTGTAAATTGCATTGAAAAGTTGTCTCCTAAGTAAGTATGTAATAGTATCCAAAGCTCTTAGGGAGGCCAAACTTAAACATAACTTGGAAAGCAGGAAGCCTACACACTAGTGACAACAAACTACCAGTCGTGCAATCAGCGACATGGACCTTGCCTTGACCTTTTTGAGTTTGATTGAACGATGTTTTAGTTTGTGTGTGTAATATATAGTAGCCATTTTGAAGAAATTAGGTATGCCTGTCACACCTATTCATAGGTTTCTGACAGGAAAAAAAGTAATGTTTTCATATACTTTTGTGCATAGATATATTTCATTTAAAGAAAATATTTTTTTCTAAAAAAAAAATAAGAACACATATTTCGAGCTTCAGGTCAGAATTTAGGAACAGCCCTGTCAGGAGGATTTGTCCTGCCATTTCATTGGCACACCTTTTAAGGCCCAGCCCCAGAATATAAACAGGTCTAGTAACAAATCAACTAACAGAGGTAATTGACATAAGTATGTTCAGTATACATACATTTCGGGGCATTGATACTCGGAACCAGTACAGCAGGAAATCAATGAACTTGCTGTAGCAATGGCTGCATTCATTTGGATCAATAAAATTAGTTAAGACACCATAATTTAATAGACAACAATCTTGTGAGCTCAGAAAAAAATTATTACTTGCAAACATATGTCCTGGAAGTAATTGCATCGACATTATTCAATTGCAACCTTGAGCGATCTACATAAATCAGAATAAGAACACCATGTCAGTGTAGAAGCTCAGCTCAGGTCTCTAAAAGACACAAGATGTACAGTAAATCCAAGTAAGTAAACCATGTTCCATACTTTTCATTTTCATAGAGTGAATAAAATTAACTGAACAAATCAACACAGCAGAACATGAATAATTTAACTGAACAAGTGAACAGTTACTTGTATATAAAGTTATAAACCTTACAATTGCGAAAAACTAAAAAAAAATCTGATGCAACCCATATAGGAATGAATCATATACAATCAATAGATACTAGTTTTATGATTTTTTTTGTTGATATTTAATCAGAAATCGCCAAAATATGAGAACATGACATAATGTTGGGAGCTGGAGATCACAAATATTAACAGTTCAGTCAATGAAAAAGCAATTGCTCTGTGCAACTGAGCAAGCAAATTACAAAGGAATAGTACATATTCTTTCACTGTTATGAGCCATCATATGCGCATCAAAAGTAAAATCAACTCTGAAGGCTGCAACATACCAATTTCCATGTTGTCGAATTTTGATATCCACTCTGAGATTACAGCTTGCAATGTTTTGCCTGATTGCTGTATGCATCTTTCTGTAATCTAGAAAACAAAAGAGGAGAAACCTTATTATTTGAATCTACAATACGGGCCAGGGATATGATAATGCTGGAATATTCCTACATCTTTTTCATATGGATTGCCCCCATGAACTGTGTCAGGAAGTGCAGAGACATGTCGCTGAGAGATCTGCAATATTACACAATTTGCATTTAGAACATCGCTCAGCAGTGTGTGATGATCAAAAGTATAGTGAGGCTTAACAAATATCAACAAGTAGCTTACACTCTTGAAAGTATCCTGGTCGCAAATTAGATTACAATGACTTGAATTCACACCTTGCGAACACCAATAAGCTCCACAAAATGCTTTATCACACCCCAAGCCTGTGAACACAATGGGGTAGTTTGGCACCAGTGAAGTTAGAATTCAAGGCACATAAATATTATCACTCAGTTTGGTAGAGAGAACATGCATTTGAATTTCCAGTGGTAGTTGCCAACTAAGAAATTTCTGAGGGGCAAATGAGAATATTTCTCATACTATTCATGCACGGACAGTCATCGAACTTCAGTTCAGAAAACATGCAATCAAACTTCCCGTGGAGATTGCTAAGTTCAAAATTTCTGAGGGGCAAATGGTAATATTCCTCATACCATTTGTGCAGCTTTAAGAAACAAAATAAATATAGTTAACCAACTAATGTCAAGCATATTCATCATGTCAAGAATAATAAAAGGTAAAGAATAAGTACAGCCAGGCACAATACAAACATTAAATACCATTTCCTAATCATGGCACAACTTCGCTGTTAAATGGATTAGGATCCAAGGGTCAAGGACATGCAAGAAAGGCTATTTCAGGGTTATACAATCAATTGAACGAAAAACTTTGGGGTTGTAAGTTATAACTTATTGTGGTCTACTAGAGAAGAAATGATTATCAGAATAGACACTCACATTTTTGTGGTATACTGATGTTAGATCTGGCTGGCATCATTCCTCCACATCCATTGCATTGCGAGTGCACAGCTCCTGGACTGCATCTAAATCCACTAAATTCATTGCCTGCAATACCCTTGTCATTCAGGTGCATGAATGAGGAAAACGAACAAGCATTTAGACAAGGATAAATCTAATTCTCAACCAGTCACATTACTATAATATGACATCATCACATCAAAGGGTACATTTTCCCCTGTTTTCATTGAAGAGATAAAAGCTACCTCTATTACCACATCAGTGTAAGAATAGTTAACTAATTTGAAACTCATGAGAATTGTGAAACATAGCATGATCACATCACAACACAACTTGGACATTGTGAAACATTTATAACTTCTAAAAATCTCGTGCCAAGTTACCAACTAGTTTCCCTACTTTTGTAGAACACAAAAGCTACCTCAAGTACCACATCAGTGTGATAGTCAACTAACTTCAAACTCATGTGAAGCATAGCATGATTGAATCATCACACAATTCTGACATTGTGCCAAGTTACCAACCAGCTCTTCCACCCATTATTCAATTAAATTAATAGATATAAAGAACAGATATATGATTCATGGGTTAAAGAGGTTCCATAAGCCTATGATAAAAAAAATCATGATATAGTCTTGATGTACAGATCACTGACAAGAAAGATACTCGTATGAAATGATCAACAACAGAATTTAAGATCATTGGATATAAAGGCTTATTTAACTGAACTACAATATCAAAATGGAATTTCCGCACTTACGGCATTGAGGACATGGTAGATCCAGATCGTTGATCTCATCACTAGTACGTGAAAAACGCCGTTTCCTCGATTGATTTTTCTGTTTACCTAAAACCTAAGCCATCAAACAACACCTCAGCTAAAGTTAAGTGTATTGGGGCAGAAGATATAAATAACAGAAATATATAGTTGTGGAACAGAACACTATAATATCAAACATCCATAATTTCGGTATGTTGAGCACCTGAGTACCTAACAATTGTTACAAACTGCTAACTTTGGTTCAATGAGAAATTTTTCCTGTCACCAGCTAATTTCAAAAGATTGTGATGAAAATATGCATGCATGGAATGAAGGTACAGCTTGCACCCTGCAGGTCTTTTCTTATATGAACTAACTCAAAGAAAAATGTTAGTTTAGAACTGCTTCACTTACAATATTCGATTTAACTGAAGCATATGACTCTAACAATGCAATCTCCTCATCAGACCTCTGTAGTGAGGAAAAAGCTTGCAATACAGCCTACAAAAGGCATAGAAACAAATAAATCTAGCAGTTCAAGGAACATATTAATATTAATGAACAAAGTCATTAGCAGCAATATCGTGCCTCTTCAATATTACGCAGGAAGTGATTCCTTCCAACTGATTGAACTGCTGTCCGACATTGTGGGCATGCAGCGCTCTGGCTTTTATTAGATGAAGACCTTCTTAACCACTCTGAGAAACATCCATTGCTTAAAAAAAAAGAAGTATCAGAGCCAAGACATTCAGAGAAGCCAACAGAAGCAAGTAATACTGAAAAATTTACCAGAAGTTGTGCAGACATGGAGCAACAGTGACAACATCATGCCACAGATTCAGGCATATGCTGCATTTTGCATTCTCGATATCTAGAACAATCTGATACCATTATTTAGCTAAAGTTAGATTTTTTTTCTCCAACATGGCTGTAGAAGAGCTATGAATCATTAGAATAAAAGAGTATAAGAATATAACACACTGCCGCCCAGGGAAAAATAGTATGTGAAGATGAAATTTGTACATGACTACTAATTTCTAGAATAATACCTTGACATTCTTTTTTTCATGATCCTCTTCCTCTGTAATTTCAAAGGTATATATTAAATGCCCTGGAAAAAATAAGGAAGTACATGAATTTGTTACAGACATTTGTTTCACATGTTAAGAAATGGAGAGGAACAACAAAAAAAGAATTTTTGAATTGTTCACTGTACCAAGAAAGCACCTTTATACTAATAATATCACTGATGATATATGAATATGCAAAACAAGTGAAAGCTGTTCAAGGGTTCCCAAAGACACAAGGGGTAGCACATTCTTTTTCAGGATGTAACACATTCTTTCTGGGGTCATGAAAATAATCATACCTTCTTTCTGGGGTCCAGAGACAATCTCACTGCCTGGTTTGATGTCTACACATTCTTGTTTGACAATTCTTCCATCAACAACAATTGCATCCGAGCTTTATTGGAACAGGGCAGACATGAGAACAATGTAGCATCAGCAGGAAATTCAACAACAACAAATAATAGAAAAAATAGCTCACAACAAAATTATGAGGCACAGCAAAGGAAAAAAAGTTAATTTCGTGAACCAAGAGATTACATGAAGATAAAACTTTTTTTTTGGCAAGACATATATCTTCCAGTCATCAAACAAGCTAAAGAAGAGAGTGCCAAGAATTAAAAGTCTGCCCCCCAAGTCCCATGTGAGTTTGCAATATGCATTTCCATTCTTGATTGTGCACAACCAGACTAACCAATTGTATATGATAACTGCTACCAATTGGAATCTATGATTTATATGAAATGTAGGCAATTCCCGCTGCAGCAAAACTGCAACTTTCCTGACTTCTCTCGCCAAATAATGAGCATTCTTCAACTTTTTCCAGACTACAACAATCTAGGAGAACAGATAAACCCAATCTGGAACAGACGAGGATTCTAAAAGTTGGTACCTCCAAGTCGACTAAAAGGGGAACAGGCACCAAATTAGCCTCTCTATCACTACCACTGTACCGCTTTCAAGGGACCACACTGGAGAACATTTGAGGTATGCAGGCAAGCACTAAAGTTAAAGGTAACACATCCATTCCAACATTTGGGCCGTGACAACCAATTAAGTTGTAATACCCGCGGATATGGTCAGACAACATCAGCGGAACACACACAAACTCGTAACAACTGATGAGGCGATGAACAAAGAGCTCACACAAAGTCCCTGTCAGTTTTTTTTTTCTCAAACAAGATGTCCCCATCAGTTGTCCTTTTCTGACACGCATCGAAACAGGAGTCTTACACGACACGGCGCCAAAGTCAGATAATCCACAAGAACGAACAGGGCACCGACGCGAATCCGCACGGACAGGGATAGAGCACCACCACCTGAGGTTCCGAATCGTGGCGGACGGCGCGTCGCCGGCACTGCGCCTGATCTCGCACCACGCGACCTGCTGCCCCTCCCCGTCCCCGGCCGGCGGCGCGACGAGGGAGCGGACCACGGAGTCGTCCTCGGCCACCTCCACCACCGGGCACGCGGAATCCGCGGGCACTGCCAAGGAAAAGAATCAAGAAGCCGTGCAGAGGAAGGAACCCGTGGAGGGAAGGGGGTGGATGGAGTACCTAGCCTGGCCCACACGGAGGGGGAGGACGGCGCGGTGGCGGCCGCGGCGGAGGAGGGCGCAGGGGGGTTGGAGGCGGAGGTGGAGCACTCGCCGGCGTCCATGGCGCAGGAGCGGCAGCGTAGGGGGGAAGAATGGGAGGATTCTTGATTTGGGAGTTTGGGGTTTTGCGGTTGCGGTTTTGTTGCAGCGCCGTGGGCCCGGTTGGGCCGGCGTGGTTGCGACCCATTTTCATGGGCCCGTTAGTGAGTGACTGAATGGGCCGACCGTTGTAACGGTCTGGGCCGGTGAAGTGCCTATGGACGTTAATGGGCTTGTCCGATTTAGCACTTTAGGCCCAGCAGACCATGGTGAAAGATGGACGGGTGTACACGGGCCGGCAAACATTTAAGTGGGATGCCTTTGTTTGTCCGATTTCCGTTTTCTTAAAAAAAAAAATGCAATTTGCTCAAAATAAAAAAATGGTGGTGGATGCATGATTATGAGTGGGAGTTGTGTGTTTTATAACGTGGCAAGTGGAAAAGGCAGGTCAACCGTTCCATCGTTGGAAAGACGTGTGTGGATTGAGAATTGAGATCGCACGCCAAATTGCCACTTTTTTAGCGTATTTTATTGGTACCCAAAGATTCGCACAAAACTTTGCCTCCTACTTGCGCACTAGGCCTTGTTTACTTCCCGAATTCGGGATCCCGATTCGGCACTGCATGCTAACACTGTAGCGCGTTTTGTTTTTTAGTGCAAAAAATTGTCCAAATATTGATTAATTAGACTCTAAATGTTCGTCTCGCAATGTACAATAAAACTGTGCAATTAGTTTTTGATTTCATCTACATTTAGTACTCCATGCATTTGTTGGCATTTTCATGTGATGGGGAATAGGAATTCTGCATAGTGAATTTGGGGGGGTGAAATTCTGGAACTAAACAAGGCCCTAGTTGAAATTGAGAACGAAAGTTCCCAATGATGGACAAGGCAGACACGGACACCTATGCAGCATAGATATTGTGATATTGCCATTTATTTGGGGGAACGATTGCGTTATTACCGTCATTTTGCAAAAAAAAAAAAAAAGTCTTGTTCAACAGCATGCGAGCATGACCATCATTCTTGGTCAACTTCCTAACATCTCAATTCTTTGTGGACTGAAAAGGAGAAAAAAAAATCGTAAGGACAATAATGAATGGTGTGCACAACTCATTCATTAAAAACAGTTCTTTGCTAGCTGATTAGGGTCCACCAGTTAATAAGTTTTAGATATTCACTCCACCTCCAAATATCAGACATTCTACTAGTTTTTTTTTGCGATCACGCCAAGGCGCGTTTTTCATTAAGCAGAAAAGAGTTTTCTTACAACAATCGAAGGAACGGCCACCCCATGGTTACCGAAACCTTCGAGACCCACAGGACACGAGAACAAGATTACAAAAAGTAATAAAATGCGACAAAGTAGACTAACACAGGGGTCTACGCCTCATCGTCGGACAGCCCAGTGAGGGTAAGGTCCAACGTCGTAAGGTCGATGGCGCCACCCAAAATGGTCTCAAAAGCCGCTCGCTTGCGCTCCGACGGGTTCCGGAAGGCCGCCCTGAACCTGCTCCTGAGCCTCGCGTCGGGAGCGCTCTCCTCCACGGCAATGCCCAGCTTCTTCAGCAGGACATTGTGGGCCTGCCTGGTGGCGTTCGCTGCCCGCGGCCTAGCAGCGATCCGTCCACTGCGCCGCAGACATTCTACTAGTATTTGGCTAATACTCAATCCACCTTGAAATGTTAGATATTCTACGAATTTTTTGCTAAAATTCACTCCACCTTGAAATGTTAGACATTCAACGAATTTTATAACATACTTATTATGTGGCAAAAGCAAATTATAAAACATGGAGCACATTGAATGTTGTGCAACTCACTTCCATGATGATTACTACAAGAAACCATGATTTGTAGTGCTAGCTGAGGTCATCGTGAAAACACTGATTTCAAATTTAGTCAAAAAGTGCCACAACAACCGCTTGTTGGGACTGATGTGCGTGACTGGTGATTCTGAAAATAAAAAACACACCGGTCCTTTCGCTTTCAGTAAAATTCGTAGACAGCGTAAAAAAATTCAAATCTCTCGTCATACTTTGGAAAAAAAAGAGAAAAAAGCTATGGTAACCAAAGATTCGCACAGAAACGTAACCAAAGATTCGCACAGAAACTTTTGCCTCCTACTTGCACTTGTTGAAATTGAGAACGAAAGTTCCCAATGATGAACAATGTAAACACTGAACTATGGTAAATTGAATTTCGCCAGGTTTTGCAAAGGGACTGTCTCGAGTAGCTTCTGATCGAGCACGATCGTGATTCTCGGTCAACTTCGAAACATCTCAATTCTTGCTGGAGTGAAAAGGAGAGAAGAAAAGTGACGGTGTGCACAACTCATTTTAAATTTAATTTAAAACAGTTTTTCACTATCTAATTATAGTGTTGGCATTTTTCCACCGACTACTCCAATGAATTTCAGATATTCACTCCACCTCCAAATATGAGTCATTCTACAAATATTTGGCGAATATACTCACTCCACCTTGAAATGTTAAATATTCTACGAATTTGTGGTTAATACTCACTGTATAATGAAGTGTTTACATATTCTAAGATTTTTATAACATAGGTATATTTTGTGGCAAAAGCAAAATAACGTATATAACTTGAGATGTTTATTCGTGGATTATTAAATAAAATGGAGGACACTGAATGCTGTGCAACTCATTTGCATGATGATTACCACAAGAATTCAAGAAACCATGATGTTTAGTGCTAGCATGATAGCTGAGGTCATCGTGACAATACCGATTTCAATTTTCAATGAAAAAGTGCCACAACAACCGCTCGTTGTCGTTGGGACGTACCGTGCGTGACGTACTGGTGAGTGGTGACTCCGGGATTCTGCAAAGTATGTCGTCTCACCCGGTCCTTTCGCTTTCGAGCCAAATTCGTAGGCAGTTTAAAAAATCCAAATCTCTCGTCATCCTTTTTGAAAAAGAAAAAAACAAAAATCTATGTACTTCCTATATGCTGGTCAAATGATAGCAGCCAGCACCAACTCCTGAGGGATAGCAGCCAATGGCCTTTGTGTGCCACGTCGGATCCTGGTCAGACTCGTCGGCAGGAGCAGCCGTCGCGCCCTTTTCCGAAGCAGCCTGCCGGCGATTCAGTTTGGTTGACCCCATACATACTCCCATGCGGCCATGCCCAGGAAATTTCGTCCCAAAAAGATTCCAAGAGGAAAATTGATACTAGTACTAGTAGTACCATTTTCCTTCTCAAACATATCTTATCCTATCTTATCCTCATCCATTATCGCTTTTGGATGCTAATAAATTTGCAGTTTATATTAGGATGGAAATCTCTCCACAGGTAATCAATGCTTACTTAAAATGGTAAATAATAGGAAAAAGTATTAGTGGTGAGCAGCAGGAGTACAGTACAGTGCTTTGCATGGTTTGTACAGAGGCGTTAAAAATTACCGGTGATTTGGATAAAATATACTGCATGTGACAGCGGTTTTTTTTTGTTTTGTTGTTGTTGTTGCTTCGGAGATGACGCATAAAGAAAATAAAATATCCACTCGATCTACAGCACATGCATGCATGACTGATATTCTGCAGACCTGTTTGTTAGTCCAATCTCTGAATGTTTCTGTCATTGAAGAAACATGCTCGCATGATCGCATCTCAACAGTAAAGTCGTACCCATCGAATCTCCGAATGTTCTTCTTGCTCAAGGAAAATAGAAACTTTCTGTTACTCAAATCTTTTTTGCGCAAGGAAAATTTGTTACCTGTTAGTCAAATTTTTTCTTCTCAAGGAACAAACTTCCACAGTACAGTAGAAATCTGATCTGATCTGATATCTGTTCGTTCGTTGAAAAAGGTAAGCTGATCCCTTTACGAATAATCTTAATTTTATTTTAAGTAGGTGATTTTGTTTCATTTTCCATGGTTTCGGATGTGTCTTTTTAAGGCCCGGCCCGAGAGCCCATCATCCCACCCGTTGAACGGCGTCACAATTTCTCCCCCAAATTTTTCGGAGCCTTGTTCTCCACCACCCTCCCTGCGCGCCGAGCTCACCCCGATCCAGATCCACCTCCTCCTCCCCTCCGGTCTCCGGCCACCGCCGCCCCTCCTCCCCCGCCTCCGGACGCCAGCTTCCCGCGCCGTCGAGCATCCATTCCTCCCGCCTCTTCTCTCCTCCCATCGGTAAGCACGCCAGAGCCGCTGCTCCTTTTTTATATATATATACACATACATATATATACATATATAATTTCTGTTTTGTTCGTTTGCCATTGCCGCGACCGACCTCATCCCCTCCTCCTTCCGCAGCATCGTCGTCGTACGGCGGCGGCGTGCACCGGCGGGCGGGATGAAGCGGGTGTCGTCGCACGTCTCGCTGGCGTCGGAGGCGGAGATCAACTTCGACCTGTCGCGGCTCATCATCGACCGCCCCGCGCGCGGGCTCGGGCTGGAGCGGAAGCGCTCGTTCGACGAGCAGTCGTGGAGCGAGCTCTCGCACTCGCACTCGTACCGCCACAACGACGGCTTCGACAGCGTGCTGCAGTCGCCGGCGTACCCGTCGGGGGCCGGGGGCGGGGGCGGCGGGTTCGACTCGCCGTTCTCGGTCGGGACGCATTTCGGCGGGCCGGGGGGCGGCGGGGACCGGCCCCACCCGCTGGTGAACGAGGCGTGGGAGGCGCTGAGGAAGTCGGTGGTGTATTTTAGGGAGCAGCCGGTCGGGACTATTGCCGCCGTGGATCATGCGTCCGAGGAAGTGCTTAATTATGATCAGGTAAGAATATTGTGATGATGCCAATAGGGATTCACTGGACATTATGATTACTGGAAACAGAGGAACCTTTTGTTCTGTTCTGTTTTGTTTTGAGCATTATGATTACTGAAGTATTATTTACATGTTAAGAAGTAGTACCAATAATTTTGAGCATTATGAAGTAGTACCCAAGATTTTGTCTACTTAGCTCTTACCGAATGATGATTACTGGAAACAGAGGAACATTTTGTTTGGTTTTGTTTTGAGCCCGTGATTTGTCTACTTAGCTCTTACCTTGTGATTTCCATTGCCCTGTTTTTATACTTGTTTCCACTACAAATATTTATCATGATTAATTAACAAGTAGTCAATCTGTTGTTTAGGTTCGACATTGTTTCTCATACTAGTATCTTTGTTTTATCATATATCATTGATATGACTCTCATTGTTTTTACTAGCACTTGCAACAATATTTCAACTTCTGTTCTTCTGAGATTGATTGCTCAATACTGCCTTCTTGTAATATGTTATCATGGAACATTAGCAGTATGGTCTAATAACTGAAGTTTCTTCGTATTTATCACTTGCAACAATATTTCAACTTCTGTTTTTCTGAGATTGATTGATCAATAATGCCTTCTTGTAGTATGTTATCATGGAACATTAGCAGTATGGTCTAATAACTGAAGTTTCTTCGTATTTTTGTTTCTGAACACTTCTCCTTAATAAAGAATTAATGTCTGATGAAGTGCTACTGTTGATTTCCCCCTTATTATTACAGGTTTTTGTGAGGGATTTCGTTCCGAGTGCATTGGCTTTCCTAATGAACAATGAGACCGACATAGTGAAGAATTTCCTCTTGAAGACTCTCCACCTTCAGAGCTCTGAGAAAATGGTAGACCGGTTCAAGCTTGGCGCAGGAGCAATGCCTGCCAGTTTCAAGGTGGACCGTAACAAAAGCAGGAACACTGAAACCTTGGTTGCTGATTTTGGTGAGAGTGCAATCGGCAGGGTGGCACCGGTCGACTCTGGATTCTGGTGGATCATTCTCCTTCGGGCATATACAAAGTATACCGGAGATGTTAGTTTGTCAGAATCACCTGATTGCCAGAAGTGCATGAGGTTGATACTGAATCTCTGCTTGTCTGAAGGCTTTGATACTTTTCCAACTCTGCTTTGCACAGATGGCTGCTCAATGATTGATCGTCGAATGGTAGGATCATTTCACCTTGATCTAATTCATATTTAGATTCATATCCATGGAAGTAGTACTGGTACATATTAGCTGAGATGGCAATGGGATTGACAGGTTCTGCATGTTCTTCTGTAACCAAGGAGCATCCCTGTCTCATTAAACAATACTTGGAGGACTAGCCTCAGATCGTTAATAGTGTTCTGATCAGGTGATAGTGCAGAAACATCTTAATTTTCAAATAAAATTTCTGATTTTCATGTTTTTATGATAGTTTTACTGTTACACATATTCTCATACTAACACCCAAACTTTAAAGGCAATCTGTATAGCCTTATTGCTACAGTGGAGGCAAGAAATGCATAGTTTTTGCAGAAGTACAAACAGATAGTACTGGCAGAAAATGGCAATCTGTAGTACATCCCTACAAGTTCTCATGTTGTTTGTTCTACTTTTGAGTTACATATTAATTTTCAATGAAGTTTCCCATCAGTGCATGATTGTAATTACTGCAATTTTCAGGGTATATATGGCTATCCCATTGAGATCCAAGCCCTATTCTATATGGCATTAAGATGTGCTCTCCAAATGCTCAAGCCAGAGGGTGAAGGGAAGGATTTCATAGAGAAGATAGGGCAAAGGCTTCATGCTCTAACCTACCACATGAGGAATTACTTCTGGCTAGATTTTCACCAGTTGAATAACATATACAGATACAAAACAGAAGAGTATTCCCACACAGCTGTGAACAAGTTTAATGTCATTCCTGATTCCATTCCTGATTGGGTGTTTGATTTCATGCCATGCCGAGGAGGCTACTTTCTTGGCAACGTCAGCCCTGCTATGATGGATTTCCGGTGGTTTGCCCTTGGCAATTGCATTGCCATTGTATCATCTCTGGCTACCCCTGAACAGTCAGTTGCTATAATGGATCTGATCGAGGAAAAGTGGGATGAGCTAGTTGGTGAGATGCCTCTGAAGATATGCTATCCTGCTCTCGAGAATCACGAATGGAGAATTATCACTGGATGTGACCCCAAGAACACCCGGTGGAGTTATCACAATGGAGGATCATGGCCAGGTATCGTCTCTCTTTGCAATGTCTCTTTGCAATGTTTTCTGTTCATGAAAAAAGACCTGTAGTTTCTATATCTTGTGTTAGCACTTGGCACTAGTGATTTGATGAATGCCCGAACATATTTTACGTACTGTTCCTGAACGAAGATTGTGAGTTAAGTCATCATTAATTGTTGGAAGCAGAAAAGGTTTAAACTAAAATCCATTCTGAAATTGACAAATGTAATTCTCTGTGCTCTCCACCTAAAAAAATTGTTAAGTCTAATAATCCTTGATAACCTTGTCGTCTTCTGTTAGACCCTTCTACTTGTTATTCTACTTCTATAATTGGTGTTTGTAAGTTTGTATGTTAACAAAGTAGTCTGAATATTTTTTGTTTACACTTAATATGATAACCATGTCGTATTCTGTAAGATCCTGCTACTTCTATTATTGGCGCTTGTATGTTAACAAGGTAGTTCGAATATTTTTTATTTACTCTTCATATATGATAAACATGTCGTCTTCTGTAAGATCCTTTCTTCTATAATTGGTGCTTGCATGTTAACAAGGTAATCTGAATATTTTTTATTTACTCTTCATATGCTTACTTCTGGATGAGCAGGGACATTGCTTCACTGCTTATTGACTCCGTTGGGTTTTGGCTCAATTACTAATGTTTATTTAATCATCGTGTTGTACTTAGTTGCAGCTACAGCCAAATTCAGAACTAAGCACAGCATAACTATTTTGTGTTCACACTGTTTTTACGTGCAGTTCTTCTGTGGCTGCTGACAGCAGCCTGCATCAAGACTGGTCGGCCACAGATGGCAAAACGTGCCATTGAGCTCGCTGAGTCGAGGCTGCTCAAGGACGGCTGGCCTGAGTACTACGATGGCAAGCTAGGAAGATTCGTTGGTAAGCAGGCCAGGAAATTCCAAACCTGGTCCATTGCAGGTTACCTCGTCGCCCGCATGATGCTGGAGGACCCATCCACATTGATGATGATCTCCATGGAGGAGGACCGGCCTGTGAAGCCCACTATGCGGCGGTCAGCATCATGGAATGCATGAATGTGTGGATAGCTGTTTCTGAATCAAGAAAATTCAGAATCAAAGGTTATACGGATTTGTGATTTGTTCAGACCACAAAAGTTGAACGCTGATGTGATTTCTTGGGACCCCAAAGTTCAACGTTGATTATAGTTGAACTCTGTCAATTAGGACAGAAAGTGTATACCATAGAGGATCATAGGAGTTACACAAGATTTTGCCACACCTTTTTTGTTTCTTTTCAGAACAATACTCAGGATCCTGTTCAGTTGAAACCTTGATTTCGGAATAACAAATCATTGTTTATGCATACATTTCTCTTCGGCATTAATGTTTCAGTTTTAATGGTTTGGTTTTGGAATAAAAAATGTCTTATAATTCTGGGATGCCATTTTTTTTTTAAAAAAAAGGAGAAGAGCCCTGTTACTCTCTACACGCAGGGTCGCAGGCCAGTCTTACACGCAGCTGCCTTTCAAGTTTCTTTATATACTTTTTACCATATAATATGTGGAGAGAAAGATTGAAGCTGTTTGGACGTCTCTATACTCCCACCTATATTTTGTGCCAGTCTAGATATTTCAACACGATACTGGTATTTGGAGTAATCTATATACTACATTTGTTTCTGAATAAATCAATTACTAGAACTGTCTTAAAATCATACCTTTTAAGTCTGACTGATTTTATACAAAAGAGCACAAATAATATTTATGGCAGGAAATTATTATTATTTTTTTGTGAGGTTAATATTAGGTACACCATAACATATATTTTCATAATATGCACTTGTTTGGTTTCAGAAATATGCATGTGTGCTCTTTTCTATAAATTTGGCCAAACATACAAAAAGGTTTGGCTTACAAATCTAATTGATTTATTATGAGACAGAGGTAGTATAATAACTAAATAATAAAGTCTAAAGTTTTTTTCCATAGCAGAGTCGTTATCCTGAACATCCATTCTAGTACAATGCTAGAACTCAATCTTGGCATAAAAATCAAGAATCGAGAACCGAACCCAACTAACAGGGACCGAAATCGAACTAACCGAAACCGAAAAATCCGGTTCTAGAATCGGTTCCAGCTTTCAGGGAACCAAAATTACTACGGTTAATTTGGTTCTAGTGCTCGGTTAACCGAAATGACCTAAAAGAATTCAAATATGTAAAGGCCCATATAATGCAATACATACATCACAACCCAAATAGCCCAAATAAAAGTAAACCTAACCCTATCACTCGGTCACTCTCCACACTCCTTCCCGACCCTGCCCCGACCCACCAAGTGTAGTCGCGCGACGTGCGTGGCTCGCGCCGATCCGCCGCCATCCACCCCCCCTTCACCCCGCTACGCGACCGACGATTCCCCTGCCTCCCCTCCGGCGGTCCGGCCCTCCTCTCCCCTCGGTGCTCCTCCCTATGCCCTCCGCCGCTGTTCGCCGCTACCCGCCACCGCCAGCCGCGCAGGTCGCGTGGAGGCGCGGATGCGCTGAGGCGAGGCCCACATACCACGGCTGCCGGGATGCAGTAGGTCACACCGCGGCGAGGCGCTCGCCACACGCTTTGACCTCCACCTCCTTCCAGACCGCCGGAAGCAGGGACGGGCCGGAGCAGCCGCCACTGACGAGCAGATATGTGTTTTTTGATTTTGTGAACATGTGTGATGTGAGTCTCGGTTAGTTCAATTATAACCGAACCCGAACCGAAAAAACAGAGACTGAATTTCCTCGGTTCCCATTTCTGAAAAGAACTGATCGGTCATTGTTTTTTTCTGGTAACCGAACTTGTGTTGGAACCGTGGAACCGAACCTTTCGGTTCGGTTAGAATCGAATGCCCAGACTGAGCTAGAATTACAAGAAATTGAGAATGAGGATAACATAGTGCAACAACCTAATCTCTAATCAACCTAGTAATTCAGAATAAAGATAAGGCAGTGCAACTAGCCTAATCTCTAATCAACCTAAGTTGAAAATAAGTACAAGACTGAAAACAAGTAAGGCAATCTATATCCAACACAACCTAAAGGTGAAAAATAAGTATAAGACTGGCCACTTGGTTAGAGGATGTGGCGAGCAAGGTGCCAAAGCAAGAACACCGAACATTTAAGTTGCCTATCTAGCCGACGAAGATATTGTTAAGTGGCGTAGAGCCATGTGTAGTGCCCTAAATCAACAAGTGTATAGTGGCGGCTTCTGCATAGTGTCTGGTGTTTGAGTTGGGGCCTATATATAAAGACAACATATACTATGAAAACTAGACTCCTGTAAACTATGAAAACTCTAATCAAGACTACACAGATCTAATTCAATGGCTAGAGTGGAGGATTTAAGTGATAAAAAACCCCACCTTTAGAATGAGATGAGTGAAATGGTTTAAGTGCTAAAATAACCTACTCTTACCTCTAACCATCGGATTAGATTTATGTGGTCTTGATTAGAGTTTCTATAGTTTTCACAGTGACTGGTTTCTATATCATACGTTGTCGTATATAAAACTCTATTTTCTTCTTAATTGAGCGGCATAGTTCCAGCCTTTATTTTCCAAAAAAAAAAAAAAAAATCAACCTGTCTCTAGCAAGTACTCCGTACGTAGTACATCTCTAATCAGCCTCAGGCAATTAGCCGTTCATTCGACAAGCATTTAGCAGCGAGCTGTGAAGTTTTGCAGGCAAAGGGTTGCAGTAGGTGTGACATCGCACTAGATGGGGAGGACAGGGGATGACAGATATCAGTGTCTTCCTCCTCATGTCCACCTCGAGCGTCCATATCTGAGAGTTCCCTTTCATGTTGCCATCCATGTCCACCTCGGCCACGTGGAAGCACACAACGTCGGGCTTCTCCGGGCTCACGACATTTTTTTTAAATTTAATCTTTTTTAATCAAATAAGTAAAAATATAACCCTAGAAAAGTATTAGCACGCCATAGCTCCTCTCCGTCGCGCCGACGCTGGTGGCGCGACATTTACACAACGTCGCGTCACCAGCTTTGGCACCAGTGGCGGAGCTAGAGCAAATACAAGAGGGGTGCGCTTGCCTTGTGGGTGCGTAAAATTTTACTCTATGGGTGCGCATATGGTGAAAATTTGATCATAATCACTGTTTTTTTTTTAAAAATTGTGGGTGCATCGGCACCCAGCACCGTATACCTAGCTCCGCCCCTGTTTGGCACGACGGGGAGGACAGCGTGGTGGCGTGGGGCCCACCCCGTCGCGCCACATGCATTGGAGCGATGGGCGTTGATGGGTACTTTACATACATATATCTGCCGTGGCACTCTGCATATAATAGCAAATATAAACACGTTGAGAAAAAACTATCAAATATGTTTAATGAAAATGAATGTAGTAGGTACTACAATAATAACTACTCATGTCATAGTTCTAATTTTCGTACTTAACAGTTGTTTTTTTTTGAACGCACTTAACAGTTGTTTGATTATTTGGACCGATGCTTTTTTTTTCTCTTATTTAGATTTCAACATAAATAAGTTTTGTTCTTTATGAAAAAGTAAACCCTTTACTCCTCAGGTTGGGTAGTGTCTGTGATGCGGATGCGGAACATCTGTTGGTTTCCATTCCTGCACAAGTCGAGTTTGTAATTGCTGAAGATTCAGCTTTGTCAGAGTAATAGAAAGCTATTTTTCCTCTCAAAAAAAGTAAACCGTTTAAAAGCTCACTGAGAAGAAAAACAGAACGAAGGAGGGAAAAAGAAAACAAAATACCTGAAGTAGTAGATGATAGATGATATATATAAAGACATGTATTTTTCAGCCCATATCACTTTGCAGGCTTTCTAAATATAATAATTTTGTAAAAGTGACTCAATATAATTGGTAACAAATTAACTATGTTTTACTAGAAAATCAAGCAAGCTAACTAGCAAATGAAGAGTAGGTTAACCTTTGCACTCCCACCATTCCAAGGCCAAAAACGTCCAGCAAAATAATGTGGGTTGGTTAAAAAATGTGAGTTACAGTTTCGGGCCTTGGTGTCAAACTCTAAAAAAAAACAGTCACGCCAACGCCCATGGTGTGATGGGTCAAAATTTCATGTATTTCTGAACTTGGCCATTGCAGATGGGCCGGCCCATCAACGCCCGTCACGCCAATGCATCTGGCACGACGGGGTGGGCCCCACGCCGGCCCCAGTCAACGGCCACCGCCACACTGTTCTCCCCGTCGCGCCAAAGCTGGTGGCGCGACGTAGTGTAAATGTCGCGCCGAGGGTATATTTTTTCTTATTTGATTAAAAAACATTAAATTTTTAAAAAATCCCATGACGGGGCACCTCTGCCATGCGTGCCGCGGGACGCCCTCATCATCGTAGCCCGCGAGCAGTGCCCAGAACTCCATCATGCATGCCTTCCTTTACCCACGCCATCGGCTCGTCATCCCCTGTCGTCGTCGTCGTCACAGCGCCAGCGTCCATGTGGTCACCGTGAACGCAGAGCCAGAGTGCTCGCACGCGCTCCGGATCATGGGGGAGCCACCGCAGCAGCAGCTAGCGTCTGTCGATGCTCACGAACCGCACCACCGCCGCTGCGTTGTCGGCGGTGCCCGTCGGCGGTGGCGTGGGCGTGGCTCCGATGGTGCGGTAGTAAAACTAGGAGAGCTACTCCTCATGCTCGTCGTCGTCGTCCCATTCGTTCTCCTTGGATGACACTGCCTTCACGGGCAGCGGCACGTACTGGAGCTTGGGGTTCTTCGCCGCCATGTCGCACACGAGGAAGGTGCTGAGGTCATAGTTCGCCCAACACGGCAACACATGAAACGGTTCCCGGCGGGGACGGCGGCGTGGAACTCCTGCCACCATCTCAGATCATAGCGGCATCTGCCGCAGTTAGTGTGGAAGATGGGCATCGCTTCCTTGAGCTGCCAGTCGCTGCGAGCACGCAGAGCTTGGCCGTGTTGAACGGCGCTCTGTAAGCGATCTGGTGCTGGGCCACCAGGAACTCCCCGCCGCTGCCGTGCTCGCCGCCGCCGCAACGCAAGAGGCCTGTATCCTTCCGGTCCAGCTCACGCTCTTTGCGGTAAACCTCGCCGGAATCGTACTCGCCGGGATCTTCCCATTCGTGCATAGGGATGCGGCAGGCCGGGAGGCGGGATAGCGACGGCGATTGGCCGGAGGCGACCTTGTACACGAAGTAGAGTCGCCGCCATCGCCGAACCTGAGGAGGACGGAGTCGCCGTGAGCCGCGATGACGGCGTGCGAGAAGCCATCGTATGGTTCAGGGAGAAGCGCAAGGGCCCACGAGAGGTGCGGGCTTCCGCGACGGTCTTGGGATCGGCATCGGCAACGATGTCAACGGCGGTGGAGTCAGTGGCGAGGCTCCAGCGTTCCAGAATCGTCCTGCTCTTGTCATCGGCCGCCAGAGCCGGAGCAGAGGGTTCCCTCTAGATCCCTCCGTCAGGTTACGATGTGGCCTAGGGCAACATGGATGGAGGAGCGTCGGTTCTGCACTTCTGCTGGAACTGGCGGCGTTCTCGGTTGATGAGGCTGATCAACCCGCCGGATCTACCGAGACCAACACCGAGCCTCGTCAGCAGCTTCATGCTTTGTTCGCCACTTCGCCTGTATGTAGACGGGTGATGATGGCGATTGATCGACGCCGACGGAGCTCACGAATGTGGGATGGCTCCTGCACACGTGACTGCGGCTGCGGCGGTTGCCCTAGGATAGATGACGATACGATGGCATGTTCCTCGAGTCTCTGCGTTATTGGTCCTAGCCGAATTCGAAGTAAAAACCCGCCACAATCAACCTCGTTGAATATGACATAAAAACTAAATTAGTTACAAGTAAATGGCATTATCAATTAGGGTAAATTCCAACTTTGGCAATCCAATTCTTGCGAAAGTCCGGATTTCAACCTCCATCTCCAAAACCAGATAACATTGGCTATTCAACTCTTAATAAAGTTCTTTTGTTGGACAGTTTTCCACGTGGTTTTGAAGTATGGACAATACCTTTTCATATTTTTTTTCAAACTATTTTTTAGAAATCCAACTTAAGAAGCAAGCAGGGGGTACCTGGAGGGTTCTAAAAATCTAAATATTTTGTAGGTTGGTAGAGTGAATAACAAGGATGATAATGGTATAGAACATGTAAGATTTTGTTAAGTAAAATTTGAATTATTGCATTTCAGAAATGATCAAATTTATATATTCTATGAACTCTTATGGTATTCAAATGGCCATAAAAAATCTCAAAAAAAAAAATCATATTTGTGCATCATTTGAACACTGGCAAATGTTACTAATCATACAACAAAACCTCCTTAAAAATGTCAAAATTTATCGTTCATACTTCAAAACCATATGAAAAATCATCTAAGGTTGAAAACTGAATTTTTTCAAGAGATGAAGGGCCAATGTTGTCCGGTTTTAGAGTTGGAGGTTGAAATCTAGACTTTGACAAAAGTTGGAGGCCAAAGAACTTTACCCTATCAATTATCTATTTCTAGTATGTGACTCATCAAGCAATAACCCGTATTAAAACATCCCACTAATGGATATAACACATCATGAGTTTCTCCTAGCATCAATCCTATTCTTGAAATTTCTTTGTTATACAAATTAGCAATGCGGGTGGCAAACCCTAGCCGCCACCAGCTAGCCCTTCTTCACCTCCCTTTGCTCCTTGCCGCTGATAGAGGAGGCCGCCGGAGGCGCACGCGCCCCCCCAAGGATGGTGGCGGCGAGGCCCTCACCCAGTCGTGCGAGCTTCTCCGTGCGGGGCAGCGCTCGGCGGTCATGGCTGTAGTTGTTGCGCGCTGAGGCGCGGTAGAGCGTGGCGGCTGTGTGTGGTCTCCAGCTGTCAGTGCGCGGATTCATGTCCTGGGCAGCCAAATCCGGCGTGACTGATGGATCTAGCGGGCACACGGTGGCAATGCTGTCCATCGTGCCTGGCAACCTTGGGTGAAAACCCAACACTAGTGTCTCTGGTGGGGCGATGATGGCGTCTTTGGATGTCATTTTCTCATTGGAGACATCACTTTCGGAAGATCCTTTAGGTTTTCCACTTTGATGTCGGCATCGAGATGGTGGTTCCCTTGCACATGCACCAGGTGCTTCGTGCCGTTCCGAATTCTCAAAGGTGGTAGTGTCCTACGATCTCTTGGTACCTTACTAACAGACTTGTTTTCTATCTAAAAAAACTAACAGACGTGTTTTGACGACTACTCGAGTTTTTTGTTGGGGATGTAATTCTTTCGTCCGTTTCTTTTATTTTTAGGTGTACCATTGTTGTCTAGTGACATATGTCTTATTTATAGCACTGACCATCGTGGGTCACCTACCGCCACCGGAGCGGGAACCGGAGCCCGAGCTGAGGGAAACAACTCCGTCGGCCAGGTTACTGAGGTGACCATGTGGCGGCGACTTGGTACGAGATCAATGGAGCAGCGTCGTCGGCTCTGACGAGGCAACTCGGCGAGTTGTCGGTCGATCATCCCGGAGCCGCCGGACCTACGCAGCAGACCACCGGCGAGCCTCGTCATCAGCAGCTTCATACTTGCAAGTTTCGGCGATGATGGCGAATTGGATGTGATCGATCCAGCCATCCAGGGTCCCTGGATGGCTGGATCGATCACATCCAATTCGCCATCATAGCCCAAACTTGCAAGTATGAAGCTACTGATGACGAGGCTCGCCGGTGGTCTGCTGGGTAGGTCCGGCTCCGTCTCCGTCTCCGAGATGATCAATCGTCCGAGCCGACGACGCTCTTCCATCGATCTCGTCTCAAGTCGCCGCCACATGGTAACCAATGAACCCTCTTGTCCGGCACCAGCTGCGGCGGCGGAAGACCCGCGCGGGCCGCTGGCCCAGTGACTCTACCGCCGCCAATGTCACCCCCAACATTAACGACAAGACCGCCGTGGAGTCCCGCACCTCCTGGGGCCGACCCTTCCGCGTCTTCCTCAGCCGTGCGGCGCCGCCGGCCCTCTCCTCGATCTACTTCGACTGGGCTGGCGGCGTTGCCCACGGGCCCAGCAGCGAAGACGGCGGCGACGACCAACTCTGGCAGTCAGGCACTGATCACGACTACGTTGACGTGGTCGCGGCGCACGGGGACTCTGTCCTTTTCAAGATGTCAGCCCCCCTACGAGCTGCACCGTCGTCTCGGTATTGATACTAAGGACGCCGCTGCCGACTACTTCTTGTACAGGTCTGGCGCCGCCGCCGGTCCGCCGCCGTCTCTGTCGCTGCTCCCAACCTGCCACATCCCCATGCTCGACTACGAGAAACCCAACCGTTTTTTCCTCGTGGAGGCGGAGCGTGTGTTCCACAACAATGACACCGGCCTCTTGCGTTCCGGCGACGATGACGCGGAGTTCCTAGTGGCCCAGCTCCAGATCACAAACAAAGGGCCGTTCGAGACGTTTGACACGGCTGAGGTCTGCGTGCTCCTCCCTGGGCGGCATGACTGGGAGCTCAAGGAATCGGTGCCCATCTTCAACAACAACTGTACCAGATGCCGCTATGACCTAAGAAGGTGGCAGCAGCTCCAAGCCGCTGTCCCCGTCGGGAATCGTTTCATGTGCTGGGCGAACTCTGACCTCAGCACCTTCCTCGTGTGTGACATGGTGGAGGCAGACGGCTCCAAGCTCTGTTACGTGCCGCTGCCCGTGGACGCGGTGCCGCCGTCGCCCAGGAACCCATTGGACCACCTGCATGTGGAGGTGAATTGCTGGCGGTACTACCGGAGCATTAGAGCTGCGCCGAGCACTGCCGCCAACGACGCCGACAAACGGGGCTACTGTAGGAACCCTCAGACGTGCGAGTCCTCCTTCCTGGTGACCACGTGGAGCATGGCCCTGAACACAACGGGGGAACCAATGGAGTCGGTGAAGGAAGGCGTGCGTCACAGCGAGGACCTCTGGGCACAGCTAGGTGCCGGCTACGAGGGCATTCCTCCACGGCCGTGTTTGACGTGGTGCTCCATCGTGAGCTCGGAGAACGCGGATGTGGTCTGCTTCAAGGCTACATGCATGGATTGATATAGCGAGATGTATGGAAACTCATGGATGCTCGAGGTTGACATGAGGAGGAAAACCCTGATATCTGTCGTCTCCTGCGACGAACATGCCTATCCCATTTAGTGGGACACGTGTCAATTACGTTAGAGCACCTCCAGTGTACTAGTCGAACCATGTCAGAGATGGCAGGCGAACACAAGCTGTGTTCGGTTGCTCCAGCGTCAACATCGGTGGTGAAGGCCCCAGATACACAAAAGAAAAATTTTCGTCCATGCGCTTCTGGGCCTCCCGCGAGTGGAGGAAGTATCCGCCCCGCTTCCTTTGCAGCATGCATGCAAGATATATTACTTTAATCGGCATGGTTCGGACTCTCATCAAGGTTCGCTTTTACCTCTGACATGCATCGTTCGCATTCTCCAGTATACGGTTCCATTTGCATGTCCCATGGTTCGATTTCACCCATACAGTGGAGGTGCTCTTATAGCAAAACATTTGCCAGCGAATCTTCCCAACTCGCTTGTAAATGTCTGAATAGTGTTGCCACGCTGATTCGTGAGATAGGGTTGGTCATGTGGTATTATGAGATCTAGCTCTATTTGCTTGCGGTATTCTTCAAGAATAAGAATAAAAGACTGTGGATCCATTTAAAATAAATTGGTTGTATATTTTAGGAGAATATAATTCAGGAATCCATGGCACTTCAGTGAACAAGAACATCTTCAATTGTTCGAAAAAAGCAATCGGTTAATCAGTGAGATCTCCATGTAGCTATTTTTTTTCATTAAGAGTATACTTATTAAGTTGCTCCAACACTTTTGAACATATCACAGTTCTAAAATATAGAAGAAAGCTTTATATTGAAATCCTAAAATATTTCTGAATCGTCCCGACTGATTCATGTCAGTTCTGAGACAAAGTGTATAGGTGTGGACGTATTAATATTGTATTCTGGGCCCGGCTGGCATCAATGGGAACGAAACAAGTGGCTAACAAACGCATGCAGAACGATTCAGCTCAATTTGAAGTGTAAGTGCGTGTGTTCTAACCAAACTCACTGCCCTTCGGAATAACCGACGTTGACAGCCTACATTAGCTGCTCTTAAAAAACAATACGATGCATCCTATCACTACCGGATCCAGAGTGTTTGCCGATAAAACCAGGACACCGCCGGCGAAAGGTTTGCCGATGGCAAAGCCACATCGCCATCGACAAACCCCCATCGGCAAACCGGGCATCGGCAAACAAATTTTTGCCGATGGCAACTGACAACGTCATCGGCAAACTGTTCGCCGATGGGCGCGTTAGCCATCAGCGAACACGCCACGTCAGCCGCCCCGCCGTTAGGCTGACGGCGTGTTCGCCGATGGCTGACGCCACGTGGCCATCGGCAAATAGATTATTTTTTTTTTGAAAATGCTTTGCCGATGGCCTGGACCGTCGGCATAATTTTTTTTTTGAAAAAGGGATTAAACATTTTCCAGGAAATTCTTTGCCGATGGCCATGGCCGTCGGCAAACCTGGGCTTCGCTGGGAAATTTTCCCCAGCTTTGCTGATGGCTGGCCATCGGCAAATCTGGGAATTTTATTTTTTCCTTTTTTTCTGTTTTTTTGCATTTAGACCACATTTAATCACTTATATATATGGGTGCTGCTAGCGCTATGACGTTTGATGGGATTAAATCAAAATCACATCGGATGCCCTCCCACCCATAGGAACCGCCCCGAAAAAAAGCTGAACCCACCCCCATGTGTCGCGATGAAAATGGATCGGATACGGACGGATATCACTCATACCATATTTGTTTTCATATTTCTGTCCGGATTCGGATTCGAATACGGATAGTACCAACCATGCCGGATAGGATAAGACTGGTTGTCGACATCATAAATATGTGATTTAAATATTCGGATACGGATACGGTATCGGATGTTGAATGTCCGGACTCACATACGGACGGATTAAAACACCTCTAAACGAATTCGGTCGAACGGACGGACGAATAAATATCCGTACCACTTTCATCGCGACCCATGTGCACGGATCCTCCCCGCCCTCGGAAACCCCTACCAGCCCTACGCAGTCGTCGCCGATGCAGAAACCGTAGCCAAGTCCTGCAACTCCAAGGATCGTGCGTGTGTTGTAACCAAACTCACTGCTCTTCGGAATCCATGGAGTGTACATGCGTGTGTTCTAACCAAACTCACTGAAATGAAACATGGCCATCAGTTTCTGCCATGTTGTCCATTGTCCCCTCCAACTCGGCATGCCGCATGTGCATCCCCTTGAGCTTCCAGGCACCTAAACCCCACAGCACAACCTGCTTCCCTAGCCCAGACCTTCTGAGAAAATCAAATCGACTGTAATAATCTCTTTCATTTTCATTCGCTCCATTAACAGGGAATGTGTCGAGTAAAATAGCGAGATGCTTCACATACTTTT
This sequence comes from Themeda triandra, assembly GCA_018135685.1. NCBI lineage: Eukaryota > Viridiplantae > Streptophyta > Magnoliopsida > Poales > Poaceae > Themeda > Themeda triandra. The sequence continues at coordinate 488,227 of JAENPR010000324.1, read as the reverse complement.
TTCCTTTTTTTTTGCAGTAAATATTTCATAAACATATGCTGAGCGTTTAATTAAGAGAATAATAAAAATAATAAATCAAGTAATGGAATGAGCCTCGCACTTGATAAACAATAGTAAACCACACTCGAACAATATTGCAATGTTTTCCACAGATATTCATGTCGGATATGTAGCAAGTAATAAGGTACGGTTGTACTATCACTACCGGAATCGAGCTCTTTGCCGATGGCCGGCCGCCATCGGCAAAGACAGGTTAATTTGCCATCGGCAAAGGGTTTGCCGATGGCAATCTGACATGGCTATCGGCAAACCCCCGTCGGCAAAAAATTCATCGGGAAAGCCGGGTTTGCCGATGGCCACTGACATCGCCATCGGCAAACCTTTGCCGATGGCCACGTGGGCCATCGACAAACCCGCCACGTCAGCCGACGCGCCGTCAGGCTGACGGCGGCTTTGCCGATTGCTGACGTGGACGCGGCCATCGGCAAAGTCTTTTTTATTTTTTTTTGAAATTTTTTTGCCGATGGCCTTGGCCCATCGACAAAATAACTTGGCCAAAATTTCAAAAAAAAAACTTTGCCGATGGCTATGGTCAGTTTGCCGATGGCCTGGGCCATCGGCAAACCTGGGGAATTGCTGACACATAATCTCAGGTTTGCCGACGGCTAGATATCGGCAAACTTGGAATTTTTTTTTCTTTTTTTCTGTTTTCTTTGCATTTACATGACATTTAAACACATGCATCACATATATATCATATAACCCACATATATAGCATATAACCCACATATATAGCAACAAAATACGGTTTTAAGCACATTTACGCATCGATACATGTCCAAAACAATCCAAACATATCCGAGTCATCCATACACAAGCGAAAGAGTCATACATGTCAATAGTCATCCATACATGTCTCACAAGCTACAAGGCGAAGTGTACCTAGCTAGAGGCGCCGTCCCCGGCGGTCCCAGAGCCCCCAGCACCTTCGTCCCACGGAGACCAACTCGGCTGCGGGGCCGCACCGTACTGCCAGTGGCCGACGTGCTGCGGAGGGAACACGGCAGGGACGGAGTGCCCCGGCTGCGGAGGGAAGGCGGCAGGCCCGCAGTGCGCGTGCTGCGGCCACGAGTAGCCCTGCGGCGGTGGAGGACCCCAGACGTACGGCTGCGTGGGGAAGCTTTGGTACGGTGTCCAGCCGTGCGGTGGAGGACCCTGTGGAGAAGCTCCCGGTGGAGGGCTAGCACCTGGAGTCGGGTTCAAACCCGCCGACGGTGCCTGCACAAAAGAACAAGTGATGTAATTAGTACAACTCCCCTGCAAAATTTCGGCAGCACCTCCCCTGCACGGGGAGGTTCCAAAACATGCAAAAAACATGGCACAAAGGCCAAACATGGGCACGAAGGCCAACAACCACCAAACATGGGCACGAAGGCCAACAAGCACCAAACATGGGCACGAAGGCCAACTGACGCGACAAGCTAAAGCGACAGGCAATGTACTCACCCGACCAGGTCCAGGAAGAGGCAGTGCACCAGACAGTGGAACTACCGGTGGTGGAGCGTAGATCGAGGCAGGAGGCTCCTCCATTCCCGGGATCTGGGCCGCGAAGTGTCCTGACATCGTGGCCAACTGACGCTGGTAGTGCACCGTCAGTGCCACCACCTGCTCCTGATGGGCCCGATCCTGCTCCGCCATCCTCGCGTCAATCCTCGCCTCAATGGCCGCCTCCCGCTGCTCCTCCCTGGCCCTCATCTCCTTGATCGTGGCCTGCAATATTACACCAGCATGATTGATGTTATTTGAAGGCAAGCTACATCATGAAGGCAGGCTACATCATGAAACTCCACTTACCTAAAGACTGGTGATCATCTGCGCGCTGCTGGGCTGCCGAGGCGCTATGGGGATCTGAGATCCGCCCCCACTTTCCCGGTCTCTCCTACGGATCTCGGTCAGCGTCTCAACAGAGGACGGGTCGATGGCGCTATTGGCCAAGTAGTACCGGCCGTGCTGCTTCCCTCCTCCAATCCTCATCAAGAGGGCAGTGTCCAGGGGCGTGGTGGCGGGGTCATAGGTGTCGCCATGTTTTTCTCGAGCTGCGGCGGTGTACTTGGTGAGCTTGTCGTAGACCGCCGGGCTAGTGTACTTCTCTGGCCCGTGCGACGAGCTGTACACGGTGGTGGGCGCTTTCGCTTTGCCGATGTGAGCAAGCGTGAACCCCGTGAACTCGTTGATTTGCTCACCACCATGCGTCGTCGTCTGCGAGGAAAACACAAACATGGTTACAAGTAGTGACAATTGAGCGCTATAACAAATGCATCAACAGAAGGATACATACCCATCTGTCCATGAACTCTGGCAGGTTCTGGTTCCCTTGGTGGTGTGGGACCCCTGACCGGTTGAGCTCCGCCTTGCGTTTCGCCCGACGTCTTCTGCGCTCCACGTACGCCGCAGGCGTACGCCACCCTCTGACAATTGCCCGCTAGTAGTCCTCGTACTTGCTGCACCAGCCCGGAGGCATCTGCATGACATTCAAGTTTTTGATATTACAGATAATGAATGGAATGTGTCATGTAAGAAATCATAACGGATGCTTCCTGCCTAATTACCTGCAAGTACTGCTCCTCGGTGAGGTCGGTCTCCTCCTGACAAGACAACTCCCGGGCCTCCGTCTTACTTATCTTCTCCTTCTTGATGTTGGTGTAGTAGCTGATGACGGCCTGGGCACGCGCCTCGTAGAACATGTCCCCGAGCCAGTCAGCGCACACCACGTCCTGCTGCTGCGACGCCCGCACGGGGTCCACCCCCTCGTCCCAACTTGAAGTACAACTGCACACAGGCATCAAACATCATTTCATTGTTTGAAAGAAGTCCAACGAATAATGTTGTATTGAGATATGTGATGCGATGCAAAGACTCACCCAGAACTCATCCTTGATCTTCTGAGCAAGGACTATGCCCTGGTCGTCCTTGATAAGGTAGAAGTCCTCCCAATTCTCCGGCACGATGGTCTCACCCTTGGGGGTGACGACCAAGCCAGTGAAGTGCTTCTTAATCAGCAGGCTCTGGATGCTAGTTGGACAGCGTGAACACTCCTTTTTTGTCACCTTTTTCCAGCCCCTGCACGAGTCATTAACAACAATTGTTAGTACGCATTTTGAATTTGAAAATGTCATATGAACAAGTATATAAATCAACAATGGTTACTTACTTGGCCGCGGGCCGGATCACCGGGCGCTCGTCAGCGACTGGAGAGTCCGTAGGGAGCCTGGTGGGGCTACACTGGAAGGGCTTACGAGGAGCTGTTGAACTCGAGCCGCCCGCGGACTCCTCGTCGCCACCCGGGAGGTCGTCGTCATCGCCCTCGTCGTCTCCGCCGCCGCCGCTGCCACCGTCACCAGTCGTCGTCGTCATCGCCCCCTCCTGGGAGGCCGTCTCGAACAGCCCTCCGACCCCGACTGGTGGACGGCTCCATCTCAAGCTCCTCGTCCTCGCGGTGGTCGGCCGCCACGTGCTCCTCGTCCTCGAGGTGGTCGTCCTCGTGGGGGACGGCCTCGGGCTGCTGCGTCCGGTACCTCGAGGGGACGTTCCGTTGTGGCCGCCTTCCGCCTGGCTTTTTGTCGAGTGCCTACAATGACAAAGATTAGAAGAGTTAGTATTAATGACAAATACTTGTAAAGAAACATAAGTGCAAAGCAAAATTAAGAACTGCAAGGTAATATTAATAATAATATAGTATTACATGAATTAGAAATTATCTCCACGAAAGGCAATATTGCCGGCGAGTGCTCGTCCTCATCATCAGTAGTGTCATCATCACTATCAATATTGTCGAGCTCTCTTTCGTCCTCATCATTATCAACATCCTCCTCAACAACTACATCGCGTCGCCACTGCCATTCATCAAGGATTCATAAGTCCTCAGCATCGTGCACCTGATCACCCTCGTCCTCATCGATGTCGTTGTTTACTTCCATACCCATCAGCGAAGCAATGAATATCTCCAACCTACCTTCTAGCCCCTCAGGTTGATAGAACTCATCATTCCTTGGGTCAAAGTTGTAATCATCATCGTTTGGGACCGCCGCTTTACCGTGTGGCGATACCATGTGCACAAGGCTCCAACTCGTAAGGCGCATGTCATTTTGGTTTGCCCATGGGAGGTAATAAACTTGCGTGGCGTCTCGGTTAGCCACAATATAGACATCATCTCCATATTTGGAATCCTCTCGGATTTCGACTTGCCCAATTGATGTGTCCTTTTTCGTGACCTCAGGATCGAACCAATGGCATTTGAATACCACTGGCTTACAACCTAGGTCTTTGCCAAAGTCAAGCTCCAATTTCTCAACGACTATGCCGTAATAGTCCTTCCCATCCGTGGCGGGCGTACGAACTCCGCTGCACGTGGTTTTTAGGTTGCCCCGTTTCTCTTCGTACCTTCTCATGCGAAAGCGATAGCCATTCACGTCATAAACGTTGAATGACCTGACATGTCGGTCAAAGCATTTGCCCACACATCTCAATGCAGGACTCATTTTTGCATCACAATTAGCCTGCAAGGTTAGGACAGGTAGATAGTTACATTACTCGCTCATAGGAGCAAAGTGGAATCTCAAAGTCGGAAAGAGGTTACTTGGATGGTACCTTTCTACTGAACCAATTGATGAAATTGGGCTTATTATGTCTGAGAAGATGGTCTTTTTCATCCTCGGTAGGAGCCGTACTGCCCCTCCACTGTTCAATGATAAATTCCCTGGAGAAACAATAGACAAGGGGGGTCGGATCGATAGGTGGAGGATAGTGGCGGCATATTTAACAAGCTAGCTCATCGAGAACTTACTCTTGATAATCTAGGGTTTCTTCAAGGTTCAACAACAAGTACATCATGATAGTGTGCCACTCAACATGCAGCAAGTACACGTTGGTCCCTGCGCCTGCTCTCCTGAGATCCCCTTTGAAAAGGCTGAGGGTGCATGAATTCTCATCGATGTTGTAATGAGGGGTTGGATCTCCCGGTCTTTGAAGTTTTTCGGTATAGTACGCCTGTGTGAATGTCGACATCTCCCCCATAATGAATGCCTCTGCAACGGAAGCCTCAATTTTGGCTTTATTTTTACACTTCTTCCAGAGTAGCTTTAGACACCTCTCGATTGGATAGCACCACCGGTGTTGCACAGGCCTCCCCAACCGTGCCTCCCTTGGTAGGTGCAAAATGAGATGCTGCATGGACAGGAAGAAGCCGGGTGAAAATATCATCTCCAACTTGCAGAGAAACAGAGGTACTTGTTCCTCCAGTTCAACACAAACGTCCCGAGACAACTCCATGCACAAAGCTGGCGGAAGAAAAAGCTCAACTCTGCCAGGACGCGCCACACTGGCTCGGGGAGGTATCCCCGGGTCATCGCAGGAAGGATCCGCTCAATCCAGATGTGGAAGTCATGACTCTTCATCCCTAAGACTTTGCCAGTCTACAAGTTCATTGCCCTACTCAGATTCGCCATATACCCATCAGGGAAACTTAGCTTCTTATCCACTCCAGTGCTTCCTTCCTATGTGGCCTCTTCGGGATGTAATCGGCCGGGCCCTTCTTCCATCTCTTGCCTGGCGCAGGGGCCTTCATCACTAGATGTGGTCTATTGCAAATCATTTCAATGTCCAGTCTAGCCTTAACATTGTCCTTTGACTTCTTGCCAATCTCCATGAGTGTTGCCCAGAGTGCCTCGGCGACATTCTTTTCTGTGTGCATTACATCGATGTTGTGTGGAAGGAGAAGGTCCTTGTAGTAGGGGAGCCTAGTCAAGCCCGAGATATGAGTCCACATGTGCGTGGTACCATATCCTTTAAAACCACCATTCACATCATCAATTTCGAGAGCCTCTATTTCTGCAAGCATGTCAGCTGGTCTCTTTTCCTGAGGGATGGGGCCGGTGACTTGAACACCTTTCGTGAAGTGCCTTTTATCTCGTCTCAGTTCATGGTCCTCCTCTAGGAATTGACGATGTTTGTCGAAAGAAGAATACTTGCCACCCTTGGCCAGCCAGGTGAACATCACATCTGCCTTACATGTTGGGCAAGGGAACTTCCCGTGAACACACCACGCGCTGAATAAGCCGTACGCCAGGAAGTCATGCATTGAGTACTGGTACCACACATGCATCATGAAGTTTGTCTTTGTTGCTCGGTCGTACGTCAGTACCCCCTCTTCCCATGCTTTCTGCAATTCATCCCACACTGGTTGCATGAACACACCCATATTGCTGCCCGGGTGTCCAGGTATTATCAGCGTCAAGAACACGTTCTTGGGTTCGAACATGACGCCGGGGGGAAGATTCAGGGGGATTACGAACACGGGCCAACAAGTGTACGGGGCTGCACTCATCCCAAAAGGGTTGAACCCATCTGTTGCCAGTGCTATGCGTACATTCCAAGCCTCCTTGGCCTTTCCAGGATTCATGGCATCGAAGTGCTTCCATGCCTCAGCATCCGCTGGGTGCTGCATCTTGTCACTGTATCTTTTGCCATTACTTCGTTGACTCCTCTGTCATGTACTGTCGTTGCAGCCTCGGTAGTACAGGAAGGTGCCTAACCACCATCTCGGGGATCTTAGACTGTTTCTTACTGCCATCATTGCCTTCTACCTCCACATATCTAGAGGCTTTGCACTTCGGACAGTGTGTTGCTGTCTCTTTGTCTCCCCGGAACAGGACACACCCATTCTTACAAGCTTGGATCGGGTCACACGGCATCTTGAGTGCTCGAAGGAGCCTCTGTGACTCGTACGCGCTCTTCGGCAACACGTGAAGCGCCGGAAGCAGCCTACCATCGCCAACACAAGATCAAAACCTTCTCGACTGATGCCCAGTGACGACTTCAACCCTATTAGGCGTGAAATGGCATCCAGTTTAGAAATGTGGGTGTTCACGTGAAGGGGCTGCTGTGCCGCCTCCATCATGGCGTAGTACGCCTTTGCGGTGTCCTCTGGATCTTGTTCCTCCACCTCCGTTCCTTGAACAGTGCCAACGTCTGCCAGCAAGTCTGCCATTCCCTCATCTATATCAAACCCCGTGAGGTCCGGTATCACCACCGCCTCCCTAAGCCGTTTGCGTTCCCCATGGAGAGTCCATCGGGTGTAGTTTGGAACGTATCCGTACTACCAAATATCATGGTACATCGGTCGCCTCTCTTTTCTTGTCTCGTTCTTACACTTGGCACAGGGACAAAACACTCGAATCGACCCTTTAGCAGATGGGCCAAATGCTTGCTCTAGGAATTCATTGGTCCCCTTTATCCATTCCTCTGTATGGTCTTTGAACCCCGTGTACATCCACTCACGGTCAGCCATCCTCTGTCATGCGCCAACGTAAGCGAGTAATAGAAACAAGAGCTGCATCTACAAGGCATTCCTACCATCTAATAGGTGAAGGATAGGTCCTAATCCCACCCGAGGATGCGTAGATGAGGTTAGCTTCCATGCTCCGCTCCCGTCCGTGATGGAATTTCGGCAGCACCTCCCCGCTGTTCTCCCGATACACGTCCCGACTGGGAGAGTATGTATCCGAAGAACAATGGGGAGGGCTGCCGAAACTCCGACTCGGATGGGGGCGGAACATGGAAGCTAACCCATCTATGCATCCTCGGGCTGTCCAAAAAACGTGGACAATCCGAAAGAGACACCGTCGCAGATATGCAGATCCGCATACCAACGACCGCGAATCTCTTTCGGACGGGAGACGCCTAACTCGGTTACGCAATGTACTTACAACAACTATAAGACAGAGAGGTGATTTATACCTAGGGTTGCGGCGCAGAGGCGGGTAGCGGGCCGGAGGAGAGTCGACGCGGTGCAGGAAGGACCGCAACGCCCAAGAAGAAGATCATCGTCACCGAGTACCTCCCACAGGTCCTCCTACAAAAAGAGAAAAAAAGATTAGAAGCCACTCAAAATTTCGGCAGCACCTCCCCTGCACGGGGAGGTTCCAAAACCTACAAAAAACATGGCACGAAGGCCAAACATGGGCACGAAGGCCAACAAACACCAAACATGGGCACGAAGGCCAACAACCACCAATATACTTTAGTTCTTTTTCCATGCATATGAAAGAATTCAATTACTACAAGAACAATTACTACTAACCCTACAAATACTACTAACACTACTACTTACCACCACTTAACTACTAACACTACTAATACTATGAACTACTTAACTACTTACTAACTACTACTACTAACCCTAGAACTAAGTATACTAACTACTACTACTAACCACTACTATCTACTACAACTACATCTACTACTAACACTACAAGGAAGGGCTTACCTTGGCGGCGATGAAGCGAGGACCGGCGATGAAGGCAGGGATCACCGCAGCAGCGAGGATCAATGGGACATTGGCTTGGCACCTTCCTCCTCTTCCTCCTCCCCCTTCCCTTCCTTCCTTTTTCATCCTCCCCTCTTCCCTTTCTTCCTCTTCCTCCTCCCTCTTCTCTTTCTTCCTGTTCCTGCTCTCCTTCTCCCTCCACTGGCTGGGAATGGCGACGTCCGCGCCAGGATTGGGCCGGCGGCCGCGCCGGGGAAGGGGCGGGGAAGCGGCAGCCGAGGTGATGGGGAGGGTGCGGGGTGGCGGGGAGAGGAGCCCCGAGCACCCTCACCGGCGGATCCGGGCGACCGGGGTGGCGGCGGTCCGCGCCGGCTGGCCGAGCGGCGGCGGGGCGACGGAGACGCGGCGGGACCGCGGGGCCACGGGTCGAGTTGGGCGGCGGGGGTAGCTGGGTGGCCGACGGTGCTCCGGCAAGCTGGGCGGCGTTGCTCCGGCGAGCTGGGCGGCGGCGACGGGGCCGGTGAGCGACTCGGCGGCGGTGGCGGCAGGAGCTGGGCGGCAGGGTCGAGCGAGTGAAAGGGATAAGGTTAGGGTTGGGCCGGCTGGGGGCTTTGTTTCAATTTTTTTTAAAAAATGCCCGCTTTGCCGATGGTCGTGGCCATCGACAAAGTCGTGCCATCGACAAAGATGGCCAGCTGTCGGCAAACAATCTTTGCCGATGGCCTTCTAAGGCCGTTGGCAAATTTTGATTTTTTTTTGATTTTTCCTTCCCAATTTTTTTCTAGTGCCTTCCTATACCAAATACATCCCAGCTTCAAAAGTTGGGACAATTTTGAACTCTTTAGCTATATTTCATTAATTATTTCTGTTTTTTTGCATTTTTCCAGCGACTCTAAATTTGAACTGCAGGTACATGAAATAATGGGATTTTTTTATTCAAAAGATGGTACTCATGATTCTCCGAGTATGTTGAGGCCGTATCTAGGACCACACATGAAATTACGACCATTTTGCTGTTGTAACGTGGGGCATGACGTGCATGGAAAGTGTTTTTAAATTATATAAAATCCAAACGAAGTCTGAAATTGACCAAACTTGACGAGTTGTCTCGCCATCGCATGTGGAGCCTCGATAAAAATTTCAAAAAGTTTTGAGCAAGTTGTAACATCGGATGGCCAAAACCTAGTGGCCATCTGATGTCACAACATGCTCGAAACTTTTTGAATTTTTTACCACGGACTCCGCATGCCATGGCCACACAACTTGTCAAGTTTCATCAATTTTCGACTTCGTTTGGATTTTATATAATTTAAAAACACTTTTCGCGCATGTCACTCCCCATGTTACGACGGCAAAATGGTCGTAATTTCATGCGAGGTCCTAGATAGGGCCTCAACATACTCGGGGAATCATGAATACCATCTTTCGAATCAAAAAATCCTATTATTTTATGTACCTACAGTTCAAAATTGGAGTTGCCGGAAAATTGCAAAGAAACAGAAATAATTCACGAAATATAGCAAAAAAACTCAAAATGGTCCCAATTTTTGCAGGTGGGTTGTATTTGGTGTAGGAAGTTTCCAGGAAAAAACTGGAAGAAAAAATAAAAAAATTCAAAATTTGCCGATGGCCGGCCATCGGCAAAGCGCGTGGGCCCGGCAGCTCCAGAGGCAGCCACGTGGCCCTGGTTTGCTGATGGCCGTGGCCATCGGCAAAGAGGGCGCTTTGCCGATGGCCGGACGGCTCGGCCATCGGCAAAAGGCACGGCGTCGACCGACACCTGACGGCGTCGGCTCGGGGCCAATTTTGCCGATGGCCCAGCCATCGGCAAAAATAGGGCTTTGCCAATGGCCGATGTTTGCCGATGGCCTGGCCACCGACAAAGTATGGCTTTGCCCATGGCCGTGCTTTGCCGATGGCTGGGCCATCGGCAAAGACCTGTTTGCCGGTGGCCGCACTTTGCCATCGGCAAAGCCGGTAGTTTGCCGATGGCTGACCACTTTGCCATCGGCAAACTACGCGGCCATCGGCAAATAGGCCGATTCCGGTAGTGTATCTAATCACAGATGTTTGGTTGCACTGGATAAACAATATTTGGTGAAAACTATATCTTGACAAAGAAAAAGAAAAGGTATAATTAGTGTTTTGAAAAATCTCCGAAAAAATTAGACATTGGGCCTAAACATTTATACACCTTGGAAATGAAAGAATGCAAGAACGTGCGCTAGCATATGTTATTTTTAGTCTTCATGAAAATTCAGAATGTGTTGCCCTTGTTCCAGAAACACATAACTCAAAATGAAACATTCATATATTCAAAAAATTTGAATCAAAATAACAACAATTTATCTTCAGTTCTGAGTGGACATGCATCCATGATCCATTGAAATTATCTGCAAACCTAAAACATATGGTCTTCACAAGACCAAAATGAGCAACTAGACAGCAGAAAGGGCATGATATGCCCATAATTGGTCATGGTGTCTTCCATAAACTAAACAACCAACACAATACTGAACATATGGAAGCACAGCCCTGAAATGGGCCAGCAATACACAGTTAATAAACTAAACTTGAAGGATTTGTATGTTATCCCTGGTTCTATCAGTCATGCTTCAACTCAGAAGTGACTATTCGATCGGTCGGTCTACACTGGCAGTGGCAATTTGCTGCTAGCAAAATCTGAAAAATAGCATACATACAAATTAAAATTGTTAAATATATATCTCACGTTTGTAGCTTTATTAATTACAAGATGAACAAGAGATCATGCCAAATGTAAAATATGTACAAAGAGAGCCACAATGTAGAAACCAAAAGGCCATAAGGCAACGATTTGCAGTTAACTTCCAACAGTTCACATGGATAGGGTCTTCCTATAGCTTCAGAATTAGACTAGTCAAAGAGAATGTATTAAATTATCGGGTCAGGAATGGCTAATTATATTGATGGACACAAAATCGGCTATTTCCAAGCAGCACATGTTGAATACCATGAACATTACCTACAACTATTGAGACCAAAAATAGGTGTCAGAAATTCAGTTTCCCCCCTGCAGATGTAGCATCTATTTCCATTCAACTACTATAAATGTATACATCGAAGAACATCATGTAAATAGATAGAAGTTGTAAAGTGCCCAAAATCATATAAGCAAAATAATTGTAGGCGGTTTATTTACCTGGAATATAAAAAGACATGTAGGGGAAGAAATCATAGTAGTGACGGTCCATAGGACTGTTTAGTTTCCTGAACGTCTCTGATTTTAGGTCAAAGATGTACCCACTAGCACCGATGTTCAGTAAGACGATATCCACTCCCTCAGCGAATCCAATAATATTCACTTGCTTGCAGGTGTGCACTGTCCGAGGAACAATAGAAATTAGATTGTTTAGCGAGATGAGTCTATCTTGTACCCATCCCAAAGATCCATCTGGTTTCACCATTGTCGCCCACAAGTATAGGGTTGAATCCTTAACACCCATGAACCCCAGCGACGAACTGTGCTCCATTGTCATGAGGACAGGCCTGATGTACATGCTGCCTGGTGAGCCAATCAAAGTCAAGCAATGTTTCCCTAGATCATACTTGAGAATTTCAGCGCCTGTGCTGAGTAAGAAGTAGATTTGATCTCCAACAATGGCTGCGCGCCTCCTCCCGACATTGCAGCCGTCATGTTGAAGCTGCACGGAAGCCGGAGCGCTCCACGAGGCAGCCTCGGACGAGTACACCCATGCACTGGCAGCCCTGTATGATGTGCTCACAAAGACCACTAAGAAAGGGCCGCCATGGCATCCATGGTGGTTGCATCCGGCCACTGCACAAAGAACCGCCCCAGAGCAGCAAAATTTGCCGGGGTCAGGATCGGTGAGCAACTTGTGGTCTCCGGTGGTGAGGTCCCACACAGCGAGACTTCTTTCAGTATTCGTGTCGTCCCAGTTGCCCACTACCCCATCGAAGAGGACACGGCCATGGCGGCAGTCCAGAGCGCGGCATCCGAACGCTGGCTCGAGGAAGGGGATCCGAGCCGTGATGGGGACCAAGCGGTTGCGTTTGCTGCTGTGGTTGAAGCCACGTAGGAAGCCCAGGAGGGGAGGCGTCCGATGGAACTCACGGTAGCGGTAGGAGAACGTGGGGTCAGACAGGATACCGCGCCAGAGCTTGCAGACCACGGAAGCGCGTGCGAGACATGCGGGGTCGTTGGGCGGTAGACGGAGGAGGATCTCGGGGATCGCGGCGTCGAGCAGCTCGGGCGGTGGCGGCGTCATGGGGTACGAACGGCTGATGTGCGGATCGTCTCTATTCGTCGTCTCTCGGGTGCCGCTGCCTGCGCCTTTAACCCCTTAATATAGTCCCAAACTCCCAATCCCAAAACGAACTCGGGGTCTTGAATCGGACCCGACCTTTAAGCAGTGGCCGGATATAAAAAATAAGACGGAGGAAAAAGATTTAGTAGTTCCATTTAGTTGCAATATAAAAACTTGCGATTTACACATAAAAGGATACTTTCGTGGTGCCTTTTTTTTTTCAAATCACGCAACTCAAGCATGAATTTTCTAGAGGTCTTTGGTAGCACATATAAACAGATCGATTTAGGGTGCACAGATAATGAAATCACTCATATATTTTGCGCGCTCTAATTTGTTTGTCTTCTATATTTGTATGTATATTCTTATTTTTGTTTGGATATTATAAACTTAATATATACAGAAATTAGTTCAATGCTTTTAAATTCATATTCATAGAGTTTCCTTCTTTGTGTCGCACCAGATCTATATATGTTTCTGTACGCTGCTATGCTAGTATCACACGACTTGAATTGAAGCAGGTGCCAGTGATTCTTCGTGAAAAGCGCTTAGGCTATCGGATGGTAGAGCTAAGGCGGACACAAAGAGGGTTTATTTTGATTTGAGCAGAGTCCAACTCTCTATATTCGTGGATGTGAGTGCTAGAAGTATTCGTGTGTATTCGTGTGTAGTGCGCTATGCTTCTAAACTGAGGTAGTAGAGAAACTAGGTGGTTCCTGCGCGTTGCTGCGGAAATTTCTTAACTACTGGGTGAATATGACTCTTCTACTTCTATTTTAGACTTGTAGCTGACTTGATGCATTAATTGGGGAGGAGTTTCTAGTGAAAGTAGAGCTGGGATGAGTTATGGTGTAATAGATGGATGGACGGGTGTTGATTAGGGTCTACTGCTGCTGTCGAGCAACATAAAAAATAAAATAAAATACACCAGTAATCTTTGTGTTGGATACATGTGCAATTTTAACCAAGAACGGTTGTACATGTGTCAAATATCAAACTAGAACAATTACAGTGTTTTGCATGGATATTCGTGTTGGATACGTTGCAAGTAATAAGATACGAAAATCACAGTTTTGTGGCAGTTCTGTTAGTTGCACTGGATAAACAATAGTTGGTGATAACTGTTAGTGTTTTTGCCAAAGCTCCTAAAAATTAAGCCGTTCGGAATAGGGCCGAAACATTTATTCACCTGGGAAATAAAAGCATGAAAGAGGCTGTGCAGCATATGTAATTTTTAATTTTAACTGTGTCTTCCTGCAAATTCAGAAAGCGTTGGCCTCATTCCAGAAACACAAAACTGAAATGAAACTGACACGCTCAAAGCAGCCACAATATTTATCTTATGTTCCGTGTGGACCTGTCAACCCTACCACTCCATGATCCACATTGGAATTATCTGCAAACCTAAAACATGGTCTTCATAAGACGATAATGAGTAATTAGACAAGAAAGGGCATGATGCCCATAATTGGACATGGTGTCTTGCATAAACTAAACCACTAACGCAATCCTGACCATTGCAAAGCATAACATCCCTGAAACGGGACTGCAATTCATAGTCACTAAAATAAAATTGAAGGATTTGTATATTGTCCAGGTTCTATCAGTCATGCTTCATCGGTCTCTGCTTGTAGTGGCAATATGCAGCTAGCAAAATCTGAAAAAAATAGCATGCATACATATCAAAATTCCTTTTTTTGTATCTTTTTCAGATGAACAATAGACCATGCCAAATGCAAAATATTTACAGAGAGAGCACACACAATGTAGAAACCGAAAGGCCAGTGGTTTGTTAGTGAAATTCCAACGGTTTTCACATGGTTAGGGTCTTCAAATTGGAGCTTCAGAATTAGACTAGTCAAAGAGACTATCAAAATATGGGTCAGTAATTTGTGGCTAATTGATGGAAACAAACTCAACTTCTTCCAAGCGGCATATGTTAACTACCATGAATGGTATGCCTACTGTGACCAAAAACACGTGTCACGCTGTATTATCAGAAATTCAGTTTTCCAGTTGCGTAGCGTTTATTTCCATTCGACTACTATAAAGTCATACAGAGAAGAACATGATGTACATAAATAGAAGCTGGAAGTTGCCCAATTGTACAAGTATAAATAACAAAAGGCAATTTATTTACCTGGGATATAAAAACTGATGTAGGGGAAGACATCTTCGTAGTCGTACTTGTTGCTTAGTTTCATGATCTTCCCTGATTTTAGAGAAAACATGAAGCTACTAGGATGTTTGCCTAGTAAGAGAATATCCAAGCCCTCAACGAATCCAATAACATTAACCTTGTAGGTGTCCGCAGTCCGAAGAAGAGGAACTAGATTGTTAAGCAAGATGACTTTATCTTGTACCCAACCCATAGATCCATTCGGATTCATCTTTCTCGCCCACAAGTGGAGGGTCGAATCCTTAATACTGACAAAACCCAGCGACGAACCGTCCTCCATTGTCATAAGGATATGACTCCTGGTGTACATGCTTCCAGCTGGCATGCCAATCGTAGTGAAGCATTTTTTCCCTAGATCATACTTGAGAATAATTCCAGCACTTGTGTTGAGTAAAAAGTGGAGTTGATCCCCAACAATGGCTGCACGTTTCCTCCGGACGAAGGAATGGTAGGGTATCTGCACAGAAGTCGGCGCACTCCATGCCGCAGACTCAGAGGAGAACAACCATGCCCTAGCAATGCTGGTGCCGTCATCCTTGCATGAGGTGGTCACAAACACCACTAAGAAAGGGCCACCGTGGCAGCCACGGTGGTTGCAGCCGGCCACCGCACAAAGAACCACACCAGAGCGGTAATATGAGCGGGGGTCAGGATCGCTGAGCAACTTGTCGTCGCCGGTGATGGGGTCCCACACAATTAACCTTTCCCTCCTGTCGCATACCACATCGAATATGAGACGGCCATGGCGGCAGTCTAGAGCCCGGGATCGTCTGAATCCGAATGCTGGCTGGAGTAAGGGGGTGCGTGTTGTGATGGGGACGAAGCGACTGTGTTTTTTTCCGGAGGTGCTACGTACGAAACCTAGGAGGGGAGGTGTTCGATGGAACTCGCGGTATCGGTGGGGGAACGTGGGGCAAGACAGAATACGGCGCCAGAGCTTGCAGACCACAGAAGCGCGTACGAGGCACGCCGGGTCGTCGGGCGGTAGACGGAGGAGGATCTCGGCGATGGCATCGTGGATCAAATCTGGCAGCGGCGCCATGGGCTAGGTGCGGCTGTTGTGGCAGGCGGTGCGAACTGCGATGGGATTGTCTATTTGTCGTCTCTCAGGTTTCTGGTGATCTGGTCGTCTCTCAGGTGCCTGCTGGACCTGCAGGGTAGAAAGGCCCAAAAATAAGACAAAGGAAAGAGTAACAGGCCCATTAATATGGAAACATGCGACAACACAAAAAGGAATACTTTCGTGGTACCTTCTTTCTGAAATCACGCAAGTCAAGCATGGATTCTCAAGCGTTCTTTGCTAAGTTTATCTTCATCCTACTAGCTAGCTCTTTATAACTAAATTTTAGAGGTTTATGAACAGATTATGATGCCATTATTTTATTTTAGGAAAACACATGAAAACAACCAAACAATAATTTTGTAGTATATACAAATTATTTAGAACTGAAATATATGCAAATTAAAAAGATGGTTTCACTGTGTAGGACCTGGCTGTTACAACTTACAACTCAACACATCTAGTAGAACTCTAAAAATGAGAAACCCATATTTCTCTGAGAGTTTGTAAAACCACGTCATCTAGGAGTTCCCATCCCCATCCTATAAAGCCCACTAAAACATCTACGGTAGATAGCGGCACAACTTTTTTCAAGCTATTTCGGGCTATAGCGGCAAAAATAGCGGGCTATTTTTTTCCATGATCTACCACATTTACTAATATATATTTAGTTGTCCATACCAGAATGCTAAAAACTCCTACTATGTATTATGATATTTATTTAGTCATATTACTAAATATAAGTAGTCTAATTTAACCAGCTATTTCCGTAGCAACGCGTGGGATGATTTTCTAGTCTACCCTACTATAATGCACCAACTTATACATTGCTAAGTCCACCCTACAAAACATCCCCTGCTGAGATGGTTCTCCGCTCACACAAAAAATCTACATAGCAAAAGAACTTCATATGAAATCAACCATCCAGATTTGTTCTTTAGGCTTCTCTCTCCTTACTCACTCAGATCCAACGGTCAACATACCTCATGCCTCCTTTCCCACGTCCGTGACCAGTCGTTGCCCCCGCACGATGCTCGGGCAGCCACCGGCCAGGGTTCGATTCCCATCATGTGTCCTATTTTCTTCTCTTATTCCAATCGAACTCAGCATGCCTCTACCGGTGTCGCCGGCTTCACCTTGCGCGTGGACTCGCGAGGTGCCGCATCCACTGCCGCCATTGTCATCGCCGCGCGCCACCTGCGCCGACACACGCACATCCTCGCCGTCACCCGCACCAGTGTCTGTGATCGACCCCTCAAATTCTCTCCATCGTATGCGGCCCCCTCCCCCACCGAGATCTGCGACGGACAGTGGTGGCGGCCCATGACCTCCCTTTCCTCTTCGCTGCCAGGAACAAATCCATCCATCCAGTACGTAGGCCAGCAGGACGCCGTCCGCCGCCAGGAACTCAATATACCAGGTGTAGATGCATTGACCAGAATTGTGTCACGCTCATGCCTCCTTTCCCACGTCCGTGACCAGTCGTTGCCCCCGCACGATGCTCGGGCAGCCACCGGCCAGGGTTCGATTCCCATCATGTGTCCTATTTTCTTCTCTTATTCCAATCAAACTCAGCATGCCTCTGCCGGTGTCGCCGACTTCACCTTGCGCGTGGACTCGCGAGGTGCCGCATCCACCGCCGCCGTTGTCATCGCCGCGCGCCACCAGCGCCGACACACGCACATCCTCGCCGTCACCCGCACCAGTGTCTGTGATCGACCCCTCAAATTCTCTCCATCGTATGCGGCCCCCCTCCCCCACCGAGATCTGCGACGGACAGTGGTGGCGGCCCATGACCTCCCTCTCCTCTTCGCTGCCAGGAACAAATCCATCCATCCAGTACGCATGCCAGCAGGACGCCGTCCGCCGCCAGGAACTCAATATACTAGGTGTAGATGCATTGACCAGAATTGTGTCACGCTCAATTCTATCCCTAATAATAAAAGGGCAAAAATTTCAGTCTGCCCTGTCCGCCCGTGCTTGTTTTTCTGCCCATCACGTGAATTTCTGTCCGCCCTGCCTGCCAGCTTCTCGCTCGCCTGTTGCAATTCAGTCCGTAGTCAAATTCGAATTCAAATACAAGTCGATCTCGTCTTCCTATTTTAAGAAAAAAAGGCAAAAGCATGAACTGAACACGCCCGCTGTTTGGGCCTTATTGAGCCGACAGGAGAAGTGCTGGCTTGGGCCTTATTGAGCTAACAGGCTCTGTTTTTTTAGCATCACCAATGGGCCTTCTGTGGGGAGCGTTCTTAGCCAATTTTTTCTTTTATTTTTTGCAACACGTATGCATATGTATAAAAGAACTTGCCAAAAAAATTTATGGTATTCAACTGAATATCAATGAGTTAATTAAGGCGGGCCCACCCTTGCCTCCAAGAAGCAAAAAAAAAATGTTAGTACAGTACAATATGTATGTAGTGTCTCAAATTTTAACTATCAAATATAAAATTTATATAGGTTAGACTACTATTTAAACATTGAGCATTTTTTAGGGTCATTCATACCATATATAGGTTGGAGCAACGTGCTTAGACGAGTACAAAGTTTGAATTACAATATAAAATATTTTTATGGTCATCTATTACTCTTTGCAGTACTCATAAAAATTAGGGCAATTTGTCTACAAAAGATGTCATATGATCTAGGCGACTGACAAACTATGCATCCCATTACAACCACTATTGTATGCGTAAAACAAGTTATCAGCAAAAAAAGTTAGCATAAACTACTTGAATTCATCACTTTACTTTAATTGTTTCTTTTTATAGAATTAACAACACGCACTTACCATCTTTTTTTAATAATATTTAAGTACGAATCTTTACCATGGTCCTTTTTTCCAATCATGTAAAAGTTCAAATAGTGTTAACGAAAGGCAATCTTAAGATCAGTTCAGAAACATGAGATAATTTTTAATCTCGAGTTTTCTCATGTCTAATGTATTAGAACAAATTCGCATCACATGATCAATAGGTTTTCGATTCTAATATTAAAGTATGATATGAATCGTTACCATGGTCCTTTTTTTCAATCTTGTACAAGTTCAAGTAGTGTTAACGAAATGCAATCTTAACATCAATTGAGAAACATGAGATATTTTTCAACCTCAAGTTTTCTCGTGTATAATGTATTAGAACAACATTTGCATCAAATGATCAATAACTTTTCGAGACACAAACCATCGAGTTATAGGTTCTAAATCCCGTTGCAACGCACGGGCATTTTTGCTAGTTCATACTAATATGGCATGCTTGTTCCAATATATCCAAGAGAATATATATATATATATTTCCCTATAGGAAAATCAAGAAAATAGGGTAAAATAATATACTAGATAAATTTTGCATGTGTATTAACCAACGTGCTGCAATGGTACCCATAAAATATATGTCGAGCGTGATATTTGTATAGTCTTGATAATGCACATATGTCTTAACTAACGTGTTGCAATGGTACCCACAAAATATATGTCGAGCATGATATTTGCATAGTCTTGGTGATGCACTATACTTTGAGTAGACTAACAATGCCATGCTATTGAATAAAATGAGGTAACTAGGTTATTTATATTTGAAAAATCACTCTGATAGTTCACTCCACTTCGAATTTAACTTTGCCACGGAACCTATGCCTCTCTGGCTGTCGTCGTCGCTGGTTGCCCTATCGGGTACGAGTACTGCCAGGCCTTTGTTAAGAATTCCTCAATTAGAGGAATTGATGGGCTCATACCATATGGGCCTTGGAGGCTACCATATATGCTCTGAAGGCTACGTCTATATAAAAGGGACTACATGTATACCTAGAATGACTAATGAAGAGATGACTCCCCTCATATATCTATGTCTCTTATGAATTGGGCAAGGGAGACGAGATCCATCTACAACTTCTACACGTCTCTTTCTTGGATCGGGAACGGGTATATAGGCCGATTCGTAACACGTTATCAGCAGCTCTACCGCTGGGTGAGTCGTTCTTAATCATTGTGTTTAGATCAATTTGTATTTGACCTAGCTAACTATGAATTGATCTTGTCATTTTTTGATTGGTCGCGGCTGTTATGCCTGGGAGCGTCCTCCGCTTCCGAGCGAATCAACCTGTACGCGTCATGCGTGACGCGAGATGTACCAGATTACAAGGCTCTCGATCGGCTCGTCGAGCACTGCACCGCCTGCACTGTCCATGATGGATGCGATCTGCATCTTGCATCTGGTCCCTGTTCGCGTCGAGGAACAACGACGGTTTGTCTTATTTAATCATACCAGATTCAATCCCGTAGACTCATGCTTTCCTTGGAAGACAAAGAAAATTGGATACGTTTCTTCATTATTGATTAATAGATCAATTTGTTTTCTATATGCTTGTCACAATTTGATCTATTCTTTACCGATCAATTACTGCAGCTCCGTTGGAGTGCCGTCCGCCCTGGACGACACAATCGAAAGGCGATGGTGTGGATCAATGGCCGTTCTGACGTCGATCACGATTCAGGACGTGTGGAAACAATCCCATGTCATCACCAAACACGGTCGTCCGATCGACAAGAAGCTGTGCATTTGTGCAAGGATCGATCCTTGCGTTGCCTGCTTGTCACTGATGTACCCACCTTGGACGGAGGCCTGGACGTGGTGGTTATTCCTCTGGATCTGGTTGTTTTTCAGATCGTACGTGTAAGTGGTTATTATTATATCACTTTTGTTTTATTGCTATTAATCACGGATTGGTCTATTGATTGACATGTTGATAATTTTTTTTTTATAAATCATGTGTGAGCTTGGCATGATTTGTCAATCATGAGGGCGCTCCTACGAGGCTAGATGATGGCCGATTGCCGTTGTCGCTGGCGACGCTTCAACAAATTCAACAACAAGCAAGCAAGGTCAAAGGGCGTGTTATCATTCCTGTGGCCAAGTCATCGAGCAGGCAGGTCATGGCTTTGCCTATATGCCCTAAGCGGCATGAATTTTTCCACAACAATAAATGTACCACGGTTTGTCGTTCAGTCTATTCTCTATTTATATTCTACTAGATTTATTATATTATAAATCCTGTAGATTTTAATATTTCTAGTAGATCATCTGAAGTGTACTAGTAGATTTTTTCATATAACACCTGATGTTTTCTACTAGTACTGGTACTTTTTGTTATTAAACTGTGTTGCCATGCATGTGTGCTCTTCTAGATCAATCCTGAAGATTACACACACACACACACACACACACACATATATATATATATATATATATATATATATATATATATATATATATATATATATATATATATATATATATATATATATATATATATATATATATATATATATATATATATATATATATATATATATATATATATATATATATATGCTAGTAAATTGGTTGATTTTTTTTAAACAAGCACATTCTAAGCGTACCATTTGAACTCCAGATAGAAGTCTTTTTACGACATACCCCGCAATTGGCCTGGAAGGCATATTGGACCATACCGCTATAGTGCAACCACAACACTTCAAGTTAGACACAACATGTGCGACGCCTGAAGTTGTCGTCGTTCATCTTGTACGCTATCTGTATAACATCACTATGCTCATATTATGGTTTAATGCAAGCAATTCATCGTGGTGTGGACATTGTTGTGACTGTGAATGATACATTTAGACCTAGATGGTTGTACCCTCATATACTGCTCACCACCAGAAGTGGAAGCAAGGCTAGTCACACTTGCGTGTATGGTGCATTTGTTTGCTATTAAGAAAACCTGAAGTTAAATATAATAGCATTTTTTTGTGGTGGTTGTGTATTATCTGGATATTTATGATCTTCCATATGTTATTGAATGAGATTGATTGAGCTTATGGAAGTTTTATATTGGCTTTATGATTTCCTTGCATTGTTTGTGTATAAATATTATATGGGATAGTAATCCTGATCTATTACCTAGGGATAATATACCTAAACATGCTTGGAAATTTCTGGAAAATAAATGAAACATATATGGCTATTATAAATTTTTCTTTACCTCTCTCTAGCGCCCTCCCTAATGCTTTGGTTTATTTTACCTAAAGAAAGCCATCGCATGATACTTATTGGTATATCATACACCTGAATTTGGGATTTATTTGTAACACCCCATGAGGGGGAGATAATACCTTTCCTCGGTATATTTTTTAAAAATATTATAATATCATGTCAACACAAGATCAGAAGTCAATGTGTTGGTTCCTATCTCTCTGCTACGGAACAAGCATCGAGTATCATGATAATCGAGGATTGTTTCCCCTTGGCAACATGAAGTTGCTATAAAGAATATGAAACAAATTAATATTCTCAGGATATTTTCCCTGTTAGTGCGAAAGCATGATACTTCTTCCTGAAGAACATCGTTTGTCCTTTCTTGGACTAGTGAAGCCCTGCAGTGCATATCAGAACTCAAAATTATAGATACTCATAGTCATTGAAATGACATTGGGAATGCGGGAAACTATTGCATTGTCTAAGTCTAATAATATAGATGGAATTATTACTCTATGCAACAATATACTGGCTAGTAGCCCTGCCTATATCACACCTCCTATAATTTATTGAGTTCTACCAGTAAACTACTAGAAGATGGTAAGCGGGCAAGAAATATAAATCCCATGTTACAACAAAGTTAGAAGCTAGTTTTGATATTACCTGTTATAGTAGTTATCCTAGTCTTTGAAAAGCCACATGGATGTTGAAAACTACATATGTTCATTACATGTAACTTTGAATATTGCGCTATCAATTAAGAGTCTATCCCAGAAGGATATTGGTCATCGTTGCTCTTGCCAAGCAACTTTCTCTTTGTCTAAGTCAATGAAAATAATATTTCCCAGATAAATGAAATTCTTGGCCTCATCTGTTCTATCTGAAAGCTTCCTTTTATGCTAAACAATGAATTGATTCAATTCATGCTTTATATAGAACATGAGGTATGTTGCAATAAATAAAATGACTCATTTTTTCTCTATGGTATGAGTAATTGGGTCAAATTTTGGGCAATAAACAAAAGAGCTGGACTATGAATAACTCTGCATCCAATTTTTATGCTGGGCAACCATGGCTAAATGTCATATTCTTGCTATTATCTTTGTGCACACCTAATATTAACGCGCCTGAAAGCGTCATGCCATCATTAATTGTCCTTTATCATGCATATGACCTAGAAGATCAATAGATGTAATGGACATATTGATTGTCAATTATATACAACAACCGGTGAGCATTAGCCCCTGAAGAATTGATATGGCTAAATTACGGGTTACATTAGTAACTAAAGGTGGTAAGTCTAGAAGACTGCATATTTATTTGTTTGAAGCAAGAACTTGCAGAGCAATAGTTTATAATTAACCAGAAGTTATGGGCTCAACAAGAAGTTGAGGATATATAGTCCTCCTATAGAAGGAAATACATGCGGTATTCATGCAACTGCATTAATAAAGTCCGAGCTCACTGCATATATAAAAATAGTAATATATATACCCCCAAGTAAAGTGCATAATATTTCCTAAATGAAAACACCACTCAAGCATACATATACACCACTAGAAGTTGGTGAATGGGGATTTTTCAGTATGTTATTAAATATCTCCGCATTAGGGGGAGATAATGCCCATTTTGTGAAATGCCTTGATATTTATGAATTAAAACGCATGAATCTAAACTAAACTAGTTGTTTAGTTATACTCCTCTATTGTATAGTATGGAGTTATGCCAGATAACTATTTGTATTGATGAGGAGCAACTAGATTGGTTAAAGTCCAAATGAATGCTTCTACCTGATGTAGATGTGGATATACCCGGGATTAATTTCATATCCATTTGACTTTGGCATTTTGATCAAATATGTGGGGACGCCTGCAAATAAGATCTAATAGCCTAAGTCACAAGCATATGCTCATGAAGCAATCTCACGTTGTATGTGATAAAACTCCTCTCAAACTCCTGTAGAGAAATCACCATGCTGGTGAGTTACCTCATGATGAGGTTCATCCTGGAGATGAAATCCTAGCAATGCGCGCATACTACAAAGCTAGGACTACGGAACAATAATGGATGTATCTTTTTGGGAAATAACGAAGATCAATATCAAGTAGGAAAAAATGTGTCGACACTCATTTACCTCTACAATTGCTGATGTGTCTCTTTTGTGAGAACCCGGATCCGGAATAAAGTTCATGGCAAGAGTGCTTGAAGCTCTCATATCGGGTCGAATGAAATATGCAATTGAGGTTGAGCCAAAAATCGCTAAGTGAATATCCTGAACTTGATGTTCGGATAATTATGGGTCATTATTGAAATAATGGGTGGTGAAAAGCGATGGTTCAAAAGGTCTGAATAGAGACCAGTTCCAACATAAGTTTTATAAAATATGTTCCACTGTATAATAATCTGGCTAATGGCATGAATTAAATATGCAGTTATGGAATTCTGAAAATCCATGAAGAGCAACATAAAAAAATCTCATACCAATTTTATCTTTTGGAGAATGATCTCCCTATAAAATAACAACTCCCTGAAGGATTTTCCTAGAAGCAAGATATAGTTATGTCTAAATGCACCAAAGTGAATTACTTGTAAGGAAGACCCATGTAAAACCCGAGAGATAAGAATGAAAAGAGGATATAAAATTAATAAAAGTATACCATATAAGCACATGTGCAGTCCATGAGCTTTTCCTATGGGTTTGTGTATATATATACTTGTGATAGAATGCATTCTCCACCTGAAGATTTGGAATTAAAGTATTCTCTGAAAACCGATATGATAAATTTGGTGCTACTAGTGAGATTTACCCCATCGCGCTAGTTTTAGAGACTTATGACTTACTATATGTAATTAAAGATTCTTGAAGAATCTATAGTCAATCCCAGAAGGAGTCACGACTATTATGAATAGAGAAGATCATAATTTTATCAAGAATAATGATTATCGGTCACATATCAAAGATGTGTGTCATTGTAACTTTGAAGTGCATAAAATGCATCCTGATATATGTATGCTAAAATATAATAATTTCGATCGTATTATTCTATATCTCAAGTTTCCTGAAGAATAGTGAGATGGATGTCACGAAGACTAAATATTGTGAAAATCTTATAATCTTGCTTGCACTATCTATGTGTAATGGTTAATACCATAAGAGTGAATGACTTCAACTAATGCTGTCATTAGGGGGAGTATTGAATGTCATTCACGAGGCTTTCGAGGTCTCAAATAATACCTAGAAGGTGTTATACTAAATTTTGTGAGATTATTGTTTATGTAGTATTTTTACTTCACAAGTTCCAGAAGTAACATGGGTCAAGATTATAAAATAATCCTTGTAATATATGTGATATATTTGTTAAGTCTCTATGTGCATATCTTGTTGTACAAAGCGTTCTTGTCATAGTGGGACAATTCTGAAAGGTACTGGGGAGAATTTCCCATATATTAGCTCTTGACCAGAATTCTAGAGAATTCAAAATGGTATGATCCAGAAGGTCACAATTTGTCTTGAAGACATATGTTACTCTTTTTTCCTTGATGAGTTTTTCTGAAGTTTCTCATATAAGGTTTTTAACGAGACAACAATGTGCAAATGCATCGAATGAAATAATGTACTCTTTCTCCGTATTTTTCCCAATGGGTTTTTGGAGTTTTAACGAGGCATGTATTTATTATGGTATTCGTCCAAGGGGGAGTGTTAAGAATTCCTCAATTAGAGGAATTGATGGGCTCATACCATATGGGCCTTGGAGGTACCATATATGCCCTGAAGGCTACGTCTATATAAAAGGGACTACATGTATACCTAGAATGACTAATGAAGAGATGACTCCCCTCATATATCTATGTCTCTTATGAATTGGGCAAGGGAGACGAGATCCATTTACAACTTCTACACGTCTCTTTCTTGGATCGGAAACGGTTATATAGGCCGATTCCTAACAGCCTTGACGGCCCTCGATCGTTGGCCGTATGAAACTCTTACCAGAAGCCGACGGTGATTTCGTAAGAAGAATTCTTTTTTTGCCCCAGAGTCCGAACTCCTTCCATGAAACCGACGTTGACGGCTTATATATAATCCCTGCTGTAGAGAAACAATGCGATCTCGATCTTCTTCTCAATCGTCTTCTCACGAATCCCGATCTCGATCTTGATTTCTCACGATGAAGCGGCGGCGCGACACGGAAACCCCAACAAGCCCTATGGAGCCTCCCTCTTCGTCGTCATCGGCAGCCGCCGGCCCACGCTGGGTGATGCTACACTGCTACGGCTGCGGTGCCCCCTGGGACGACACCCCCCGCGTCGTCGCTCACGCAGAAACCGTAGCCGAGTCTTGCACCTCCACCGGCCGACGCTTCCGCGTCTCCTTGGGCCTCGCGCCGCCACCGGCGTGGTCCTACCTCTACCACGCCATGGTGGACAGCAGCGTGCCTGCTCCCGCTGCCGTCGAGAACGACGACGACACAGCCATGGTGGGCAGTGCGCCTGCTTCTGCCGTCGAGAACGACGACGACACAGCCATGGTGGGCAGCGCGCCTGCTTCCGTCGTCGAGAACGACGACGACACCGGGTTTTCCGACATCTCCCGTTCTCCGAGTATGTCACCTTCTCCCAAATCCTCCGACTTATCTAGAATAGTCGCGGCTCACGGCGACTCTGTCCTCTTCCACATGACGACGAACGACGGAGCATTCGACTACTTCTTGTACACGGCAGGCGCAGGCGGCGGCGCCTCCCGGCCGCCGCTGCTCACTCTGCTCCCCAAAAACCCTGTCCCTTATTTGCCCGAGAGCGGTAACTGGCAGGACGACGAAATTGTTAGCGCATTGAATCTGTGTGACACCGGCCTCCTGCGGCGCGGCGAGGACGAGTTCCTGGTGGCCCAGCTCGAGGTGCCGTTCGGGGAGCCACGTGACAAGGCCGAGCTCTGCGTGCTGCGTGTAGGTGGCGGTGGCGGCGGTGGCGGTGGCGGTGGATCGGAGCTCAAGAAGGCTGTACCGATAGTCCAAAACCAAGAGCATGCCGCCAGCGGCAATGTCCACGCGCTGCGGGATTGGTGGCAGCCCGTCGCGGTCATCCCTGTCGGAGACCGGTACCTGTGCTGGCTCAACTACCTCACCGGCTTCCTTGTGTGTGACATGGCGGCGGACAAGGCGAGCCCTCTCAAGATACGTTACGTCCCGCTGCCGGCCGACCTTGTCGACGACGAGCAGGCCATCGAGAAATACAACAGGAACAATAACAAGATGAAGCATTGCCGGAACATGTGCGCCGCTGGCACCAGCGCTGTGAGGCTCGTGAGCGTCGATTCCCGCTGCTGCTGCGGTTGCCGGGTCCATGGCTCGAGCGTGTGCAAGCGGTCCCGCTTCGCCTTCACGGTGACCATGTGGACACTCGAACTGAGGACGACGGCGATGGAGGAGCCGATGAGGTGGGTTCCGGACGGAGTGCTGGACTGCGATGAGCTCTGGGCGCTGCCAGAGTATGGGAGGCTCAGCCTCCCGCACGTGCCACTGGAGTACCCGGTCGTGAGCTCCGACGACCCTGACGTCGTGTGCTTCAGGCTCCGCAACGACTACTCTTGCTACCGTGGTGAGGAGCACAGGAAGGATTGGCTGCTCGAGGTCGACACAAAGAGGAAGAGGCTGCGATCCGTCCTCCCCACAACCATATCTCATTGGAAAAGAGACTATGATAATATTCAGGCAAAATTTCAGTACTAGCTAGAATGCTGAACATATATATCATGTATTTGTTCATGAAAAAAATAAATAAATGGAGTAAGAAATCTCGGCTGCCTTGGTCTCACTGACCACATTATGTGTCACTAATTAATAAGCAACTTTTAGTATACAAATTCCTTTTATTATTCATGTACTGTTTTCTTGTATCTATATATATCTATATTTGTTTTTTAATATTAAAGAGGCAAACTTTCTCTCCATTCATTTTTGTCCACTTTCCCCTCACGATTCGGGCAGCTCTTCGTGCCTCGTATATATACGAGTTATGAGCTATGTTGTCGTATGTGAATCAAACTCATAAACCGTGCTCGTATTTTTTTTTAGATAATGCTTCTTCTATTAAAAGATAAAATCTCACCAATTATTTAAAAGTTTTGCCAACGGGCTCAAAGTACTGAATGCACCACACTTGTGCATCAAACACCAGCGGAAACCATAATTGAAATAAAGTTCTTGAACTAAACATGAATATGTTTATAAGACGCCTATCCATTGGAACTAAAAAATTGCAACGCTGATACTTCTAGGGATTGTCCAACTTGGAGTAGTTGAGCCCGTTGATCATCATGGCGTTGCAGACTTGCCATTGCCTGAGCCAATGAGTTCCTCTGAAGAGCACCTGTAAGAAAGTTTTCGGTCTACATCTATCAAAAACCACTTCATTCATTGTTAACCAAATTGCCCATAAAAGTACAGCAGCTGCAGTTAATAACAATAAATTATATTTTTTGCTTTTAGTTTTTGACCAACAAATCCCCCATATTTAAAGGAGGTGATAAACCAAACAGTATGTGTATAGCACGCCACAGAAATTTGACATAAGCGCAATCGAAAAAGAGATGGTCTATTGTTTCAGGACGATGACAAAAACAACATATTTGTCTCCTGTCCAATGACGCCTAAGTAAATTATCCTTAGTTAAAACCACCGCTTTTTTCAAGTACCACAGAAAAATTTTAATTTTTATTGGTATTTTAATTTGCCAAATGTCTTGTGACACTCTAACCCCATTGTTAATCAACGCAGCATACATGAATTTGACCGTATAAGTACCAGATACATTTAAGTTCCACACAAAGACATCCCTTTCCTCCGACAAGTTAATATCATGTACAAATGCAACAATTCTATGCCAGGCATTTAGTTTTGCCCCTACTAAATTTCTTCGGAAAGAAATATTATAGGGCACGCTCCTAAGAACTTGCGCTACTGAATCTTGTTTGCCTCTGACTATATTAAACAACAAAGGAAATTTGTCTTTAAGTGGCTTGTTTCCCAACCAAGTGTCATACCAGAACCTGGTTTGGGTCCCATCCTTAATCCTGAATGAGCCAAATTCCATAAAAGACTCTCTAACGTTCATTAAACTCCGTTGGTTTCCTGACACTAGACAAATTGCATGTACCCCGATGCTATGGATTTCAAATCCGATATGTGTTCGATCAGTTGCCACGGACAAGCAGCTTCCAACTGGCGGCTGTGCATGCCATCATCCAAGGATTCGACGTCGCACAAGAATCACGTGCGCTCTCCGCGGGCGAACAGGACCTGCACTGTGAGCTCAAGGCACATGTCCTAGGCCTTGCTTCTTTGCCTAGGACCATGGCACGACAGCGCACCCGCACACAGCAGTTGCGTGATGGGGACGCTTGCACCAAGTTTTTCCACCTCCAAGCGTGCCACCGCCGTCGGAAGAACTACATGCTTGCTATTGCTCACGAGGGGCACCCGTTCACGGAGGACGAGGCTAAGGAGGAGGTTGTCTATGGCTACCTCAACGCAATCCTCGGGACGACATTCATCCGCACGCACCGGATCAACCAGGCTAAGCTCTAGCTGCTGCGACTGGACCTTGCCGCTCTCGCCGCACCTTACTCTGCCGATGAGATTGCGAGGGCGGTCGCCGTCGGATCGTGCCCCCGGTCCTGACGGGTTCGGTGCGGGCTTCCTGAAGGCTGCTTGGTCGATTAATGGGGCTGACATTGTATGCGCTTTCCATGCGCTGTGGGAGCTGGACTTCAGGTTCTTCGACTGCATCAACGAGGCCGTTATGGCCCTCCGAGACTACCGCCCCATCAGCTTGATCCACACTATGGACAAACTATTCGCAAAGACGCTCGCCTTATGCCTGCAACTACACATGCCTGAGCTCATCAAGATCAACTAGACTGCATTTATCAGGGGGCGCCAGATCCACGAGAACTTCCGCGCAATACAGCAAGCATGTTGCTGGCTGCACGGCCGGTGCATGCCCATGGTTCTCCTCAAGGTGGACTTGGCCAAGGCGTTCGACACGGTTTGCTAGTCGTTCCTGCTGGAAGTCATGGAGCATGTGGGTTTCCCATGTCGCTGGCGTGAGTGGATCTCCTTCATGTTGTCCACTGCAATGACCAAGGTCATGATCAACGGTCGCCTGGGTCGCCGCATCTACCATGCACACGCGGTTGCACCAGGGGATCCTCTGTCGCCGTCCCTCTTCATCATCGTCATGGAGGTCCTCAGCGCCCTCATTGCCGAGACGGACCAGCGCGGACAACTCCACCCACTGCCTGGGAATGCCATCATGTACCGGACATCCATCTACGCCAACGACCTCGTGGTCTTTCTTGCCCCACGCCAGTTGGACTTCACCTGTATTGGAAGGATTCTAGCGCTTTTTGCGGGAGCTTCCGGACTCGCCACCAACATTGAATAGTGCTCCATCACGCCAATTCGCTGCTCCCAAGAGGACATTGCAGCAGTCCTGGAGGTCTTCCTTTGCCGTGTGATTGACTTCCCTTGCCGCTGTCCATCTCCAGGCTCAGCCGCATGTTGGCAGTCCTTAACTCAGATTTATATCCGCCAACTATAGGTCATTATGGGGGAAATAAATATTTTATGTCACATATATCTTTACCATTGACCTAGTTCCACCTGTGCTTGGAAAAAATATTGTTTTGCAGAATATATACCAAGTGCAGGAATTTTCGGAATAAAAAGGCACTTTCCGGAAGGCGTAAAATGGCAAAGGAGACAAGGTAGCCCACCTCGGGGTCGATGCGGGCCAAATTACCAGTAAAAGTGCGGCCCAGAGGACGGCCCGGGCCCACACGCCAAAGGCGGTCAGGGGGCGGCGCCACCCAAGCGCGGGCGCGCCTGGGGCGCGGCCGCGCCAGCCCTGGCGCCAGGTGGGCCCGGCCAAAGGCAGTTGCCTCCTTCCATTTGGGGCAAGACGATTCCGCTGGTTATTTTACCTCCATGCCCCTGAGCCGCCTCCAGTGCCCTATAAATGAAGAGGAGAGGCCCCCCACCTTCACACACACCATTTGGAGCCATCTCTACACTTCTCACTTGTTCATTAGTCTTAGCATTAGTCCTTTGGAGCTAGGCAAAGCTACTTGGAGAGCTTGTCTCCAGGAAGAAAAGCTACACTCTTGGTATAAATCTATGGAGCGTTCTTCCTTAGTCAAGTTCTCATTACATTTATATAGTCGTGCATATGAACTAGAGTATAGTCTAGTACACGATATATTCTATGATCAAGAACTAGGCCATAGTTCTTGTGAGAGTTGTTCATCGTGTTCTACATTGTTCTTCATCGTTCATATGTTTTACTTGTTTAGATTAGAGTGTAGAAGAGGAATAGCGGTTCGATGTGCCTTCAGGGTTGCCTATGTTCTAGCTCATCCATCCGTAGGGTGGGAGTCCTGGGGGGACGTAGGTAGCTCCTTAGTATGCGGACGTGGTGTCTGGGTGCGAGGGAACCTTCAGATATGTCGGCATGCCACGGTTGAGGTGGTAGGCGGCAGGTGGTGACAGCCCTGTCCGTCCCTTGTAATCCTCCACGTTCGCATGTTGAGTAGGAGTTCGTAAATGCCGCCATCGACTGGCAGACCAGTTGCCGCGGTCTCCCCATATTCCTAATCTATAGTCGAGTCTTGACTTGTATAACATGTGAAATTAACTGTTCTAGCATTGACTATATAGGACCTGCCTGCTCCGCGTAGATTATTCTTTATTCTTTATTTTATCTTTATTCCTTTGAGGTTGCTCTAAGTGTGTGTCCACTATCCAAACTACCGTATGCTTACCCCTGTATAGCACATTGGTCGGTTTCTCCTCATGCTAGATATCATATTCGTACCCATGCTAGAATACTTAACTAACCCATGCCTTCCTTTGGGAAATTATAAATAACGATACCCTGAATACTTCCGAGTGAAATGCTGCGACGATAG
This sequence comes from Themeda triandra, assembly GCA_018135685.1. Lineage (NCBI taxonomy): Eukaryota > Viridiplantae > Streptophyta > Magnoliopsida > Poales > Poaceae > Themeda > Themeda triandra. The sequence continues at coordinate 456,383 of JAENPR010000324.1, read as the reverse complement.
ATCCGTGCGCTTGCGGATATTTATCTACTGGCAACACTCGCTTAGTTGCTAGGACCAGTTTCTAGTAATTATGCCGAGTAAAGCCATTTAGCGTTTCTGGCGCTATTATCAGAATTAGGCTCTAAGTCTACTTTGGTAATCGCGCTATGAAATGCCAACAAGCATTTCTGGCGCCGTTGCCGGGGAAGGCATGGAAGTTAAGGATCTAGCAGCATGGATATGCATATGATATATAAAATGAGAAACGACAATGTCTATACAGGCTAACTTTTATGTTTTCTCCTGTCGTGGATGAAAACAGGATAGTGCATGACCGGTTTCTCTCTGCCGGAAAATTACATCTCAAATCCAGAAGCACTCCTAAGGAGGAAGAGGACTCGTGCCCTTTCCTCTTCTGCTCCACCGACAGATAAACCAGTCACCACCGCACCTACTACGCCGCACTCCATGGACAAGTCCCTGCGCGAGTTCTCCGTCCCCAATGTTGCCAACGTGCCCACTGGGCCCGCTGTCAACTTGGGAGACAAGAACTTCGAGCTCAGGACTGGGCTCATTACCATGGTGCAGGCAAGTTCATTCTGTGGACTGCATAGTGAGGACGCCAACGCCCATCTTCAGCGTTTCTTGGAGATATGCGACACCATCGTCATCAAAGATGTCGCACCTGATGCAATCAGGCTCAGGCTCTTCCCTTTCTCCCTAGTGGGAAAGGCGAAAACCTGGTTCTACAAGGACAAGGCCGTTGTTGACACATGGAGCAAGTGCTCCACCGCGTTCCTCGCTAAGTTCTTTCCCATGGGCAAAACCAATGCCCTGCGGGGAAGAATCGCCAACTTCCAGCAGAATTCACTGGAACCCATCCCTGAGGCATGGGAGAGGCTCCAGGAGTACATCCAGGAATGCCCTCACCATGGGATGGAAAGTTGGCTGGTGCTCCGGAACTTCTACAATGGGTTAACACCCATGTCGTAGGGGCACCTGGACGCTGCAGCTGGCGGCGCCTTTCTATCGTTAACTATTGACATTGCTACGGCACTGATCAACAAAATGGTAGAAAACCAAGCTTGGGGGGAGGACCGCGCTCCCACCAAGAGACAAAAAGGCATGAATACCGTGAAGGAGGCGGATATGCTTGCCGCAAAAATAGACCTACTCCTGAAGAAGATTGACGGTGGTGCCATCAATGATGCATCCGGCACCGTCAACGCCATGGACGCTCGCATGACGTGTGAGGTCTGTGGTGAAGCTGGACACTCGGGGAATGACTGCCCCGAGACCCGTGAAGAGGCCGCCTACCTCAACAATGGGTTTCGCCAGTAGCAAGGAGGAGGGAATGGCTGGAATAACCAGTCCCGTCCTCCATTCCAAGGTAATTCAAATTATACCTCCGGGTTTAATTCGAATCAACCTTCATTGAAGGACCTGGTTTACGGCCAAGCCAAGATCAATGAAAATCTCACCAAAAAGATGATCCAAAATGACAAGATCTTGGAGAATATGAATAACAAGATAGAGGGCCTATAATCAGCGGTCAAGAACCAGCTAAGCTTCAACAAGATGATAGAGACCCAGCTCGCCCAGATTGCCGCAGCGATCCCGACAAACGCTGACACGAGCAGGATTCCGGGGCAACTCGAGGTCCCGCCCGAGTCAGTAAACATGGTCGCGACAGGGTTTGGTCACCCCTGTTAAGCCAAGCAAGCTTGGGGGAAAAAATAAGAGCACCGACAAAAGCAGGTCGGTAAGTACTTTCTTGCTACTCGAAAAAAAAGAGAAAGAGAAAGAGAGAGAGAGTAGATGAAAAAAAGAGAATAAAATAAAACTTCTTCTCTGAAGAAAAAGAGAGAAGATTTTATTTTAGAAAAAAAAATATTTTTTGAATGGCCGGGGCAAAATCACCAACAGCTAGCGCCAAGGGCTAGCCGTTGGCGCCCAACGGCCGAAACCGGGCAGCAGCGGGGCCCACCTGGGCGCGCGCGCCCGAGGCGCGGCCGCGCCAGGCCTGCCAAGGTGGGGCCCACGCCGGCGCCCAACGGCTCCTAGCCGTTGCCCCTCACCTTTGATGCTGGTTATTTCAGCTATAAAAGGAGGGGGTGGCCAGGGGGAGCAACCACCTCCCATTTCTCACACTCTCACTCTCTTCCACCTCCACTCCCCACACAACAAGCTTACACAACCAATTTTTGAGCAAGAGAGCAAAAGTTGGAGCTAGTCTCGGGTGTGGAAAATCAACCTCCACCAGTTCTTTCGCACTCGAGAGCTAGCCACCGGCGTAGTCCGCCATGAGCGACTACAGTTCGTGGGGGTACGGTGAGGCCTCGAGCACTTACCAAGGTGCCCCCTACGAGCCCGACGTGGCCGAGAAGGCGGCGCCCACAACCCCCGAGCCCGAGGGGATCTACGAGGTCGATGCCCCGTACCTCGACTTGGAGGGAGAGCAGGAGCTGCAGAGGTACCATCGCCTCAAGGATCGGCTCTTCAACCACACGATGATCTACGACGCCAACCTCATCGAGAAAATAGGTATGGACACCGACTTCGACACCGTTTGGAAGGCGGTTGGTTGGGAAAACTTCGAGCCCATCGATGAGCAAGGTTCGCGTCTCTTGACCATCCAGTTTCTTTGCACACTTGATTATGATGATGAGCGTATTTTCTTCCGGTTGTTTGGTACGGATTATTCTCTTACTTGGGGGAGCTCGATCATCATCTAGGCTTTCACTATAAGTGTGCACTTAAGCTAGATGCATCCATCCCTGGTTTTGATCGCAATGCTTTTTGGGAGAAGATTTCGGGTAGGGTAGAAGTTGGACCTTTCAAACCCCTGAACACTCAGATCCAACACCCTACCCTTAGACTCATGCATCGCTGGATTTCCATGACTTTGTTTCCCGCCGGGCGGGACTAGATGGGTGCATTCTCGTAGAACTTAAGCTTCTCTATGCCATAGTTCACAAGTTCGAGGTCGCTCCTGTAAAGGAGATGTGCCTCCACTGGCTAGATATGGTTAAGAAGTCTTATGCTATCGATTGCACCTCTCTTGTTACTCGCATTGCCAATGCCGTAGGAGCACTAGATGGTAATGATGTTGAGTACATTCCCCTCGATCGGCCGATTTGTGATTTGCGTGCCCTAACCCAAGGACACACTTTGAAGGCCGATGGGAAAGATCGTACGTATCTGTTTCTTCTTTGCCGGTTATGTAAATAAGATTCGGTTACCTAACCCGAATCTCTATTTATATAACTGTGATGTGCTCACCTTTGATTTGAAGACTACAGAAGAAGCACGCAGGGAAGAACAGATCCCGAGAGCCACTAGAGGAGGAGCTGAGGCTTATGCACAGCCTGACTCCCCTGCTCAGCCAGACACTCCTGTACAGCCTCCCCAGCAGTTTGGTTATGGTGGATGGGAGGCCTACCAGGGCTACGCAGGCTACTCGGGGTGGGAGCAGTACCCCCAGCCGGCACAGACTGCTGAGAGGGCATGGTCCGAGGCAGGGACCGACGAGTGGGAGCGACAGAGGCAGTACACTGTCGACTCACCACCACCAGAGCAGGAGCCGACGTTGGCCTCAGTCAACGCCCGCATTGGACAGCTGCAGATCCAGACGAACGACATTAGGAACACCCTGGGTGGCTTCATGCAGTCGACGACCCAGTGGCAGCAGTAGTACGGGCAGAGGTTCGACGCTCTTGCCGAGAGCCTCCGCATCCAGCAGGAGGAGAAGAGGGCCGATTGGAGGTCTCAGGGATACAACCCTGGGCCATGAGCTTCAGGATAAGCTTGGGGGAGGACCCCCATTGAGGTACCTGCATTGCATATTTAATTTCTAGTAATTTAATTTTTATTTTAGCATGTTTAAATTCAAGTCTTGCATGGAAAAAATTCAAAAAAAATATTTATTTTTATAATTCCATTCCATATATGTGCTATGAAATGTTTAGTTCCACCCATGTTGAAATGATTGGTTGCTCTTTTTATGTCTCGTTTGTACTTGTCTAGAATAGAGTTTTCTCTAATATTTGGGTTTATTGGCTTTACATTATCATGCTCTAGAAACTTGATTTAGTGGGTTGCATACAATTACTCTCATCTAGGTTATTGCGCGATATGATATAGTGACTTAGACCACAGCAATGAAACGTCCCTTTGAGAAAACCTGACGTCTGGAGTCTTTGTTTCAAAATTTTCAAAAACAATAGTTCCTCAGTGATCGCGGAATACCCACTAGAGCCATATGATCTATCTATAGAATAAGAACCTTCATACGCTGCTTGTTCGTACATTGAGTTCGGTCGGATTATTACCGACGTGAGATTATGACTCTACACCCATGATTGAGATCCACTTGCACCCACCAAATAAAGCCAACTCTTACACTGAGAGTTGCGCACAACATGCACCCTTCACCATCCGCCGGCTCTTACGCTGAGAGTTGCGCACCATTTTTTCCACCAAATAAAAATGCCGACCCTTACCCTGAGGATCGCGCACCCCTCTTATGTAGTTTGAAAAAATTCTCCATGCATTTGTTCATCATGACATCTCTCTCCACCTCATCCTATCCATCAATAAAGTTTGGGCTATGTTCTTAGTCAGAAAAAAAAGAGAGAGAAAAAGAGGTAAAAAAAGGAGAGAGAGGAAAAGAAAAAAGAAGAAGAGATTGTTATAGTTAGATTTATCACTCTTATAGGCAAACGGGAAAAGTCTAAGATCCCCGTTAAAAAAAATGAGAGAATAAATTTAGTTGTTCTTTGAAAGCCCATCATTTCCTTCATCTCATTCATCAATCAAAGAGAGCATGTCATGATGCATGGAGACACAAAAATACCACAAAAATTAGGACTCATCTTTCATTCCATCCACACACTTGCACATCTCAATCAAAGTGTATAGCTTAATCTCCGTAAGGTTCAATCCTTGACCTTACAACATATGTGATACAAGTATGCCCACTTACATACCTACCCAAAACTCCACTCTCAGCTTTAGTGGTAGGAAGAAGGCAATCTGAAAATGCCTTTGGTGAGGTTACTATACACTTTTGAGCGATCGAGTGGGTCATTTGAGGAACTTGGTTTATTTATAAAAACTTACAAAACCTCCTGACTAAAAGTTGATCTTGGGACGAATGAAAAGCACCGGTCTTTGGAACTGTTCTATTTCGCAATCGCCCAAGACTTGAGAAAATTAGAAGCCCCACTCCATCAGGAATCATAGAGTAGATACAATTGCCGATTTATCCAAATAGCAGTAGAACGCTCTCTTTTAGCTTGTACGCTTGAGATATAATCGGCATCGTAGCAACCCCTGATCAACAACCCAAAGCAAAGACTTGCTCGGGACGAGCAAGGGGTAAGCTTGGGGGATCTTGTTGGCGGTTCTTAACTCAGATTTATACCCGCCAACTATAGGTCATTATGGGGGAAATAAATATTTTATGTCACATATATCTTTACCATTGACCTAGTTCCACCTGTGCTTGGAGAAAATATTGTTTTGCAGAATATATACCAAGTGCAGGAATTTTCAGAATAAAAAGGCTCTTTCCGGAAGGCGTAAAATGGCAAAGGAGACAAGGTAGCCCACCTCGGGGTCGATGTGGGCCAAATTACCAGTAAAAGTGCGGCCCAGAGGATGGCCCGGGCCCGCACGCCAAAGGCGGTCAGGGGGGCGGCGCCACCCAGGCGCGGCCGCGCCAGCCCTGGCGCCAGGTGGGCCCGGCCAAAGGCGGTTGCCTCCTTCCATCTGGGGCATGACGGTTCCGCTGGTTATTTTACCTCCATGCCCCTGAACCGCCTCCAGTGCCCTATAAATGAAGAGGAGAGGCCCCCCACCTTCTCACACACCATTTGGAGCCATCTCTACACTTCTCACTTGTTCATTAGTCTTAGCATTAGTCCTTTGGAGCTAGGCAAAGCTACTTGGAGAGCTTGTCTCCAGGAAGAAAAGCTACACTCTTGGTATAAATCTATGGAGCGTTCTTCCTTAGTCAAGTTCTCATTACATTTATATAGTCGTGCATATGAACTAGAGTATAGTCTAGTACACGATATATTCTATGATCAAGGACTAGGCCATAGTTCTTGTGAGAGTTGTTCATCGTGTTCTACATTGTTCTTCATCGTTCATATGTTTTACTTGTTTAGATTAGAGTGTAGAAGAGGAATAGCGGTTCGATGTGCCTTCGGGCTTGCCTATGTTCTGGCTCGTCCATCCGTAGGGTGGGAGTCCTGGGGGGACGTAGGTAGCTCCTTAGTATGCGGACGTGGGTTCTGGGTGCGAGGGAACCTTCGGATATGTCGGCATGCCACGGTTGAGGTGGTAGGCGGCAGGTGGTTACAGCCCTGTCCGTCCCTTGTAATCCCCCACGTTTGCATGTTGAGTAGGAGTTCGTAAATGCCGCCATCGACTGGCAGACCAGTTGCCGCGGTCTCCCCATATTCCTAATCTATTGTCGAGTCTTGACTTGTATAACATGTGAAATTAACTGTTCTAGCATTGACTATATAGGACCTGCCTGCTCCGCGTAGATTATTCTTTATTCTTTATTTTATCTTTATTCCTTTGAGGTTGCTCTAAGTGTGTGTCCACTATCCAAACTACCGTATGCTTACCCCTGTATAGCACATTGGTCAGTTTCTCCTCATGCTAGATATCATATTCATACCCATGCTAGAATACTTGACTACCCCATGCCTTCCTTTGGAAAATTATAAATAACGATACCCTGAATACTTCCGGGTGAAATGCTGCGACGATAGATCCGTGCGCTTGCGGATATTTATCTACTAGGATGTGATCTATCTCTGGCAACACTCGCGTAGTTGCTAGAACCAGTTTCTAGTAATTATGCCGAGTAAAGCCATTTAGCGTTTCTGGCGTTGTTATCAGAATTAGGCTCTAAGTCTATTTTGGTAATCGCGCTAAGAAATGCCAACACCGCACGCATGAGCGGGGCATCATCGACTCGGTGGCGGCAAGGATCCCTGCCTGGAAGAGCGACCTCATGACCTTGGCTGGGAGGACAACGCTCGCTAAGACCACCCGCTCGACGATCTCGGTGCATGTTTCCATCTGTTGTACCCTGTTCCCCTGGGCTATCACTGAGATTGACAGGCGGCGCCGGCGTTCGTGTGGGCTGGTACGTCCAGTGTGGGCGTCGGGGGATCCTGCTGCGTGGCATGGCTGGCGGCTTGTTCCCCTCGATACTTGGGTGGCCTCGGGCTGCCAGATCTTCGCATCCTCAGCAAGCGCACGGACGAAGCTGCCCCTAGCTTGGGCGTTGCTCCCATGCCGGGTGGAAAAGCATGTGGCGGCCATGTTCAGCGCATCCGTCATTGTCGCGGTGGGCAATGGCGTGGGAGTTCTGTTCTAGACTGATTCCTGGCTTTCGTATGGGCCTATTCAGCGCTCCGCACCTCACGCCTTCGCCCTTGTCGGTGCACGACGAAGGCCGCGGATGGTGAGGGAGGTCGTGTACAACGATCAATGGATACATGACATCGTGGGCGTTAGGACGCAGCCAGTGATGCTTGACATTCTCCACCTCGCCAACAAGCTTGCCGAGCTCCACCTCAGCTTGGGAACGGCGGACAGGTTCATCTGGTGTTGGACCACTAGAGGTGACTACTCAAGCGCCTCCGCCTACCGAGCGTTCTTCGCAGGGACCGTTCAGCTGCATGGCACTAAGGAACTCTGGCAAGTGTGGGCACCTCCCAAGGTTAAATTCTTCTTCTGGTTGGCGCTCCATGGTAGGCTCTGGACGGCGGCGAGGAGGGCCAAGCACGTCCTTCAACCATCGGCCACCTGCGTTCTGTGCTGTCAGTTGGATAAGACGCATGACCACCTCCTCATCACCTGCGTCTTCACCAGAGGTCTGGTCCCTAACACCATGCGGCCGGTCTGCTGCACCTGGCCCCGGTGCACGACGACACTCTCATGGATTGGTGGCTGCGTGCGCGAAGCAACGTCCGAGACCTGGCAAGGAAGGGCTTCGACTCCTTCTGGTTTCCTGGGAGATCTGGAAGGAGCGCAACCTCCGGACTTTCGACGGTTTGGCCTCTACCATGGCTCATGTTCTGCAGCGCATTAGGGAGGAGATCGATTCTTGGATCACCGCCGGCTTTCACGACCTGTCGGCGCTGGTGGCCCTTGCCCACGGCTCATGTTCTCCATGCTTTCTAACTTCTGTGAGTGTGGATAATGAGCACATAAGAGATATGTAGGGCTCGACTACCCAATAGGTATTAGGTAACATCGAGATCACTAGGCGCAAGTACATTATTCTAACTCGTATAGACCATACCAGAAAGTTGAAATTCTCTAACTGTGTGATTACCGTCAGGAAAATTGAAACATCCATCAGAAAAAACGAAATCTAATTTGTCAGGGCTAGCTCAACATTGTAAATTGAAAATTGGCCTCATGGTTAACCGTTGGGGAAATTCAATTTATTTTACCTGGCGTGGAGACCGATAGGAAAACTACAAAACCGTTAGAAAATTTTAATTTTCTCTCTCGGTTAAAATCATCAACAAAACATAGGGGAAATGATTTCCTTGACAGTGTAAAACTGACACATCCGTCAAAAATACCGTCAAGGAATAACCGTAAGGGCTAGCTCAGCATTGTAATTTGAAATGACCTGATGGTTAACCATAGGGGAAATGCACTATATTGCCTGTCGGTGGAGACCGGTAAGAAAATTACAATTCCGTTAGGAAATTTTATTTTTCTCCTCGGTTAAAATCTTCAACAAAACATATACTATTATTAGGGAAAATAATTTCCTTGATAGTGTAAAACTGACAGGGATACCCTATCGCTTCAAAGAAAATTTGTTTCTCTGTCTGTGTTTGTTTTTCTCTATTGACTGTTAGCCATCAGAGAAATATATTTTTCTTATCGGTGATAATTTCCCTAACAACAGCAGACCATCAGAAGAATATTTTTCTCTGTCGGTGTTACACCACCATGAAAAATTGTCACCCACAAAAAATGACATAACGACCTTTTTATATTGTTTAAAATAAACATGTTTAATATAATATATACATAATCATTGTTTTTTTATTTGAGCATGAAGAGGCGAGAACCACTTAAAAAATAAAAGGATCGACCGAAAGCTGGTTTACATGGTGCAAATGCATCGACCCACGAGGTTGGGTGCCCCAGTAGAACATAGTCAATATAACCGTCATATACATTATTTACTTACAATGATTTCGTTCTAATATAACTTTATTTTGAATCTTGTTTAATTTTCTTATATAATATAACCATCAATAAAATACGTGAATCTTGTATATGTAAACTATTAAACTAAATTAGAGTTGCGCAAGTGAAGTAGAGATATGTAAGCAAACTTTCTGGGATTGTACAAATACCTATAAAATCAATCCTATATATCTCAGTTCATTCACGAAGAAAACTGATTGTGTAGAAGTAATCTAAAGCAGCTGAGCCACTGCTATTATTTTTTTTGGAGCTACTATTATTGTTGATTGGCGCCAAGGACAACAAGGTGTTTATAATGGGCCTTTTTATTTTATGAGAAAAGTAAAATTTAGGGCCCATACCCCACACCACTAGATCTGGACATCTGGTAGTAAAACTTATACAAAGTCTGAACCCCAATACAGTCCCTCAATCGCGATGGATCTCGATCGTGGCGGCGTTGCCATGGTATCCCAAACTCATGGGACACAACATTCTAATCCGCTGGCGGCTGTCGCCGGCGCCGACACCTCCGCCTGTCCCCGCTGGGTTCAGCTGCGGCGTTCTAGCAAACACACCGACTCCTCCATCCTAGCTCACCAACACCAATACATCCGCGGCATCATGCACGTCCACGGGCAGACGCCTCCGCGACTCCTTCCGACTCGCGCCTCCGCCAGAGATCTCCAGCTTCCACTGCTTCTGGGGAGGACGCAGGCCGGCGACCGCCACTACCAGTGACCCGTCGTCGTCGCTGCTCACGGAGGCTGGGTCTTGTAAGCGGTGATGTCGCCTTCTACATCCAATCGCCAAATTAGGGCGCCGTTGTCGACAGCGGCGCCAGACTACTTACTGTACCAGTCCTCGGCCGCCAGATGCCTGCCGTTGCTGTTGCTGCTCCCGAGTCCCGCCGGCTTTATTCCTGGGTTGGGCCATCGCCGTGGCGGGGCACCTCCGAGTAAACTGCGGGCATGCAGCATGGTCCGAGGCCGCACTGGCCTCCTGTGGCGCGGCGATGAGGACATCCTGGTGGCCCAGCTCGACGTGAAGAGAGAGGCACAGGAGGCGGCCGAGCATTGCTTGCTCCGCCTCCAACCCGGCAACGCGAGCAGTGAGTGGAAGTTGAAGACGATGTCCGTCGTCGTCTGCAACGGTGGCAAGGGCAGCGGCAGAGACGACAGCCAGCACCAAGGTGATGCTGACCCACTGTGGTGGTGGCGTACTGATGCGGCTTTGGCCGTCGGTGACTGGTTCCTGTGCTGGGTCGACTACCATCACGGCTACCTTGTCAATAACATGACAGCGGGTGACTGGATGAGTTAGTGTCAAGCTCCAGTACGCGCCGTTGCCAGTCGTACCTCCCTCGGGGAACCCACACTCCTCTCAGTCTGAATTCAGCAGGACCCTGAAGAACATATCGTTGACCCGGAACTTGGCCCCCCGCCGGTATCTGCTCGGTGAGGTTCGTCAACGTCGAGTCCCGCTGCTGCTGCGGCAGACCTGGCTGCTCCAGGTGCGACCGCTGCCGCTTCTTGTTCACCATAACGATCTGGACTCTGAGCTAAGCTCAGCATGCATGAGCCAATTGAGTGGGTAAAGGATGGCGTTCTCGACTGCGATGACCTCTGGACGCAGCCAGGCTGCACGGGCCTCCCACACGTCACCATGGAGTACCGCCGAACCCAAAGTTGTTTGCTTTGTCATCTGCACTGACTACCGCCGCTACAGCATGGACCCTGTCAACATCAAGGTATGGACCATCGAGGTTGACACGACGGGGAAGGTGCTGCCCTCCGTTGTCCCATATAACGGTAGTGTTGATCATACAAGATCTTGTTTTCCGGCTAAAATTTTGTACTAAACTTACTCATTGTGTATCCTAAAGGAATAGAGATACTCATATTTATACTTAAATTGGATAATTTTTTTCTTATATCTGCAATGGGGAAGTTTGTCTTTTAATCTATTTATTTATCTTATTACCTTAGCATTTTTCAATGCCTACAAATTAGTACGTTAATTGGAGAAAATTGGAATCCTACACATGTTGATAAGTTAATTAACCTACCATTGCTACTGAGTACGAAATCAAGACGCTTACATTGTTTTCATTATCAATTCTTCTAATTATCATAAGTCATTATAGCGTATCAAGTCATTAAACAGCTCATTGTCCATGTTTTCATGCAGTAGCTGAAAATATCATCTCAATTGAAATTGTTGCCGCCGAAAGTATCAATGTTGACTCATTGAGTTTATAATCAAGTCTATAAGATTTGTCCATTCAAGTATTGAACATAATTTAATGATCTTTTGCAAGTACTATACTTTGAAGAAATCTTTTACTTCTCTACCAAGACTGACGATGTGTCAAGTTCACTTGGCAACACAACTAGGCTCCAGTTATCAAAGCCTGAACATAAATTTCAGCAATGTCACAAGCTTACACCCACATCAAAATTAGTGTGTCTATGGGGGTGCTGTGTATATGTGGGTGGATGGGGGGGGGGGGGGGGGGGGCTTCAAACCATTGATCTAGCTCTGTGAAAATGGCATTGATCTGTTAATGTTGCCTTGCCATGCTAATTAATCCAGCATTACTGGATCCAGTCTTGCAGCAGCTGTGAATAGTGAACTGATATGAGAAGTGCCATTTGGTGTGAACAAATGTGCGATGGTATGTAATATAATAATCTTGTTTCTGCATTTGATTATCAGAATGACATGTCTAGTTACTGATGATAGGATCGTATATCTTCTCTTTGTGGTTTATTACGTGATTGTGCAATTTCGTCTTTGTTAACTTTTAAAAATTTGGTGAGAGATTTGCATTGTATCATGCTGAGAAATTTCTGTTTGTGCTTATGAGATATGCAAACCACCGCAAAGAAGCAAGCTACTCAGTAGTCGATACAAGCCGGAAGCTACCAGTGTACATGTGAAGAACAATACAATACGTTAAGTCGTTAAACATAGCAAAGCTACCAGTTATGTGGAGCAGTACAGTCCTGTTTACACACGACGACTGCCTGCTTTTAAATGTTATTAATACAACCCTGCAAGCGTACGATTCCGTTTATTTATATTATTATTTTTCACATATATAAGACGAAGGGCTAATAATTGATCGACACAGCCTGTGCACATGTGCGAGTTGCCGGCGTATATGTGCAAGCGTTCTCCAAGCCGAGTCGTCTAGCTGCTGGCGTGGTTCCTCGCCGGAATATAATCAGGATGTCACTGGAACCCATGTCGTCAGCGCCGGCTGGGGACATCAGTGCTGGGTACTGGACGGCACCGGAAGAGGCTTTGGCACGGCTGGAGGCCATGGCTGCCACGGATAGTGCTGATGACGAGCTCTCAGAGGAGCAGATTCAGGCCAATAGCCAGATACAGGAAGACGAGGTAAACGATGACCTAATATATATTGCCTTATGTTTATCTTATTTCCCTTTTCTCCGTGGGATCGTGAGCCTTGATGACTGCTAATCTTGAATTGTGCCCTATAGTAGTAGTGTGTATGTAATACGAGTTCTGTTACATTCAGACAAAAGAAGCTGATGTCAATACTGCCAGATGCTTGATTGTTGTTTAGGGAGTAGTATATACATATACAAAAGCATCTCATGGCATGGTTTGTTGCTGTGATTTTGAACTCCAGGTGCTAGCACTGCAAGCCATCTACGGGGATGACATGGTCATCTTTGACAATATCAACGGCCTCCGGGCTTTTCAGGTAATAACTGAATCTTCCAATCCCAAGTATCTTTCAGACTCGTGTTCCTACTGTTTATGCAAATACATATCTGTATACATGTTGATGCAAATGTCCTTGTTTTTTTCCTCATTAGGTCACTTTACACTATCAACTTGAAGGTGACATCCAGGTGTACATGAACGTCGACCGCACCAACGAAGCCGAAGACGACCAAGACGAAGAGGTGGAATCCACCAACGACAGTCTCCTGTACGCCTGCAGCCTCGAGCACCTGCCACCGATAACGCTAACCTGCCTACTACCTGGATCATACCCTAGCAACCGTTCCCCCTACTTCGTGGTGGCGTCGAAGTACGTGGCTGGACCAGCCAGAGGTATCGCAGTTCTGCTCCGTTCTAGACGAGATGTGGGCGGAGCTCCCGGGTCAAGAGGTGGTGTACCGGTGGGCGTACTGGCTCAGTGACGCGTCCTGGTCCCCCATCATATCTTCATCAGATGCTGACCAGCATCAGATGGTGTTGGTGTTGGGTCCAGACACCGACGCAAGCTCAGCTGGCTGTTCTTGTTCAGATCAATGCGCAATAGGGAGAGGGCTTATCCTCGATTCCACCATCCCTCTGATGCGCCGTTACAGCGATGAGAGGTCGCAGGACGTGTTCGATCAGAGCATCCATCAGTGTGAAGTCTGTATCAGCGAAGATACCGGTGCGGTGCAGCAGATCATTATCAACTCTCTCTTGAAATTAGTGAGAATAAATTTGACATTTTTGTATGTAAAATGTAGGCCGGAACTTCATCCAGCTCTCGTGCGGCCACTCGTTCTGCATCAAGTGCATGGAGTCCTACTGCAGCATCCACGTTAAGGAAGGCAGCGTGACGAGGCTGACGTGCCCGGACACGAAGTGCCGTGCACCGCTGCCTGCGCACACGCTGCGTCGGCTCCTGGCCACGGATGACGGCCTGTACGCGCGGTGGGAGTCGCTGACGCTGCGGACGACGCTGGACACGATGTCTGACGTGGCGTACTGCCCGCGGTGCAACGCGGCGTGTGTGGCGTCAGGTGATGACGCGCAGTGTGCAGCATGCTTCTTCACCTTCTGCGCACAGTGCGGGGAGCGGCGCCACCTTGGGCGTGACTGCATCCCTGCGGAGAACAAAGTCGAGCAACTGCTGCTGGAAGTGGAGCAGCGGCGGCAGGAAGCACTATGGCAGAGCTCGGAGGAGAAACGGCGGCTGGAGCAGCGCAAGTTGGAGGAGCTGCTGAGCCTGCGGGAGGTGCTCCGCACCACGATGCAGTGCCCGTCGTGCCGAATGGCCATAGCGAAGACGCAGGGCTGTAACAAGATGGTCTGCTCCAAGTGCGGCCAATTCCTTTGCTACCGCTGCGGCCGCGCCATCAGCGGCTACGGCCACTTCAGGTGAGTAAAATAACACATACACAGATTACATATATTTATGCTTCTTGTTCGTCTGTTGTCGCACTATATAATTTTAGAGCTAAAAGGCTTAGCCCTGCTTATATTGAAAGCAAACATAGCTGCTGGGGAAACCTGCTTACATCCCGTAAGTCAGCTTCAATTTGTATTCAGCCTTCAGAGAATATTCACCGTGCCTTCAGACCTGATAATATCCTCCATCTTTAACTTCCTCTCCTGTATCCTGAGCTTCTTCCACTGTCACTGAAAACCCAACACCTTATGAGCAATAGCATTAGGAGATTTCGTCAGCAGGTTATTGAAAACGCAATCGTTTCTAGTCTTCCACAAACTCTCAGACAACACTTGCCAAATGAAGATAATGGAGCTATGAATGGAACCCATGCCAATCCCCATCTATTCTTCATAATGTTGTATGCACTTTGGTCTTTGTAACAACCTCAAACCAATTCTTGCCCATATCCAAATAATTTCAGCAATGTGAATTCTATTGTTCGCTCTCGCAGCAGCGGGGAGTGCGGGCTGTTTGATCGTGTCGGCAGGAGGCGGTTGGACGACGATGATGACTTCCGGGAGCCTGGGTTTATACGGGCGATAAGGTACACGTGCCCCAGCTGCGGTGCCAAGCGCACCAAGGTGAGCATTGCATTGCTAGCTATTAGTACTACTCGGCCGTTTTGTAGCATGGATTCATGCAAGCTGCTATAAACTATTTCTAACGTTGATTTGGTATTGGATGCATCAACTTGATTAACAGACGGGTAAGAACAACCTGCTGGTGTGCCAGAGGTGCCAGACACGGTACTGCGCGCTGTGCTGGAAGAAAGTCTGGGACGTCTCCCACCACTACGGGCAATGGGGTGATTGCCAGCAGCGCAGCTGAAATTTATTGTTCATCCTACAGATGTATCACCTCCCTCAAACTATTCTTCACTACTCAGGCAAACTATTCTACATTTGCAGTTTCATGTAGCAGTTTTATAAACATAGACCCAGTTTGGCACCACTCGGCTTCGCCAGAAAAACTGTCTTTTTTTTTTTCGGCTTATGAACAACTCTCCCAATGAAGCTGAATTGTTTTTATCTTCTTGTTTAGCAAAATAACTTATGAGATTGATAAAAAGACTAAATTATCATATAACCCTTAGCTTTTCTTTTTTCCCTATTTTTTCTCATGTGACACCCGTGCCCCGTAGTCGCGGTCACCACAGAGGCCACCAGCAAGCCGTGAATGGCTGCAAGATCCGGCGGTGTCCCGCAATCCCATGGTGTCAGCAGGTGCGCCTCATGGCAGCTCTTGCCACGCCCGGCGGTAGCACCAGCATCCCACATCTACGCCCGGTGGCGGTGGCCGCAGCCGCGCCCAGCGATGGCACTCGGATGCCGCATCTGCAACCGACCACGGTGCCGCCGCCGCGCCCCCTGCAGCTTCACTCAAATGCGCCCCAGCATCCGCACCAGTGTGCGCCCTGGCAGTCATGCTTATCTGCCTCTGGCAGAAGAGCACGCGAGCAGACGATGTGCAGTGGTGAGAAAGAGACTCGCTGGGTGCCTGGCATGTGAAGCTGAGATAATCTAGTATTTCAGCTTCATCCCAACTTATCATTACGTGAGAGAGGAAGAAAAACAACTTCACTCCATAAATAGTTTTAAGGGTTATTTTGCTTTATACCATTATAATTGTCACGAGTTGAAGACCTACCATTGCAACTTCTCATGCTACGTCGAGAAATCCCATTCTCTACGTCTTCAAGCCTATTGGGCCCATTCTCAGCACTTCGTATTTCAGTATGGACCTTCTTGCCCCTGTCCTTCACGTGACAACAGTCTTGGCCAGTTGTTTCCATCGTCGTTCCTCTCCCTCCTCCGTCTGATTCGATGCCTTGGTCGCAACCCTAGGTAGCCGCCGGCGAGCACCAGCTCACGTCCGCCACCGTGCCCGCCGCGCAATCCGCAAGCGTGCCCGCCCTCGCGTCAGGGCGCAGCCTTCAGTCAGGGCGCAGCCTTCAGTCGCGTCTGCGTGCCGCTCGCCCGTGATCACCTGCATTCAGCAAGCATCTTTGATGCACGATCGGTCCATGAATTTGGAATCACTCGAATCAAAGAACGGATTCACGAATGAATGGTACTTAGAATTGAAGTCAATGTCCAACAGAAACTTAATAATTCACAAGTTCACGCAAACGTTCTCGTCAACATCAGAGATCGCCGGGCCTTCTAGGCGAAGACGGACATGTCAAAAACATGCGCCATGATGCCACGGCCGTCGGCCGACATTGCCAAGATCGCCGGGCCTTCTAGGCAAAGAGCATGTCGGCGTGTGGGGTGAGGTCCTTGTGCGCGTCCTTGATGGTGACTTCGGCAACACTGGTGGCCATGGACCATGTAGTTGATGGCGGCCGTGATGGACTCCAGGTTGGGGTGCACGTTGAGGCCGTTCTCGAGATCCATACCTCTCTTTGTTGGCCTCCTTGTCGGCTGGGTCATCCATGGCGAACATGAGGGAGCGAAGGAACGAGCGAACGTGAGGGAGACTGCTTTATCCACTTGAATTCAAGGGCAAGAAGGTCCATACTGAAATAGGAAGTGCTGACAATGAGCCCAAAAGGCTTGAAGACGTAGAGAATGGGATTTTTCAATGTAGCTTAAAGTTCCAATAGCATTTTTCTAATATGAGAAGTTGCAATGGTAGATATCCAACTTGTGACAATCGTAATGGTATAAAGCAAAATAACGCTTGTTTTAAAAAGAGGTGTTCGGCAGAAAAAAACAGCGTGCCAAATAGGCCCGTAATAACGATGATATTAGTAGCTTTGTAAAACAGGTCCAGTTATAATATACAATTACATAAAAAAATTGTGGTTCAGTACTGTGGCTCGGCAAGGCATGGCCCTTCAAGTAACTTAGCCATGCTGTGCCGCCTCAATACGTCTGGTGAATCAATGGCGTCTAGCGAATCGAAGGAATGCATGGTTACCGATGGCAGCCCAAAAAACCCACTCATAGCTAAAAAACTAGGAAAACATAAGAAAATTCACAGATCAACTTCATCACGGTTACCCAACTCATCAGACCTGAAGTACCTGAACCTGAAATAGCCAATCAAACCGTAAGAACTGTGTCAAAACTATCGGCCAAGGCCAAGGGCACTCAGCAAAGTTTTTTTTTTAAAAAAAATTTGCCGTGTGCAATGGCAGGGCACTCGGCAAAGTAATTTCCAAATGAAAAAAAATTTGCCAAGTGCCGGGCTGCACTCGGCCAAATTTATGTTGACTGCTGACAGCGTGACGGCACAAAACTTTGCTGAGTGCCTTCCATTGCACTCGGCAATATATATAAATATTTTGGTGTGTGCTCCGAGAAAAAGCACTCGGCAAAGTCTCGGTGTGCAGTAGTGCGGCGCCAGTTTATAGTCTAATAAATTGGCCTAGACCTGCTATGCCAGAAAATCCAATACCCAATCCCACCAAAGTACCAGAACCCGGAATAGCCAATCTTAATTTCATATTATGGACCGTAAGAAACTTGTCAAAAACCAATCAGGGCCAGTTTAGTCTCGACAAATTGGCCTAGAACCTGTCAATTTTTTATGGTCCTTTTGTCCCAACACAAAAAAAAGGCTTTCATATATATATGAGCCCAGCTACGCCTCTAGTTGGTGGTACATAGGCGTCGCGGCCACGAATTAGGGCCAGCCGGCGGCATCCCTTTCTCCCACCAGCCGTGCTGGCATGGAAAAACAATACTGTGATTCGGGGACGGCGGCCGCCGCCTCCTCCCCTCCCTGGGTGATGCTGAAGAGGATCGGTTGCAAACAGGACTCCATCGTTGCAGAGGCCCAGGCTGCAGCTACCGCCTGCACTTCCACGAATCTACTGTTGCATGTCTCCCTCCTCCTGGCGGCACCTCCGGGGAGCTCCACGTTCTACTTCGGCTGGTCAGACAGCGCATCAGGCCGAGACGACAGGGAAGGGAAGAAGGTCAATGAGCTGAGAGTCGTTGCAGTCCACGGCGACGCTGTTCTCCTCAGAGTGAAGTCGTCATACCAAAGGAAGTCGGCATATGGTTTCACTACAGATGTGTTAAACTCAGACTATTTCCTGTACGAGGCGGGCACGGGCATGGCACGGCCGCCATTGTTGTTGATGCTCCCCCGCTGCTATTTGCCCACGCACTACGACAAGGAGCCACGACTCAGGTCCATGCCTGTCGCGCGCACCATGTACTCTGGTGAGACTGGCCTCCTGCGCTGTGGCCAGGACGAGCTCCTGGTGGCCCAGCTGGCGCTGCCGTTCCTGTTCGACAAAGACAAACCCTGGGACAGGGCGGAGCTCTGCGTCCTCCGCGTCGGTCAGGAGTGGGAGCTCAAGCAGGGTGTGCCTATCGTTTCTGGCGACCAGGACAGCAAGGGCGCCGTGGTGATGCAGCGGTGGCAGCCGGATGCGGCCGTCGCTGTAGGAGATCGGTACCAGTGCTGGGTCGACTACCTTCTTGGCTTTCTCTTTTGCGACATGTCCGCAGATGACGATAGTCTTATGCTCCGATACGTGGCGCTGCCCGTGCTGCCTCCTGAGGGGGTGTCGTACTTTGATGGCGGCCGTTCATACATGATAAATCCCCGGGACTTGGGCGATGCTGGTGCTGGCGCGGTGAGGTTCGTCCAAGTCGAACCTAGCTTTTCGTTCACCGTGACGACCTGGACCCTGAGTCTCAGCATGGACGAGCCATTGGAGTGGGTGAAAGACGGCGTGCTAGACTGCGACGACCTCTGGGCTCTCCCGGCCTACGAGGGCCTGCCGCAGGTACCATTGGAATTCCCTATCGTGAGCTTAGACAACGCTGACGTGATATGGTTCATGGTCCGTGAGCGCGACTATGCCAACTTGACTTATATGAGAGTATGGATGGTCGAGATTGACACAAGGAGCAAGGCGCTGCTGTCCGTCATCCCTTACAGTGAAGCTTCACTGCCGGACAGCCATGTAGCAGTGAAACTCCGGTGCTAACTGGTAACCTCTCAAAGTTCAAAGCATGGAAAGGCCTCAGCAATTTCATCGAATATTCTGAAGAAATTATGGAAAATAATGAATCCTTGGTGGTGAGGCTCCATTGTCAGAGAGATGAAGCTTTCTTCGCAGATCAGGTATATATATAGTGAAAAGATGTTTCTCCAATGTATATATATCAAATATATCAATCACATAAGAGATGCATTCATAATTCATTTGCTTCCACGCATAGTGAAATTGTTTTTCCTTTAAAGAAATAAATTTGTGTGCCTTACCCGTACTTGTGATAAATCTTTTCTCACAACATGTTTGTGTGTCTCTATGCAAATGCCGATACAGTCTCTATGCCTCAAGCCCTAAATATTTGGATTGCTGTTTGTGTCTTTCCGAACAACAATCCATTCCGTTTGCGAAAAAGGTTTTGTAATGGCTCAGACTGCAGAAGCACATAAAGCATATGCATTGAAGTTAAGTACTAGCAAGTTTAATTCATCTCTCTTTTGCAACAACACTGTGGGCCTGTTTCAATCGATATATTGGGCTAACCTTTATTTTAGTACTCCTCAAGTTCCTTGAGGGTTGGTATTTGGAGCTACAAGATTAAAAGGACAGCCTATGCCCCTCAATTACTGCAGGTCCCCAGCCCTGATTCTTCTCGCTCCACAAGTAACGAGTGGCGCGCACGAGGAAAGTGCAGCGACGGCAGCGGCTGTTCTTTGGTTCCCTCCCTCCTCTGGCAACCCCTCCATCTCGATCTGGCACGAAGCCCTGGTTAATGGGATCACGTACTACTAGGTGCTCATTTTCATAACTAAATTCACATTGGAACTTCCAAATGAAACAGCATATTTATTATCTCCATCCAATACCACAATTGCTATTCGGCGCGCGCGCTCGATCGACTCCCGGCGCACGCTTCCTTTTCTAGCATCTGCGTACCCGCCCCTTCCCATTCTAGTAATTTTTTGTCGCGTACGGTCTAAACGTGTTGCTCCGCGACGACCTTTTAAAAAATTCAGAAATACTGCACTCCTTCATTTTCCCCTTTCCTTTCTCCCTCCTCACCACATTGGTTTCATCTTCGATTCGGAGGTGGAAGTTCCGTCATCGTCGCCGCTCGGCCTCGAATTTGGGGTGTCACCCGCTGATCTCCCCCGTCGATGTGGAGGCCGAAGGCTTGTCAACGCCGGTGCGGCCGCCGTCGACGTGACAGTGAAGGTTCGTCGCCGCCGTGGGCGGCCTCGATTTGAGCGAATCCGTCGCCGTGCAGCCGCGATTTTGGGTGATTTTGGGCTGATCTGTCGTTATGTGGCCTCGATTTGGTGCAGATTCGCCGGCGAGACACGGAGAGACTGTTGCCCGTCGAGATCCGGTGGTTGCGCAGGCAGGACCAGGGCAAGGACCCAAACCCTAGGTGATACATCCGTGCCGCTGCGAGGGCGTTGACGTCATCACCGGCGACGACCTCCAATAACTCCAGCTCCTCCAGGTACGTGTTGCGACCTTCATCTGCCTGCCCTTCACGCTCTCCACCCCTCTGCTCCCGTTGGGCATGCATGCGAGTCGTATTTTCTAAAGTCTGAGTCATGGTGTTTGTTAGTGTTATGGATGTGCAAGTTAATGATGATGCAGAGAGTCATATGGTAGTGTACTGTGCTCTAAATTCCTGTGGAGGTATATATATTCGGTAGAGTAGTATGTGTGCTTGGACTAAACAACTTTCGATGCTGATGAGCATGTTTAGAGCTGTTGTGCTTGTTGGCGGTCCTTAACTCCAATTTTTACCCGCCAATTATAGATCATTTTGGGAGAAATAAATATTTTGTTACACATATATCTTTATTGTTGACCTAGTTCCACTTGTACTTGGAGAAAATATTATCTTGCAGAAAGTACACCAAGTGCATGAAATTCCAGAGTAAAAAGGCGCTTTTCGGAAAGCGTAAATGGAGCTAGAGAACAAGGCAGCCCACTTCGGGTCGACATGGGCCAAAAGCACCATCACAAAGCGCGACCCGGGGCGGCCCAGCCCACCGGCCAAAGGCGGTCGGGGCGGCGCCAACCCGTGCGCGGCGCGCGCGGGCGCGCGCGCGCGCCATCCCGCCGCCCGGGCCCGGCCAAGGCAAAGAAATCCTTCCATCTGGGGCATGACGGTTTCGCTGGTGTTTTTACCTGGATGCCCCCGAACCGTCTTCCACCTATTATAAAAGAGGAGTAGAGGCACCCCCATCAACACACACCACACAAGAGCCTCTCTCCCTCCACACTTGTATTCTCTTTAGTAGTTTTAGGATGTAGAAGTAGAAGTTTGGCAAGAGCTTTGTAAGAGAGAGGCAAGGATCTCTAGAAGGAGAATCTTGGTATGAATACTTTGGAGAATCTTTCTATGTTCTTGTTCTCGTTCTATCAATATAGCTATGTTCTTGATTTAGAGCAAAGTTCTTATGACATATATTGTTTACATATGAACTAGCATATAGTTCCTATGTTACATTCTTGTCTTATAGAACTTTATGCTTAACCTATCATACTTGCATGTTTAGATCTAGAGCTAAGTTGAGGTGATGAGTTCTTTCTTAACTTAGTCTTGGTCAATGTTGGTTTGCGGGTTCGTCGTCCGTCCTCGTGGCGGATACTCTAGTAGAAGGACCCCGGGGACGGGTAAGCCTTGAATTCACGCTAGAGTAGTAGTTATAGCATAGACGTGGTGTCTAGGCTAGATACTACCTTCGTTTGCCACGTGCCCCACGGTTGAGGTGGTAGGCGGCAGGTGGTGACAGCCCTGTCCGTCCCTCGTAATCCCCCACGTTCGGGTTCGACGTAGAGCCGTAGGCCGGCAACGCTTGGCAGACCAAGTGTTATACGGTGCCCAAAGTAGATCAGCAGCGACCAGGCTATCTTAACTTAGAACCTCTGACCCTATTTAACAAATGTGCTTGTATGATTATCTGCTATCTTGACATAGCTATGTAGGAATGCCTGCTCCAGAGTCTAGGTTATTCTTTATTCTTTCTTTTCTCTTTATTCTTGAGATTGGCTTGAGTGTGTGTGTCATGTATCCAAATATAAATCCCATTTACCCTTTGTTATGAACATTGGTCTATTATGCAATCTTGTTATATTGTCCATGTCCAAATTAGACTCTTTTATACCATGCCTTCCTTTAGGAAATTATAAATAACGATACCCTGAATACTTCCGGGTGAAATGCTACAACGGTATTTCCGTGCGCTTGCGGACTTGTTCTGTGAATGCTACAGAATACCTAGTGGTGTTTCTAGTGACATTGCCAAGGACTTTGCAATCCTGATGCTGACTCTAAGAAACGCCAACAAGAATTTCTGGCGCCGTTGCCGGGGATGGACTTAAAACCTCCATGCTTGGTGGCGACGCTAAGAAACGCCAACAAGCTTTCTGGCGCCGTTGCCGGGGAAGGCACTGGTTAAAAGAATTTATTAGGACATGTTCATGGTAGCTTGCTCGTGTTGTAGCCATTGATCATAACAAAAAAATAATTTCTCTTTATCAAAAAAAATATTTTATAAAACTATCTTACAAAAACCATTTGTTTTGTTACCTTATAATATTTTGTTTTAGAAAAAAATTTATATAAGTAATTTTATTTTATAAAACTATTTTCAGAAAAAAATATTTTATTTATTAAAAACTTGGCTTGTATTCGTAGTTTTGAATGAAGCATGTTTCGGTTTGAAGTGTGGTTGTTGCAAGATCATATCTTCATAGGCTTTTTAAACTAAGCATGGAGCTTAGGTTAAATTGCCTACTTTGATTAAACGACATGTTTGATCACTGTTTCGAAAACGCTTCATGTGACCTTTGAATAATTATACCAAGCCAAAAAAAAAAATCTCCTTTTTGGGACAAGTTCTTGAGCCATATCAATGGAAGCCAATCATAGCTTCGGCTACAAACTTCGTCCGGTTTTTGACGGTCAAGCTTATGACCCTAAAGCAAGCACTGCCGGGAGGTACCCCTGATTATCGAAAAAAATTCTTTTCTTTTATCAATAAGGCAAGGGAATGTTTTCAAGTTAGTATGCACCTTCTGGTATTCTTGGTCGCTAACCATTTCAGGTGGAGATTAAGAACAAGAGGACATACGGTACTTGAAGACACAAGAGTCACATCAGATAAACGCTTTGATGCCTTTGGTGATCTAGTCTCTCCACACTAGACTTTCACACAAAAGTCTAAGTGTGGCGGAGGATGATGAAAGTCTAACCATAAGGCCATCTTGGTTAAAAAAAAATAGAGATGTTGGCTCTACCTTGTTTGAAAAAAAGAAGAGTTTGAGAAAATTGGAAAAAAAAGAGATAGAAAAAAAAGAGTGCTGAAAAAAAAAGACAAAAAAAATATTATGCAAAAAAATAGGAGGAAATAAAAAAAGTGGAGGAGAGGAAAGGAGAGGATGGCTCCCCATAACCAAGGAGAAACACCTTTGGGCTGTCCAACTCCACCCAACATTGCTTCGACAAGCAAGAAGGGCTCACCTCCAAGCCTTTGCTACAACTATCAAGGCCCATGGCCCAAACACAATAGGCTATGTGTGGGCTGGTCTTGAGGTTCACCTGGGCAAAGCCATCATACAAACCGCAGCAACAACTTCGACGTTTCATCTATACATGTTGCCGGTAACAACACTCAGGTATGCAAAGGTAACGTTCACCAACTCATTTCCTCACTCTTGTCTCCATAAGAATATAAAAGTTATGCTCCCTTTGTTTATGATAATGCTCTAGTTTGGATGTATTCTCGAGATACATCTATAGGCCTTTTTAATTTAAGCATGGTGCTTAGATTAAAATAGCCTTCTTTAATCAAATTTTGACTCGGTGTTGAAATTTGATTAATGAACTTGGAGTTGTTGTCGTAAACAATAGAAGTAATCCATGTTGGAGGCAAAGCAAGGCATGATCTTTCTAGCCTTGTTTGAGTTTGAATAAAAGTTGGTTGAACATTCTTTCTAAAAAAAACCCTTTGCTTATCTTGTTCACCTTGCAATGTCTTCACCTTTGTTGGATGAATCTTATATATCTTTTCATGCCTTCATTTTCTATGTTGTATAGTTTTGGTTTGGAAGTATTGGTTATGCATTTTTTGAATTAAGCATGGTGCTTAGTTTGATTAAATGTACAATCATGCTTCCGTAGGCTCTTTAATTTAAGCTTTATGCTTACATTAACGTACCTACCTAGATCACATTAGACATGGTGTCTAGTTTGATCTTTGAACTAAAGTCACAAGATAGATTTTTGGTGGATCATATGGACTAACCCCTGCAGGGATTTATCAATTTCATGGGGTAGTCTTGGAGATGACAACAGAGATGATCTTTTGTTTGGTGAACCAAAAAAAAGTTATAACATAATAATAATAATAATAAAATAAATCTTTCAACCCCAAGTGTCTTGTCCTGTTGTCTCGATGTCACCACAAGACAAGCTTGGGGGAGGGGATCTTCCTAGCATGCTCAAAGGAGGCCATGAACCGAGAATCAGGCCATAGCATGCACCAGCTAGCGGCAATCTAGGATAATGGTAAGTAAAGAGCTAGCTTCGGGGAGGACCCCCACATGAGGTACCTGCATTGCATATTTAAATTCGCGCAATCTTATTTTCTTTTTAGCATGTTTAAATTTAAGTTTCTTATCTTGCATTGAAAATTAAAAAAAATTAATTCCACTCTATATATGTGCCATGAAATGTTTAGTTCTACCCATGTTGATACGATGAATAGTTGCTCTGTTTTACGTCTCTCTTGTACTTGATTTAAAATGGAGTTTTCTCTAATATTTGGGTTTATCGGCTTTACATTATCATGCTCTAGAAACTTGATTTAGTGGGTTGCATAAAATTGCTCTAGTCTAGGTTATTGCACGATATGATATAGTGACATAGACCACAGCAATGACTTTGTTCCCTTGAGAAAACCTAACATCCGGAGTTTTGTTTTAAAAATTTTAAAAACAATAGTTCCTCAATGATCGTGAAATACCTACCAAGGCCAAATACGACATGCTTCTCTACAAGTTTACAAAACCCTTTGTCGTAAGCTTCTTACCAATTGTTGGGCCTTGTCACGGTTTGAACCTAACCTAGATTTGGGTCTTACACATATGGTTGAGATTCACTTGCACCCACCAAATAATTGCTGACTCTCACACTGAGAGTTGCGCACAACATGCACCCCTCTCGCCCGGAATGCCAATTGTTACACCGAGAATTGCGCACCATTCCACGAAATAAAAGTGCCGACCCTTACCCCGAGGATCGCGCACCCCTCTTTAGATTGCCAAAAAATTCTCCATGCACTCCATCATGACATCTCTCTCCCTTCTTTTTTTTCTTTTCCAGTCAATAAGTTGTGGGCTATGTTCTTAGTTGAAAAAAAAAACAGAGAGAGAAAGAAAAAAAAGAGAGAGAGAAAAGAAAAAAAAAGAGAGAAAAAAAAGAGAGAAGGAGAAATAAGTTTAGATATTCCAATCTTGTAGACAAACGGGAAATCTTAGATCCCCGTTCAAAGAAAAAAAGAAAAAAAAGAAGAGAAGAAGAAAAAAGTAGCTATGCCAAGGGGTATTGCTTTTTCTTAGATAACGGGAAAATCTTAGATCCCCGTTCAAAAAAAAAAAAGAAAACAAAAGAAAGAAAAATAATTTTTAGTTACTCTTTGATAGCCCATATTTCCTTCATCTCTTCTTCCCCAAATAAAAGAGAGGTTGTCATGATGCATGGAGACCCAAAAATACCACAAAAATTAGGAATCATTCTTCATCCATCCCACACACTTGCACATCTCAAGCTAGTGTATGGCCTTTATCTTAACATGGTTCGGACTTTGACTCGGCTATCCACAAGCGGTGAGTAAGCCATTCCTTGTATGCCTACCCAGAACTCCACTCAAAAATACTAGAGGTAGGACATAAAGGCAATCATCAAAGCCTTTGGTAAGGTTACCATACACTTTGAGCGATCGAGCGGATCATTTGAGGAACTTGGTTTATACTTTCAAAAATCTTGCAAAACCTCTCGGATTGAAAGTTGATCTTGGGACGAATGAAAAGCACCGGTCTTTGAAACTGTTCTATCTTGCAATCGCCCAAGACCTGAAAAAATTAGAAGCCCACTTTATTCAGGAATCACAGAGTAGATACAATTGCCGATTTATTCAAATTGCAGTAGAAAGCTCTCTTTTAAATTTTGTACACTTGAGATGTAATCGGCATTGCAGCAACTCTTGATCAACAACCCAACAGCAAAGCCTTGCTCGGGACGAGCAAGGGGTAAGCTTGGGGGATCTTGTTGGCGGTCCTTAACTCCGATTTTTACCTGCCAATTATAGATCATTTTGGGAGAAATAAATATTTTGTTGCACATATATCTTTATTGTTGACCTAGTTCCACTTGTACTTGGAGAAAATATTATCTTGCAGAAAGTACACCAAGTGCAGGAAATTCCAGAGTAAAAAGGCGCTTTTCGGAAAGCGTAAATGGAGCTAGAGAACAAGGCAGCCCACTTCGGGTCGACATGGGCCAAAAGCACCATCACAGGCGCGACCCAGGAGGCGGCCCAGGCCCACTGGCCAAAGGCGGTCAGGAGGCGGCGCCAACCAGGCGCGGGCGCGCCTGGGGCGCGCGCGCGCCCGTCCTGCCGCCAGGTGGGCCCGGCCAAGGTGGCAGGAAATCCTTCCATCTGGGGCATGACGGTTTCGCTGGTGTTTTTACCTGGATGCCCCCGAACCGCCTTCCACCTATTATAAAAGAGGAGTAGAGGCACCCCCCATCAACACACACCACACAAGAGCCTCTCTCCCTCCACACTTGTATTCTCTTTAGTAGTTTTAGGATGTAGTAGTAGGAGTTTGGCAAGAGCTTTGTAAGAGAGAGGCAAGGATCTCTAGAAGGAGAATCTTGGTATGAATACTTTGGAGAATCTTTCTATGTTCTTGTTCTCGTTCTATCAATATAGCTATGTTCTTGATTTAGAGCAAAGTTCTTATGACATATATTGTTTACATATGAACTAGCATATAGTTCCTATGTTACATTCTTGTCTTATAGAACTTTATGCTTAACCTATCATACTTGCATGTTTAGATCTAGAGCTAAGTTGAGGTGATGAGTTCTTTCTTAACTTAGTCTTGGTCAATGTTGGTTTGTGGGTTCGTCGTCCGTCCTCGTGGCGGATACTCTAGTAGAAGGACCCCGGGGACGGGTAAGCCTTGAATTCACGCTAGAGTAGTAGTTATAGCATAGACGTGGTGTCTAGGCTAGATACTACCTTCGTTTGCCTCGTGCCCCACGGTTGAGGTGGTAGGCGGCAGGTGGTGACAGCCCCGTCCGTCCTCGTAATCCCCACGTTCGGGTTCGACGTAGAGCCGTAGGCCGGCAACGCTAACGTGACATCAAGTGTTATCCGGTGCCCAAAGTAGATCAGCAGCGACCAGGCTATCTTAACTTAGAACCTCTGACCCTATTTAACAAATGTGCTTGTATGATTATCTGCTATCTTGACATAGCTATGTAGGAATGCCTGCTCCAGAGTCTAGGTTATTCTTTATTCTTTCTTTTCTCTTTATTCTTGAGATTGGCTTGAGTGTGTGTGTCATGTATCCAAATATAAATCCCATTTACCCTTTGTTATGAACATTGGTCTATTATGCAATCTTGTTATATTGTCCATGTCCAAATTAGACTCTTTTATACCATGCCTTCCTTTGGGAAATTATAAATAACGATACCCTGAATACTTCCGGGTGAAATGCTACAACGATATTTCCGTGCGCTTGCAGACTTGTTCTGTGAATGCTACGTATCACCTAGTGGTGTTTCTAGTGACATTGCCAAGGACTTTGCAATCCCGGTGATGACTCTAAGAAACGCCAACAAGTGGCTACGTAAGAGGTGGACTTTCGAGAGGAGGTAGCGATTTTGTTCATCTACTGTTTGTTCGGTTCGTCCCTATAATTCATTTCCAATTTTGTTGAAGACACAATGCACGCACATAAGGGATTTAACTATCTGTTTTCAATTCTGATACGATATCAACAAGTGGTTCTTAATACTCTCTCGTAAGAAAACCTGAAATTGAAATCCTTCCTACTATATCATAGGCATTTTGTGTAGGCATGTTATATAACAAGTGTATGTATGTACTGTTTTAGATTGACAGCATAAGTAGGTGACTGCACATTTGAATATCCTAACGTAAGTTGAGCCAATTAAAATAAGTGGCCTATTCAACTCAATTTTTGTTTATTACATTCTTGATGTGTTATGTTTGTTGGGGGAAATTCTCGGTGTTTATGGGCGTCTAATCTTGTGTCTCCGCATTACTTTGGTTTCCTTTTTCCTTTTAAATTATATAATAGTTAGTCTTCTTCCATTTTGAAAAGGTGAAAGTAAAGAAGTTCAATGATACTATGTTGACTCGACTATAGAGTTATTTAGGTTCTCATCAAACTGTTGTCCACCAAACTGCCGTTTCATTTTTGCTTTGTTGCCATTGTTAGTTACCACATGATGTGCTTATGCTCTTATCCTATTTTTGCATATAAGAAGACAACTCCAAAATCTGAAGTATCTTCCGACGACCATCAAGGGTTCCTCCAAAGAGGCTTTTTCAAATCCTTTTTGATGTTGCTTCTATGCAAATTTCTCAATGTATGCCCGTCTATGGCCATATAAAATCTGTAGTACATACTGATGTTACTTTAAAGTTGACCCTTGTTATGTGCATGATCCATCTATTAAGGAGATGGCAGATCAATTTACTAGTCTTTAGTACATACTGATGTTGCTTCATATGTTCTGAATCTTTGGTATAAGTTTCTTAAAAATGGATTCAGTATATATTCAGTATGATTTTTTGTCAATCTCATTTCAGTACTAGTAAATCATTAGATTGTAGCTTCCTTTTGGTCTCTATGCTGCAATTTCTGGACTTGTTAGTATGTGTTTATGATGATCCCATCTCCATTTTTTTATTTTTAGGACCTTTTGTTGTTAAGATGACTTCACTGTTAGGCACCATTTTTATCAGTCCAAATTTCTAAACTCTTTTTTTGGATTTCTCAAGTGGGCAGCCTTGCATTAGTCTATTGGCTCGTCAAAGTTAGTCATTGATGGAAATATAGAAATACCCTTTTCTTTTGTTAATGACTTTTGGTCTGTTTTCTGCTATCTCTCTTCACGTTTCACCGCATGAGCACTAGTCTCGACTCCATCTATTTTTGTCGAAACCTTAGCTCTTTGGTTTCCCACTCTACCCAACAATTAGGTCTAGAGATATGGTGACTAGTTGCATTTTTTAGCTCCACCATCTTTTGGTGTTTTCATTGTTCGGCTTGTAGTGCACCAGCAAACTCACAAACAACTGGTTTCAGTTTAATTATCGCTTATCGGTTCAATTTTTAGTTTACTCTACTCTTTTAGGAGCGAGAGATAACAAAGCTTTTGGTAATTTTTAGCATCTGGATTTTTGGAATATGCAAAAATGCAATAGTTGTTTGCTAGCACTTTTCCAAGGAAAATGATACTACTAGTTGTCATTCATGGGGGAGGAAACGACACTATTTCTTGGAAGCTAGTATAATCGTTAGGCTCAGCCTAAGTGCCCAGCTCACATGCATAGGTGCATATGCGTTCATGTTATCCGGTCGCCTCATCAAACACACCGTTTTTTAAATAAAAATTGCTTTCACCTTTTTTATATATGTGTATGTACCCTAATTTGCTGAGATTTAAATTTGGGCCTATGCCATTTTAAATAGGTTGATGACAATTTTAGCCCAATTTAAGAAAAAAACAACATGAAAATATTACCACATTAGCAGTAACAGGCAGTTGTCTTGTTACATATAGATCAAAGGCTTTTTGTCTCCGTGGATTGTTGTGCCATTGGGACCCAACTCGTTCGACATTGGGAGGTTTTAGGATATGGGATTAAGTATTACTAGTAACATATCATCCACTACTTATATTCTAGCTTCAGTTTTAGATCAAAGGCTTTAACTGCTACCCATTTTTTTAGCATGCCTTTTTGTCTCCTTAAAATCCATTTGTCCTATGGTGTTTTTTTTCCAAATTGAGTAGTGGCATGCATGTTGTAGTTCTAAATCCTTTTTTGAAGGGGGGTTTCCACACTTTTTATAGTTCAGTTTGATTAGTCTTAACTTTTTTTTTGGTGGGGGGTCTCTGTACAACGCCTAGTTTTGCTCACTCTCTATTCCACACGGGTGGTGGTGCCCTTCAAATCCCATGTTTGGTTGAACCTATCAAAAACAAAGTTTGTAACATGATAGTTCAAAGTTTATAAAGTCTGAGTCTAAAGTTTTGAACATAGCGGTACAAAGTTTTATAATGTGATAGCTCAAATTTTATGAATTCTCAGCATAAAGTATTGAACTCAACAATATAAAGTTTATAATATGATAATTTAAAGTTTTGAACCTAGGTGTACAAAGCTTGTAATATCATAGTTGAAAATTTTTAAATTCTGAGTGTAAAGTTTTGAACCTAAAATTTGTAATGTCATAGTAAAGTTTATAAATTCTGAGTTTAAAGTTTTTGAATCTAGCAAAGTGTAAAGTTTTTTAATATGACAGTTTAAAGATTATAATTTCTGAGTCTAATGTTTTAGATCTATTGGTACAAAGTTTTTAATGTGATAGTTCAAACTTTTATAAATTCTAGGTATATAGGTTTGAACCGTTTTAAACCTAACAGTAAAACTTTTGTAATGTCATGATTGAAAGTTTATAAATTCTAAGTGTAAAGTTTCGATGTGATACTTCAAGTTTATAAGTTATGTGATATATTCAAGGAATCTAGTAGTACAAAGTTTTTACAGTGATAGTTCAAAGTTTACTAATTCGAGGGTAAAGTTTTTGAGGCTGGTGGTATATAGTTAATATATATGTGATATAGTTCAAAATTTATGAATCTAGCCATACAAAGTTCATAATGTCACAATTAAGAGTTCATAAACTATTAGTGATATAGTTTTGTATCTAGCAGTACAAAGTTTATAGTGTGATAGCTCACGCTTTGCACCTAGGTGTACAAAGTTTGTATCTTCATGGTTCAAAGTTTATAATATGATAATGTAAAGTTTTGAACCTAAGAAAACATCTGTATGCTCCCTGCAAGTAACATGAAGAGAACATCGCTTTCCCTCAAAACTTTTTCAAGACAATGTAACTTTCTGTGCTTAAACTCCCCATCGGCAAAAGAATGTTCTTAGATGTCCTGTAGCCTTATCATGCTTTTCAGATTCATTTCTATTGCTTGATCTATATGTAATGTTAGCAAGGCAGCTAGCGTGTTTTCTCTATATAGCTTTCATGACCAACCTTTACTTTTAGTTTAGTATTCACCTAACTCTTAACTGTAATAAGAGAGAGCTAGAATCATGGCTTACTAATCTGCTCTACCATTCAATCCTCATATGCATAAGTATGGTGTTATTTAAACATTGCATATTCTTTTTTCCTTCATGCTTTGAAAGATTGCTCTTACTGCCGCTGATCCTTTTACAATATTTGACATTGTCACTATTTGTTGTAGCAATGTGTCGTGATTGCCATCATAATGCTTCTTGTGCTCTTCAAGGTACAACCCCTAACATTCCTTACGGCCATCATGATGCTTCATGTGCTCCTCGAGGTGCAGACCCTAACATTTCCTTATGATTTCCCAATCCATCTCTCCTAATTGTGTTTATGTGAAGTATTAAGATTGAGTACTAAAATATCCTTCGCTTTAGGTTTAGCAATACAAATTCGATGTTCTCAAGTTGGCCGACAAACAAATGATCTTTGTTTTCTCTTCATCGTAATTTTAGGATTGAGAGATCATCAAGGTCAACCTGGATATACCAACTTTCTTCCATGCCAGATCATTATTTTCTTTTGTACGCTTTGTCCATGCTTACGGTTGTTCACCCTTTCAAGTTTCTTTTTACTACGTAGTTTATAACGATGTATAATTACCATATGTGCAGTTGTGGTGTAGACGATGACCGTAGTGCAAAGGGCAGGTGGTGCAGTGCATGCTGCTGCAATGCACGACAATACAATCGCCGCATGGCATCCTCCTTTGACTCCTCTCTCTCACTTTTGCTTTCGCACGTGGTCTCCAAATCATCTGATTGCTATTGAATTTTTTGCATCCGTACATTGATTTTTGTTCTCATGTATGTGATCAAGCGTCCGTCTATGAAGTTGCAATATCTCAGGTTGCCAACTCCCATCAATTTTGGTAGAAAAAATGCCATCTGAAATTCTAAATTCCTTATTTTGATTTCTGCTCTAAAATCTTACCATTATAGCTTTGTATTATATTTTTGTTGATGAATATCTCGTGGTTCCGTATTAAAAATCTTTTAGAGGATTTTATCCATCAATCCCTTAGCCACAATGTTTACTTAATTCCTTCCGTCAAAATGTTTTCTGTTTAGGTGATTGGCAGCAGAGCCCCGTTCAAACTATCTCGATGAACCAAACTAAAATACCATCTTTCGAAGTTCTTATCAATTTTACTGCCTTACTTCAGCAACCTGTCCACTCTTCTAAAAAGATGTAAGTTTAAACTTCCCCCTTTGTGAGCTTTGTTCTGTCTTGTGATGGATCAGTTATCCAAATTAGTAGCTTACTCTCATGGCATGAGCAAAATTCAGATATTCGAAGCATGTGGCCCTTTGGCAAGCTCGGTCCTCTCACCGGAGAGTTCCAGCTCAGGGTTTTCATTCCGCAACGAAGGAATGTGTTCTAGTTGTTCATTTCAAACGGCAACAACCAGCACAAACTTGCAAGTAAACCAATTGATATTTTCATTATCCATTCAGTTAGCTTACTGAATAATCAAATCACTGGGAATCCTAACATAGATTTTTGCTTTTACTTTTTTGTTTTGATTTTTCAGGAAAAAAGCTACCAGGAGATTTTTGCAAGTAAACATAGATTTTTGCTTTTGCTTTTGCTTTTACTGGGGAATCCACATCGACCACAACGGGTGGAGCCAGGAGAATGAGCTTTCACCATTGGTAAATGAAACACTAAAAATTCTAAAATGTTTTACTGAACATTGCTCAGTCATATTGGCTCGACACGTTACCTCCGAATTTCTGCTCGAAATAGATCAGTTACAAGGCCACTTGAAAATGGAGTTTTGATGATCAACATCGACCAAACAACGGTCAATGGAGCGATCTATACATAGCAAAGTCTCCATATTTAAAATTTCACATATCACTGCACATGAGTGCCATGGTGTGTGCCTGCACTAGTGTGTTTTATAGCACCTAGAATAAAAATTTTTCCCTGATAACCTCACATGTTTTTTATGAACTACCGGTTTTTATTTTTTGTTTTATTGATTGAATTATTAGTTCCCATGTAATGTATTATGGAAAGAGAAAAAACTGGATTGCATATAAAGTATTATGGAAAATAAACATTTACTACTTTTTCTATTTTCCTTAATAATTGTTATTTTATATTATGAGAATTTTAAAATTATTTTACTTTTGCTTCCATATGGATGTCAAACCATTCCCCCGCCCTTTTGTTCTCCCACAAACCCGCTGTCCCAAAAGAGAAAATAATAGCTTGTAGATATTAAAATTGGTCCATTGCCCAAATTTGAAAAAATAGCCCAGCCCAAATGAAGCTAGACAAGAGAAACACAAATGGTCCGGCCCAAATGAAGCTAGACACAAGAAGGGGGAAGTAATGCCCGTACTGTGTGTGCGTCGGTGGCTGGTTAGACGTGCGCCGCTACTGCTACTAGTGCACGCGCGCCGCTACTGCTGCTAGTGCACGCGCGCCGGGTAGTGACGCCCATCCAATACACTAGTGCTTGCAGCGACCAGCGTATACTCTTTACTTTCTTGCACCAACTTAGGTGTACTCATTAGTATTGCTATGTTCTTCCCTACCCAATATTCTTTCTCTATGAGCTCACACGCTCAGTTTTGGCAGGGTTTATTGTGCTCTAGAACTCCGAAAATTCACCATTTTTTGCAGAGGGGAGTGTTTTCTCTTGGATTCTACCTACTCTCTTTTTTCATGTTTTGGATGATCTAGGTCTATAACCAGATCCATGGTGGAGGAGAGAGGAAAAGATCTAGTTGTTCATTTGTTTTCTTTGTAGTATATAGTACTAGGGGCATATTGTTTAGTTCCTTTCAAAAGTCCCATGTGGTGCTTTCTTTCAATTGTTAGAACTATTCTTTTTCTCCTATCACCGCTCAGTTTTAGTTTAAATGTGTTATAGAAAAATTGATATATATGACACAACACCCACTTTCTAGAAACAATAGAAAATTTTTGATGTGCCAGTGGAATTCTATGCTAAGAGAACACAAACATAACTGAACTAGGTTTCGACTTCTCTGCTCATTCCAGTTCTCGGCCTCTGTTGCCGACTCGCTAACTCCATTAATTGCACCATTACATGTCACATTGGCACGCCGTCGCCACCCTTGGTCCGCCACATGGTCCTCACGCATTATTCTTGTGAGAGTAAAATCATATTTCGGGACAATAACTGAACTAGGTTTCGACTTCTCTGCTCATTCCAGTTCTCGGCCTCTGTTGCCGACTCGCTAACTCCATTGCACCATTACATGTCACGTTGGCACGCCGTTGCCACCCTTGGTCCGCCACATGCATGGTCCTCACGCATTATTCTTGTGAGAGTAAAATCATATTTCGGGACTTGTTTTGATCTGTCATGAAATACCTGGATTCTGGGGTAGTGTGTTCTCGGCCACCCACAAAGCCAACCGAATCAGCCCATGGCTCATGAGAATGGAGACTTCATTTCCTTTCCATGCTTTAAACTGATCACTGGATACAATGCACTGTTATTTTGGTGCTTCTCCTGTATTTTTTTATTTTGCTTCTTCAGATGGAAACCTGAAAACATGGCTTCATCCTTTATATCTTGGATTCTCTATCAGCTTATGCTGCATTCCAAGTTATTATTGGTCCATGTGCTTGCTTAACATAATTTGTTTATGCACGAACATCTCAATCAGATGCACGGAGTCCAAATAAGTGTGTAGGAGTATGTTTTGCCCTTTTTTTGCTAGGTAGTTGAGCGGAGGAGCCGGCAATTTCTGCTTGGCAGACATGATTTGTTTTGCGGTCGCCTCGGTTCAACTGCGCTCTTTAGATTTTATCTTGAACTGGTGGTGGGCTTGGTTCGGTCCTTTCGCTTCCTGACCTAATCTAATCTTCTCATTTTAGTCTAGTTGGACTTTTTAAACTTAGCTATTAGATTTATTATTCAATTATAAATGTACTTTTTAACGCAGGTCTAGGCTCGCTCACCCGAGTCATTTTGGTTTTCATACATTCGAACCCGTCTCTTTTTGGTTATAAGTTTTTGAATTTCATTTGGATTTCATATAACGGTCATGATATCATCACATATCGAGGCTACTCGGGGCCAGAGATATCGTCACATACCCACCCACTCTGCGTAGTCCGTATGGGTGACTCGGGGAAGACCACAGGGGCCCGCCCTCCGGCCACCTTCGCTTTAGGCCTCCAGGCGCCACCATTGCTCTTCGACCAGCGTCGGCGGCGGCGCCCAAACAAGGTAACCCCACAGCGACCCACTCCCTGTCCTACTCCACTCGGATTTGAGGTGCCTCGGCGGCGCGCCGTCAGGCAGCCCCCCTGCTGAATGTGTGACAAGATCCACCCTCCTCAGAATGGGAAGGGCTGGCGGTGTCTGTGGCTTTGAATCAAGCACTACCAACCTTGAGGCTGGCGTTTGGTGGATTGCTTCCCCAGCCCACAACGATGATGGCCGGCTACCCCAGCTGCCTGATCTAACTAAGACCTTGGCAAAACAGCCGACGCACGGCTAGGCAAGACGTCCTGCGACCACCAGTGGTCATGCGGCAGCCATCCGATGCGCGCTCGGACGCTGGTGCCCACTGGTGCCCACCGGTGGGCTTCCCCATCGGCCAGTTCATGGGCTAGGCGCCGATGGCTGTGCCCGGGGGCTTGGCCGTGGGGCCAGAGCACTTGTCCCTTCGGTGACTCTCAACATGGCCACGTCGCTTCAAAAAGTGCAAACTCCCTCAGCAGGTCGCATTTGTTGGGGACCATTGTTGAGTCCGACTCATCCCCTAATGTTTTGTGCGAGCTATGAACAGCTTAGACGATGGGAGCGGTGAGGTATGATTTTGTTGTTGACGCCCCTACGACCATGAAGCTGCACGGTGTTGTGCCTTGGGCTCATCCTCCTAGTCTCTAGGATGATTGACTATAGTTCATGGTTTAGGGGCCTTTGGCGATAGCCATGCAGGACCATGTCTGTGCGATCGACGGTGAAGCCCTTCGGCACCGTTTACCTCCTTAGAGGCATCTATGTTGTAGGGTCCTCACCCCAATGACTATAATCATTTTCACGTTCCTCCTAGTGAAAGCCTAGCTCTAGTTATTTAGAGCCTGTGGCAGCGATGTCAACAATGTTGCGACCCTCTTAAGGGTGCCATTGTGAAATCAAGTTCCTGTTGCGGACTCATTTTGTCTCTGATTGTTCTACCCTTGTTGTTGTTGGCACCTTGGGTGAGATTGACTCTGGCTGTTGGCCGCTACCGATGCTCTAACGAGTATCCTCCTCTGGCATCTCTATTCCATCGGTGCTCTCTTTGATGATGCCAGAAAAATCTAATGCCAGGTGGTGTTTCCACCGCTGCCACCGTTCCCCTCCAAGGTTTCCTCCCCATGGATGGCGTTGGATGGTGGTACATGGCCCCGAATGTGCTGGACTTGCGTGTCCATCACCACTCCTCGATGCTCCCAGATTGTCTAATGCCGAGTGGTGTTTCTACCGCTGCCACCATTCCCCTACCAGGATTCCTCCCCGTGGACGGCATTGGATGGTGGTACGTGGTCTCAGGTGTGCTGGAGGATGTCACCATCATCTACAAAGAATGGTGGAGGGCGCAATGGTCATTGTAAAATCGGCAAATATGTTGTTCGGCGGGGCAGAAATCGACATTCGGCTAGCGCCTTTCGGCTTGGGTCTAGGTGTGTCCTTCAGTTGGGGATACTTCGCCTCACGGTGACTGTTCAAAAAAACTAGCTTATAAAGTGTCCACATTATAATCCACTCAACACATCCAACTATCTAATTCTTACGTGGGGATGTAGGGGATGTAGGGTCTGGGATCTATAACTCTTATAAAGATAAACCCCACTATCTAATTCTTTTGATATGCAAGGTGTCCACATTATCATCCACTCAACATCCCACTAGCACATTCTATCTCATCAAGCAAAGTGTCCACATCATCATCCACTAACACATCCAACTAACATGGTATTATGTTTCAAACTATTAACACTTGCAAACCACATCATTTACTAACATATATTAAATTAGTTATCCACAACGGAATACAAACTAAGATGAATTATGGTATTTATTATTCGATCATATTAATAAATATAAGTAGTATAATTTCATCGACGATTCCCGCAGCAACTCACGGGGTTTTCTCCTAGTTTTTTAACATGAATGGACTATATTAGTAGTAGGAAACGGAGTTGATTAGAAGACCGTATGTGAAAGGATAATCTATATACCCTAATAATAAAAGCCCAAAATTTCAGTCTGCCAAATCTGTCCGCCTCTTCAATCCGTTAATTTCTGTCCGCCATCATCATCCGTATACAAGACGATTTCAATTTTAATCAATAATCCAGGAACTCCATAAATAAAAGAGATTAAAAAATAATACTGTAAGGTTCCTACAAGGAGTTGGAGACCGACATGTAGTTGGAGACTGACAGTTGAAGGAGTTTTTCTAAATTGACACTGCGAGACATCGAAACAAGAGTTCGCGTTAAACTGAGCTCGATTGGAATCGAATCAAAAGCCAAAAAATTCAGGCGTCCAGCCTTAATCGTCGATTCCGTCTCGGCCACGGCTACGGCTACCAAAGTCCTGCACTCACGAGAACACAAAGCTTGAGAACAAAACTGGACATCCAGACGTCTCAAAATCATCAGTTTATGACTTCAAATCGACTCCAAAAAAATAGAAATCGAATAGATAGAAATCTTCTATTTTCGAATTGAAAACAAGTTCCAAACCTATATCTATACCCATCGAATCAATCACCACACCTCAACAACAAGGATTGAAGTGTCGACACAAGGTGGAGCTGCGGTGAAGAGAAGTCAAAGTGGTGGCGCAGGACAGCGGCGGCGAGGCTTCATCGAGTCACGAGCGAGACCCATGATGGTGAGACGCCGTGGAGCCACGAGCAGGGGCAGCAACGGCGAGGCAACGTCGAGCCATGAGCGCTGGCCGCGATGGCGAGGCGGCCAGTCGCTAGAGCGGGCCGCAACCGCAAGTCGATCGGCGTCGAGTCGCGGATGCAAGCCCTCCGTGGCTCGACCCTGCGCGTGGGCACTCCTCCGTGGCTCTATGCACGGGCACGCACGACGGAGGCGGCGGAGTGACAGACGGAGGGCTCCAAGCCTCACGGCTTGCGGGTGGATAAGGAAAGAAGGAGACGCGTGAGGAGAAAAAAAGAGAGGGATTAAAAAATGAATAAAAGAGGTTGCTGGACAGACGCGGTTACGCGGATGCTTTGCAATGTCTTTTTTATTTTCTATGTATAACTTGGTAGAAGCATCTTTTCCATTAGCAATGGTAGCTGCTATAAAATCAGCCCCTGGCAAGTATACTTTGACATCCATCTATAATAACGCACAATTATATTTACATATTTTATATGGGTCATCAAAAAGATTAAGTAGCTCAAACTAGAGACACAAGAATAATATATAAAACAAATTTAAAAATACGATATATTTTAATCTAATTGTATTTGTGCTTTGCAACTTTAAACAGTCAATCGGTAATTCCATATAATCTTCATTGGACATTGTCACATTTTTAAGTTATATTAAAGATGTTATGGTCTTCTTAAATAAATTCAAAATCAAATTTTATAAAAAAAACATCAAACATAAATAAATATGACTACTTTCATCATTGTTTTTCATAAATTTTCCTCCCGTTGCAACGCACGGGTATATTTGCTAGTATACATAAATCTATTTTTTTATCTATAAATTGGCAATTCCAACAAATTTTTCTGTCCGTCACTTTTTCTGACGGCTACCCATCTCCGTATCGGTGTAGCTGTCCACGTACGTAGATTGAACATTATGACTTGGGAATCAAATTGAATAAAAATAGTACAAGGTTCTTGATGTAAAGATGCAAGAGAGGAAAAAAGGTGGAAGGATCTTAATAAATTTTGAAGTAGATCAGGGTTCCTGTTGATAAATGTTCAAATAAAAACATATATCTTGCAAAATTTGTTAAAAATCATAAACAAATCAGAAAAATACCAAACCAATGTGATCTATCCATTGAACTTATGAATCTTGTTAGATTGTGCTTTTGTCTATATGTGTGTTAAATTGTCCTTATATATGTTGCATGTACATAGGTTCGCCGATGACAGATGAAACAAATCAATCTTACTTTTGTTAAAATACGGACCAATCAAAGTTATTTCACGAACCGGAGATGGATAGATTATTGTCTAATGAAATCTAAACAAATATATTTATATAATTCCTGATGAAGGCTACCACGTGAAAAAACAAAAGAGATCTCTTATCACAATCATTGGCGGAGGGATCAACACTTTACAGGTCGATAATAAAAGTTAGAAGCTTAACATGATACATTAAACAATCTACGTAGGTCGATATTGAGTCATAGATATCAATCTCCATCGATATTTGAGTAGAAACATATGATGATATTAATTTACAACTAAAATTATGATATGTTTGTGTCAAATACTTTTATGCTCAGGAACATTAAAAATCAACATTACAATCATTGACAGTTTTAAGTTATATTAAAAATGCTATGGTCTTCATAAAACGAATTCTAGATTTTAAATTTTATCAAAAATATAAAAGTTATGTATCGCTTTTGTCATTGTTTTCTATATATTATCTTCTGTTGCAACGCACGGACATATTTGCTAGAATACATAATACATAGATAGAATAGACTAGATCCGGTAGAATACAACTCAAACCCGAATAAACGGGAAGAAATTTCCTGCAGCACGTGTATAGATCGCATCTGCTGCGCATCCGACGGCAGACGCACTAGAGGGCCACGATCTCGATCAAGGCAACCGTGCCATGGAATCCCTAACCGATCACAGAGAACCTTCTAATTCGCAGGCGGCTGCCGCCGGCGCCGACTCCTCTGCCTGCCCCCGCCTGGTGCTGCTCCCGCCCTACGGCCAACGCACCGACGACTTGTCAGCCCTCGCGAACGCCAAGATGACTTCCGCGGCCTCCTGCACATCCACGGGCAGACGCTTCCGCGTCTCCTTCGGACTTGTGCCGTCGCCGGAGATCTCCAGCTTCTGCTATAGATGGGAAGATCGACAGGCCTACGACGACGACCGCGTCCAGTGTCCCCTTGTCCTGGCTGCTCACGGAGACTGTGTTTTGCTAGAGGTGACGACGCCTTATGACAGCGTGTTGTCGTTGTCGCCGCGGCCACCACCAAACTACTTCGTGTACCAGGCGGCGGCCGCTGGACGCCCGCCATCGCTGTTGCTGCTCCCGTCCTGCTACATTCCCAGGTACTACAATCGCCGCGGTGGGACATATCCGTCTGGACTGCAAGCTACGGCGCGCAACATGATCCATGGGGAAACTTGTCTCCTGCGGCATGGCGAGGACGACATCCTGGTGGCCCAGCTCGAGGTAGATAGAGAGAAACAGGAGGCGGCCGAGCTTTGCTTGTTCCGCCCCGGCCGCGACCGGGAGTGGCAGTTGAAGAGGGTGCCCATCGTCGTCTACGACGACGACAAGGGCAACAGAGACGACTGCCAAGACTATGATGACCCGTTGCGGCGGTGGAGGATCGACACGTCCTTTGCCGTCGGTGACCGGTTCTTATGCTGGGCCGACTACGAACGGGGCTTCCTTTTTATAGACATGGCAGCGGACGAGTTGAGTCTCAAGTTGCGCTATGTGCCATTGCCCAGGGACCGTGGCGGGTCGAAAAGCCGGTGGAAGCGAAACTTAGCACCAGCCGGCGACGGCTCACTAAGGTTCGTAGACGTCGAGTCCCGCTGCTGCTGCGGTGAAACTGGCAGCAGCACCAGTTGCGAGCGTGGCCGGTTCTTGTTTACCGTGACGACGTGGACCCTGAAGCTCAGCATGGACGAGCCAATGGAGTGGGCGAAGGACAACGTGCTCGACTGCGACGAGCTCTGGGCGCAGCCAGGATACACGGGCCTCCCACATGTCACCGAGTATCCCATTGTTGTCAACTCTGATGACCCCAACGCTGTCTGCTTTGTCGTCAGAACCGATTACCACTGCGACAGCACGGTCAGTATCGAGAGAAAAGCATATTCCATCGAGGTTGACACTAGAAGGAAGGTGCTGCGCTCTGTCGTCCCATACAATGGTAATGGTGATCATCACCCCGAATCCCGTATTTTTCCAGCCAAAATCCTGTACTAAGTCATTCCGCAGCGGTAAGACAGCAA
This sequence comes from Themeda triandra, assembly GCA_018135685.1. Taxonomy (NCBI): domain Eukaryota; kingdom Viridiplantae; phylum Streptophyta; class Magnoliopsida; order Poales; family Poaceae; genus Themeda; species Themeda triandra. The sequence goes on along the minus strand of JAENPR010000324.1, from coordinate 414,403 downwards.
AATGCCACCATGTTAGAAGTGGCTGAAGTATTGCTAACGTTGAACATCTGGGTTTAAATCAAACCATCTAGATGAGTCAATTCCTTCGAACCCAAATCCCTTGCAATGTGACTTAAATGTTTGTTTTTTATATGTGCGCCACAATTTATGGGTTAAAGTTTTTTCTATTTTTTAGGAGATCCTCTAACAAAATGGATTTTTGGGAGAAATTGAAGCCGCTAGGAGTGCGAACTAGTTATCCGAGCGTGACCCTCGGGTCGTCTCCCCTCGGGGGGGGGGGTGGCGACCCGAGGGCTCTCCACCCACCGCCGCAAACAGGGTAGCACAACAAGGCCACCCCCTGCGGTTCTTCCTCGTTCTCCACCGTGTCCCTTCCCCTCTGTCTACTCCACCTCCGGCTCTCGTAGGACGTCGGCGAGCCATCACACGGAGGACGTCGGTGACGAACGACGGGCCAGGGCTCCATATCTAGGTCCTCCGACCCTTGATCCATCATGCCCGATCCCGGAGCTGGCGCGGTGGCGGCGGCCACATCCGTTGTGCGCCTACGGCAGCGCCCACAGCGTTTACATGGCAGCATCCAGGCGGCGGTCGCGCCTGCAGCGAGCCCACGGTGGCGCCTATGCATATGGGTGGCATGCTCCAAGGGACGCTAGAGCTGCGTAAAAACCTTGTCTAGCTCGTCCGGGCCTGTCCGTTCGTGCAGGCTCATGGTCGAGAGACCTACTTTAGTGCATCTCCAGCGTTGTTGACGTCCGTGGCTGTGAAATACCTATTTGAAGGCTTCGTTGGGGCACCACTACTACCCATCTTTGGCCTCGTCGGAGTGTTCACTGTCGTTTCTGATTGCTTGCTCGGGGTTGTTTGGTGGAGGTCCCCCCTTGTTTTTTTTCTTGCTGTGTGTTTGGGTCTGTGTGGTTGCGTTCTCGGGACTCCGCCGGTAATCTGTGGATTAATCGCGGCTCCTTTATGCTTGGTGCAAACCGATCTTTGGCTCCTTAATACAGTGACATGAGAAGTCATGTTTGAGAGAAAAAAATAGATTTTGAAAGATAACACATGCTAGAGGCAGGCGCTCAAATCCTCCATCTATATTCTGCCGAGAATACCGCCATACTGGTCAAGTTGCCTCCGTCTATATTCGGCCGAGTACGGGGCAATCCATTTCTGATTGCGTGGCGGTTGCAGCAGCAATGGACTAGCACATAGCAGTGCAACCATGCAAGAGAATAAACTAGAGTTGGGCCGAGGATGACCATGTCCACACCACCGAGGTATGCCCCTCATCGTCTCTCTCTCTCTCTCTCTCTCCTCTTGAAGCCTGGTTTTCCCTGACTGTCTCTCCTCATAAATCTACGAACTAGTGGGCGGCATCCAGAGTTCTAGCAATTGAGTTCATCGATTTTGATTTGGATCCTTGTGCTTCAATCTTCTTCCCTCTTCATACACGGATGATATCGTTTTTCTCTAGCTAATCCTTCTGCTCGACGCTAATAATAGTCATTATCTCCCCTAATCCCCCGCACTTCCCTTGCATGCCCTCCCTCGTGTAACTTTACCCGGCAGCATTCACCCGTCCCCGCACTGTAACGGGCGCTCCCACTGCCTATTTGTGGCAGGCATGCCCCCTGGCTCCACCGCATGAAGAAGCATGCCCCCTGGCCCCTCTCTCCACTGCAAGAACCCGACACTCCTACCGCGTATTTCTGGCACGCATGCACCGTCCCTCTCTCTCCACCCGATGAAGTGCTATTCCACATCCGTGTAATATATTTTGTCATGAGACAATTCACTCATATGTATTTGAGGTTTTGATAGTGCTCTAGACCGGATGTGTTTTTGTTAATTAATCTGATGGACAAACTCATTTTGTTTTTGATGACAGAACTAGCTACGAGCTGCGTCCAAGAGTGCCAAGGGAACCAACTTAAGTGCTACAATCGTAGAAAGAAATAGCACTCTCAAGTAGTGGTCAGAATGAAATTAGGCATGATATATCAGCGTCTCGTGCGCAATAGATTTCTATAATTTCAACATGCGTTTAGATTACATTTTTAATTTTCCTTGAAGTTTATTATATGATGGTGTCATATGGTTGTGTAATGTGAAATATGTGAGGCTGCAAAACACTTGATATTAGGTTTCATTTATCTGTAAATGCTGCTAGGGTGAACAAATATTGAAAGGCATGAACAAACAGTAGCACCTGAAATTTGAATTTTCTTTGCAAATGAATTATGTGCCAATGAATGTAAGCAAAACTTTGCTTTCCGAGGCTATTTCCAAAAGGATGCACACAGGTCCATGTTGAACTTAACAAGCGCAGTCGACATCATATTGTTTTCTGCGTAATATTGAGTTTGTGTTTCCTGTTGAAACGCACGGGCACTTATCTAGTATTAGTACAAGAAGGTTTGGAACACGGAGGATAAAATAAGTAAATACAGGTTCTGGATATGAAGATGCTATCTATACCCAAATAATAAAACGGCAAAATGGAAGGGCATTAATAGTGTTTGAAAGATTGATGGGGGGTTTCTGTTGCAAAATATCTAAAACTAAATAAGCCCTGCAAAATTCACTAAAAGTTGTAGAAATATAAAAAATGTCAAACCAATTTTATAAGTTTCATAAAAAATATGATGTATCCATTGATGTTATGAATCTTGGCATGTTGTGATTTATCTATAGTGTGTTAAATCATTCTTGCACACATTGCATGCAGACAAGTTTGGATATAACCGAGAATGTAGCAAAGATAGACTCGGAATATACAAAGGTGGCCGAGGAGTATGGAAAACTAGAGTTACGGTCCCGTACTTCCTCCATCCGCACACGGTGGCATCCCCGCTTCTCTAGCTAGCAATAATAATTAATTAATTATAAAATATAATATTGCCAACATTCATATGCAAATATTAATGAATTAACTAAAATTTATATTGGCCTCAAATAATAACTAATAATAGATTATAGAGTTGTTCGAATTACGCTCCTACATCAATTACGGAGCTCGTGTAGGACTATGGCCCTTGTCCAAACAGGAATACATACAATAGTTCTGCTACTATATAAAGAAAACAAATAATACTATAGAGAACATAACATAAAACATCGGAACAAAAAAGACATTTAATACATGGCAAGAGAAACACTCCTCCAATTTCAATGGTAACTACAATAAACAAAAAAAATTAACATCATGGATATCAGTATTTATAAAGTCAATATTCTGCACAAGAAAGATGTCAGGATTGATGTCCATCTTACCGTATTAGACCAACCCATTAAGGTCAAAATATCATATCATAGATGCCAAGGAAAAAAAGGAAAAGAGAGAGTATGCACTACAAATGATATCAAATAACATTATTATTTTTAGAGATATTATTTTTTCTCCCGTTGCAACGCACGGATATTTTTGCTAGTCATACATATAAATGACTATGAGGTAGCCATGGCAGGCTCAGATAGTTATCTAAGTATTTACATAAAAGATTGCAATGTGTGTGGGCATATTGTTTAGTACATTTCAAAAATTCCATGGGATGCTTTTCTTTCAATTGTCTTGCACATATACTTTTGTCCTATTATTGCTCATTTTAAAATTTCATTGCGTTATAGAAAAGTTAATATATAGAAGACACATCATCTCATTTTCTAGAAATAACTGAAATATTTATCGTCCTAATGGAACTCTGATGTGGTTAATTGAACACAATAAATATATATTTCGTACATTTACTGTCAACCTTGTTTCGATTTCTTGTATAACTTAAGATATGATAGAAGAATAAATAAAACAGGTGAGTCTTTGTGTATATCTAGATTAATATTTTCTAGATGTAAGCAAATTTAGCCGTAAACAGGTGAAAATAAACAAAACAGGTTTGCATGGGTTTGGTCTAGTCCACAACAAAGCTGGCTCAACTTAAATGATTCAGTCCAAGTTGAAAACAAAAAGCCCACCAACAAAGGCCCACTTAGTTGTGGACATTTCCTATCAGGAATACTGACATATTTTAAAAACTATTAAAGGCCTTTTAACTTATAGAAGAGATACATTACCAAGACCGGTTAATTATCAAAAACAATACTGAAGGAAGTGACTACCCATTGTTCGGCTGATTTATATTTGGGCTTCGATCAGGTTTTTTTTCCAACCAATCAAAATACAAAATATTATGCACGCAACCACACGCGCGTCGGAACATCTCTGCTCTCATGTGGTGCCCGGCGCTCCTGCTGCATGTGGCTGATGCTATGCATGTATGTTGATGCAAGCTGGCACCAAGAAAAAACAACACATTTTATTTAAATTACTACAAGTTTTGAACGATATTTCTATTATATAACTATTATCTAGGATTAGAAATGCATTGTAAAGGAAAGAGAAAACTGAAGCAAAAATATTAAAAAATATAGGACTGAAAGCGAAAAAATCTTACAAAAAAGTAGACTGAAAACTGAAATAAAAATCATTGAAAAAATAGAACTCATTTAACTCAAACTAAAATATGAAATAATGAAACTGAGGAAGAAGAATACATGATGAAAAAATTTGTATATGAAATTGACAAACAAGAAAAAAGGCAAAGAAAACCAAAAAAATGAATTGAAGAAAAAGATGCCGCACAAAAAACAATGAAAACACGCGCTTGGCAGGCCGCGTGCTTCGCGACGTAATTTGTAGCTGCTACTACCACTTATCTCGATGAAAACACAAAACGGGCTGAACCTACAAAAAACAAAGCAGCCCATGAAAAAATCGACCGACGTGGGATGAAGAAACAACCGAGTGACGGTTAGAAATTCCGAACAATATTTAGACCGGTTATATAATAAACTGCTTAATAGTTTAACTCATGCTTTAACTACGTTGGGTGACTTTAACTCTTAATTGAGCAACTCCAACAGTTTTGCAAATGGACTTTGCATTCTCATTTTTGCAAAAAAAAGTCTACAAAACCCCTATCCAACTGTTTTGCAAATGAGGTTTGCATTTTTGTGAACTTCGTAAAATCCTAGGGTGGATTAGCATATATGCAAGCTCACGATTGGCTTGGAAATCCGTCCGCGCACTACTCCCGCGCGCACTCTTCCCTTCGCGCTGCTGGGTTTCCTTTTTTAGATTTTGGGCAAGTCAATTTTGTCGAACTGTTGGAGATAACCTTTTTTCTCCTCCCCATATTAATTGGAGCGTTGGCAAACTCCATGTTTTGCCAAACAAAGAATGCAAAACTGTTGGAGCTGCTCTTAGGGTACGTGACTTTATCTTTTAACATAAATCACCAAGGCCTGCCCATCAGCCCATAGAGGGAGAAAAAAACGGATGTGTCTTTCTATCCAAAAGTGCATAACTGGAGTAACGAATCTCTTCTGAGCCCATAAGCACCTTATATTGGCTTGTTATTTCCAGCTCATACAGTCGATGTCCTCATGTAGGCCAGTTTCACCCAATGGCTGGGCCGAAGTGATAAAAATTGGGCCTTCCACGCAACCTCCGCTAGGCCCAGCTCACTTGTGTGGAAGGATCAATTTAGAATAGAATTCTTATATACATGTTCACACAGTATCAAACACAGGATCAAAAAAGTATCAAACACAGATTATTTTGCTAATATGGCAGAAGAGAAAACGGTAGAAGTTAAAAAAAATCCTGAAATTTTGCTAATTTATTAATAGGTATAGACCGATGATAGATAAAAACTATAAAACTGACAAAATCTGATTTTTTGTTAACACAAAAACAATTAGCAGTTTATTTGTATAAGTTAGTGGTACAGAGTATTGCCTGAAATACAGGATGAGTGGGAAACTAATAGTGAGACGAGAACAGGTTAGGCCAATGTTTGATACTTTGTATCTACTATAATTGGAATCTCAAATTATTATAATTGGAATCTCGAATTATTATAGATACTGTGTAGGCTGCTGTTGGGATTGAAAAATGAACGTGCTACATTGGCTGCCACCAGATCGCCCAGAGATGCAGTAGAGATGATTTTGAAAGCTAATGAACATAAGAATCTACTGATGGTCATTACTCTATGGAATACATGGTTGGAGAGAAATAGAGTTAGGGAGAAAGGGAAGAGAAGACCACCAGAAGTCTTAGCTAGTTGTGTGGAGCTTTATGCGAAGGAAAATGCAATACAAGTTGTTCATACGCCGGGCTTAAGTATTGGGCACCCAGTTCACTGGAAGAGATCGTTGATCGATCAACTAAAGGTGAATTGTGATGCTTTTTTCACCAGGCAGAAGGAGATGGTAGCTGGGGTGCTGTCATCCGCAACCATGATGGAGATGTTGTAGGGGCGTGGCGAGGGAAGATAAACCACTTACTCAGTGCTTTCCAAGCCGAACTTATTGTCTGTCTCCAGGGAGTTCATACGGCGGCGTCCTTGGGAATTGGTAGGGTTGTCATTGAAACTAACTCGCAAGAAGCAGCCTTGGCAATCAACTCTGCAAGCTATGATGGATCAGTGTGTAGCCATCTCATCGAGGAGATCAAAGTTTTAGTGTCGTCAAATTTTATTGCTTTCGAGTGTTCGTTTGTTCCTAGAACTTGTAATCAAGTAGCTCATCATGAGCTAGCCGTCTTGGGGTATTCTTGTAATGAGGGTGATGAAGTCTCCCTAGACTCTTTCCTGGAGAGAATATCTATAATGGTGGCTAACGAAGTGTTAGCAAGTGAATAATAAATTCCCAAAGTTCAAAAAAATGGACATAGGAATTTACCTATATTAAAATCAAGGTAATAATGACTAGTTTCCAGCCATATATTTTTTCGCTCGGCATGCCCACATCGCTAATCCACACTGCACATGCCACAGTCAGAACCACTGATGTGAATCGCGCCTCGTCATTTCTCCTGCTCCCAACACTTCCCCCGATGCGGCTCCTCCCTCTGCGAGCACCTCGGCGACCCCGCGCCCGCGCACCACGGTGGAGATGGCAGCGGTGGCGGCACTGACGAGGTTGGCCTCCTCTTCCTCCTCCACCGCCTCCTCGTCCATGTGACCACACGCCCATGCCCCAGCCTTCTTGCACAACTGTGGCTAGGGTTCCGACAGTCCATTAGGGTTCTAGCAATCTTCTCGGCGACCACGAGTTCCTCCCATGGTGACCTCCTCCTTAAGTCGTGCCCCACCGTCTCCCCATGCCTCGCCGAGCTTCTCCCCTCCCCCACCTACGCCGAGCATGGTGGACGCATTGGAGATTGGGGACCTACGCCCGCACCCTACATGTCCATTGGACCCTTGGCCACTCGACGGCGACAAGCACCCACCAGGTTCATCCGTGCCTTGCTTTTTTCCTTCCCCTTCCTTCTTTGCAAAACCGAGCTCTCCAACCCTCATCGATCCAGGGCTTTGTAGAATCAGGTGAAGGTCGAGTGAGCCATAGCTGCATAGCTGCCAGGGCTTTGTAGAATCAGGTGAATGTCGAGCGAGCCATGGCTGCATAGCTGCCAATCAGATCCTTGGCGTTTGATCTGGGGAAGGCTATGGCAATGCAATTTGGTATCACCTTTATAGAATTGACGCTGGACATCCCTTCCTACGCAGATTGCTTTCGTTGACACACATCAGAATGGATCGTGGAGTTCTTTAGCAATTACGCTCGAGTTCATGCGGTGGCATGGAGTCCAGCACGAGGTCTTGGCGCGATCACCGAGTCTGGCGCCTACTCCATGGTGCGAGTGAGCTCCATGGCACACGAGCGTGCGCTGAAGTGAAGATCAGTGCGCGAGCAAGAATGGGGAAGTGAACATGCGGCAAAGGCATGGAAGGGGACAGCAACCAAAGCAATGATACTAATTCCATGATGATTTACTCCAGTGTTTAATGAAGGGAAGGTAACCGAACACTCCAGGGGCATTAGCGTCCAGAGCCATGTTATCCAACCTAAAGCGACAACCTTTACGCAAATGGAGTCGCACACTAAAACGTCAAGCTTAGGGAGTACCGGTAGAGATAGAGATAGAGAGTAGAGATAGAGATAGCGATAGAGATAGAGATAGAGAAAAGATAGAGGTAGATAGATGTGTAGATATTACTAATTTATTAGGACATGGATTCCCACATGCATTATATAAAGATATGCATACCGATCTTTAGACATTCAGTCCTAGCAGCTTGGAAACAATAACTTGCTGTGCAGAATGGTTGCTAAAGCATGTTTTCATGTTCTGATCATTGTATTGACTCTTACTATGATTACAACGCATGCTCAAGTGAGCCCTGAGGATATCAAAAGAGAGCTTTTCGATAGGTGCGCCGGTGTCATAAAAAAAGATCCGCCATACGAAGCCCCAAGTACCAGATGCATCGACTTAGTGGTTGAAACTAGCTTCGCTAGCATCTGTTCTCTCATTACCCCTGACGACGAGAAGTTAATAAGTGTGGAGAGGTTTGTTACTTTCGGACGCCAATTTGGACAAAAATTGACGTCCGGTGCCAAATGCGGCAGTAAGTGTCCGTCACCATTTATTTTTTTTAATTACAAGTGGATTTTTATTCTCCTATTGTGTCGTATCGTGTATGAAATATGTATCATTGTAAGAAATATGATACGAGCTTTTGTTTGCAGCATACACTATTCCGTAGCTTTGGGGACCACCACTGCCTTGGATGGCACATCTATGGGCGCTCCTGGGAAGAGACAAAAAGCTATACTAAGAGAATAAATGTGTATAAAATGTTCTTGTTTAAGCCCTTGTTTGATACAAGAATTAATTGCTAGCTACCTAAATATTGGCATCAGTTTATTTTCTCCCGTACGTACATCTAAACATGGGCTAATAACTAATACAGAAATATTAACAGAGATGGGGGATATTAACAGAGCTAAATAATAACCCGAATAAAAGGGGAAATTTTTTTTCCTGCAGCATGGTTATAGATCCGGTCGAATACACTAGAACCCGAATAGATATAGACCGCATCTGCTGCGCATCCGACGGCAGACTGGTGCTGCTACCACGATCTCGACCAAGGCGGCGGTGCCATGGAATCCCTAACCGACTCCGCCGCCAATCCGCGCTTGGTGCTGCTACCGCCCTACGGCGAACTTACCGACGACTTCTCGGTCGTCGCCGACGCCGACACGACTTCTGCGGCCTCCTGCACATCCACGGGCCGACGCTTCCGCGTCTCGTTTGGATTCGTGCCGTCGCCGGATATCTCCAGCTTCTGCTACAACTGGGAGGATCCAGATCCACAGGTCGACGACCGCCGCGCCCACCGTCCCATCGTCATTGCTGCGCACGGAGACTGCGTATTGTTAGAGGTGAGGATGGACTACTTCCTGTACCAGGCGATGGATACTGGACGCCCGCCGTCGCTGTTGCTCCTCCCGGTCTGCTACATTCCCACCATGGCGGGCTGCATGCTCCAAGGCGAAACGGGCCTCCTGCAGCGTGGCAAGGACGATGTCCTGGTGGCCAAATTGGAGATACCAGAAAAGGAGGCAGCCAAGCTTTGCTTGCTCCGTCTCAGCGGCGACTTGGAGTGGCAGTTGAAGAGGGTGCCCATCGTCGTCGGCAGTAGAGACAACGACAGGCAAGACTATAATGACCCACTCAGGTGGTGGTGCACCGACGCGGCCTTTGCGGTGGGCGACCGGTTCCTGTGCTGGGTCGACTTCCTCCGCGGCTTCCTCTTTGTAGACATGGCAGCTGACGAGTCGAGTCTCAGGCTCCGGTACGTCCCGTTGCCCATTGAACCACCCTCCGGCAACCCGCACGCCACTGGATTTGGCCGGTTGAACATGCAGTGGAAGCGGAACTTAGCACCAGCCGGCGACGGCTCGGTGAGGTTCGTAGATGTCGAGTACCGCCGTGACCCTGGCAGAAGCACCAGTTGCGAGCGCGGTCAATACTTGTTTACCGTGACGACCTGGACCATGAAGCTCAGCATGGACGAGCTAATAGAGTGGGTGAAGGACGGCATGCTCGACTGCAGCGAGCTCTGGGCACAGCCAGGCTACATGGGCCTCCCACGTGTCATTGTGGAGTATCCCATTGTTGTCAACTCCGACGACCCAGACACCGTTTGCTTCGTGGTCAAAACCTACTACCGCCGTTACAGCACTGAGGATGTGGTCAAAAAGGTTTGGACCATCGAGGTTGACACCAGGAGGAAGGTGCTGTGCTCTATCGTCCTTTGTAATGGTATTGACAGTCATCTCCCAAGATGTGTTTTTCCAGCCAAACTTCTGTACTGAGTACTGAGTATCCCATTGTTGTCAACTCAAACAACCCGGACGCCTCCCACGTATCTCTGCTACAGTACGCATGGACACTAGAGGAATATGCTCTGCTCTGTCGTTCACATACATTGGTAGTGACAGTTATCGAACATCCTATTTTCCAGCCAAAATACAGTACACTAAGGACTAGTAGTATTTACTAAGTCTCAGTCACCAAGATATGGTGCAAAATACCATTGCAGCAAGCAGACAGCAAAATGCCAGTCTCCGTGTATAAGTGACTTAAGTATGGCTGTTGCCTTTTTTTTTTTTTTTTTTTTTTTTTTGCCATGAATTTATTCAAGTCACATGAATGAAGTAGATGCGATACAGAATGAGGCTAACATCTACTAGTCATGAACTGTATGTGTCATCACCAGAAATAGCTAGCTAGCTAATAATATCTGACGACGAGAGCAACTCTTGTGCAAGATACAGAAGCCTTTTTTCGACACTGGGGCACTTGCATTCAACAACCTTACCACCGTTTCATTTGCCAGTTAGCAATGTTTCTTTTGACAAAAGAACTCTTAACTGCTAGGCACGATCTCCTGCACAGGTGATGCCTCTCTCTGTAGCTCCAGCACGCGTCTTCTGTTTGCAGCAAACTCAGTCCTGAGATGTTCAGTGTAGAGCGTCAGTGACTTGTGGAAATCTCTGCAAAGCACTTGTCACGGGCATATTTGAGGTCACTCCCAACAGATGACCCAACGATTGTCCCAGACATGTAAGCGCTGCAGGCATCGAGGATGGCGCACTCATGCTCGTGGAAGTGGCACATTACAAGGGTCTCAAAATGCTTTGGAGGCTTCCGGAGTGAGTATAGCATTGTCTTGCATGATCGGATGAAGGCCGTCTGATTGTAAGCCAAGGAATACCTTTCACCAGCTGTGGTTTGAGCTGAATTTTTGTTTCCTGGCTCATTGAAGTATGGCTTATCATTCAGCACAAGACCCTGGATGGAGACCAAAACTTCCAGCATGGTGGAATTCGATTTGCCCCACTTCTCGCATCCATTGCCCCACCAGGTGTTCAGAAGGCTCAGGCAGACTTTCCCACTCTCATACAGGTTTGGGTTTAGCCGAAGTCCACCCACAGGCGGAGCTACATTGTGGCCAAACAGGGTCCTGCCCCCCCCCCCCCCCCCTCCTCTTGCTCCGGCTGTTTCATTCTAGTTGTTTGCATGTTGCTGCATGCATGCAGCCAATTCCTGCCTCTCCTACTATGCTTGTTAGGTACTATTATTGTTTTTTGATAGGATTTCAATTCTTCATTGCAATCTATACAGATAGAACTTGAAAAAATAAAGATTTTCCCAGAATTCAAATTTTCCATACTACTATTGGTAGTTAATGTAGCAGTATAGCTCTGAATTGGCCCCCTCTATACATTCATGCAAGCTCCGCCACTGAGTCCACCCGAGTGGTAGTAAACTTTTGGTGGGCACTTCGGGTACTCAGATGGAAAACGGACATCGAAGAAGAACAGGCCATCATGATATGGAGAGTTCCAGCCGGCCCAACTATTGCAGCCCTGAGCAGATCAATCCTGTCCTCATAAACTCTAACATAGATCGATTCAGGTAGGTCTTAGGTTTAAGAATAAACACGTTCAACACGTACATGGATTTAAATCGAACCATCCAACGAATCTTTTTCTTTGAATTAGCGTCCAGGTCGTTCTATAAGACCTTGGCTTTCACACTTTGTTTACTTTGAAAACCTTGTAATAATTGGCTGCGTACATCCTCGGATGTAGAGGCCGGATATGCGTATCCATTATCTAAAGAAAATCCAACGAATCTTTTTCTTTGATGAACACAAATCCCTTCTAATGTGACCTCCATGCCTCGGCCCTCAATCTCTGCCGCCTTGCCCCTCGGACCTCGATCTCCTGCCGGTTGACCTCTCGCCACAGCGATCCAGCGAGCAGAGGTCCAAGTGGAAGAGGACCCAACGCTAGGGAGTATGGAATTGGCTACTGGCGTGGCACTAGCCTTGCTGTGGGGCATACACGTACCGACCTCTATCTATGCCCTGTTTGTTTGGTCGTTTCTATTTGGCTGATTCTCACTGCTGCTGACTTGTTGTGAGAGAAAAACTCTATTAAATTGCTGGCTGGTAAGTGTTAGGGGCCTTCCTCTTCCATGTTGGTTTCAGTGTGCGGACATAATGGTCAAGGTTGAGAAAAACTCTATTAAATTGCTGGCTGGTAAGTGTTAGGGGCCTTCCTCTTCCATGTTGGTTTCAGTGTGCGGCCATAATGGTCAAGGTTGAGTCCATCCTAGTCTGATGACATGGTGGTCACTGATCTTGTGCATGGGCTGAGGAGGTAGCAGCGGGACGATAACAATGTGTTGGTGTTGGGCCGAGGATGTTATGCGGTAGCTCCTCATCGTCTCTTCTCTCTCTCTCTCTCTCTCTCTCTCTCTCTCTCTCTCTCTCTCCCCTCTTCAAGCCTCAATTTCGCTCCCTCTCTCTCCTTCAACTGGTATGCTAGATTCAGAGTTATATTTGTTGAGTTCGTCAATTTCAGATTTGATCCTTGTGCTTCAATCTTCTCACACTCTTTATACATATACATTTTTTTTGAGAATCTCTTTATACATATACATGACTGTGTGGTAGCATGCATTGGGCTTGGTAGCCATGGCAGGCTCCAATGATTACCAACGTGTTTACCTACATTGCAATGTGCGGCCATATTGTCAAGTTCGTTTCACAAGTTCCATGTGATGTTGTCCTTTCAATTGTTCTGCACCTATATTTCTCTTCTAACAGTGATCATTTTAAAATTTGAATGTAGTAAAGTAAATATACATACATCAACCCATTTTCTAGAAATGATAGAAAATTTTGATGTGCCAGTGGAACTCTGATGCAGTATATGTTAATTACTTATGTGATGTTGGGTGTTACTATAAGAAATATGTTATGAATTGTGTTTCAGTTTCTTATATAATTGAAGTATCTATAAACTATCTCAGTCATTGTGTATACATAATTAATATAATCTAGATGTAAGCAAACTTATCTGTTAAGATTAATTTTGCAATCGTTATTAATATAATCTAGATGTAATCAAACTTATCCATAAAAGATTAATTGTGCAGTTGTTATAGTTAAACTACAAAATTAATCCTATATCTTGACTCATAGATAAACTATAAAATTAATCCTATATCTTGATTGAAGGAAAAAAATTGGTTGTACAAGTAATGTTGGTGTCCCACTCCACCACCTCCGATGCGGCGGGGTGAGCACATGCAGGCTGCGGCCGGATCCCGGCGGTGCGAGCACGTGGTTGACGCCCAATCGAGCGGCTACGGCTGCTTGGTGTGGATGGGATTGGTGGGTATGTCCATGGGATCTTTATTTTTTTTTTGCTTTTCATGTTTGATTTAAGAGCAAGTATTATAATACAGCCTGCTGCTGGTTGTATAGATTCTTACAGCCCATCTCTCAGCCTACTCATATAGTCATATTATGGTTTGCTTTTCCCAATAAACATATGGCCCACTTGTCTCTCACACAAATTGCATTGGTTCTTGTGTCGAAGCAGGCTGTTAGCTTGCAGTCCACCTCTCTTCTCTCTCATCTCTTCTCTCCTCCACCCACAGTCACATGGAACGTGGTACGGTGCCATGTTCCACGTCCCGGGAACGTACATTCCGTTCCGGGAACGTGGAACATTTTTCGTCCCAACAGTGTAAAATCCTTTCAAAAACAACGTTCCACGTCCCACGAACCGCATTTCTCATACCTATGTACCGGGAACTTTTGTGACTGTGCCTCCACCTCAGCATTTAGCCTTCTTGTAGCCCACTATAATACTTGCTCTAAGGAGGTGAGGAAAACAACTGGCTCCGTTAACCGGGTATTGATGGAGGCCCTTGATGGGAGGTGGTAGTGCACAGGCCTCCCACGTGTCACCTGGGAGTATCATATTGTTGTTAATTCTAACGACCCTACGCAGTCTGGTTTGTCATCGGCATTGACTACTGCTGCTACAGCACAGACCGTCGACAAAAAGGTATGGACAATCAAGATTGACAATAGAACCAAGGCACTGCGCTCTGTTGTCCCATACCACGGTAGTGACACTCATCACCCAAGATACAGTGTTTTTCCAGCCAAAATTCAGTACTAAGTACCGAGTCTCAACCCTCAAACTAGCTAGGGTGGAATCTCCACAGCAGCAACCAGCAAGAAAGGAAATTTGCAGTCTCCTTGGAAACTCACACACTTTATATTTGTAATGTTGACTAGATTTTCCTTCTATATATGTGCATGCCGCAATCTATAGGTTGAACTTTCTTCTAATTCATTTAGGAGATCACTACTTCAAATTTGATTTCAGGAGAATGTTGGCGGTGCTTAAACTCATTTCTAACCCCGCCAACTTTAGTCTAGGCAACACTAAAATTCATCTAGAATATGCCTCTACTCTAACTATTTCCACAGTATGGTGCAGATCCTTTGTTTTGTAGGACATGCCTGAAATACACTTAAAATAGACCAAGACATGAGGAAAAACACTTGGTTACAAACACCTTTTATTTTGGTCCAAGCAAAACAAGAGAAAAAGAAGGGAAATCCAATGTCGAGGCCGGCCCAACCAGAATCACCAGCATGGGCCGACCAGGGATCCAACAAGGAGGCAACCGACCAAAGCTGAAGGCCGGCGGGGCCTAGCCAGGCGCGAGCACGCCTGAGGCGCGCGCGCGCCCGTCTGAGCGGGGACCGGGCCCAGCTTCGGATGGTCGGTTGGTTTGCCGCCTCTGATGGTCGGTTCGGGGGTGTTTTCGACATATTTGCCCTACGGAAACCGACCATCCCACTCCTATATAAGCATGGGCAAGCCTCCCCCCTTCAACAACAATTCATTATTCATTTTAGTTCTCACTCTTCACCATACCTCCATTCCACAAGTGTACAATAGAGAGAGTAGAGCCACTCTACCTAGCCTAGCTAGAATAGAAGTAAGGAGTGAGAGATGAGCAAGAGTAGAGCATCTCTTCAAGAGAGCTCTCGGGAAGCTAGTCTTCCACGGGCGGAGTGCCGGACTTGTCGGCTCCTCCTCGCTTGTACCTCTACGGCGTCTTGCTACTTGAAGTAAGACATCGTGTTTATCTTTCGGTAATACCTTTGAGTAAGTTATTCTTGCTTGTTATCTTCTTGCGGGTTCGTCGTTCGTCCCCGTGATGGAAGCTCTAGTAAGAGGACCCCTGATAGAGATGGGAGCTCCTGGCCACCGCTAGAGTTGTAGCAACTGGCATAGACGTGGTGTCTAGGCTAGGACCTACCTTCGTTTGCCTCGTAGTCCACGGTTGAGGTGGTAGGCGGCAGGTGGTGACAGCCCTGTCCGTCCCTTGTAATCCCCCACGTCCGGCTACGGCGTAGAGCTACAGGCCGGCATCACTTGGCAGACCAGGTGCGATCCGGTGCCCGAAGTAAGAAGTTTAGCAACGAGTTTAGCCATCTCCTAGGCCCTTTACCTTAGAAAACCTCATTACCTAAGCTATCCTACTCCATCTCTGGGCAACCTCTGGTTAGAATTAACTCACAAGCCGTCTTCATGAAAGAAATACAATACCCGATTACTCACCGGGTGAAGTGCTATAACGGTGATTTCCGTGCGCTTGCGGATTTGGCTGCACACGCTAAGAAACGCCAACAAGCATTTCGGCGCCGTTGTCGGGGAACCGTTGTCGCAGCTTAGCTCGAACCTAGATTGCCCGTGTACCTTGACCTACCTTTGCTCCACTTCTTTTGTTTTATTTTAGAAAACAAAAATATTCATGGAGCAACCAACCATATACAACCTATCCGCTCCGAAGGGCGAGCTCATTCAAACACCCCAATCCTCGAAGCCTATCACAGCTTTCCGAGTATGAGCTCCGCCCGGCTTTATAGCCATGGTTCGGGACCAAGCCTTCTCAGGCTTGGAATATGAAAACCCATATGATCACCTACGGGCGTTTGAGCAACTCTGTGCGTGCCTGACCATTGCGGGCATGTCACAAGATACATTGCGGTGGAAATTGTTTCCCTTTTCTCTCCATGAAAAGGCGAAGCAATGGTACACCCAAAACGTAGGGAAAGTAAACGGAGATTGGGAAGAATTGCATAAGCATTTCTGCTTCACATTCTACCCTATTTCTCGTGTTGCTTCTCTACGACAGAGGTGCTCAACTTCCAACAAAAAGAGAATGAAACCATAGGTGCAGCCTGGGAACGCTTTTTGATCCTAACACGATCAGGCCCGACACTGCCTATTCCTAACCATGTACTCTTACAACACTTTTGGTTAGGATTAGACAAAAATTCTGCCCTATTGCTCGATGTAGTCACGCCGAGGGTCGTTCCAAAGACAAAACCACGTAAGAGGGGCAAGCTCTCTTGGATTGCATCCAAGAGAATGCTCCTCCCTTAGAACCCATCCGTGTGGAACCCGAGCCAATAAAAGAGGATGTCTCTTCGGCATCAGCCGAACCTTCCCAATCCATAGAGAGACCCTCTCCCGAACCAGAACCTAAGACGGAAGAACCCATGGATCTTCCGGCTTTCGAGGATGAGCTTTTCGAAAATCTAGGAAATACCTCGAAATATGAGTGTCGCGCAAGACCACCAATTCCCGTTGCTCCTAGCGAACTCCTAGATGATTTCTTCCTCAAGGAGTCCATTAGAGAATTAACTTCAGTTATGAGCTCGGAATGGTTGGCAGAAGGTGAAGTCGCGTCTGAAGTAATTCAGATTCGCGCTCCATCTTCTACCCGCCGCTGCAAAATCCAGCGGGAATGGGTGGATGTTTTGTACAATCCTACCGTTGGGGCGAATATAATGTCCTACTCCTATGCATTAACATCTCTAGGAGTAACGTCATTTATTCCAACAACACGGTCCTTAAGAACGCCAGATTCCGTTAAAGAAGGACTAGGGATTGTACATAACGTGACACTCCACCATGGAGATGTCGAAATGGCCCTAGACTTCATTGTCTTTGACATCCAGGAATTCGACATACTTATAGGGCATCCCCTGGAAACACTCTTTGACAATCCGTCAAAAACAGGGGAAATTAACATGAAACTAGGGAGAGAAATATTCCCGATTCAAGTCACTCGAGCCAGGAACTCAGTGACCGAACCTCCCCCTAGTATGCCCTTAGAGGTTCTAGCGGTTGACATGTTCGAGTCACCCGAATCGTCTTTAGATAAAGATGCCGAATTCTTTACATTAGAAAAAGACGAGTTCGGGGAGACAGTTGACCTTCCTATAGGGGAGAAACCGCCTAGACCTCCAGTTGAGCTTAAGCCCCTACCCAAAGGCTTACGTTATGTTTTCCTAAACGGTGACGCCTAAACTCCTGTCATCATAAGTGACCAACTTAGTGATGAGGAGACAACCAAACTCATAGCCGTCCTAGAAAAACATAAGTCAGTCTTCGGGTATTGCCTAGACGATCTTAAGGGGATAAGTCCAACGCTCTGTACCCATCGCATTCCCATAGAGCCATCTAGTATACCTTCATGAGAACCTCGCGTAGGCCGAATAATGCGATGCGGGAAGTCGTGAAAAGGAAGTCCCGAAACTTTTTCACGCCGGGATAATCTATCCCGTACCACACAAAGATTGGGTTAGCCCACCCAAGTGGTTCCCAAAAAGGGAGGAATGACAAATATTGAGAATGCTAAAAACGAACTCATACCTCAACGAACCGTCACCGGATGGCGAATGTGCATTGATTACCGAAAACTTAACAAGGCAACCAAGAAGGATCACTTTCCGCTCCCCTTCATTGATGAAATGTTGGAACGGTTAGCAAAACACTCCTTCTTTTGTTTCCGTGATGGGTATTCGGGATATCATCAGATTCCCATCCATCCGAATGATCAAAGCAAAACGACCTTCACATGCCCCTACGGAACGTACGCGTACCGTAGGATGTCGTTCGGGTTGTGTAATGCACCCGTCATTTCAACGGTGCATGATGTCTATCTTTTCGACATGATCGAAGAAATCATGGAAGTTTTCATGGACGATTTCACCGTCTATGGGAAAACTTTTGATCATTGTCTCGAACAACTTAGACAGGGTCTTGCAAAGGTGTCGAACAAAGATTTGGTACTTAATTGGGAAAAGTGCCACTTCATGGTCCGAGAGGGCATTGTCCTCGGGGCACTTAGTGTCCGAGAGGGGAATCGAGGTAGATAAGGCTAAGATAGAGGTTATCGAGCAACTACCTCCCCCGGTAAACGTAAAAGGAATCCGTAGCTTCTTAGGTCATGCGGGGTTCTATAGAAGATTTATCAAAGATTTTTCGCAAATCTCTAGACCCCTCACGAACCTATTAGCTAAAGATGCTCCTTTTGAGTTTACCGATGAGTGCTTGAAAGCATTTAACACTCTCAAGCAAGCACTCATCTCTGCACCTATCATCCAACCTCCCAATTGGTCTCTACCTTTTGAGATCATGTGTGATGCAAGCGATTATGCTGTTGGTGCGGTCTTAGGCCAAACCAAAGATAAAAATCATCACGCGATAGCTTATGCTAGCAAGACTCTAACAGGAGCTCAGCTCAATTATGCCACAACAGAAAAAGAGTTTCTTGCTATAGTATTCGCTATCGACAAGTTTCGATCTTACTTAGTGGGCGCGAAAGTGATCATTTACACAGATCACGCTGCCTTGAAATTCTTGCTCACTAAGAAAGACGCGAAACCACGCTTGATCCGTCGGATTCTTTTACTCCAAGAGTTCGATCTAGAAATAAAAGATAAGAAAGGAGTAGAGAATACCGTAGCAGATCATTTGTCGCGTTTGCAAGTCACTAACATGCAGGATCTGCCCATCAATGACTTCCTTCGCGACGACATGCTATTGGCAGTAACGGACTCCAACCCCGGTATGCAAACATTGTGAATTACATGGTTGCAGTCATGTACCACCCGGCGAAAGCAGAAAAAGCTAGAGGTTGAGAGCCGTCGTCATCCGTGGGATGACCCGCACTGTATCGAGTGTGCTCGACGGCATACTAAGAAGATGTGTGCCGACAAAGCGAAGGGATGCGATCATTGAAAGCCGTCACTCGCACCATATGGAGGCCACTATGGAGTTTTCCGCACTCAAGCAAAAATCTGGCAAAGGCGGATTCTTCCGCCGACGATGTATGCCGACACCAAAGAATTCATTCGGAGGTGTCGGAAGTGCCGCCCAAGGTGGCATCACAAATCGCAATGCAATGCCCCTCCACTTCAACCTTCAAATAGAAATATTTGATGTGTGGGGCATTGACTTCATGGGGCCCTTCCAGAAGTCCCAAGACTGCGAGTACATCCTTGTTGCTGTCGACTACGTCTCCAAGTGGGTGGAGGCCATGCCATGCCGAGCAGCTGACGCAAAGCATGCTCGAAAGATGTTCCACGAAATAATCTTCCCTCGCTTTGGTACACCACGCATGGTGATCAGCGATGGCGGATCACATTTCGTTGATCGAACTTTTAGAGCATTCTTAAGAGAGCTGGGGGCCAAGCACAACATCGCCACACCTTACCACCCACAAACCAGTGGCCAAGCTGAGACCTCGAACAAGCATCAAGAACATCCTACGAAGACGGTCGATGACATGGGGAAAGGATGGAAAACTAAGCTTCCCGATGCACTCGGGCATACAGACGCTTACAAAACCCCCATTGGCATGTCACCATTCCAGCTCGTATGGAAAGAGTCCATTTGCCGCAGAACTCGAGCATCGAGCCTACTGGGCAATTAAGAGCTGGAACATGGACCTCAAGCTAGCCGGAAGAAACCGCCAAAGGCAAATCTCTGAGCTTGAGGAATGGTGAGAGAAGGCATACCACAGTTCCAAGCTCTACAAAGAGCGAACAAAGAGGTGGCACGACAACCGGATAAAGCCCAAGGAGTTTCGGCAAGGCGACAAGGTCCTACTATTCAACTCCAAGGTGAAATTATTCGGTGAAGGAAAGCTTAGAAGCAAATGGAAGGGGCCATATACCGTCGTCGACACATCGTTTCATGGCGCAATCACGATCCGGGACGACAACGGTAACATCTCAAAGGTAAATGGCCACTGCTTAAAGCCTTTCCTTGAGCCTTCTTATCGTGCAAGGTTAGATCAAGAAATTGATAGAATAGATTTAGTCATGCCGATAATTCCTTAATTTAGTTCAAGGCATGACTTTCATTTATTCTATCTTTCTTAAAAAAATATATTTTTTTATATTCTTATGTTTATGTTTTGTGTGGGAACCCTCTAGTTTCTCTCTCGAAATTCTCTAGGATTCTTTTTCACACAAAAATAATTTTATGTCCAAAATATCCAAAATCCTCTAGATTTTCAATCACAATCGAATTTTCGCGCCGAGAATCAAAATCACCAACAAATTCGAGAATCGACAAGATCGGGCCTAAGATGGAAGAAAACCGGGGCCGAGCGGCGCCCAGACTGGCGCGCTCACGCCTCAGGCGCGTGCGCGCCTGACTGGCGCCCTCTGGTGCCCGATTTTTCCCATCTGAGGCGCGCGCGCGCCTGACTGGCGCCCTCTGGTGCCCGATTTTTCCCATCTCCTTCCTGTGCTGTGCTGATGCTGATGATCCTGGTGATTCTGATCCTGATGAGCAAGAGATGCGAGGATGGCTCATTTTCACCTATAAATACCACCCTCCTCCTCTCATTCTCTTCACACCAAGACAAGCCTTGTCTTCTACCTCCCTCTCCCTCTCCACACCAGCAAGGGTGCCAAGCCTTTAGCGCCAATGGCGAGCCATATTCTAGCCCTCTACAACTCCGCTCGCACTCCCAATAGAGAGGCTCCTTCCTTCACTCAAGAGGACCTAGAGAGAGAGGCCATGGCTGTCGAACCTATAGCCACGCTAGCACCATGGAGCGGCGGGTCCAGCCATGGGGACAGCATGAGGTCAACAGCAAGATCAAGACCTCCGCCCGGTGCCAAGGTGAAGGCCGCACTGACAAGAAGGCCAACCACGGGGGCGATCCGCCTCAAGTCCAACCTCTCCAAAATGGGAGCATCAAGCAAGCCTTCATCAGCACCACTCTCCAATGGCACTTCATCCTACCACACGGCTGCAAGCAGCCCTTCAAAAATTGCTGTAGGAATAGACCTGCCTAACGGCGGCCGTGGGAAAGGGGTCATTCCAAACCCCGCAAAAAGGACCACACCTAGGCCAGTAGGAGCTTCCTCGGGTCCCTCTCCACGAGTCCCTAAGATAAACCTTGGAAAAGCTCCTACTGAGGACAAGAGTGGTGAACCTCAGGCAAGGGCTCCCACTCTAGCTTTCCTCAATAGTCGCCTAAACGGGCTCTATGACATTGCGGCCGAGATGCAATCAGAGATAGGAACTAGGGACCTCAGGCACCTTGACTTAGTCAAGGAAGTGAGGGACTTACGCCGTAGTTTCTCCACTAAGCTCGACAGGGTAGTTCGCGCACTCCAGAACAAATATGCGCGCAACCCACCGCAGTAGAGTTCCCACATACAGCTAGGCACACGCGCTCTTTCCCTTTTTGATCATTTCCCCTTTCAATTTTTCAATTCCCTAAAGTGTGCCTCTTGTATCAAGTTTGGATTATCAATGAAATATTTATATATATATATGTTTTGTGTCTTGTCTCCACTTGTTTTTGTGTGCATTTTAAAAAAAAAGACAGGTACAAAAACAAGTGTGGGGGAGGCACCTCGCTCCTTGACGCACAAAGATTTTCAACACGACAAAAACACAAGTTTGCGCGCCCTCTCACTTCCTGCTAACTCCCTTTATTGCTGAAAATAAAATAAATAAAACTAAAAATGTTGCAAACTCCATCTCTTATTTTCACCAATTGAGGACGACATGCATACTTTTTATTCCTTGCTATCCTGATTGTGTGAACAACCTGTGCAATAGGGACCCCATGTTTTATCTAAGTTATTGGCAGGTGAGATATAGTAAAATGATATGATACTTACCAACTCGTGCAATGGATTTGGGTATTTTTATGCAAAAATTCAAAAACTTTTTAGCAAATGTTCCTCATGTGATAAGTGTTATGTCCTACCAGAGCCAAATATCTACGCTTACACTTACAAAAACCTGTAGTCACTTTTAGCAATGTCAAGTCTTGAGATTCTTGCTAGAGATGGCCTTATCCCCAAGATCATTGCATTTCACCCACCAAATAAATATGCCGTCTCCCACACTGAGAGCCGTGCACCGCATTCACCCGCCAAATAAATATGCCGACTCTCACATTGAAAGTCGCGCACTTATTTCATCCACCATTCCACCAAAAACGCTCAAATTCTTACACTGAGAATTGAGCACATATATTCCACATTTTCTCCCTCTTCCACCAAAATACTCCTGCCATCAAGTCATGCATCTCTCTCTCTCCATCATTCATTCAAGAAAGGTATGGACTGTTATTAGAAAATCCTACAAAGAGAAGCATGGTTCGTCAATAAGGAAGAGTTCTTTTTCTCCAAGATCTTGAGATAAAAAAAAAGAAGATAAAGCAAGTTTTAGAGTTGTTCTTCGAGTCCATACCTTTTTGCACATTCCTTCATAGAGAGAGAAACATGATCACGAGTCCACAAATATTTTCTACACTTGCACTTGCACTTGCATCATCTAGGGATATGGCCTTCTCTTCATGACATCCAGCTGGCTTGACATTGGAACTTGTTCATCATCCATACCCAAAACTCCACATATCAGCCTGTAGTGGTAGGATGATCAAGAACACCTGGATAGGACTAGCCACCTAAAAAAGAGCGACTTGAGAGTATCACATGAGGAGCTAAGGCTAACTTTTGCGAAAATTCTAAAAACCCTAAGTCTCAAAGCATGGGTAGTGTGAGTTGACTTGATTTCAAGCTATTCCTCCTTCAATAGCAATAAGATAACTTGGTAGCCACCATGAATGTTCACAAATGCAGGAAAAAGCTTGGAATAATCTGTATGTAGGTCAACTCTTGGGAGAATACAACCACCTAGTTCTTCATCCTTTACTCGAGGACGAGCAAAGAGCTAAGTGTGGGGGAGTTGTTGGTGGTGCTTAAACTCATTTCTAGCCCCGCCAACTTTAGTCTAGGCAACACTAAAATTCATCTAGAATAGGCCTCTACTCTAACTATTTTCACAGTATGGTGCAGATCCTTTGTTTTGCAGGACATGCCTGAAATACACTTAAAATAGACCAAGACATGAGGAAAAACACTTGGTTACAAACACCTTTTATTTTGGTCCAAGCAAAACAAGAGAAAAAGAAGGGAAATCCAATGTCGAGGCCGGCCCAACCAATCACCAAAGATGGGCCGACCAGGGATCCAACAAGGAGGCAACCGACCAAAGCTGAAGGCTGGCGGGGCCTAGCCAGGCGCGAGCGCGCCTGAGGCGCGCGCGCGCCCGTCTGAGCGCGGACCAGGCCCAGCTTCGGATGGTCGGTTGGTTTGCCGCCTCTGATGGTCGGTTTGGGGGTGTTTTCGACATATTTGCCCTACGGAAACCGACCATCCCACTCCTATATAAGCATAGGCAAGCCTCCCCCCTTCAACAACAATTCATTATTCATTTTAGTTCTCACTCTTCACCATACCTCCATTCCACAAGTGTACAATAGAGAGAGTAGAGCCACTCTACCTAGCCTAGCTAGAATAGAAGTAAGGAGTGAGAGAGGAGCAAGAGTAGAGCATCTCTTCAAGAGAGCTCTTGGGAAGCTAGTCTTCCACGGGGCGGAGTGCCGGACTTGTCGGCCCCCTCCTCGCTTGTACCTCTACGGCGTCTTGCTACTTGAAGTAAGACATCGTGTTTATCTTTCGGTAATACCTTTGAGTAAGTTATTCTTGCTTGTTATCTTTTTGCGGGTTCGTCGTTCGTCCCCGTGATGGAAGCTCTAGTAAGAGGACCCCTGATAGAGACGGGAGCTCCTGGCCACCGCTAGAGTTGTAGCAACTGGCATAGACGTGGTGTCTAGGCTAGGACCTACCTTCGTTTGCCTCGTAGTCCACGGTTGAGGTGGTAGGCGGCAGGTGGTGACAGCCCTGTCCGTCCCTTGTAATCCCCCACGTCCGGCTACGGCGTAGAGCTACAGGCCGGCATCACTTGGCAGACCAGGTGCGATCCGGTGCCCGAAGTAAGAAGTTTAGCAACGAGTTTAGCCATCTCCTAGGACCTTTACCTTAGAAAGCCTCATTACCTAAGCTATCCTACTCCATCTCTGGGCAACCTCTGGTTAGAATTAACTCACAAGCCGTTCTTCGTGAAAGAAATACGATACCCGATTACTCACCGGGTGAAGTGCTGTAACGGTGATTTCCGTGCGCTTGCGGATTTGGCTGCACACGCTAAGAAACGCCAACAGAGAACCTATCTTATTCTAATGAATGGTGTACCTATGAGCCTATGTGTTCAGTCACGAGAGGCTGCGCTTAAATCCCCTATCTATATAAATCACCCAGTGTACCCCAACCATTCTTGAAGACCTGTGAATTCCAGTCTTGACCGTAATTTCATCAACTTCCAAGCTCTGTAGTTAGTAGAATGTCTGATGATGTTTTAAGTTTACTTGGCAATACAACAAGATAACCAATACAAAGTCCTCAACATAAATTTCAGCGAAAGCCACAAACTCATCTGCATCAAATTTATAGGAGTTCCTTTGGTTAAAAGAATCCATGCAAACTAGTTCTAAGAGCATCTCCAAGAGTTTGCCAAAACCATTTGCTATCTTTGGTTTTTGGTAAAACATGAAAAATTGATGCTCCAACAGTTTGCTAAACCAGTTCACAAAATTTGGCAACTTGCCATCCAGAGGCCATTCACGCGCAAATTTGCGCGCTCGGCTTCACTTGCCATTTGACGCGCGGGCCGTCGATTGAGCTAGCTGGCGCCTCAACGATCAGCTTTTTGCACGCATGCGTCCATCCATCCGTCGTTTCAAACGTCACTTCGTGCTTGTATACTGTACAGCCTAAGGGCAGTCCCAATGGTAAAAACTACACACGTTATCCAAAACATCCACGTCATCTATGGAAACTATCATGCACAATGGAGGTTTCCATCCCTAATAAATGTTGCCTTCTTTTTCTTTCTCCCTCTTAATTCCACGGTGATCAGAATACAAGCCATGACTGAGGACCACGGCGAGGAGCCTCGGCAGCTAGCAAGCGCACGCGAGAGCAGTGGGCCAGCGCGTCAGCCGGCGGGCGAGCTGCCGTGATACCAGCGAGCGAGCGCGGCGGGTTAGTGCGGCAGGGGCAAGCACGTCCTGCATGGCTGCTGCGGACAGCGTGTGCCGTGTGACGGCGCCGGCCAGTGCAGCGGCGAGCGCGGTCTGCGCAGCCTGGCGACGGCGACCGCGACTGATGGCGAGCGGCCTGCGCCGCGGCTAGTGCGACTGCCTGGCGGCGGCGAGCGGGACGAGCGCGACCTGGGCAGCAACGAGCGCGGAGGACCATCGGCGGCGAGCAATCCCATCGCGACCGCGAGCAGGCTCCGACGATCGAGGTCCAGCGGCGGCTCCGGCGAGCTCCCATGGTGGCGCGCGCGAGCGGGTCGGCGTTCAAGCGGCTGCCGTGGGCGAGGACGCGTCGCAGCCGGCGGTCAGCCGTTTGCGGCGACCGTAGGCGCGTAGGCAACGCATCGCGGCCTCCATCTATAGACGCCGGTGGTTTCTTCCCAGTGGAGAAATTGCCGTTTCTTCGTTCCTCGGTTCAAGAGTTGACGCCGTTTCTTCACAAGGAAACGATTTCTTCGATTTAGTCTCTCTTTCTTCATTAATTAGGTTGCCACATCAGCGTTTTGCCTATGTGGCATCTTATTTAATGAAGATAGAAACTGCTTATTAATTGTCATTGGGACTGCCCTAACAGCCATGCTTTCTGAGAGCTCCCTCTCTCTCTTCATGCGGTACTCCAGTAGTAGTGTGGCTGTGGCAGCAGGTAGTAGTGTGGCTGTGGCAGCAGGTAGTAGTGTGGCTGTGGCAGCAGCTCCGTCTCTCTCGAATGCAGCCTTTTCTCTCTCTTCGTGCAGCTGCGCACTCGACCACGCGTAGACGCAACGTGCCATGTCTTGATTAAATGCTGTGGTGCTGGCCTTCTACTGTTCCAAGTGCGGTACTGAATCTGACATGCGAGGCAACAAGTCATGCTGCTGTGACGTGCGAGGTAACAAGTCAGGGTACATGCTGGTCTAATGTTTTAAATTTTACCAAATGAAATTGGCAAACTATTGGAGAGAGCTTAGTTTTTCACTTGACATATGTTTTAAGGAGTTGACAAATCACAAAATTTGCCAAGTGAATTTTGGAAAACTCTTGGAGATGCTCTAACAAACTGGCATCATTCTAGCACCGGTTCCCCAACCATGCTAACTCGATAGTGCTGGCTTATACTTGTTTTTCCACTCAGAGGCTTGTTTTCTTTATATTTTTATAATATGTTTTTAGTAATAAAATAGTCCAATCATTGCAAGTTGTAAGTTTCTTTTTATCTTTTAGTACATAGTTTAAATTCATAGTTTTCCAAATGTGTAGTAAAAATTATGAACACCGCAACAAAAATCAAAATGTTTTATAATTTGGAACAGCAGGAGTAACAAATGTTTTATAACATTCTCTCAACTATTTTTGCTAGTTCATGACAACTACTTCTGATTCCTATTTATGAATAGCAGCAATATATGTCACCATTGGCCAACTATTATCTTTGTCATATGGGCTGAAAAGAATATTGACTGTCTTGCTGCTTCCAAATAAGAGGTGGAGCGTGACTGATGTTGGGATAGTGCTAGGCTTTTATATCTCTGCCATTGTTCCTAGGTTTAGTTGTCATGTGGTACTACAAGACTACTGTAGTTCCAGCAAGCAAGCAATTCTATGCTCGTACTCTATTATTCTTTGCTTATTAAAATATGCTACCGTAGATTTTCATTAGCTTTAAGAAATTTGCATAGTATATTTTTCTTGGATCAATAAGCGTCTTCATTGTTTGGTGCAGGAACTTGGCGATGGCTGCAGGCTGTGCTAGTTGTTGGAATTTGTTTAGGTGGCTCGATTATTTTGTATTCATGTTTTTATTGTACTTCTGTTTGGAATATTCTCGAACATGGGCCTTTGTATGGTCATTATGATATTATGGAATTGGTTATATGGTTTATTATTATTGTTTCAGTTGGGTTGACCCATAATTGTTTTTGTGACGGTGTAATCATCATAAGTGACGACGTGACTAACCTATTTGTGACACGGAAAATCGTCATCAAAACTAGGACCAAACGTGACGAAAACGCCAGCGTCACAATTGCGTCAAAAAAGTGACTAAAACAAGGACGCAAACAATATTTTGTGACAAGTTGACCAAACTTTATGTGACAATGCCTTGTGTCACCAAACATACCAACTGTGACGTTGTGTGGATGTCGTCACAAAAGGGTTGCACTTTTTGTGACGATCAACCATTTTTTGTCATGAGGTACCTTTAGCGACCCTCGATATGTGACGACAGCCGTGACGAGAGAATTTCGTCACAAAAAATCTTTTGTGACGAAAATTGTGCTTTGCGTGACAATTTGTTTTTGTCAAAAAACCACAGATTTCTTGTAGTGGCTAACGAATTGTTAGCAAGTGAATAATGAAATTCCCAAAGTTCAAAAAAATGGACATAGGAATTTACTTTTATTAAAATCAAGGTAATAATGACTAGTTTCCGGCCGTATATATTGTTCGCTCGGCACGCCCACATCGCTAATCCACGCTGCACATGCCACAGTCAGAACCACTGGTGTGAATCGCGCCTCGTCATTTCTCCTGTTCCCCACACTTCCCCCGATGCGGCTCCTCCCTCTGCGAGCACCTCGGCGACCCCGCGCCCGCGCACCAGGGCGGAGATGGCAGCGGTGGCGGCACTGACGATGTTGGCCTCCTCTTCCTCCTTCGTCGCCTCCTCGTCCATGTGACCACACACCCATGCCCCATCCTTCTTGCACAACTGCGGCTAGGGTTCCGACAGTCGGTTAGGGTTCCAGCAATCTTCTCGGCGACCACGAGCTCCTCCCATGGTGACCTCCTCCTTAAGTCATGACCCCACCGTCTCCCCATGCCTCGCGGAGCTTCCCCCCCCCCCCCCCACCTACGCCGAGCATGGTGGACGACCGGAGATTGGGGACCTACGCCCGCACCCTACATGTCCATTGGGCCCTTGGCCACTTGACGGCGAGGAGCACCCACCAGGTTCATCCGTGCCATGCTTTTTTCCTTCCCCTTCCTTCTTTGCAAAACCGAGCTCTCCAACCCTCATCGATCCGTGGCTTCGTAGAATCAGGTGAATATCGAGCGAGCCATGGCTGCATAGCTGCCAGTCAGATCCTGTGGCGTTTGATCTGGGGAAGGCTATGGCAATGCAATTTGGTATCACCTTTATAGAATTGACGCTGGACATCCCTTCCTACGCAGATTGCTTTCGTTGACACACATCAGAATGGATCGTGGAGTTCTTTAGCAATTCCGCTCGAGTTCATGTGGTGGCATGGAGTCCAGCACGAGGTCTTGGCGCCTACTCCATGGTGCGAGTGAGCTCCATGGCACACGAGCGTGCGCTGAAGTGAAGATCAGTGCGCGAGCAAGAATGGGGAAGTGAACATGCGGCAAAGGCATGGAAGGGGACAGCAACCAAAGCAATGATACTAACTCCATGATGATTTACTCCAGTGTTTAATGAAGGGAAGGTAACCGAACACTCCAGGGGCATTAGCGTCCAGAGCCATGTTATCCAACCTAAAGCGACAACCTTTACGCAAATGGAGTCGCACACTAAAACGTCAAGCTTAGGGAGTACCGGTAGAGATAGAGATAGAGAGTAGAGATAGAGATAGCGATAGAGATAGAGATAGAGAAAAGATAGAGGTAGACAAATGTGTAGATATTACTAATTTATTAAGACATGGATTCCCACATGCTTTATATAAAGATATGCATACCGATCTTTAGACATTCAGTCCTAGCAGCTTGGAAACAATAACTTGCTGTGCAGAATGATTGCTAAAGCATGTTTTCGTGTTCTGATCATTGTATTGACTCTTACTATGATTACAACGCATGCTCAAGTGAGCCCTGAGGATATCAAAAGTGAGCTTTTTGATAGGTGCGCCGGCGTCATAAAAAAAAATCCGCCTTACGAAGCCCCAAGTACTAGATGCATCGACTTAGTGGTTGAAACTAACTTCGCTAGCATCTGTTCTCTCATTACCCCTGACGACGAGAAGTTAATAAGTGTGGAGAAGTTTGTTACTTTCGGACGCCAATTTGGACAAAATTGACGTCCGGTGCCAAATGCGGCAGTAAGTGTCCGTCACCATTTATTTTTTTAATTATAAGTGGATTTTTATTCTCCTATTGTCTCGTATCGTGTATGAAATATGTATCATTGTAAGAAATATGATATGAGCTTTTGTTTGCAGCTTACACTATTCCGTAGCTTTCGGGACCACCACTGCCTCGGATGGCACAACTATGGGCGCTCCTGGGAACAGACAAAAAGCTATACTAAGAGAATAAATGTGTACAGTGTTCTTGTTTAAGCGCTTGTTTGATACAAGAATTAATTGCTAGCTAGCTAAATATTGGCATCAGTTTATTTTCTCCCGTACGTACATCTAAACATGGGCTAATAACTAATACATAAATATTAACAGAGATGGGGGATATTGATTTGCCGAGGCAGACATATTGCGATGACCGCCTATCAAAGGTAGTTAATGGAGACCTACGGAGGTGTTAGCTTTGTTCGTCTCGATTAATTAATTAACTCAAGATGAGAGCCTTATAAAGATGAACCTCTGTAGCCATTTCGCTTGCCATACAAAGTGTCAACATCAACAACCCCTCGACATATATATTTTTTTAATAATGTAAATGTATTAATTAATATAAATAAACACGTCCAAATACAAGTACACCGAAAAAGATATATGCAGGACAGCTGTCCAACCTATATTCTATGAGGATCCCAACAAATAAAGAAATTGCAAACTGGTCCTTATCCCCTTCGAGAAAGGAAGCCGGCTGCATCCGCTGCCGACAAAGACCGCAGCAGACGCTCGATCTCGTGGAGGCAAAGAAGTCCTTGAGCGCCCATCTGTCAGGATCACAATCTAGGTTGGAACGACGAGAGCAGAGCCGATGATGGCATCCGCCGTCGCAGTGAAGCAGGCTCGCTCAATCACGATCCGTGCCGCCGGCAGATCGAGCTCGATCCACCGCACTCAATCTTGCCGCCATGCCCTCAGCCGCCACCATATCCTTGACCTAAAACTTGACACGAGCACCGCCGCTCCGCCACGACGACGAAACAATAGTCGATGTAGACTTCTACTCCGTCTCACAGGCCTCCCATCGTCACTGGAGCAGGCGCCGATGAGGTGGATGAAGACTACGAGGACCTTATTCCACCTTGGTCGCGCTGCAACCTCCACGAAGCTCGCGCCGTCGGAAACCCTAACCCTAGAAAACGGACCTAATCTAAACCACCGGTCAACGTCATGCGGTTTCCCACACATCCGAGGCCCCGAGGGCCGCCAGAGGCTGAAAGGACATGCGACCTCGCCGGCGGGAGCACAAATCGCTGGTGGCGGTGTCTCGGTGAAGCTCTCCGTGTCTGCCGTGATAAATACTGGGCCCTACTAGGTGGTCAACTGAACATGAACCTCGACATACATATTTGAATTTGTCTCCTTTTGGTTATATATTTTTGGATTTCGTATCATGGGTATCATGATATCATATTGTCACAGATACGTGGGGATGCAGGGGTCTGGGGGTTTGTCTTTTTTTTAACATGAATGAACTATATTAGTAGTAGGGATCGGAGTGGATTAGGAGTACGTGAAAGGATATATACATAGATAGATTTATCGGCTAGATCCGGTCGAATACAAATATAAAACCGAATAAAAGGGGAAATTTTTTTCCTGCAGCATGGTTATAGATCCGGTCGAATACAACTAGAACCCGAATAGATATAGACCGCATCTGTTGCGCATCCAACGGCAGACTGGTGCTGCTACCACGATCTCGACCAAGGCGGCGGTGCCATGGAATCCCCCGACTCCGCCGCCAGTCCGCGCTTGGTGCTGCTACCGCCCTGCGGCGAACTTACGACGACTTCTCGGTCGTCGCCGACGCCGACACGACTTCCGCGGCGTCCTGCACATCCACGGGCCGACGCTTCCGCGTCTCGTTTGGATTCGTGCCGTCGTCGGATATCTCCAGCTTCTGCTACAGCTGGGAGGATCCAGATCCACAGGTCGACGACCGCCGCGCCCACCGTCCCATCGTCATTGCTGCGCACGGAGACTGCGTAATGCTAGAGGTGAGGATGGACTACTTCCTGTACCAGGCGATGGACACTGGACACCCGCCGTCGCTGTTGCTCCTCCCGCTGTGCTACATTCCCACCATGGCGGGCTGCACGCTCCAAGGCGAAACTGGCCTCCTGCAGCGTGGCAAGGACGATGTCCTGGTGGCCAAATTGGAGATACCAGAAAAGGAGGCAGCGAAGCTTTGCTTGCTCCGTCTCAGCGGCGACTTGGAGTGGCAGTTGAAGAGGGTGCCCATCGTCGCCGGCAGTAGAGACAACGTCAGGCAAGACTATAATGACCCACTCAGGTGGTGGTGCACCGACGCGGCCTTTGCGGTGGGCGACCGGTTCCTGTGCTGGGTCGACTTCCTCCGCGGCTTCCTCTTTGTAGACATGGCAGCTGACGACTCGAGTCTCAGGCTCCGGTACGTCCCGTTGCCCATTGAACCACCCTCCGGGAACCCGCATGCCACTGGATTTGGCCGGTTGAACATGCGGTGGAAGCGGAACTTAGCACCAGCCGGCGACGGCTCGGTGAGGTTCGTAGATGTCGAGTACCGCCGTGACCCTGGCAGAAGCACCAGTTGCGAGCGCGGTCAGTACTTGTTTACCGTGACGACCTGGACCATGAAGCTCAGCATGGACGAGCTAATAGAGTGGGTGAAGGACGCCATGCTCGACTGCAGCGAGCTCTGGGCACAGCGAGGCTACATGGGCCTCCCACGTGTCATTGTGGAGTATCCCATTGTTGTCAACTCCGACGACCCAGACACCGTTTGCTTCGTGGTGAAAACCTACTACCGCCGTTACAGCACTGAGGATGTGGTCAAAAAGGTTTGGACCATCGAGGTTGACACCAGGAGGAAGGTGCTGTGCTCTATCGTCCTTTGTAATGGTATTGACAGTAATCTCCAAAGATGTGTTTTTCCAGCCAAACTTCTGTACTGAGTAGTATCCCATTGTTGTCAACTCAAACAACCCGGACGCCTCCCACGTATCTCTGCTACAGTACGCATGGACACTAGAGTAATATGCTCTGCTCTGTCGTTCACATACATTGGCAGTGACAGTTATCGAACATCCTATTTTCCAGCCAAAATACAGTACACTAAGGACTAGTAGCAATCACCAAGATATGGTGCAAATACCATTGCAGCAAGCAGACAGCAAAATGCCAGTCTCCGTGTATAAGTGACTTAAGTATGGCTGTTGCTTAGGTTTATGAATAAACACGTTCAACACGTGCATGGATTTAAATCGAACCATCCAACGAATCTTTTTCTTTGATGAACACAAATCCCTTCTAATGTGACTTACATTTTTCTTCTGTATATGTGCATGCCACAATATATAGGTTAAACTTGTTTCTTATATTTTTTTTGTGAAGATCATCACTACTATAAAATGGATTTTGGGGGACAACTTATATTTAGAGACGGGTACTAGTGTAAATTCTCTAGAGGTGGCAGGTGGACGCCCAAATCATCTACTTATGTAAATCACCTTGGACACACCAATCACTCCTACCCACTCTCTTTTTCTCTCACAGGTGACAGCCATGGCCTCCATAACTTCTCTCCCCCATTGAGCTCTTCTCTCTCTTGCTTACCTCTATGCCTCGGCCCTCAATCTCTGCCGCCTTGCCCCTCGGACCTCGATCTCCTGCCTGTTGACCTCTCGCCACAGCGATCCAGCGAGCAGAGGTCCAAGTGGAAGAGGACCCAATGCTAGGGAGTATGGAATTGCTACTGGCGTGGCACTGGCCTTGCTGTACCGACCTCTATCTATGCCCTGTTTGTTTGGTCGTTTCTATTTGGCTGATTCTCACTGCTGCTGACTTGTTGTGAGAGAAAAACTCTATTAAATTGTTGGCTGGTAAGTGCTAGGGGCCTTCCTCCTCCATGTTGGTTTCAGTGTGCGGCCATAATGGTCAAGGTTGAGTCATCCTAGTCTGATGACATGGTGGTCACTGATCCTGTGCATGGGCTGAGGAGGTAGCAGCCGGACGATAACAATGTGTTGGTGTTGGGCCGAGGATGTTATGTGGTGGCATTGAATCACCCACAAATGGTGATGTCCACATAACTGATGTAAGCTCCTCATCGTCTCTCTCTCTCTCTCTCTCTCTCTCTCTCTCTCTCCCCTCTTCAAGCCTCAATTTCGCTCCCTCTCTCTCCTTCGACTGGTATACTAGATTCAGAGTTATATTTGTTGAGTTCGTCGATTTCAGATTTGATCCTTGTGCTTCAATCTTCTCACACTCTTTATACATATACATGACTGTGAGGTAGCATGCATTGGGCTTTGGTAGCCATGGCAGGCTCCAATGATTACCAACGTGTTTACCTACATTGCAATGTGCGGCCATATTGTCAAGTTCGTTTCACAAGTTCCATGTGATGTTGTCCTTTCAATTGTTCTGCACCTATATTTCTCTTCTAACAGTGATCATTTTAAAATTTGAATGTCGTAAAGTAAATATACAAAACACATCAACCCATTTTCTAGAAATGATAGAAAATTTTGATGTGCCAGTGGAACTCTGATGCAGTAAATATATCCATCATATATACGTTAATTACTTCTGTGATGTTTTTTTGACAAGAAAAGATTGTGGGGGAGTCCACCACAGTACTGATTTTTTTTTAGAAAATAGGCACCCAAATTCGCTCCCGACGGGATTCGAACCTGGGTGGCTAGGTGTTGTGCCACATTGAGTCACCTAGCCAAGTGAGCCAGGCTCACTTTACTTATGTGACGTTGGGTGTTACTATAACAAATATGTTATATATGAATTGTGTTTCAGTTTCTTATATAATTGAAGTATCTATAAACTATGTCAGTCATTGTGTATACATAATTAATATAATCTAGATGTAAGCAAACTTATCTGTTAAGATTAATTTTGCAGTCGTTGTTAATATAATCTAGATGTAATCAAACTTATCCATAAAAGATTAATTGTGCAGTTGTTATAGTTAAACTACAAAATTAATCCTATATCTTGACTCATAGATAAACTATAAAATTAATCCTATATCTTGATTGAAGGAAAAAAATTGGTTGTACAAGTAATGTTGGTGTCCCACTCCACCACCTCCGATGCGGCGGGGTGAGCACATGCAGGCTGCGGCCGGATCCCGGCGGTGCGAGCACGTGGTTGTCGCCCAGGCGAGCGGCTACGACTGCTTCGTGTGGATGGGATTGGTGGGTATGTCCATGGGATCTTTATTTTTTTTGCTTTTCGTGTTTGATTTAAGAGCAAGTATTATAATACAGCCTGCTGCTGGCTGTATAGATTCTTATAGCCCATCTCTCAGCCTACTCATATTATGGTTTGCTTTTCCCAATAAACATATGGCCCACTTGTCTCTCACACAAATTGCATTGGTTCTTGCGGTTTTGCCCGCCTCTGTTAGATTTCTGTAGTAGTGCACAGGCCTCCCACGTGTCACCTGGGAGTATCATATTGTTGTTAATTCTAACGACCCTACGCAGTCTGGTTTGTCATCAGCATTGACTACTGCTGCTACAGCACAGACTGTCGACAAAAAAGGTATGGACCATCGAGATTGACAATAGAACCAAGGCACTGCGCTCTGTTGTCCCATACCACGGTAGTGACACTCATCACCCAAGATACAGTGTTTTTCCAGCCAAAATTCAGTACTAAGTACCGAGTCTCAACCCTCAAACTAGTTAGGGTGGAAACTCCACAGCAGCAAGACAGCAAATTTGCAGTCTCCTTGGAAACTCACACACTTTATATTTGTAATATTGACTAGATTTTCCTTCTATATATGTGCATGCCGCAATCTATAGGTTGAACTTTCTTTTAATTCATTTAAGAGATCACTACTTCAAAATTGATTTCGGGAGAACCTATCTTATTCTAAAGAATGGTGTACCTATGAGCCTATGTGTTCATTCACGAGAGGCTGCGCTTAAATCCCCTATCTATATAAATCACCCAGTGTACCCCAACCACTGTTGAAGACCTGTGAATTCCAGTCTTACCGTAATTTCATCAACTTCCAAGCTCTGTAGTTAGTAGAATGTCTGATGATGTTTTAAGTTTACTTGGCAATACAACAAGATAACCAATACAAAGTCCTCAACATAAATTTCAGCGAAAGCCACAAACTCATCTACATCAAATTTATAGGAGTTCCTTTGGTTAAAAGAATCCATGCAAACTAGTTCTAAGAAACTGGCAACATTCTCGCACCGGCTCCCCAACCATGCTAACTCGATAGTGCTGGCTTATACTTGTTTTTCCACTCAGAGGCTTGTTTTCTTTATATTTTTATAGTATGTTTTCAGTAATAAAATAGTCCAATCATTGCAAGTTGTAAGATTTTTTTTATCTTTTAGTACATAGTTTAAATTCATAGTTTTTCAAATGTGTAGTAAAAATTATGTAAAAATTATGAATACCGCAACAAAAATCAAAATGTTTTATAATTTGGAACAGCAGGAGTAACAAATATATGAAGTAGGGGAATTACAAAATTCTAGGCAGACATCATCAGTATCCAAAACCCTATCGGCTTCCACTGTGTATTAAACTGTGTGTGCAATAAAAATTTCTCGCTACATCGTGTCTGTTTCCAACTAGTATTAACCGGGTGGCATCCAGAATCGCTGGATATAAAATATATGGGATGCGATTAGAAAACGATATATATTGAGAAAACAATCAAGAAGGGGCACAGGCAGCGCCGCGCCGCCGCCACAGAATAGGGCCGGCGTCCGTTTCTCCTACATTTTGATTGAAACCGCTGCATCATGGAAAACGGATCTACTGGTGATTCGCCGCCGGCGGCCGCCGCCTCCTGTCCTCCATGGGTTGTGCTGA
Organism: Themeda triandra; assembly: GCA_018135685.1. Taxonomy (NCBI): domain Eukaryota; kingdom Viridiplantae; phylum Streptophyta; class Magnoliopsida; order Poales; family Poaceae; genus Themeda; species Themeda triandra. The sequence goes on along the minus strand of JAENPR010000324.1, from coordinate 377,920 downwards.
ACCGCTACGGTGTTCCGCACTCCGTCGTTGCCGAGACCCAGACGACGGCGGCTGCGGCCTGCACCTCCACGAATCTGCTCTTGCATGTCTCCCTGCTCCTCACAGCGCCGCCGGCGGACTCCTGGTTTCACTATGGCTGGCTTGACAGCGCTTCGATCAGCCAAGATGCTGAGGGGGAGGAGAGCAATGATGTCCATCGCGTCACCGTCATCGCGGCCCACGGCGGCGCTCTCCTCATCGAGTTGAGATCACACCACAAGAGCGGACTACACGATAGAACGTGGGACTATTTTCTGTATGAGACAGGCATAGGCATGCCGCGGCCACCGTCTCTACTGAAGCTCCCCGGCTGCTACTTTGCCTGTATGTTCAAGCCTGACCAGGAGAGTCTGCGCGTCATGGACGTAAGAGACACTGGCCTCTTGCGCTGTGGCGTGGACGACGAGCTCGTGCTGTTGGCCCAGCTGGAGGTGCCTGACTCCGACGACGATCACCGTGACAGGGCGGACCTCTGCGTCCTCCGCGTCGGTCAGGAGTGGGAGCTCAAGCGAGAGGTGCCTATCCTATTTGGTGATAATCAGGGCAGCATGAGCAAGCGGTGGGAGGCAGACAGGGTCGTCCCAGTAGGAGAACGGTACCTGTGCTGGGTGGACTACCTCCTCGGCTTCCTCTTTTGTGACATGGCCGCTGATGACCCGTGCCTTAAGCTGCGGTACGTGGCGCTGCCGGTGGTGCCTCCCAAAGATGTGGAATACTGGGACGGCCGTCCTTACAAGAGATCTTGCCGGGACATTGCCGGTACTGGCGCTGGCATGGTGAGGTTTGTTAACATCGAACCCCGCTGCTGCTGCGGTGGCCATGGTAGGAGCACGTGTACACGCGGCTGGTTCTTGTTCACCGTGACGACCTGGACCCTGAGACTCAGTATGGACAAGCCATTGGAGTGGGTGAAAGAGGGCGTGCTCGACTGCAACGAGCTCTGGGCGCTCCCAGCCTACAAAGGCCTGCCGCAGGTAACCGTGGAGTACCCTGTCATCAGCTTAGACAACACTGACGTGATCTGGTTTGGGGTCCATGAGGACGTGCAGGACTATGGCAAGTTGGCTGATAGGAGGGTGTGGATAATAAAGGTAGATACAAGGAGCAAGGCGGTGCTGTCTATCGTCCCCTACACGTATAGTTGGAGGCAGGACTGCAATATTGCAGTGAAACTTTCTTGATGTTCCCTGAATCAAGAGCAATTTCATCCAATTCTCTGAATAACTGATGGAAGATAATGAAGCCTTCTTGGTGCTCAGGCTCCACAGTGTATCACGGAGTTCAAGCTTTGTTTTGCTCATCTCATGTCGGTACTCTGTAGTTAATGTTTATCAAATGTTTGAATGTTTCAAATATCGATCACATAAGAGATCATTTGCTCCAATCGTATGGTGAAAAGAGGTTGCTAAAGGAACATGCACTGAAGGTGTGTCAACTTCTCTTTTTTGAATCTTCTGTTGAATTCAAAGCATTGAATAAAGTCGTGATTTTGTGCAACCAATACCAGACAAGGCTGATTCTGCTCTGAAGTGCATCTTTTTTGTTTAGGCTGATATCTTAAGATGTCGGTCCGTAAATGGTGACAAACGCCCAAGTCTGTTAATAGGAAAGGTCTGCATATGAATTGCTTTTTGACTAGTGTTACTTGAGGCCCAGTGGGATTCCTATAAATAAGTAAAAGGACAAATAAACAATAATATATAGTTCTGAAGTCCGAACACAAAGCATCGCATCTAATTGTGAACAAGATTATCAGCAACATCTAATTGCGGACAAGATTATCAGCAATGGTGAGCATAATGACACTATAAATGGTATAAGATCTTCCTTTATAGCAAATAGGTACATGTAAATGACAAACTCTGATCCGTGTCTCTCATTCTATCTTAAGTTGTGGAATTAAAGGTGAGGACTCCATGTAACACTCTGCAGGGTCAGGCAGTGCCTGAACCTGAGCCCAATCACAAGTCTCCAGCATCTGAACCACCTGGTGCATGGTGGGTCGCAGCAGCGGGTTCGGCTCCATGCACCACAGAGCCACACGCGCGAACTGCTCCACCTGCTCCATGTCTTCAGTGGTCCCAATGTCGTCGGCATCATGGTGGATCATCAGCTCCGTCCTCCTTGCGACCACTAGCTGTGCCGCCCATCCGAACAGAGTGACTGTCGTCTCCACATCTTCTACACCTGGAGGCAGGTAATTCACCACAGGGTCCTGGCACCTCCGGCAGGAGATCAACTCCAGCAGGACGACGCCGAAACTGTAAACATCTACCTTGGTGTCCACACACGCATCCCCGCGTAGCCACTCAGGTGCGATGTACCCTCTAGTGCCTCTTACATGGGTGACTGTTGTATGCACTTGTTGGCTCCCGAGCAGTTTGGAGATTCCAAAATCCGTGATCCTTGGAATGCCACGATCATCCAACAGGATGTTGTCGGGCTTGATATCGCAGTGGATGACCGGGACGCTGCAGCCGTCATGGAGGTACTCAAGGCCCTTGGAAATTGCGAGAGCGGCCTCGGCGCGCCAGCGCCATGAAGGCCGCTTCTCGGGTTCAAAGAGGAAGTTACGGAGTAAGCCTCCCAGCATGAACTCGAACACGAGCATTCGATGCTTGCCTTCTTTGCAGTAGCCGATCATGCGAACCAGATTCCGGTGGTGGATCTGCCCGATGGATTGCACCTCATTTGTGAACTCCTGCTCACCGTACTCGTTGGAGTCGATGAGCTTCTTTACTGCAATGAGATGTGGCTGCGGCGATCTCATCGTGCCTTTGAAGACCTCTCCGAAGCTCCCTTTGCCGAGTAGTTCCTTGAAGCCATTGGTCGCTTGATAGAGCTCCTTCCAGCTGAATGCCCTCGCGGCGCTGGAGCTCAAAGAATGCTGTCTATCCCTATTCCTATTCCTGGCTATGTGATAATACTGTGCCAGGAGGAGCAACAAAACAAAGGACAAGCAAATGGCGATAATCATGTAGGGATGTATCGTCATCCTCATTCTTGCTGACACTTTATTCCGTCTCTCATTATTTGTGTATATAGTATCCCCGTCACGCACCTTGATCAGAGCCGTGGTAGTGATGTCATTTCCCTGTCGTCCAAATGTGAGTGCCGCCACCTCAGCACAATCGGATCCATCGATCATCAGCGCCGCCATGCAGTAGCAGTCGCTGAGGCAGTAATCCCGGCACTGCTTCTTCGTCACCGACGGGAACTTCTTGTAGTATATAGAGATCTCCCAGGTGGTGTTGGGCAGCTCTACGAGCGAGAACTCGTCGGAACTGTTGTCGCTAGGGGTTGAGTGTCCGCTGCCGCAGCTCTGAGGCTCGAACTCCGGCGTGCAGCCACTGTCCCTGTGCTGCGTGTCGATGTAGGTGTAACCAGGAGGGCACAGGCAGTCGAGACGATCCATGGTCCCTACACAGTATGACCCAGGGCCACACATGCCCTGCAGCCCGCCTGTCTTCATGTTGCAGCCGCCATCAGGCCACCTGCCTGCCACGGTCCAAGACGTGTTGTCGCTGCTCTTTTTTGGGCGAAAGTAGGTACGTACAATGCCATCAGTGTCCATCCTGGCAAAGTGGAAGTAGTTGCTGCTGTCGGCACTTGACATCGCCACAGGCGAAATCAAGCTGTAGCCCGTGCCCTCGTCGTGGAGTATGTAGCTGAGGTTGCCCTTGTTGTCCAACGTGATGGTTGTGTTGCCGCCACCGGTGCGAGTTGCCCATATGGCGTTTTGAAAAGTGTCACCAGTGAAGAGGTCCTTGCAGATGACAACGTTACCGTCGGCTTGGGCGGCAAAGCTGAACCGACCAGTCGTGAACTCTGCATCCGAGCTCTTGGAGAAGAGAGCCCCCTGCAATGATTGGCCAGGCAGGAGCGTGTCCGTCGGGTATGCGAAGCTCTCCCAGAGGACCTCGTCCCCATCTCCAAGGAACTGGACGTTGCCGGAGTCACGTAGCACGAGGAGGTTCCCACGCCTCCTGCCGAAGGCCACAGTCTTCCACAGCTCTGTGCTGCCATCGGTGAGCGTGAGTTGGCCATCGCGCCCCTGGATTCCGAGGACAGACCGTGCTGTGGCATTGGTCGTGGCGCCCATGTTGTTGTTAGAGTCCTTGGCGAACCACACCACGGACTGTGGCTGTGGCTGGGAAGAGTTGTCGCCGCCGGTGAAGCGGCACCATGTAGCGAGGATGAACATGGCCGGGTCGGAGTCGTGGGCACGGAAGCCAAAGGCGAAGTCGCCAGATGGGCTGGTGATGTAGTTTGGTGGCATGAGGAATTCACCGGTGGTGAAGTCTCTAGATCGGTTTTTGCCGGTTACGCTTCGAAGGCTACCTCGAGGGCGTCCAAGGCCCACGTGTGGTGTGTTAGGCGCCGGATTACTTTTCAGTGTCAACATACTTTTTGGCGACTCCGCTGGAGAAACCTAGGCGTAAGCTCAAGTTTTTCTCAAACGGTGATATGGCGGCGGGTGACAGTTCAACGCTCGACAAAAGCGATGTCCATGGCGGCAACATCATCCGACCTACCTCCGTGGAGGAGCTATCTCCAGAATTGAAGGCCCAGCTAGAAGAAAAGATGGTGGCTCTTCAGCAAGCGTTCTTGGACGGTTGCGTGAAGGATCGTCAACAACGGGTGATTCTAGAGGAAGAACCAAATGTCAATGACATCTTGGGATCATCGGCAGAGGAAGAGGTAAACCTCGAAACTGGCGCTAAATATGATGATGGTCCAATTAATCAAGCCGGTGTAGCTAAGATGTTGTTAGATCAGAATGTTGCTCTAACTGACCTTATTAAATCATCACATGAATCGTTAGAAGCTAAGATAAATAAGATGATGGGGAAGAAAACCGAACCAGAAGGTTCGGGTGTCTTACCACAACCTGAGTTTGGCATGCCATAAGGATTCTATAAGGATCAATCATCTTATTCTGATGCTAGCAAATTGAAATTGGCTCCATTTACTAGAACCGGTCATCCTGGAGCTAGCACATCGGGTGGTGTTCCTAAATCGACTCCATTGCGAAGCGATCATAGGGCATCAAAAGCTTCGGAGGGAACTAAAGTTTTACCTAACCCACCGAAGTCTCCTAGCCCGATTCCCGATTTTGAGGGCAAAAACACTTCTAATTTTCCCTCTACCGATTTTGATGACATATTGAATCGGTTTAGGGATGATTTTACTAAGTCCCTCGAAGAAAGTTTAGATATCAACTTGAAGACGGCTAAAAACTTGTATACCAAGCCATATCCTTGTGCTTATGATTGCATGAAGAATCCCGAGGGATGGAAGGTACCTGACTTTCAGAAATTTAATGGTGTTTTCAATAAAACTACCATGGAACATATTAGTATGTATCTTGCTCAATTAGGGGAACATAGTGCTCATGAGTATATGAAAATTCGTAATTTCCCTTTGTCATTGACCGGTACTGCTTTTGCATAGTTTACTTCTTTAGCACCATGCTTGTTGATGGTCATTAAACCCAATTTATAACCATCAACTCTTGCATGAAATAACATGAAATGGATCACAAAGCATAGTTGTAGGGTTTGAGACTAACAAGTTCCACGAGTTTTGGTGCTCCCAGTTGTTTTGCAGGTATATTAAAATATCACTATATAAAAGTACCTCAGATGACAAAATAGAGTACACCATTGTGAACCTCTTGTCGAGCTGATCGAAATGGATATATTATTTGCTATGTTTGGACTCCGGATGGAAAAGATATCAAGGAAGAAAGAATCACATCAAATGATGATGTCAACATCGCTAAAAGACAAACCGACACAGGCTGACACACGGGCCCACGCGGCAGGCTGGGAAGAGTTGTCGCCGCCGGTGAAGCGGCACCATGTAGCGAGGATGAACATGGCCGGGTCGGAGTCCTGGGCACGGAAGCCAAAGGCGAAGTCGCCAGATGGGCTGGTGATGTAGTTTGGTGGCATGAGGAATTCACCGGTGGTGAGGTTGGTCGGCACCATGGCCAATGCCGGGAAATGAGCTTGTTGCATTATTAGAACTAGGACTAGCGCAGCAAGGTAGGAGATATGGCGGACCAGAGCAGAGGACGCCGACACGGCCATGGTCGCCGAGCAAGTGTACTGCTGTCTTGATGTGGTGCTGTTTTCACTTAATACGGCCTCGGAGTCCAGTATCAAGACCTTTTCAATAGAGGTCAACTCACGCATTATCTTTTGTACCAGGTTGATCAAGTTTCTTTGCCGGCTGATACTCGTTTGAATGCCAAATGCCATGTACCCCTTGGGACTTTGTATTATCAGTGGCGTAAATGCGTAATCACCGCATATGTAGTCATCGTCAACTGTGCTGTAGCCGCCTGTTGTTAATTCATTTAGATACGATTATCATAGAGTCATAATGTCGACCTGGTCTTCTCCTTTCAGTTTGGCCCGCCGGCACATTTTTGTAAATTGAGCGGCAGCCCTTGTTAATGAGTAAGCTAGTATTGTTGCTTTGGCGGTCTAATTGCTCAATACGCCCGTATCAAAGAAAAAATAGCCGGCTACAGGTCACAGCCTTATGTTATACGAATTCTTTTGTCCAAAACTCCACGCTTACGTCCTTGTCATGGCGGGTACGCGTATATGCAAGTCAACCACCAGACAACAACCCAATTAATTAAGGTAATGTTGCTATTGCCCAGCATATATGCCTCATATGCATCACCCATAGGATATACGTAGGATCTCTTCTGTTGCGCACATATCTCTAATCCGAGGATAGATGCATATGTTAGTGGCGGTTGTTGGAACTGCCATTAGCATCAGTCGAACCTTTAGTACAACTGTATCTCCAGTCGCAATAGGTTTAAAACAATTCCCTGTAAATGCATTATTTGCACTGGCAGGTCAGTTACATCAACCGTTGATGCAAATAGTTTCATGGTAACCAAAAAAAAAAAAAAAATACAATAGGTGATCACCAGTGTTGCGCCACTACGGGGACCATGGTCGTAGGTGGTCCACCAGATCTTCGGACCACCACAAAACATGGCGGGCACATGCAGAGGCTACAGGACACGTGAGTACACCTACGGTTCATGGATCTGTTTGATGTGGTGGAAGCGTGCCGAAGTGAAATGTGTGAAATCAACAACCGAACAAGAGGCATGGACAGAATCAATAGTGAGATGTCAAAGAACACAAGCCTGATTTTATACGAACTCAACTTTGTCTGCAGCCATCCTATGCCGTGCCATGGTCGCGTCGCCAGAGCCTACACACACCGCCATGGCCCGGGGATGTTGTGGCCACTGGCCACACTGTACACGCCGAAGTGGCCTGCACATGCCGTGCCGTGCTAGAGTCTAGGTCACACCATGACATCTGGTCATGGGCAGGCAGAACGTCCGTGTTTGTAGGCCCAGCCCTCCCCTAGTTTTAGCGAAAAATGTTAGAGCTGTTAGATATAAATGGAAATCTAAAGTAAAAAGTCCACCATTCTTAAGTGCTTAATTGTCTGTGATTCTAGCATGAAAATGGGGGTTGGGGGGGGGGGGTGCCCTAGATTGCTGGGTCGTAGGCAGATGTGATATGGAGGCAATTGGTGTACACTACCGGAATCGAGCTGTTTGCCGATGGCGGGCCGCCATCGGCAAACACAGGAATCCCATCGGCAAAGGGTTTGCCGATGGCAATCTGACGTGGCCATCGGCAAAAAATTCATCGGCAAAGCCGGGTTTGCCGATGGCCACTGACTTTGCCATCGGCAAACCCGCCACGTCAGCCGACGCACCGTCGACCGGACGGCGGCTGCCGATGGCGGCGTGGGCTCGGCCATCGGCAAACATTTTTTATTTTATTTTTTTGAAATTTTTTGCCGATGGCAAGCCATCGGCAAAGAAATTATATTTTTAAAAAAAGAAAGACAGAAAAAACCCTAGATAGGCCCGCCGAGCCCATCCGGGCCTGACAAGCCCATCTAGGGTTACAGCGCCACCGCGCCGGAACCGCGCCGGATCCGCCGTCATGCAGCTCTCGCTGGCCTCCACCTCGTCGGATCCGCATGCAGCAGGCCTCCACCTCGCTCCGCACGCAACTGGCCTTGAACTTCTGGATCCATAGCGGCTGACCTCCACCTCGACGGATCAGCGGGCCGCCGGTTCTGCCATGCTGCCTGATCCACCAGGACACAGTCAGGGTGAGCAGAGAAGAGAGAGGGAGAGTGAGGCACACCTTATCCGCACGCCACCGCCGGAGCTCCCATCACCAGACCCAGCCGGATCCGGAGAGGGAGGGACGGGATCCGCTCGATCCGCGACGTGGTGGTGGAGCCTATGCCACCGGACGCCGGAAGGAGGTGCGCCGCCAGCTGCCGGACGCCGGAAGGAGGAAGGGGCCGCCGTCGTCGTGGAAGAGAGGGTCCTCGCGTGGCGCGCCTCGAGCCGTCCCGGCCGCGACATGAAGAAGTGCCCTCACGCCGCCACGCCGGCCTCGCGCGGAGCTCCGCAGCCTCCACCTCACCCCTCGCGCCGCCGCCATGGCCTCGAGCTGACGGTCGCCGCCTCGGCCTCACGCGGAGCGCCTCCACCTCACGCCGAGCGCCGCCGCGCCGGCCTCGCACCGGCCTCGCGCGTAGCTCCGCCGCCTCCACCTCACGTCGGGCGCCGCCGCCATGGCCTCGCGCCGGGCGCCGCCGCCATGGCCTCGCGCCGAGGGCCGCCGCCTCGGCCTCGCGTGGAGCGCCTCCAACTCGCGTCGCCACGGGAAGGAGTGGTGGAGTGTGCACTCGGAAGTGAGATGGGAGAGTGAGAGGCGGCTGAGAGAGGGATGGACTGATGAGGGTGAAACCCTAAATCCGCTTTATATATGAGGAGGAAAATCGGGCCTGTGGATTGGGCCTAATGGGCCTCGGCCTGTGGAGCGGGTGAGTGGATAGGCGCTGGGCCTTTAGGTTTGGCTGGGCAAATTTTTTATTTTTTTGTTTTTCTAGATGCTTTGCCGATGGCCTAGGCTGACGGCAAATGACTACCTTTGCCGACGGCCACCTGGATCCGGCCCGATGGCCTTCACAGGCCGTCGGCAAAGTTTGAGTTTTTTTTTTATTTTTCATTCCAGTTTTTTCTTGTAGCTTCCTACACCAAATACAACCCACCTGCAAAACTTGGGACAATTTTGAGTTTTTTTGCTATATTTCGTTAATTATTTCGTTTCTTTGCAATTTTAGGCGACTCCAAATTTGAGCTGGGTACATGAAATAATGAAACTTTTTGATTCAAAAAATGGTATTCATGATGCTTGGAGTATGTTTAGGCCGTATCCGAGGACTTCGCATGAAATTAGAACCATGTTGGCGTCGTAACATGGGGAGTTACGTGCGCCAAAAATGTTTTTAAATTATATAAAATCCATATGAAGTCCAAAATTGACGAACCTTGGTGAGTTGTCTCGCCATCACATGTGGAGACTGTGGTAAAAAATTTTTTGAGTAAGTGGTGATGTCGGATGGCAAAAACCCAGACATCTCCATATGTTATCACAAGGTGGAGATGTCTGGGTTTTGGCGATCCGATGTCACAACATGCTCAAAACTTTTTGAAATTTTTACCACAGCCTTTGGATGCCATGGCCACACAACTTGTCAAGTTTCGTCAACTTCGGACTTCGTTCGGATTTTATATAATTTAAAAACACTTTTCGTGCACGTGATTCCCCACGTTACGACGGCAAAATGGTCGTAATTTCATGCGAGGTGCTGGATACGGCCTCAACATACTCTGAGCATCATGAATACCATATTTCGAATCAAAAAGTTCCATTATTTCATGTACCTGCAGTTCAAATTTGGAGTCGCCGGAAAATTGCAAAGAAACAGAAATAATTCACGAAATATAGCAAAAAAACTCAAAATCATCCCAATTTTTGCAGGTGGGTTGAATTTGGTGTAGGAAGCTTCCAAAAAAAACTGGAAGGAAAAATCAAAAAAAAAAATTCAAACTTTTCCGACGGCCTGTGAAGGCCATCGACAAACCGTGTGGGCCCGGCAGCTCCAGAGGCAGCCACATGGCCCGGGTTAGCGTGCCCCTTTGCTGACGGCCTGACGGCTCGGCAATCGGCAGAAGGCACGGCGTCGGCCGGGACCGGATGGCGTCGGCCCTGGGCCAATTTTGCCGATGGCCGAGGTTTGCCGATTGCCCGGCCATCAGCAAAGCCCTATTTTTGCCGATGGCCGTGCTTTGCCGATGGCTGGGCCGTCGGCAAATACCGGTTTGCCGGTGGCCGCACTTTGCCATCGGCAAAGCCTGTAGTTTGCCGATGGCTGACCACTTTGTCATCGGCAAATAGGCCGATTCCGGTAGTAGAGATAGTTGATCTAGAAAATGAATGTCAAAGCAAAAAAAAAAAAAAAAAAAAAAATACTAATTCTAGTTTTATCTGCATAGTTTGCAGATGATGGCAGGCTTGTTCGACATTTTGGATTCTGGTGTTGGTGAGTTTTGTAATCTGTTAAGAGGCTCTTATTTACCTAACATGGAGGAAGAACCGATGACTGCATCATTGAAGAAATTCTTTTGGTAGTGCCGCTATTTAGTTTATGTAGGTTTTTGTCCGCAGCAATGGAATTGATATAATATTTCTTACACCTATTACATCTTTGGTGTGCTGCTAGCTAGTAAGATTTTAGAGCCTGTTTTCATGGTGATCAAGACAGAAACAACAGTCCAATCCAGTCTCCTTTCAGGCATAGACCCATAGTGGCACAAATTTCAACAAGATTTATGACAAGTCCGGCAACAATTTTTTAGGATGGAAAAGTTCCTGCGCCTTCAGTGCATTTTATACAGCGGCATCTCCTCACCATAAAGTTATTTCTGGATCAATGGAGTGAGGCGAGCTAATGTTGATGCTGACATTGTGTAACATCCTAGATGTTAATAAGTAATCAAAATCTTAATCATGACCATCACGAAGCATAATGATAAAGCATTGTGTCCATATATGCATTTCATGTTTCAAGTGTAACTTTCATATGTTGCATATGTGGTTCTTTATATGTTATGTATGTGAAATGTTATCAATAATGGCAATTAAGAAGCTATATGAATTTAGTTGTGAAAATTACCTTGAACAAGCATGTAAACTTTTGTTAAAATAAATTTTGTTGTGCCAGTGCTTGCATTGGTGTAGAATAAAAATGTGATCATGTTTCCATGTTGTTGACGTGCAAAAATGTCCAATGGAAATCAACACGATGTCAAATGGCTCAGCAACAAAGAACGGACGAGGAAGACGGTGCGGACGAGCGCCGGACGCGGAGCCTCGCGGCGTCGGACGCGTCCGGCGCCCATCGGACGCGACACAGAGCCGGCCGGGAGGTTGCTCGAGCGCCGGACGCGGCACAGAGCTGGCCGCAGGCCGCGCGGGCACCGGACGCCGCGCCGCGAGCACCAGACGCCGCGCCGGACGCCGCGCTGGCCAGCCGCGCGCGCGCTGAGGCGCCGGACGCGGGCGTCGGACGCGTCCGGCGCCCGTCGGACGCGGTACAGAAAGTATTTTCGCGACCGACTCCGAGTCGCGTTTTTGGTATTTTTTGACGTGGGAACTTGTCGTATTTGCTTTGGAGTTGTTTCCCACGGGGATAAGACCACCCCCCTATAAATACAAGGGGATCACGGCCGATTGATCCCATCTATCAATCGAATCAACCAACAACACAAAAACTATCTCCTTTGCCCTAATTCTTTCCTCAACCCCTCTAGTTGTTGTCCGGCGGCTATCTCCGCGATTTCCGTTGGCTTTCTAGGCGCCGTCCGCTGGTCCTAGAAGATCCTCCACGTGCTCATCCCTGACGGATCCTTCCGGGAGCGAGTTCGGGAGCTTTTTCGGTCAACTTCGAGCTCTACATCGGCCTACCGATCTCTAGATCGGTTTTTGCCGGTTACGCCTCGAAGGCTACCTCGAGGGCGTCCAAGGCCCACGTGTGGTGTGTTAGGCGCCGGATTACTTTTCGGTGTCAACATACTTTTTGGTGACTCCGCTGGAGAAACCTAGGCGTAAGCTCAAGTTTTTCTCAAACGGTGATATGGCGGCGGGTGACAGTTCAACGCTCGACAAAAGCGATGTCCATGGCGGCAACATCATCCGACCTACCTCCATGGAGGAGCTATCTCCAGAATTGAAGGCCCAGCTAGAAGAAAAGATGGTGGCTCTTCAACAAGCGTTCTTGGACGGTTGCGTGAAGGATCGTCAACAACGGGTGATTACGGAGGAAGAACCAAATGTCAATGACATCTTGGGATCATCGGCGAGAGGAAGAGGTAAACCTCGAAACTGGCGCTAAATATGATGATGGTCCAATTAATCAAGCCGGTGTAGCTAAGATGTTGTTAGATCAGAATGTTGCTCTAACTGACCTTATTAAATCATCACATGAATCGTTAGAAGCTAAGATGAATAAGATGATGGGGAAGAAAACCGAACCAGAAGGTTCGGGTGTCTTACCACAACCTGAGTTTGGCATGCCATAAGGATTCTATAAAGATCAATCATCTTATTCTGATGCTAGCAAATTGAAATTGGCTCCATTTACTAGAACCGGTCATCCTGGAGCTAGCACATCGGGTGGTGTTCCTAAATCGACTCCATTGCGAAGCGATCATAGGGCATCAAAAGCTTCGGAGGGAACTAAAGTTTTACCTAACCCACCGAAGTCTCCTAGCCCGATTCCTGATTTTGAGGGCAAAAACACTTCTAATTTTCCCTCTACCGATTTTGATGACATATTGAATCGGTTTAGGGATGATTTTACTAAGTCCCTCGAAGAAAGTTTAGGTATCAACTTGAAGACGGCTAAAAACTTGTATACCAAGCCATATCCTTGTGCTTATGATTGCATGAAGAATCCCGAGGGATGTAAGGTACCTGACTTTCAGAAATTTAATGGTGTTTTCAATAAAACTACCATGGAACATATAAGTATGTATTTTGCTCAATTAGGGGAACATAGTGCTCATGAGTATATGAAAATTCGTAATTTCCCTTTGTCATTGACTGGTACTGCTTTTGCATGGTTTACTTCTTTAGCACCATGCTTGTTGATGGTCATTAAACCAAATTTATAACCATCAACTCTTGCATGAAATAACATGAAATGGATCACAAAGCATAGTTGTAGGGTTTGAGACTAACAAGTTCCACGAGTTTTGGTGCTCCCAGTTGTTTTGCAGGTATATTAAAATATCACTATATAAAAGTACCTCAGATGACAAAATAGAGTACACCATTGCGAACCTCTTGTCGAGCTGATCGAAATGGATATATTATTTGCTATGTTTGGACTCCGGATGGAAAAGATATCAAGGAAGAAAGAATCACATGAAATGATGATGTCAACATCGCTAAAAGACAAACCGACACAGGCTGACACACGGGCCCACGCGGCAGGCGGCTGTCTCCTGTGGGGGAGCACGCGCAGGTGCGGGCCAGCCACAGCGCGACGCGTGGCGGCGCTTGCCCGCCCTCGCACGGGAGCGTGCGCGCTGGCGCGGAGCGGGCGGCCGCTCGGCCGGCCGGGTCCAGGGGAACACGTGGCGCTCTCCGGGTGGTGCCCAGAGGCGGTGGCGCGGCTGGCGCGGTCCAGGCGCGGTTGGACCGCCTGGACCGGCCGGTTCAGCCGGCTGGGACCGAGATTTCCGCCCAGTAAACAGAAAACAGCGACCAGAGCTCCGGTTCACCTCCTGTTCAGGGCCCTAGGATCCGGTTCCTCGCCGGTTTTCGATTCCATCACGTGGTGGACTTCTCCACCGACTTACAAAGGTCGGTTGGTACCACGTGGGGCATCCTAGCCACATATTCAAAGTCGGTTTTGATCCTATGGTGGCCGTGCGGCATCACGCGGATCGCTGAGGTGGCAGTTTCTTCACCCCTACTCCACCTAGCACTATAAATAGACCCCTAGGCCTCATTTGTAACACACACCACAAGGAGGAGCTCTCCACTCTCTCTCAAGATGTAGCACTAGCAGTAGTGTTAGGAGTTAGAGTGAGTCTCTGGTCTTCAGCCCTGGTCTTCCAGGAAGTCTGGTATGGTTCTAGTCCTCCTTCTCTCTTGTAAGACTTGAGTTATTTATATAGTTATCTTCTCTACTTTGCCTTAGTACTTTACTTTATTGCAACATGACTTGTTATGTTGTCTTGGTTGTTAGTATAGTCATAGTTATTTGATAGTAAGATAATGGTAGTATACCCTTGATCTGGTTCACTGCCCTTAACCCGGTGCTCTAATCAGTTCCACCGGATATCGGATTAGAGTAGTGAGATATAGTGTAGACGTGGTGTCTAGACTATATGCTTGCCTGTGATTGCGGCTTGTCCAATGGTTTGTTGTGGTACCTAGTAGGTGGTGACAGCCCTATCTAGGCTTTGATTCCACCATGTTCGGCCAAGTTATTAAAACGCATGCCTTCTTGTGCTAGGCGGTTTAGCACCCTTCTCATCCCTTTCTGTTGCTAAGCAGTTTAGTGGCCCGAAGTGCAATTGTGTATGAACATTTTCCTTGCTTGATATGACTAGTCTTGCTAAGTTAGAACCATGCAAGTAGAGATAGATAATTGAAAACCTAATGATCAATCGTTGTCCTCCTCGCTCGCTATTCTACTCATTTATTATTGGAACTCATCCTGTGTGTGTCGCTACACTTATCATATACATCTCTTATCCCCCACTCTAGTTTAGTAGGTATATTAGTCAGTAGATACGGGATAGATAACTACCACTATCTTTAACCTTGCTTCCCTGTGGATAAATACGATACCTCAGAATACTCCTTGGTGAAAGCTACAGCGGTACTTCGTGCGCTTGCGAACTTAATTGCATATGCTAAGAAATACCAACAAGCTTTCTGGCGCCGTTGCCGGGGAAGCAATTGGCGTAAAGATTTTGGTAGTTACCTTGATGTCTGCTAATGTAGTTTGCCTCTAGCTTTTGTGGGTTAAAATAAAAAGAAAAAAAACACATCACGTGCCCAGGGTGCCTGCTCGTTCTTTAATAATCCACCACCACCCTGCCATAGCATAGATATGTATATGTTTGTACACACTAACTCTATGCAGATCGAAAGAAGGTCGTCGTCAGGAGTAAATAAGATCATCATATGTGATGGAACGACTACATCATTCACAATTCAATCACAAATTGTGAGTGATGAATCGACCAAGGTATGAGAGAACCAACCAAAAACATTTTTTCCTTTTATTTTAAATCTTAGTTTCACCACTGCATGTTTGCTTAGTGCTTCAAAAATCTAGTGCTTTCTTTGGGTGGCTCCTAGTCTTTGGGCTGTATTCGGGCGCCATGCCTAGTCTAGGTTGACAACAATTTTATTGCTGTCTATCTATTCGATGCTCCTAGTCTAGCTTTGTGGTAGGCAAATGTTAAACGGGAACATCTCGGCTCATATATTGGCTTGGCCAGTCAGTATGATGATGACCCTTAGATGGACTACGCCACAAGCAAAAGCCAAAGCCTAGATTTGCATGCATATCACTCATTTAATTTCCTTTTTCGAAACCATGACATATTTGCTTAAATGCATTCATCCATCCTATTTGCATCACCTTGCATATACCTTATATATATATATATATATAGAAATATTAGAAATATCCACCGGTGGTAGCTAACCACCCCCCATGGTAGCTACCCACCATGGACCATCAGTCCTTTTTTAGCAGAAACTTATGAAAGTGATTAAAGATACAACTACACATACTCAAAATAGAATGCATGGACCACAGATGCTCTTTGCCCTTTTACTTGTCCGGTCCTCAGTAATTTTCAGCTTCCGGGCCAGCAGCGCACAATCAGGCCTTTTTGTTTGACCCCGGCCCAACTTGGTTTTTTGCCAACGCCATTTTTTCTGTTACTACATGGTTCACATGACATTTTCATTTTTCATTTCTTCAACCTCCCAAAACACGGTAAAGATAGAATTGGGAGTAATCTAAAAGATTGTAAAAGAAAAAGCATTCAATCAGTTCAAGCGTTACGAACACAGAAAGATCACAAGGTTAAGAGTTTGGATTAAACTCCACGCGCCCACACAGAGTCATAATATTGTGAGATATTACATTTGGTTCTCGAATTATTACCAGAGGTGACACACTAAACAGCAGTAGAAGGAATTGTCGTGCTGGGGGTGGTAGCGGCGACACTCTAAGTGCTTCTGTGCCGCTGAGCACACAGGTACGGTTTTGCTAGATCGAGCGAGGGAAGGGGCACACATGGTGGTGGTGGGTTTTGTTTAAGCTCGGCAGATCAAGAACTCCCACACTGCTGGACCTTTGTAGCAGCGGAAGACGAGGACATCCCCTTGTTGGATTTGGTGAAACTCCACGAACGGCTTCCAGCCTTTGCCGATCCTTTTTTTGCCTTTGCCGTCGGACTCGATTGAACCACTTGTTGTAACTGGCGAGCCAATGAATCGCAGGGCCACCATCTCCTTTTTGGCCGGCAAAAACTCACTGTATTTAGCGGAGAAGAACTGCAAGTGCAGGGATTTGTCAGATATGGGACTGCAAACATAAATTGTGTTTATTGAAAACGAAGAAGCGTGGCTAGGGGGTGTACGATTGCGTTGCTGGTTGCTTGATTTTTGTTGATGGTGCAGATGTACATAGGGCGATCTGAAACTGATGCATTCCAAGAAGTGTGCATGGCCCTTAGTACTCTATCATCGAGCACAGTACCTGGGACGTCGTGGTAGTCGAGTGAAGTGTAAGTGCGTGCTGTGTCTCCTGTCCAAGCTGCGCACAGGGGGAGAAGTGAAGGGGTAAATTTCGACAGGTGCATGGAAATACAGTCAGGGTTCAATGCAGCGGTGTGGAATTAGTGTAGTATTGAGACATTACCGTGCTCAAAGCCATGTTTACCCCCAGGGGGGGTGTTCTTGTTTGCGGGTACTGAATGTCAGATAATCACCGTGGTACTCAAAGCGCACAGGCTGGCCACCTTGTAAGCATTCACAGACGAAAAGGAGGCTCCACCCCTTAGTGAAGATATAGTAGTGAGGCTTTTTTAACAGGAACACCCTGTAAATCCTTCCCGACGTGGTATGGATGAGGACCCAGCGGTCATCGCCCCAGTCTAGGCTGTCTCCAAACACTTCCTGTGTCGTTTTTAGAAGTGTGTAAGCAACGGATTTTATGTTTGAAAGAAAACTAGGATGGGCGACGTGTGCAACATTGTTAGTGCCATTCTCACCAGATGGGAAGCGAATGGAGGATAGAGCCTTGTGTTGACAAACCCCGGTCCTTCTTCCTGCACGCCAAAAAGGTGAACGAATATGCTAGCTATTCAGTATCATGCTCAGGGCTTGACCATGTACGCAGATTGGCTATTTTCTCGATGTATGCAAGGTTAGAGAAAACAATTTGTTGTCCCTACCTCATCAGTTGAATATGACATAGAGCTATCAGACGATAGCTCGATAACATTGGCCGGGATGCCCCCCCAGAGCGTCGTGAACTCGATTGACGCGCAGGGGATGGATCTTGTGCTGTCGTACTTCTGAAATGAAAAAAAAAATGAGAAGGATTGCAGGGGGGGAAAACGGGTTTGGCATATTTGTTTTTTTTGCAGGCACAGGTGGTGTTGTCTGATGCAGTTGTTTGTAAACGCTTTTGGAAAGAACAAAGTTCACCTTTTTTAGGCCAATGACTGGAAGGCTTGATTCAGGGTGCTTTTTCAATGTTTTAGTCAAGTTGTCAGAGTGATATGAGACCGCACACACTAAGTAATGTAATACGATATGTAATCAGATGACGTGTATTTTCTGCTGGCAATCGATTGTGGTTTGAGACCAAATATACTAAACTAGTAGTATTGTGTGATTAGTCTATGAATCCTTTTTGGAAACACATGCGGTGGACAGCCAGGGCTACTAACTAGCATCTTTTTCAGCTAGTTGAAGCAAGATTTTACACAGCTAGTTTTTTTGCGGCCGGTACACTGGTCAGATCTAGAAGTTTGGATAGGGACGCGAGTGTACCTGGACCACGCCCCCCACTGCGCAGACGCACGACCACTTCCATGTGTGCCCTTGCCTGTTGCTTCCTTCCAGAAACGACGACCTGGGTCATCAGTGGAGTCCGACGAGGCCATCGCGGCGGAAATGCCTGGATTAGTTCGATCGGGTTAGGGTTTGTAGGCGGGGAGGAAACAGGAAACAGCCCCGGTGGGTTTTGTTACCTGTCGATGGTCTCGGATCAATCTTCACGCAAAATCGGCGGAGACGAGGCCGGCTGGGATCGAGTCGTGTTTCGGCCCGCGCCGGCGGCGGCTGCCTGTGTGGATAGTTACGGCGGTCTTTGTCGCGGGGGTGAGGGTAGGTAGTGGGTTTGGTGAAGAAGGTGTGGTATTGCACGGGGCGGCGGAGCGTAGCCTTGGGTAGGCAGCGACCGCACGTCGTTGGGCCGTAGCGGGCCGTACGATATCAACAAGCCATCCAGCTTTGAAGAACAATATCAAACCGGAAATCGCGCTAAGCGATACAAATCCCAAAGCACAGGATACGAAGAACAACCCCTTCCGGCTCCCACCACGTCAATACACCATCTTCCCTGCCTCGTAGTATTGTAAAGATAACAGAAGTGCTGACAATACCACTAACACAGAAAGTACTAGGCCACGGAACTGGATGTAGGAAATGAAGAACAATAAGATGCCGATAAGCAGCACAACAAAACGCTCAACGGACATGTTCGTCTAGCTTATACAACTTCGGTTCCACTACAACTGCCTAGTACTCTCCATCGCAAGGGCACCCACCACTACTTAGGCCCTGTTTGGCACAGCTCCACTTCACCATTGAAGCTGTTTTTTAACAAAATGGCTTCACAAGCAACTTACTAGGTGAAGCTAAGTTGTTTAAAATAGATTGTTTGGCAAACCAGCTTCCTCATATGGACCAAGTGAATAAATTGACTATAATGCCCTTTGTTTATTTTTCTTTTGTTTTTTGTCACGGGATTTTTCCCCTCCGCTCGTCATCTCCCCCATTCGCGGCTCCGCCTCCGCGACTCGCGGTAATGCGGCCGGCTGCAAGATGCGGCGGCGCCCATGCGCCCGGTGTGCCTCGGCTCCGAGATACGGCGGCGTCCGCGCGCTCGCAGTTCTTCCACGTGGCTATGCCCGTCCGGCGGCGGGATTGGCAGCGGCGCCACCCGCAGCTCCCACGGCGGCCACGAGCGTGCCCTGGCGGCGGCGCCCATGGCGGCTGCGCGCTCCGGCTTCCGGGTGGCCTCGTCGTGGGCACCCCATGTCTCGTCGCCGCGCCCTGCCCGACGTCGCGGATGGGCCCGTCCCCACGCCGGCGTCTGCGCCCTGATTGCGCGCCGGCAGGCGTGCCTAGCCCCGCGTCGCCGGTCGTGCCCAGCCTGCGGCGGCGCCGTGCACTGCGCAGACGACCGCGCACCGGGCGTGCCCAGCCCTGTGCCGACGACCGCACACCGGCCCTGTGCCTCCGACCGCAACCCGGCCCTTCGACTCCGGTGACTGCGACAGCACCCTACAACTCCGTCGAGCCGAGCTCCGGCGAACGCGCCCCGGCGAGCCATGCTCCGACGAGTGCGCCCCAGCGAGCAGCGCCCAGACGGCCATGCCCCGGCGCCGTGTGGTCCTTCGCTGAGAGAGAAAGCACGGGGGCAGATGCTGTCCTTTTGGCTTTGTGGGACCCACATGTATGAGGTGAAGCTGTTGAAAGCTACTATTTTCAGCTCTCTCATGCTCCATTGCTTTGTGAGAGGGGGAAGAAAATAGCTTCATCCATGAAGCTATTTTGAGAATGATTGTTTGGCAAAAAAACAGCTCCAGAGCCCTCCCAAACAGGGCCTTATAATGGCACTGCCTCCCGCGCTCCCCCTTTTCGCTTTTTTTTGCGTCACCCCCGGCCAGTCTTTGTCCCGATGCTTTGAACCGTACAAATCCTAGCATGAGTCAGAAATGATGTTTTTGGTTGTCTACCGGTGCATGGAATTTATCTGGCCCACTAGTCATCCCAAAAAAAAGTTCGCACGTATTTTTTTTCTACGAAATTTTTGGCCCATTAAGAATCACGTGCTGTGTACCAGGCCCAGTGTAAGGCTCGTACGTTTTTTATCTTGGGCCTACAGCCCATCTAAGAGCAATCAGTTAAAACCGGTTACGTGGTAAAAAAAAACAGTACCGGTGGTGTCCACACAGTACATGCCAGCGGATGGACCACTCGCTATGTCGCGAAATGGACAAAGCACCTTCTTTTGGCGCCTGACGCAGTACTTCCATGCTAATTGTGGTAGGACTCCTGTCGCCCGACCGATCGCTCCATCCAGCCGAGGTGGCGACCATCCACATACACGGGTAGATACCACACCCCTATGGGTAGCTACCACCGGTGGTAGCAAATCCACA
Source organism: Themeda triandra (assembly GCA_018135685.1). Taxonomy (NCBI): domain Eukaryota; kingdom Viridiplantae; phylum Streptophyta; class Magnoliopsida; order Poales; family Poaceae; genus Themeda; species Themeda triandra. Next base: position 357,465 of record JAENPR010000324.1, on the reverse strand, counting down.
CTCATATATATATATATATATATATAAACTTTGGTTCTCTGATTCTTCATTCAAGGCTCATACATCCGTTTGAATCATCTCATGTTCATTGTTTACATGCTTCCTTCTACATTAGTACGTTTTAGTTTTGGAGTGTTGGTTATTGCGCAATGATCATACTTCAATAGGCTTTTAAATTAAGCATGGTGCTTAGGTTAAATAGTCTACCTTAATCAAATTAAACATGGTGTCTAGTTTGATTATTGAACTAAAACTACTTGTGTAGACATTGGTTGTGTGTACGGACTAACCCCTGCAGGAATTCCTCAAAAGCCATAAGGGTAAGTCTTTGAGATAAATTCATAACGGAGGTAATTAAAATTCTATTTGGAAACTATGAATGAAACCTTGATCAAAAGAAAAGAAATGTTGGAAATCCCGATGGCATGGAAAAGATTAGAGGTGCAATCACGGTCCCCATCTCCGGGACCAATCAGAGCACCCAACGGAATAAACATGAAGGAGAGGTCCTGCTCTATGGACCTAAAATATGGAGCCCTCGCTGATAAGGTATGTCAGTAGTTATCTCATATTTACTTCATGCATTTCAATTATTGCATTTCCCTTTCCAATAGCATGTTTGTTTTCACCTCTACATATTTTATTTCGACTTAGCCGTAGGTAATGAAATCTTGAGAACAACTTGTAGTGAGAATTTTAGCTGGTGGACCACCAAGGTGGGGTCAGCTGACCCTATCATTGGACCCACTGCCACTCATTTCACTTTGGCTAGATGCTAGGATTCAAGAGCAGCAATGTGGTGCCTCTGGGACCCATATGTAGGGATCGGTTGATCCCTCCATGGTGACCCTAGGCAGCCTGCTATCTCCCATTTGTAACATCTAGGAATCCTAGGCATATCACACTAGCCAAAGTCTGAAAAGAGTTGGTCCCTTTGCTCATCATTTTAGTAGAGGATGCTCCTCTTGCATCCTGAAGGCTCTTGGGACCAAGCCACCAGCACAAACCCGCAAAGTGGACACCAAGGCATGCTTGAGTGCTCCCATGGTCCATGGGAATCACTTTGAACATGTCTCCACTTTTGCCATCCATCTTTTCTCTTCTACAAAGCACTAGACAAGGGAACCTCTAAACATTTCAAAACCTTTGGTCCACACCTAGCCCTCTCTTTATCAGACAACCCAACACAACTTGTTCAAAGTTCTAGAAGACTAGGAAGGGGTCAGCCTACCCCCACTTGGACCAATATTTGAAAACTTTTATAAACACGATGCAAGACTCCCTGACCATAGTTGAAAGCAACTTCAAAGTGCTCTTAGGGGGGTTCAGTCGATCCCAAGCTTGGGGGATCTCCACTTGCTTGTCTCCTCCTATACTTACCTTTGCAATGTGAGCTCAGTTCCGCACCCAAAACAGCAGAATCATCTCGAGCTCACATTGTCTTCTCTGGTGTTACAAGTTCTTCTCAAGCTTAGCTTAGTAGTAGCCATAAAATCAAAAAACCCAAAAAATATTTCCCTTTTCTCTCTTGCATAGTAGTAGTAGGAGAAGCTTGGCTTGCCTCACTTGTAGCTAGGATGAAGAAGCTCCTCATCTCCCAGCTTAAGAAAGGTAAGGGTGAGAGTTCTTCCCATAGCTCTCACCACTCTGACGAAGAAAGCCATGGGATTGAAGAGGAAGAAGAAGTGCATCACCAATTTGTGCCATACATTCTCCATCAAGAGCAAGAGAGCCTAGGAGTGGCCTCCTGCTGACCCAAAAGGAGTTGCACATCTTCTACATCCTTCGCTCAAGCAGCTTCGGCCACTCCATCATCGTCGACCAAACACCCTTGGATTAATCAGGTATGACCAATGAATTGAATACCATCTTCAATACCGTTGATTGGGGTGGATTTGGCAAATCATGAACAAGGAATCAAATTGCTTACCCATGAGTTTCTGTGCACCTTAAAATCAACAAACAATGGGGTAACCTTTCGCATGTTCATTTCCTGCCAAAATCTATAATCCAACCCTTTGCTTTATTTACTATTGGTTGGTTATCACTCTCTTTCCTGGCAATAGAATCACCACCATCAGCAATGATAAACTAAAACTTCTTTATGTGATGGTGTGCAAACTTCATGTTTCACCTTGAAGTTGCTAGTGTGCTTTTGGCTTAACTCCATTGGATATGAGAAACCCATTTACTTCACTTCACTTGTTACTCATATTGTTGATACAATGGGTTTGCTTGATACACACATTGTTGAGTACATAGCCAAGATAAGAGATGTCATAAATGAGCTCATGTTCATTAACATTGGTATGCTAAAAAGAGATCCAAGGGGTGGACTCAAAATGATTTATCCTGGCCATACAGTCGAAGTCCCTCTCCCTAGTGAGAAACATCGGTTGTATGCGCTAAGGAATCTAACCATTAAGTGGACAAAAAGATTCCACCATGTTGCAGGGACGGACAAGGTGACATGAGGGATGGCTCGCGCTGCTCACATAGGGCAGGTTGGTCCCTCATATCCTGCAAGGGAAGCTGACGAAGAAGAGGTGAGCTCCAGGGACATTTTGGGTCCATGGGAATGCCTCCCCGTCATGAGCACACTTCAGGAACGCGCACCCCTCGCCCATGGGGCAAGGCAAGTGTCAACCAAAGACGGAGGCGATAGAAGTGAAGGATGTGCGTCGTTGGAACGCATGGTTCCAACTCTATCCGCCATCACTGTGAGCAAGAGCCAAGCTTGGGGGAGATTCTCTCCCCCACTAAGGTAAGTCTTCTATCTAGTATCTCATTTGTTTACTTTATTGCATTCAAAAATAAAAATAATAATAATAAATAAATAAAGATATCTTCTTATCCCCCTTTACACATATGATTCCTATCTTTCTCATGGAGATAATGATGAGTTACAAGTTAATGTCTCTCTAGTGCTAGTATATAACTTAGTATTTCTCTAAGTATGGATCACTTAGCTCTTTCAAACCATCATGAACCTGAAAACTCTGTGGGTGGCAAGTGCTAATAACTGAGTCTAGGTCCTTGAGGGATACGAGATAGTGAGATAGGAGCTGCTATAATATTGTTCTAAGCTTGACGGGTACCGGAGTCTTTATTCTTAAAATTGATAAAACCTTAATTGTTCCTCAATGGTGTTGAATTTCCTACCACAGCCATATACACTTGATATCAAAAAGCCTTCTACATAAGCTACTTGCTTGCATTGAGTCTGATTAAGACTTGTAGAACCCGTGTTAGAGGTTTGTCATGGTCCTAAGATCAAGATCCACATACCACTAAATATGCTGCTTCTAATCCGGAAGTACGCAACCATGCTACTCCTACCCTGGGAGTACGCATCCTCATATCAATACGCATTATCATACCACCATTATTATGCTACTCCTACCCTGGGAGCACGCATCTTCATTCATACCACCATTCTTATGTTGCTTCTACACTAGAAGTACGCATCTCCATATTTACCACCCCCATCATATAGGTTGCTCCATGTTCCAAAGTTAGAAATCCTCTCTCAAAAGTAATCATTTGTTAGGTGAGACACATCCCAAAAAAGGCTAGGCATCTATTCCTTAGATAGATTCAAAAAAAAAGAAAACAAAAAGAAAAAGAGAAAAAAAGGGAAAAAAGAAAAGAGAAAAAAAAGAGAGCTAGCCTTGTCTCAATAGAAGTAGAGAGAGAGATAGAATCAAATAAAAGGAGCAACCTCATCCACCATACATCCACCTTTCTTCTATTACCTTACCATCCATTACATTCCTTCACTCCATTCATTCCATTTTACATCTTGATCTGGGGGTATGATGAGTCTCTTCTGTGGTCCAAGATCTTGTTTTTTCTTAACTAAGACAACATATGCATTGCTAGTATGCTATTCCATGACATACCTACTTAAGCTCCATATAAAGCCTGATTAGGAGTAGGATGATTTGAAAAAGGCAAATATTTTATGTGCCTTGGTGAGGAACCAAATACCACTTGAGTGACATAAGAGTACCATTTTGAGGAACATTAAGTTTTCTTTTGAAAAACTTTGAAAAAACCTCTGGTATTAAACTTGCTAAAGAACAAGAAAAGTAGTGCTCTAGTCAAACTGTTCTATCCTTCAACCACCCAAGACATAGGAAAAAGCCTTAAGCCCCATAGAGGACAGGTAATATGGGTGTGTTTTTACTGCTAATTTTTCCATTCAAGGAGAAGAACTTTGTTGTGCACTAAGTACTATTGAGATGTTAATTTAGTGACCACTTCTGATCCGACCGTGGTCGAGTTTGATTGTTTGCTCGGGACGAGCAAAGGTTAAGCTTGGGGGATCTTGTTGATGGTCATTAAACCCAATTTATAACCATCAACTCTTGCATGAAATAACATGAAATGGATCACAAAGCATAGTTGTAGGGTTTGAGACTAACAAGTTCCACGAGTTTTGGTGCTCCCAGTTGTTTTGCAGGTATATTAAAATATCACTATATAAAAGTACCTCAGATGACAAAATAGAGTACACCATTGCGAACCTCTCGTCGAGGTGATCGAAATGGATATATTATTTGCTATGTTTGGACTCCGGATGGAAAAGATATCAAGGAAGAAAGAATCACATGAAATGATGATGTCAACATCGCTAAAAGACAAACCGACACAGGCTGACACACGGGCCCACGCGGCAGGCGGCTGTCTCCTGCGGGGGAGCACGCGCAGGCGCGGGCCAGCCACAGCGCGACGCGTGGCGGCGCTTGCCTCCCCTCGCGCGGGAGCGTGCGCGCTGGCGCGGAGCGGGCGGCCGCTCGGCCGGCCGGGTCCAGGGGAACATGTGGCGCTCTCCAGGTGGTGCCCAGAGGCGGTGGCGCGGCTGGCGCGGTCCAGGCGCGGTTGGACCGCCTGGACCGGCCGGTTCAGCCGGCTGGGACCGAGATTTCCGCCCGAAACTTCACCTCCGGTTCACCTCCGGTTCGGGGCCCTAGGATCCGGTTCCTCGCCGGTTTTCGATTCCATCACGTGGTGCACTTCTCCACCGACTTACAGAGGTCGGTTGGTACCACGTGGGGCATCCTAGCCACATATTCAAAGTCGGTTTTGATCCTATGGTGGCCGTGCGGCATCACGCGGATCGCTGAGGTGGTAGTTTCTTCACCCCTACTCCACCTAGCACTATAAATAGACCCCCTAGGCCTCATTTGTAACACACACCACAAGGAGGAGCTCTCCACTCTCTCTCAAGATGTAGCACTAGCAGTAGTGTTAGGAGTTAGAGTGAGTCTCCGTCTTCCGTGAAGTCTCTTCAGCCACAGTCTTCCAGGGGAAGTGGTTCTAGTCCTCCTTCTCTCTCTGCACACTCTTCTCTTGAACATTGCTTTGCTTGATCTTCTCTTGGATAGCTCTTGAGCTTCTTTGAACGGTCTTATTTTGGTCTTCCGGGAAGTCTGAGGTATGGTTCTAGTCCTCCTTCTCTCTCTCCCGGTGTAGGAGCAAAACAGATATATATGTGGGTGTAAGTGCACTTGATCATATGAGTAAGAGACCCTTCTGCTCTAATACCGCCAAGACTATTCTCAACACAAATAAAAGCTTATGTCTTGGGTCTTCTGATTTTTGTCGACGAGGCTCTATAGGCATTTATAACCACAGAGGAGAAGTATAGCTAACATTTTAAGATTTTCGAAAAGAAATTCTTCGGCCACTGGTCTTCCGGGAAATGCGAGGTATGGTTCTAGTCCTCCTTCTCTCAAATGGGCCCGGCCCATGGGCGGCCGACTCCATATGTGGGTCGGCCGACTCTAGCGTGTGGCCCCTCGGGTCCGCTTCGTCGTGCGTGATCTTTACGTCATATACTCTCAAATATTTTTGCTGGTTTGCTGATATCCGTTAGTTTCGTCATTGCCTCCCCCACACTAGATTCCCGTTATCTTCATTCACAACAAGGTGGGTGACAAAAGAGGCAACACATATGCAATAATAGATATAACTAGAAAACTTTATTTCATCTTCATTAAGGCCTGGATTACAAGTATTGAAAGGAACTAAGATCGAAACTTTAACTAAGCACTCTGCAAACTAAAACTTTTAATCTAAACACACTAGGCCTTTCTGATGCTAAGATAAATCTTATCTAATCAACTCGCTTTTCTAGAGCGTCTAACCTCTTTTCTAACTTATCCGTCCTCTTCTCTTGCGCACGAAGTCTATCTATGAGAGTGACAATGCTACTTTCCGACATGTTGGGCGTTTTGCAGATGCTATAACATCGCGCCGAGTTTCTAACTCCTTTTCTAAGTCTTCGACGGTCTTCCGGCCTGGTCTTCGAGGTGGCGAGAGCTGCTTTCGGGCTTCCTTCGGAGGGATGAACTTCACTTTGCTCGGGTGACCGAGAAAATATTTTAAGGCGTTGACCATTTACCTTGAATATCGTACCTTCGTTGTTGCGAAGCGTAACGGCTCCATGCGATGATGAGCTTACTACTTGAACGGTCCTTCCCATTTGCTTGAAGCTTTCCTTGCCCGAAGAGTTTGACCCTGAATTAAAAAGTAATACCTTGTCTCCGGGTGTGAACTCCTTGATCTTGATTCTCTTGCCGTGCCATCTTTTCACTCTTTCTTTGTATATCTTTTCCAGTGGTAAGTGGCATGTCTTTCCATAGACTAGTTGATATGGTGACATCCCAATAGGTGTCTTGTATGTCTCGATATGCCCATAGTGCATCGGGGAAGCTTGTCCTTCCATGCAGTTCCCATTTCATTCACTCGTCTTCCAGCAGAAGTCTGCATGGTTCTAGTCCTCCTTCTCTTGTGGGGTGATACGGAGTAGCAACATTATGGCGTACTCCATGCTTCAATAAGTATTACTCAAAACGCTTGTCGATGAAATGTGATCCTCCATCACTTATGACTATCCTTGGGACTCCAAATCTTGGGAATATTATTTCTTCGAACATCTTCTTGGAGCTTGAGCTATCCGCCTTTTGCATGGCCGACCCATTTGGACACATAGTCCACTCGCTACGAGGATGTATTCACATTTCTTCGACGGTGGAAATGGTCCCATGAAATCAACTCCCCGCATCAAAGAGCTCGACAGATACATTGTTGGCAAATATGGTGATGAGTGGCATCTTTCAATGATTTTGATTCCTTCTTCGGCCTGGTCTTCCGGGAAGTGAGGTATGGTTCGTCCCTCCTTCGACTGTAAGACTTGAGTTATTTATATAGTTATCTTCTCTACTTTGCCTTAGTACTTTACTTTATTGCAACATGACTTGTTGTGTTGTCTTGGTTGTTAGTATAGTCATAGTTATTTGATAGTAAGATAATGGTAGTATACCCTTGCTCACGTCCGCCCTTAACCCGGTGCTCTAATCGTTCCACCGGATATCGGATTAGAATAGTGAGATATAGTGTAGACGTGGTGTCTAGACTATACGCTTGCCTGTGATTGCGGCTTGTCCAATGGTTTGTTGTGGTACCTAGTAGGTGGTGACAGCCCTATCTAGGCTTTGATTCCACAACGTTTGGCCAAGTTATTAAAACGCAGGCCTTCTTGTGCTAGGCGGTTTAGCACCCTTCTCATCCCTTTCTATTGCTAAGCGGTTTAGTGGCCCGAAGTGCAATTGTGTATGAACATTTTCCTTGCTTGATATGACTAGTCTTGCTAAGTTAGAACCATGCAAGTAGAGATAGATAATTGAAAACCTAATGCTCACTCGTTGTCCTCCTCGCTCGCTATTCTACTCATTTATTATTGGAACTCATCCTGTGTGTGTCGCTACACTTATCATATACATCTCTTATACCCCACTCTAGTTTAGTAGGTATATTAGTCAGTAGATACGGGATAGATAACTACCACTATCTTTAACCTTGCTTCCCTGTGGATAAATACGATACCTCGGAATACTCCTTGGTGAAAGCTACAGCGGTGCTTCGTGCGCTTGCGAACTTAATTGCATATGCTAAGAAATACCAACAATGCTCTATTAATTCTTGGGCTCAATTAGAGGAAAGATTTCATAATCATTTTTATACTGGAACCCAAGAAACTAGACTGGCACACCTTACTGCTGTTCGGCAAATGCGTGATGAAGCTTGTGTAGAATTTTTCACTAGAGTTAGAGAGATTAAGAATAAATGTTTTAATCTTAGTATTTCTAAAAGAGATGTAGTGGATATATGCTTTAATGGTTTGAACTCTAGGATTCGTGAGAAACTAGAGAATGTTCAGTTTACTAGCTTCAATTATCTCATGGAGAGGGCCGTTTTCTGGGAATCGTGCCTTAAAGATTCTCGTGAGCCTTATAAGTCACATCGTTCGAATACACATACTTTTGATACTTTTTTAGAACATTCGGATGATGATAACTGTGAGTGCAATGATGCTGAAATTAGGTGGCCAGCAGAAAATAAACAAGTTACTTGTCCTTCTCTCAAACCGATTCAAAAGAATCGGTATGAAGAAGTAAAGTATACTTTTGATACTTCTAAATGTGACCGGATTTTTGATGAGTTACTTAAAATCGGACACATTAGAATCAATTACACGATGCCTTCGCTGGATGAGATTAAGAAAAGAGCTTATTGCAAATATCATAATTCTTTATTCTCATGCGACTAATGATTGTTTTTATTCTCATCGACAGATACAATCGGCCCTTAATGAGGGACGATTGAGCCTTGCTGATATGGAGATCAAGAAAAATCCTTTTCCTACAAATACCATTGAAGCAGGGAAGTCGGCTATCTTGATTCGTCCTCACCAAGCCGATAAAGCTAGAGGCAAGAATGTGATTATCGGCGAGCCACGTCCTGCACCGAATGTCCAAAAGAATTCGGGGCGACAAGTGGCACTTGAAAGGGATGATCAAGGCAAGAGCAATCTTACAATCAGCGCTAGTTTAGTGGAAGCATTGCGAAGGCAATGGTGGTATGAGCATCAAGCGGCGCAGCAAAGGCCAGCTCGGCCCGTCCCTCCAGCCGACCGGGTTGATCCATCTATTGAGAATAAGAAGGCGCTACAAGATGAGGAGCCCGCCGATGTTTCTACAGCTGCAAAGTCGGTTAACCGATTGCTACAATCGGCCAAACCGACTCCCAAATTCCAGAAGGCTCCATTGCTTCCGGCATTCATGTTATGCGCACCTTCATACCACATAAGCCGGAGATTGGTGTATGGAAGCAACAAGAGCAAAGCCAAAGAAGTTTGTGGTCAAGCCACTTTGTACTTTTGACCGACTTATGGCGAAGTACAAGCAAGAAAAGGCCGATTCCAAGAATCAGCCCATAAAAAAAAGAGAGTCTACACTACCTAAGAGAGAAGCTGAAGATAAGAAGCAAAAAGATGTAGCTCCATCGGTTGGTTCTTCTATGCAGGTTGTCCGTTCTCGTCCAACTCATTGGGGTCCACCGGTTTTTTCATCTCCACATGAGTTACCATTGCCACAGTGGGGTACTCAAGGTGTGTGGTTACCATATCCTCAAGCTCGCATTCCAGTTCATCAGAGGTTGGAGGATGCAAGGCGCCCTGTCTCTAGCCGATTGGAATTTCAATCGAGCTCTAGCAAGGTATATCAAGAGAGGGCGATCAAGGCACCAACGCAGCAAGTATATGTTCAGAAGAAGGTGCAAGAACTTGAGAAGTCTACTCCTGAGAGTGCTCCATCACCTAGCATCATTATCGGATCAATGCCGGCTCCTGTGGTTGTCGACAATGAACTGATTGTGATTGACAATAAAATTCAAGCAAACAAGCAAGAGGAAGTTGCAAAGAAAGTTGCTGGAGAAGATGTGAAGGAGAAGCCGCCAAGAGATCCTAACTACATGCAGCCCAAGTGGTGTCCGCCAAACTTGGACAAGAGACAAAGGCGGAAGTTGCAGCGCGCCCGGGCAAGGAAGTTGAAGAAGCGAGCTCTTGAGAAACAACAAGGAGCCTTGCCCAAGGGTGATGATAATGCTACTAAGGAAGCAGCACCGGCTAAGCCAACTTTGGAGTCGGCTAAACCGGTGGAGCTAGTTGAGCCGGCTATGGAGGTAGTGGCGCCCCAACCGATTGAAGAATCGATTGAGTCGGTAATTGCTAACACAATTGTCCCGGCAGTTTGTTGAATCGGTTGAGATTTCTCCCGAGGAATCTAAACCGATTCCATCAATTTCTGAGGATCTTGGGGACAATCTCCAAGAGTTTGCTGCTGTGGTTGCTAATGTTGTAGGCATGGAGGCTCCAGAAGAACAAGATGATGAGATGGTGGACTATGAGCCATCTCCGGAGTGGATCAACGTGATATACTTGTCATCGGATTACTATGTGATCCACCATGATGAGGAGGAGCCACCAGCAGCAGAGCTTGTGTTTGCAGTAGAGGATGCTGTGTTCAAGAAGCCAGGGGTTAGAGTGGATCATCTTCGTCCTCTTAACTTGAGTGGTCACATCAATGGAACTCCGGTACACAGCATGCTTGTGGACAGCGGTGCTATTGTTAATGTCATGCCTTATTCGTTGTGTCGCAAGCTTGGGATCAAGGAAGAAGAGTTAATCAAGACCAATATGACCATCACGGGAGTTGGTGGAGATGCTCCAATTCCAGCTAAGGGTATTGCTAACGTTGAATTGACCATCGGGAGCAAAACTTTAGCTACCGCTTTCTTCATCGCCGACATCAAGGGAAGTTACAATGTGATACTTGGGCGAGATTGGATACATGGTAATGAGTGTGTTCCTTCCAGTCTACACCAGTTTCTCATTCAGTGGGTAGGCGATGCTGTTGAGATTGTCCATGCGGATTCATCGGCTGAAGTTGCAGTTGCCGATTCATCCAAGCCCGGGGGGCATGGCGTCTTTGCTTGTTTATCAGGTAGAGATTTATCTACTTATGATTATGTAGATTATTCTAGAGGTGGCTTTGTTCCCGTATCTCTCAAGCCGATTGACAATCGGCTAAATACAAATGTTTAATGAATAGTCACGAATGGTTAAAGCGTCGATTGGAGGAGTATCGGGCTGAAAAGACCGATGCTTGTGAAGCTATTGATGACTTTGATGAGCTCAATAAGTTGGGCCAAGGTTTCACGTTAGCCGACCCTTTGGAGCAAGTTGATATTGGGAATGGTACTACACCGCGACCGACGTTTGTGAATCAAAACTTGGAAGCCGATTATAAAGCTGAATTAATCGCGCTTCTCAAGGAATATGTTGATTGCTTTGCATGGAATTACACTGAGATGCCGGGATTGAGCCGAGATCTTGTTGAGCATCGGCTCATTCTAAAAAGAACTTCAAGCCCGTCAAGCAACATCCAAGGCGCTTCAATTCGGCCATCCATGACCGAATAAAGGAGGAGATCGAAATGTTGTTGCAAGCGAAATTCATTCGTCCATGCCAATATGCGGAGTGGGTCTCTAATATTGTGCCGGTTGAGAAGAAGGACAGCGGCAAGATTAGAGTATGCATTGATTTCAGAGATTTGAATAGGGCCACTCCCAAAGATGAATATCCTATGCCTATAGCCGATATGTTGATTAATGATGCTTCAGGACATAAGGTTATTAGCTTTCTTGATGGTAATGCGGGATACAATCAGATTTTTATGGCAGAAGAAGATACATCAAAGACGGCTTTTGTTTGTCCCGGATTCTATAACAGAACCGACCAACTAATATAATTACTGTTCACTAATCAAGCCACCGTGGCAACTTAAGTAGTAAACCGCAATTATACCAGCCCGGTAGTCCACGAAATCCCGAAAGATCTCAAACTTTCCAAAGTCACACCTGGATCACAAAGTTCAGCAGTTCCCGTTCACTTCAGCTTACATTTCACAAACTTTCGATTTACACCACATGTTACAAATATCTTTTACAACTCAGGATTTTCAAATAAACAGCGGAAGAGGATTTTTCTTTGCAAACACACTCACACATAAGTATTTGAATATAGTGCCAGCTCAGGGTCGACTCCGTCAAAAGCAGATAGATGAGATATAAGAGTTGACTTGCCCAAAGTCTATTCTTCTCGTAGTGGGATATAAGTCCACCATGTCACCACCGTGGTAGTTCTTCAACCTACAACAAACAACATTGGGAATTGCACCCTGAGTACTTTGTACTCAGCAAGACTTACCCGACTAAAAGAAAATAAAGACTCTTTGGTGGATGCCAGGCTTTATAATGGGGTAGCTGACTCCTTATTTGCCAAAAGAATGAGCTTATTAAATAATCATTTAGTGACAAAAGGACTCTCTAGCTTATCCAATTAAGTTGGATCCTGCCATTACTACATTAGCACCTGCAGCTACTCACATTTTTATGTAGAAGCAATCAACATTAAGTAACCGCATTGATTGAGTAATCATTAAACCAACATGAGTGAACATAACCAATTTGCACAAGAGGTATTACTTGCGACCATGCCGCTGTCTCGATCAAGTATTCACTATCCAGGAATGATGGCGATCATAATCGATTGCTAACCAGCTGGCGGGGTATTCCTCACATAAACCACACGACTCCCGTCGGAGTCGATTAGATCATCATGATCTACTCGGGAAAAGATGCGGGATCAACATACTACCACCATGACCAAGGAAACTCCCGGCAGCCAACAGGTAAGCGTGCCCATCAAATGGCACCGCCCCATCTTAAGGTCTCACCAACCGGGCCCTTGTTACACCCACCCCCATCGCCAGCATGGATACATGGCAGTTGAAACCCGGCCCAAGTAAATTCTTGGCTTCATGGAATAGTCCCCACACGACCTTTTCCAGCTATCTGTGAGGCGGCATTCAACATGATCGAGGACGTATTAAGCCATATTTCTTTAAGAGGTGATTTAGAAGGCCACATGGTTATGTTCATATCCAACATCTCACTATCCTCAATCCAAAAGGGGTTGTAACAACCTATCATCGCGGAAGATGGTCGATCATCCAGCTTCTACCGATTAATAGAGCAGGCCTAAGCATGTAGTCGATCCTGTACGTAAAAGTAGGATAGTTCTGGTGGCAAGGTAGTCCTGATGCAACTACGGTTCCATTCAACGCCTATAACTTAATGCATCATAAAGAATAAAAGGATGCAAGGTAAAACATTTTGCAAACCGTAGGAGGGATGCTCCAGGGCTTGCCTTTCTCGAAGAGTTAGTTCGACGATCTGGATCGATCTTCAAGCTGGTTCACGTCTGGTTCCCAATGACCTCCTGCGCGGGAACTTCCTTCACGACTTGTCCTTTTGGATCCTTGACTTCACGACGAATGTTCTACACGGGATCCTGGAATGATGCGTATGCATATGTATGAGTGCGTGTTCATCGGTATATGCATGATCATGAATGATCAAGAATGATAGATGTTCATATGCGAATAACCTATTTAATCTGCTACGCTTATCACTAGCAAACAAGCCAGTAAAGCCAAAGACCTATACTTAATCACAATCATCATAACTCAATCATCAAGACACACACTAAGTAACAATCAATCATACATAGTCTAATCACTATGAGTTACCATCGTTATGCTCTATGCATAACATCACACATTCACGCATTGCCTCCAATGGTCGACCTACAATTGGCAGTCTAGTAATAAAATCATAACTGGAGTTCTATAAACCCTATGAACATGAATGAGGACAATCTGGAAAGCCTAACAAATTGCCCATCAATAATCTCAAGACACCAAGACATGATTCCTAAATTAACTGGTCCTAAAACAGTCAACACTAGAACTGGTTCTGACCAAACAGCAATTAAACAGCCTTCCTAACCAAGTTGCAAGAGCCATAGCTCCTAAACTAATCATCCAATGATCACCAAATTTCAACAGTAGATCCATATACTAATTACAAACCAATCATATAAATACAAGTTTCCCATAAAACCAATTTATAATTGGGTTAACCATGACATCATGCAAGCAACCCCAATTTTAACCGACTATGGGTTGAACAGCAACCCATAGCTACATACATCCTAAAATCCTACAAAAAATACAGTGGATAACACATGGCAATGCCAGTGTATCATCCAAATTTCACCTCAATTGGATGATCCTACTGGCCTATACAAAAATGACATGGCAGCACCAAACCAAGGACCTATAAATACTTTGTACTACCATCTTGCTCCTACCATGAATCTAACCATGCATAGAGCTACATTATGACATATAAGGAGCCTATAAAAAGTATCAACCTCAGATTCAACCTATAAATTGGTTTATGAGTTATTCCATGAAACAAGCCATGCATGCACTTGAACTACATCTCTATTTTATTACATAGAAAGCATGCATGATATATTTATCATGGACAGGGCATGGCAATACAAAACTAACACAACAAGAACCATATTTTTCAGAGCAACCTATAAATTACTATGCATTTACTAAGATTAAGAGCATTTCACCAATTAAATCTAAACCCTATATAAAAGCACAGCAAGCATGGCATATCCTATTTTCTATGCATAGGGCATCTCATAAGAAAATTACTGCAAGTTGAATGAGTCAATTTGGACATTCCTAGCCCCCAATATGAATTTCTAAAGCTTCAAATGAATTTCTGGAATTCATTTCTTAATTCCGAATAGGACAGGCACTTTTTAGTTAGGTCCCTGAACTTTGCCATTATTAACCAGGCCCAGATCCGCAAACCACCGAGTCTGGCTCTTATGCACCAAGGCCCCTATGCTTTACCTAATTCTAGATGTGAAGTCCTCGGAGGGAGGAAGCAGAGGAGGCGACCGGTGCTCGTGCTTTCGGCCACCACGGCAGCTCCCTGGCGCTGGCGAGCGGCGGCGAGTGAGGCGGGGCCCTATGTGCGCCCGCTGGTGCCCCTGGGGCGGCGCGGAGTGGCCCGCGACGGCCCAGCCGCGTCGGCCGGCGGCCCGGTGGCAAGGGGGCGCGACGGCGGCGGTCTCTGACGGCGGATTTCGACGGCGAGGTGGCTCGGCATGTGCGGCGCAGGATGGCGAAGGCGACGGTGACCTTGGCTGGAGGTGAGGAAGCGCGAGCAGAGAACTGCGCGGCGGCGGCTCTCGCAATGGCGTTGGCATTGCGGTCGGCCGGCTGGCCGCGTCGCTCGTCGACGCGAACTGCCAGGCGGCGGGGAGGGTAGCGTGGCGCGACGCGAAGCTGCAGGCGCAGACGGCGGTGGTGCTGGCGCAGTGGCTTAGCCACCAGGCGGCGCCCGCGCGGCGGCTAGCCATGGCGTGGCGGCGGCGTTTCTTGGCGAAAGGGAGGACTAGAGGGAGCAATTGAGGGAAGAGTGAGGGAGAAGGGACTGGGGCTCGTCCCCCTTCGGACAGTGGCGCGGAGCACGTGGCGGAGGCGGCAGTCGAGCGCGGCGCGTGTCGAGGGTGGTGGCGAGCATGCAAGCCAACCACGTCGGCATTTTGCCGAACACGTGGCGTGCGCGGAAGTTGGCTGGGTGGGAGGCCGTTTTGGGCTGCTTATGGGCCGATTTAGGTCATGGGCCCAAAATGAAGTTTACTCACCGCGTGACACTCGTCATTTTCTATTATGGGACCTTAGCCAAAATCCTTACGGTTTAGGGGATAATTGATTGCCAACCTAGCAATGTCAATTTGCCACTAACGGTCGATCTAGAGCTCGAATTTCATAAAATTGGATGGTCAAACTTGATCGAATCGAACCCAACTTTTGGCATGCTGTGCCCCAATGGGTTAACTATGTTTTTCCTATTTGGGCCAACTAAAGTCAAACTTAGCGGTTTTGTCACTCGTTTTGAGAACCTTCTAGGCATTTTCATGAAAAAGTCAAAACATAAAGTTTTCTCGAAATGCTCTCCTCTTCAAACTTTATTAAAGGCCCGACTCGAGATAAGCGACGTAGCTACTACTTCCAGTTCAGGCCAACAATCACACTTATAGACTACGTCAAACAGAATGCAGACAAGCATCAAGCAATCATGTCAAAATGATGATTAGATGCTAATGATATGATTATGCTCATGATTTGTAGAGTTAATGAATGATTAACATCCAGGAAGTTACAGATTCGTTGGTTTGTTTGAGTGGATTGTAATGACCTTTGGGTTAAAGAATGCAGGCGCCGCCTATCAAAGGGCAATGAATTTGATTTTCCATGATCTAATTGGGGTGATTATGGAAGTATACATTGATGATATTGTGATTAAATCGGCTGCCCATAAATCTCATTTAGCCGATTTGCGTCTTGCTTTTGAAAGGATGCGCCGCTATGGTTTGAAGATGAATCCTCTCAAGTGTGCTTTTGGAGTATCGGCAGGGAAGTTTCTAGGCTTCATTATCCATGATAAAGGCATAGAAGTTGATCCCAAGAGGATTGAGAAGATCAAGAAAGTTCAGCCACCTACGTGCAAGAAAGACATGCAAAAGTTTTTAGGAAAGGTGAACTACTTGAGGAGGTTTATTGCTAACTTGTCTGGGAAAATTATTCCTTTTACTCCTATACTCAAGTTGATGGATAAATCTGAATTCACTTAGGGGGCAAGCCAACAAAGAGCATTTGATAAGATATTTGTCATCACCGCCTGTTCTTCGTGCACCTAAGAGGGGGGTACCATTCAAGCTTTATATTGCTGCCAAAGACAAAGTTATTGGGGCTGTTATGACTCAAGAAGATGAAGGAAAAGAGTATGTGATTGCTTATCTTGGTCGCCGTCTTCTTGATCCCGAGACAAGGTATGCCCATATTGAAAAATTATGCTCATCGTTGTACTTTGCATGTCAAAAGATGAGACATTATTTGCTGTCAAGTACATGTGTTGTAGCATGCCAGGCCGATGTTATTAAACACATGTTGCATCGGACGATCCTCATTGGGAGGTTAGGCAAGTGGGCATACTCTTTAATTGAATATGATCTGGTCTTTGAGCCATTGCGAGCAATCAAAGGTCAAGTTCTTGCTGATTTTATTGTTGAGCATAGCATCAATGTTGATGATGAAATCAATTATGTTACCATCACTCTATGGAAGCTATATTTTGATGGATCGATTTGCAGTAATGGTCGGGGTGTTGGAATTGTTTTAATCTCTCCCAATGGTCTTGTAACCGAGATGTCTAGCCGGTTGGAATTTGATTGCACTAACAATCAAGCCGAATATCAAGCTTTGTTATTCGGATTGATCGTGTTAACTTCTATGGGAGTGCAACATGTTGAAGCCTATGGTGTACTAGATCCTACAAAAGTGCAGCATGTTGAAGCTTATGGTGACTCGCTGTTAGTGGTTCAACAAATTAATGGAGAATATCAATGTTTAGATGAATCACTACGTTCTTGTCTTGATACTTGTCTTGGTTATATTTCTAAACTTGCTGAATTTAAGATTCAGCATATTCCTAGACATGAGAATTACAAGGCTAATATGCTAGCTCAACAAGCATCCGGCTTTGATGTTAGTAAGCGAAACTTTCATATACAAACAAAGCCGATGCATGAAGATATAAATTTTTGTTGTGCGGGAACAAGTAAATTGGTTCAACCATTCAATATGATCGGATCAACCAATTCGTTAGAAAGCATATGCTATTGATGATGTCTCAAATTGGTCTAGTTCAAGTGATGATTCTAATACCGATTTAGAGGGTTGGAGAACTCCCATAATGAAATATTTGCAGGATCCTACCACTAGAGTCGACAAGACTATCCGGTGGTTTGCATTCAAGTTTGTAATGCAAGATAATGAGATTTATAGAAAAACAGCCGATGGTTTGTTGCTAAAGTGTTTAGGGACTGATCAAGCGAGAGTAGCTATGGGAGAAGTTCATGAAGGGGTTTGTGGTACGCATCAATCGGCTCCTAAGATGAAGTTGTTATTGAGAAGGGCTGGTTTTTATTGGCCTACTATGATAGCCGATTGCTTTCGCTACTACAAAGGATGTGAGGAGTGCCAACGATTCAGAAATATTCAGATGGCGCCCGCTTCGGAGCTCCATTCTATCACAACACCGTGGCCATTCAGAGGTCGGGGGCTTGATTTCATTGGCCAAATATACCCCTCATCTTCAAAGGGACACAGGATCGTCTTGGTTGCTACAGATTATTTCACTAAATGGTGTGAAGCGGTCCCATTGAAGAACATGACACATACGGAGGTGATTGAGTTTATTAGAGAACATATAATCCATAGATTCGGCATACCTCAAACATTACACACGGATCAAGGTACATCCTTTATGGCTAAAGAGGTGAGGGCTTTTGCCGAATCATACAAAATTAAGGTTGTTCATTCATCTCCAAACTATGCTCAAGCTAATGGCCAAGCTGAAGCTAGTAACAAGACCTTGATCAAGCTCATTAAGAAGAAGATCGAAGAGACTCCAAGGAAGTGGCATGAAGTCTTGTCGGAAGCTTTGTGGGCGTATCGCATATCAAAGCATGGTGCTACGAATACTCCTCCGTTCAAATTAGTTTATGGTCAAGAAGCTATGTTGCCTGTTGAAGTGAACTTGGGTGCATTCGGATTTGCTAAACAAAATGATTTATCCTCAACAATGTACCATGATCTCATGATGGACAACATAGATGAAGTGACCGACAAGAGATTACAAGCTCTTAGGGAGATTGATAAAGACAAGCTGCGTGTTGCAAGGGCCTATAACAAGAAAGTGCGGAGCAAATCGTTCCAAGTGGGAGATTTAGTATGGAAAACCATACTACCTATTGGATCGAAGAGCAACAAATTTGGCAAATGGTCTCCTAATTGGGAGGGTCCTTTAAGAGTGATCAAGGTGGTGCCCGGAAACTCTTATGTGCTAGAGATAATGAAGAAGGAACGTCTCGATAAGGCAATTAATGGGAGGTATCTTAAAAAATACTTCCCAAGTGTTTGGCAAGAGGCCTAGTGCTCTTCCAAATAATGGCCGATACATGTATCACCCTTAGAACAAAAATGGCCGATGTATACATCGCCCTTAGTCACCGGCTAGCCGATGTGATGGGTATCGTTGCTAGTTGGTTCAGGTGAAGGATTATTTTCAGCTTCGTCGCTTAATTCACCTGAAAACAGGGGGCATGTGTTGACGTGCAAAAATGTCCAATGGAAATCAACACGATGTCAAATGGCTTAGCAACAAAGGACGGACGAGGAAGACGGTGCGGACGAGCGCCGGACGCGGAGCCTCGCGGCGTCGGACACGTCCGGCGCCCATCGGACGCGACACAGAGCCGGCCGGGAGGTTGCTCGAGCGCCGGACGTGCCCCCGTGCCAGCGCCGGACGCGACGGGTCCGCGCCGGACGCGGCACAGAGCGCGGGCAGCGGACGCGAAGCGCCGGACGCGCATGCTTTGCGTCGGACGCGTCCGACGCTGTGTCGGGCGCGACCGACTCCGACCCGGGTCGCGTTTTTGGTATTTTTTGACGTGGGAAACTTGTCGAATTTGCTTTGGAGTTGTTTCCCACGGGGATAAGACCACCCCCCCTATAAATACAAGGGGATCACGGCCGATTGATCCCATCTATCAATCGAATCAACCAACAACACAAAAACTATCTCCTTTGCCCTAATTCTCTCATCAACCCCTCTAGTTGCTGTCCGGCGGCTATCTCTGCGATTTCCGTTGGCTTTCTAGGCACCATCCGCTGGTCCTAGAAGATCCTCCACGTGCTCATCCCTGACGGATCCTTCCGGGAGCGAGTTCGGGAGCTTTTTCGGTCAACTTCGAGCTCTACATCGGCCTACCGATCTCTAGATCGGTTTTTGCCGGTTACGCTTCGAAGGCACCGTGTTGCAGGTTGCGAAGGCTACCTCGAGGGCGTCCAAGGCCCACGTGTGGTGTGTTAGGCGCCGGATTACTTTTCGGTGTCAACACATGTTAAGCTTGTTTAAACTTTGAGCTCAAAGACTGGATTAATACTGGTTTACAAAGGTAGTCATTTTGGAAATGGGACTAAAAACCAGTGAATAAGTACATCTTTTGGTAAATTATTAAATGAAATTTCATGAATAAAATGTGTCCATGTTTTGTTGCATTGATTGTTAGTGTGTTTGTTCTTTGCTATTGTATGATTAATTGCAATGTTGGATTGATGGTTAATCACCAATTAATTTACAAATTTCGCTAACATAACCATTTTCCAAAACCCTGACTAAACTGCAGAGTTCCAGTTTTGGTCTATCCCTGTTCTTCACCTCGGATCTCTCAGTCAAGATGGAATTAGGAGTTCATGTTTGGAAGGAGGAGAACGAAAGGGTTTATGCTGCTACAGTCGGTCGGCAAACAGCTGCAACTGGCTGCCCCCCCCCCCCCCAGCGCCATGGTCGTGCATGCGGGCACGCCGCTGTCAGCGTGGCAAGTCGTGGACGCCTCACCCAGCCATTAATTAAAAGCGCATCGCCGCTGGCTGTCCTCCTTTTCTTCCCTTCCTGCTCTGCCGCCGACAATCTCCATGCGCTGGCAAAATTCGTCACGCTTGCTGCACTCTGCTTGCTCCATCTCGCAGCTAACTTCGCCTAATCCTCACGCATCATTTGAGCCTCCTCGCCTCATTTTTAGCTGCCACATTCGGCCGTGCACCGCCATCTTCCACGCCGTTGTCCGCTACACCGCGCTGTGAACCACCTCACCGTGGCCATCGGCTTGACGGTTATTCTATTCGTCCATAGGTCGCACCGGAACGCGAGTTCGCCGCTGAGCTAGCCATTCACACTAGCAGCCGCGTCCTGTTGGCTTTCACTTCCACAGAGTAGCCGAGTAAATCTGCGATGAGATCTGATGCTAACCATGCCCTTCGTTGTACTGCTACCGACTTGTAGTGAAACTAATGCATGTCACAAACATGCTCTGCCCCACCAATCTGCAATGGCAACGGGTGAACTCTTTGTTGGCCTTAACTTATTCAATCAGCTTCGTAGGCGTCTTCGCTTGAGCAAGTGTAAGCTATTGGTAACCCTCCCCATCTCTGTTAACCCTGTCATTGCCCGTCCTCATTATGATAAAGTGCCACCCTGCTCATAGTGTATCCTTGCTGCCGTTTTAGTCCCTTAGCAGGTGCGCCAGGTCATATGAATCACGTCAATCTCCATGCCACTGCTGGCAAGAACCCACCGGTCAGAACAGTCATGTGCCACATTCTGCACAGCCGCCCGGAGCTGTTGACTAGGTCTCACCTGTCGGCCGCAGTGGCCAGCACTATGTGTGCAAAACTGTTTTTTCATCTTTTTCAATTTCCTCAAATGATTAAAATGTGTAACCTTGTAATTAGGCTTGAAAACGGAAATGAAAATTTCCGTCCGAATCGTATCGTTTCTACATTTGATCTGAACATTTTCACTTTTTTCGGGAAAATGCGAAAACGGTACGAAATTCGGACAGAAAATTCGAAAATGGAGCGGAATTCAAAATGGGCTTATTTCGACCGATTTCTAGTTTTCCACATTATATTTGAAATCCTCCGTATTCAAAATTCAAAACTAACCAAATTTGGCCCAATAATCCGTAGTCCCACTCCCAGGCTTCTTGGTTCCCAGCCCAGCCCAGCCCAGCAACACAACCCTAACTCCACTCCACCTCCGAGGCTCTACCCGTACCGCACCCTCCACCCGCCCAGCCGCCTCGAGTCCTCCCCACGCGATGTGTTGGTTAACTATTATGTGCACTTGAACTAAATCATGCACTTGTTAGTTTGGTCATGCACTTGTTTAAAGCTATGCACCGTGAGTTGGTATTTCGTATTCAATTTTCATACATCGACCATTTTTGACATAATTCCACTCGAATTGGTTCATTTTTGAAATACCGTAAGTTCATTTTTGTTTCCGACTATACCTATTTCGTTTTCGCGTTCGTATTTAAATAATAAATATAAATGTAGGGAACATTTGAGGAGTTTTTCGACTGTTTCTGACCATTTTCATCCATACTTGTAATGTTGTGCTCTACATGTGAAAAAATTGTGTTAGTAAAGAGCAGTAATTTTTGTATTTTCAGTAAATAAATAGAATTGCGCCTATTTTATGAATTTTGGAGACCAAAATAATTATTGTTTGTCTTGAAAGTTTTTGTGTAAATGTTATGTGCTTAAACCTATCTCCACAAAAAGTTTGGTGCTGTTATGATAATATTACATGCTTAATTAATTTAACTGTGTTTTAATAACATTTCCATGATTAGTTTATACTAAGTATGTTAGGTAAATCCTTAAATGGATTTGGTGAGTTTTGAGCATTGCTTGTAGATCTTGGAACACTAACCCCTTATTGTGCGTTGGCAACTTAATTACCTTCTTATGTACTCAAACACCTTATTTTGAATAATATGGTTTAATAAATGTTTGAATGGTTGTTAGGCTAATCTTAATGGGCATTTCAGTAGAGTGTCATGCACATTTAATAGCGTGACATATCAGCAAACAAACAAGTCATGCACATTTCACTATGTTTCACCATCTTGCATGCAATCCAATCATCTTGCAGCAATTAAATGCTTTGCTTAGCCTTGGAAACAACAAAATGAAATGCTCTATTGCTGGGTTGTTTCATGGATGGTTTCATTTCAATCTTGATGACATGTTAGTATGTGAAATCGTGCAGTGACATTGTCCATTGAGACTGGCCTTATGATTTCTTTGAAAGGTTTCAATTTCTGTAAGAATATTATATTTAATATTTCTCTATTCCAAGAATAAAAAAGTTGTTAAACAAAACCTCAAAACGAAGTAAAACATAATTTCTATTGGCATAAAAACAATTAATAATTTATGATTATTTCTGTTGTCGATCGGGACAAGTTGTAAGAGTATCTCCAACAATTCCCAATAATTCACTTGGTATATCTTGTGTTATAGCAACTTGGTATTTTATTTCCCAAGTGAAAAAAGCTCTCTCTCCAACAATTTGCTATTCCAACTTGGTAAATCCCGTGATGATCACTTTGCAGATTAGTCCCTAAACTTTTCCGAAATCAACCAAGGGCATATCTATAACTCTTTATGTCAGGTACTTTTTCACAAAAATCCGGAAACGAACACCCTGAGCCATTGTTTGATATATACGACTTGGGAGTTTTTTTTAACGGAAATAAAACCTTCAGAGTTGACGTGGACGGACCTATTTAGGATATCAAGGCGTGTATGGGCCTTTTAAGGGAAACAACGCTATCGTGGCAGGGAGTCCTACCCTGATTCTTCCTCAACCCCGATGCATCTCGATCGAGGCGGCGTTGGCATGGAATCCATAACCGATCAGGGAGAACCTTCTCATCCGCCGCCGGATGTCGCCGGCGCCGACTCCTCCGCCTGCCCACGCTTGGTGCTGCTGCCACGCTACGCCGAACACAGCGACAACATCTCGGTCGTCGCCAACGACAACACGATTTCCGCGGCCTCCTGCACATCCACAGGCCGACGCTTTCGCGTCTCCTTTGGACTTGCGCCGTCGCCGGGGATCTCCAACTTCTCCTACGGCTGGGAGGATCGACCGGCCAATTATCTTGACCGCCACGGCCAGTGTCCCATTGTTCTGGCAGCACACAGAGACTGCGTCTTGTTTGATGTGACGACGCCTTCAACCCCCAGGTGGTCGTCGCAGCCGCAGCCGCCACCAGACTACTTCCTGTACCAGGCGTCGGCTGACGGACGCCCGCCGTCACTGTTGCTGCTGCCGCCCTGCTACAGTCCCAAGGAGTATGATCGCCACGGTATGGCATTATCTCCGCGTAAACCACGCCACATGACCCGAGACAGCACTGGCCTCCTGCGGCGCAGCGACGACGACATCCTGGTGGTCCAGCTCGAGTTGGATAGACCAGAAAAGAAGACAGGCCAGCTTTGCTTGCTCCGCCCTGGGCGCGACCAGGACTGGCAGTTGAAGACAGGGGTGCCCATCGTCGTGGATGTTGACGATAATAACATGGGCAGCAAGGACGACGGCCGAGATGCGTCCGATGATAGCCCATTGCGGTCGTGGGACACAAAGGTGACCTTTGCCGTCGGCGACCATTTCTTGTGCTGGGTCGATTACAGCCGTGGCTTCCTATTCATCGACACGGCGGTAGACGATTCGAGTCTCAGGCTTCGGTACGCGCCATTGCCAGTCGTGAACGAGGGCAGCCGGTCAAACAGGATCTTGGCACCAGCCGGCGATGGCTCAGTGAGGTTCGTAGATGTCGACTCCCGCTGCTGCTGCGGTGACGCTGGCAGCACTAGTTGCGAGAGCGGCCGGTTCTTGTTCACCGTGACGACCTGGACACTGAAGCTCAGCATGGACGAGCCAATGGAGTGGGTGAAAGATGGTGTGCTCGATTGTGAGGAGCTCTGGGCACAGCCAGGCTACACGGGCCTCCCACGCGTCACGGTGGAGCATCCCATTGTTGTGAACTCCGACGACCCCGACGCCGTTTGGTTTGTCGTCGACAGTGACTACCGCTGCTACAGCACGGACAGTGTTGAGAAAAAGGTATGGACCATCAAGGTTGACACCAGGTGGAAGGTGCTGCGCTCTGTTGTCCTATACAACGGTAGTAACATTCATCACCCAAGTTGCGGTGTTTTTCCAGCAAAAATTCAGTACTGACTCTCAACTCTCAAGCTAGCTAGGGTCGAAACTCCACAGCAGTAAGACAGCAAAATGCCTGTCCCCGTGTAACAAGTGACTGATATTTTGCTTTGCATAGGTGTAAATTGCACACTTCAAATTTTCTCTTGTAATGTGACTTGGATTTTCCTTCTGTATATGTGCAAGCCACAATTTATAAGTTGATTTTTCTTCTAATTCTTTTAGGAGATTACTTTTTTTTTATAGACACGAGGCAACCCCATTTCCATTATAGAGAACGGAAATACAAAGCATCTTTTAGAGATGTTTTAAGGCAGCAAGCAAAAGAGGAGACAGACCTAAGAAGAAACGTTCCAGCCTCTAACTCAAGGCGACAACCGCAGCATCAAAGCGAACAAACTGCGCTTTACCGCCAGCGCAAGAGGAGCGAGCAGAAACTACACTAAGAGACATTAGACACTGCAAACAGCAGTCACAACATTTTTTCGGTCGGCGCGCAAGTGGAAGCATTGGGGGCTTTTTGCTCCTGTCTTCTCCTTCCTGGTACCAGCTTGGGGTCTTCACTTGTCGCCATCTTGAGAAGCTGCGCCATCCTTGTTCCCTGCACGTTTGGTCTTCTTTTCTGCAATGAGCTTCATCGCCATCCGGACCATGAGGTCAACTCCCTCCTCCATTGTTTTCCTTTCATCCTCAGAGTATAAACCTGCCCAGAATTTCATCAAGGCCGCAGTTAAGCAAATGATCTCCATAGGTGACTTAATGATTTTTTTCTCGAAGCAAGCTCTGTTTCTCATCTTCCAAATAGCCCAACAAACGGCAGCAACACCTATTGCATGAAACTCCCCCCATTTGGGAGCCACTTCTTTAACCAAAGCCAGCACATTTCAAGATTTACAGGGATGTCAGTAGCTCCTATGCAGTGAGCTACCCATCCCCACACAGATCTGGCTATATTACAGGTGAAGAATAGATGATCAATGGATTCATTACAGTTACAGAAGTAACAAGTTGGACTCCCCACCCAATTTTTCCTCAACAGATTGTCCTTGGTCAAAACTACCCCATTAGTTAATAACCACATAAAGTACTTAATCTTTGGTGGGATCTTCCCCTTCCAAATGTGTTTTAGATATATACCCTCATCACCAAAGCATAGAGAATTATACATTGACTTCACAGAAAACTTTCCTTTGTTATCCCACTTCCATTTAATCTTGTCCACCGCAGTGCCCAGAGGATAGGCTTCTACTAGTTTCCACATTTTATTCCAAACTTCCCTAAGCTCTCCAGGCAACCATCTTCTAAATGAAATGGTTATATCACCATTTTTAACATTTTTAACATAGGCGTCTTTCTGCTCACATAAAGCAAAAAGTTCAAGTATGACCAAGGCTAAGGGTTTGTCAAACAGCCAGCTATCTTGCCAGAACCTAGTCATAGAACCATCACCAACAATGATTTCCCTGCCTCTAAGGTAGAGTCCCTTAACTTTCAGCAGATCAGCCCACATGGGTGAATCTTGAATTTTATGGCTAACTTCATGAATAGAGTAACTAGATAGATATTTAGCTTTGACAATATCTTGCCATAGCCCTTTTTCAGCCTCCAATTTCCACCACCACTTACTAATTAAGCTGATGTTTGGTTTAGTTAAGTGTTTTATGCCCACTCCACCCTTTTTCTTACATTTGCAAATCCTCTCCCATTTGATTAAATGGTATTTCTTTTTTGTTCCCCCACCCTGCTAGAAAAATGTCCTCCTTATCTTATCTATCTCCTTAATAGTTGTTTTTGGCAAAAGATATACTGACATATGCTAAATAGGGGAGTTACTTAAACATGCACTGATTACGGTGGATCTTCCAGCCATAGTCATTGTGCCCCCTTTCCATACATCAAGTCTCTTATGACACTTGTCAGTTAGAGGTTGCCAATCTATGACATGTAGTTTGCTTGGGCTAATAGGAACCCCAAGATATTTAATTGGGAAAGACCCCATTTGACAATTGAATATCTCTGCATACTGCTCTCCCCAATTTCCTTCATCATTTATCATAACAATTTCACTTTTATTGAAGTTTATTTTCAACCCAGCAATCAATTCAAAAAGGTAAAGCAAGAGCTTCATATTCCTAGCCCCCTCCAAATCATGTTTCATGCATAATATGGTATCATCAGAGTATTGAAGGATAGCTACCCCTCTAGGGATAATATGCTCAATCAATCCAGTAAACAAGCCATTTTGTTGAGCTTTTAATATCATTCTATTCAGACAATCAACACAAAATTGAAAAGAATGGGAGAGAGAGGGTCTCCCTGTCTAACTCCCTTGAAACTTTTAATATAAGGACCTACTTCATTATTGACTTTAATACTTATTGTCCCACCAGTAACAACCTGCTTAATCCACCCACACCAAACTTCATTAAAGCCCCTCAAATGCAGACAGTCAAAAAGCAATTTCCAACAAACTTTATCATAAGCCTTTTCGAAATCAATCTTGAAAAGGACTCCTATCTCATTTCTAATCTTAGTTTCATGCATTATCTCATGAAGACACATTATCCCAGAGGTAATGTTTCTGCCCTTCATGAATGCAGTCTAATTTTGATGAATGAGTTTTTCAGCATATAATTCTATCCTCAAAGTTAACACTTTGGTAATGAGTTTATAGAGGCAGTTTAATAAGCAGATGGGTCTGTATTGTTGGATCCTAGATGCATCTTGCATCTTAGGGATCGTGTTATTATCCCATAATTTGGCCTGCTTATGTCAATCTTGTTCTCATGAAATTAATGGAACATATCAATTACATCCTTTTTCACAATATTCCAGCAACATTGAAAAATTTCAATGGGCATTTTATCTGGGCCAGGAGCTTTGTTTCTCTCCATCTGAAATAAAGCTTTTTTTATCTCATCTTTAGAAAAAGGACAAGACAAAATGTTATTGTCCTCTTCACTTAATTTCACACACCCATCCCAAATAGTAGGGTCAATGCTGATAGGAGCTTCCTGTTCAGGACCAAAAATATCCCTATAGTATTCAGTAGCATGTTTTACTAGATTTTCATCCCCCTCAATAAGCTCACCATCTTTCTCTAGTGTAATAATAGTTGTTTTCCTTTTTTTCCATTAGCACACTTATGAAAATAACTTGTATTCAAATCACCCTTTAAAAGCCAATTCTCATGACTTCTTGAATACCAATATGACTCTTCCTGGAGCAGCAACTCCATGTTTTCAGTCAAAAGTTGAGTTTTTTTCTGCAGGTGTTAGTCCTTCATTTTCTTCCATTTCTTCTATTTCACCAAGCTGACTTTGGATTTCCTTTCTTTTCCTTCTCAAATCACCTTGAAGGTTATATCCCCAACCTTTAAAATATTGCTTTATAAGTTTTATTTTCCTCTGAATTTTCTCCAAACTATCCCTACCAAAGCAGGGTTTGTTCCATATTCTCTCAACATCTTGAATGAACTCCTTGTTCTTAGTCCAACTTAGTTCAAATTTGAACTGAATATAGTTGTATTTCTTAATCTATCCACTGGACAAGATTAGAGGATTGTGGTCAGATACTTCCCTTGGAAGTTTCTTGACCAATGCTTGAGGGAAAATATCTTCCCAACTTGCAGTGATCAGAATCCTATCTAGTCTTTCCAAAGTAGGTGTATCATGATTATTAGACCAAGTTAACCCTCCTCCACACATAGTTAGTTCTCTTAAACCATAAAAGCTAATAAGAGAGTTAAACAGTCCAGACATTTTTGATAGTCTAGTCTTCTTATTCTTCTCAAAAGCATATCTTATGATATTAAAATCCCTCCCAATCAACATTGGCTCTTGACTCTCACTACAGAATTTGGATAACTCTTTCAAGAAAGGGAGCTTCCCTTCCCCCTGAGCATCCCCATATACCACCAACAAGTTCCATTTGATTCTGTTATTTTTGTCCCACAAATTCAGTTGCAGCATATACTCCCCTTGCTTGAATGCTCCAACATCATACCATTCTAACTTAACCCCTACCAGAATGCCACCAGACCTTCCACTGGAAGGGTTTGACATCCACAGATAGTCTTGATGGATATCAAAATTTTTAACCAATCTGTCACAATCATCCACCATGGTTTCTTGTAACCCAATGAAATGGAAATTATATTGACTGATGAGATCTTTAAGAAAGGTAGAGGTTCCCTTTTTCTGGAGACCTCTACAATTCCAAATGAGTCCTTGGATACTCATTTTTTACACTTTCTGGATTTTGTACCCCTTTTATCAGAGTCAGGAACTTCCTGAACTCTCCTCCCCTTTTTCACTACTCCAGGAGAGTATTTGAGTGTTTTTCTAATTTGTCTTTTCTTTTTTCTGGTCATAACTTTAGTATAGTCTTCAGATTCTGAGGACTCCTCATGAACCCAGTCCAACTTTAGTTGGTCATTATCAGCATGACTAGTACTGGCAACCTCATCACTAATTTCAGTAATATGCACATTAGATTCAATCTTATTTTGCTTTTTAAACAAACTTAATCTAGCAGCCTCAATATCTTTTAACAAGTCAAATGAAACAGTAGCACTATCATCTAAAGAAACACCCATATCATGAGCAAGCACTTCAAAAGCATTACAAGATAGATCTGAAATGGATTTCTGTGTTTTAGAATTACCTTCCAGATTCCTTTTCTTTGATACAGCCTCAATCTTCTCCTGGGTGGTAATAGTGATCTCCTTCCTGAGTCTTTCGCTCCTCCTTCTTTCAGGTCCCAGTTCTTCACTTGGCTTGTCTTGTACTTGCTCTGCTTCTCTCTGAATCACATCACCACCTTCAGATGGCACTGCAAATTTCACATATTATAGAACTTGTTTTTCTGCAGTTCCCCCCCCCCATCAACTTGTATTGGCTGACCATTTCCATTTTCTTCAGTATTAGGTATACTCCCTTGAGTAGTTGCAATTCCATCATCTGTCAAGAATACTTCAGGAGAGTTGGTGCACAGCACCTGTTCAGAGTCAGTATTCATCATCTTCTTTGAATCAGTATCCACCTTTTCCTTTGTCATTTCCCCACTTTTCAGCTCTTCAGAAGCCCAAGGCATATTAATGTTGACTGGTATGTTCCCAAACATCCAGACTTGAGTATTGCTGCCTCCCTCCATATCTTTAGAACTTCCCTGACCAGCATCTCCATGTGCATCAATCTGCTTCAGTTTCTCACTCAAGGAGTCACTATCATCATCTGAATCTTCAAAGGTTTTAGGTATTTGAACCCTTCCTTCATCTTCTCTGTACATCTCATGATTTTTGTAAGCCCTCTGAGCATCCCCCATCATCTTTGTGCTTGCAGGTTTGCCACCACCCATCCTTGGTGGTGCAGATGCATTAACCTGCTCACTTTGAGTCTTCTCATAACCAGCTCCCTGCCTGAAGAATTTCCCACTAGTTTTCTCACTTGGCTCACCCCCAGCAGATTTTATGTTGTTGTTCCCTAGAGTAGCCTTTTTAGGAGTAGACTGTCTCTCTCCCACCTTGATCCCACTCTTAAGAACCTTCTCTTCTTCCACTATCACTTCCCTTTCATAGATAAACTGATAGAGCACATATCCAAGAGCACATTTGGCTGAGGCTGGTACTTTGGTAACATCAAGACAAGCTATCTTCATCCTGACAAAGTCCTTGTTGAACCTAGTATTTTTATCAATCTCAACAGTCTTTCCCACCAGAGCTCCTACCTTTGCTAAGGTTCTAACAGACCTCTCATCAGTTGGGATTCCATGCACTCTGAACCAAGCATCCTCCAGCTTGCCAATAGCCCCAATGCTAGAGCTCCATGGTTCCACTTTCATCCTGGCCTTAGCAGCTTGCATAGGCAG
Organism: Themeda triandra; assembly: GCA_018135685.1. Classification (NCBI taxonomy): domain Eukaryota; kingdom Viridiplantae; phylum Streptophyta; class Magnoliopsida; order Poales; family Poaceae; genus Themeda; species Themeda triandra. The sequence goes on along the minus strand of JAENPR010000324.1, from coordinate 327,108 downwards.
GAAGCTAAAATGACTCCACTGTCCCAACACTCTTGCACTAGGAAACCTCATAATGTACTTTTTATCATCAAGAGGCTTGGCTTTCCATTTCCAATTATTGTCAGCCCCTAGCAGCATCGAGAACTCCATCTCAATCTGTTTTGCAGTTGCTACCCCTCAATCACATGTATGACAGCAATGCTTTCTTTTTCTTTCATCACCTTTGGATCAATGTTTTCTTCAATGTAGAAGAAACTTTGTCCCTCAACTTGTGCAGCACAGATTTTAGGACCAACATTCAACGGAACACAATTGGTGCACTAATATGTGGAATGAGTCACATGACCACAAATCTCACAACTGCGAAAGCGGCAATCCTGAGCTACATGATTAATCATCCCGCAAATCTCACCGGGCACCCTCTGAGGCTGAATCTGACGACCTCTATCCTGAATCCCACCCATGGTAGCATTGTTCATACCTTGCTGTCTAATCTCAGGTGGCGGGTTGTTGTCCTCCACTTTGTTCCACTTCTCCCACTTGTCATCACCTCTTGGGGCATCCCCTCGAGGGATCTCTGCTGCAACCTCCTGGGCGCGCTGCACCGTCGGGTTTGGCTGATCATCAGCCAGTTTCCGCTTCCTCTCCCACATGAATCCTCGGTTGCCAGCACGACCCGCACCCCCTTGATGGCCAGCGCCGAATCCCCCACGCCCCGCGCCATCATTCCCCTTCCCGTTCCATCGCCGCCGATCCTCATCTCGATCCATCACTCGAACAATCTTTGTTGTGGTGGTGCGAAGAGCACTAGTGTAGGATTTGGAAATCGCCTCCCCCACAAGTGCCCAACGATCCTGGCGATATTAGGGTATTGCCCAAGATCAGGGTCTGGAGAAGCAACTTTCCCCTGGTGAGAAACAGCTGTATGGAGTGGTTGGTGATCAGAACCAGGAGCACACTCACCCTGGCCCTGGGACACGCCACGTGCCTCCGGAATTGGCGCATGACCCATCACCCCTGCCACAATTCTCACCTTGGGCAGTGGCCGGAACCAGCGGTCCACCTGGACTCGGTTCACCTTGTTCTTGGCCTTCAAAATTTTCCCTCCATCTTCTTCTCCCTCCGATGCCCATCTTCGGCCATGGCCATCATAGGATCGCCATTGGAACTCAATAGGAATTTCCTTGAGTTTAATCTTGTCATCTTCAACTTCAAACGGGAGCGGATCCCCCCCCCCCCCGCCCCGCGCGCTTGTTTTGCTTGAGGGATAACGAGAATCGCCTATCCTTCTTCCTCATCCGCCGACTTTCGGCAAGCGATGGGAAATCATGGAGATGGCGATCAGGAACATCTCAGTATTGCTGTGGTTGCCCTCCGTGCCCCCATACCGACTCTGCCGGCGGCGACACGGACGGGCCCCCGCTCTGCCGAGACGACGCGCTCGTGGTGGTCCCATGGAAAGGAGATCTTCTCCGTCGTCTCCACCACCGCGGGAACCGAACCAAAAACGAGCATAGCCTGAACCGCCTCCACCCCGAGAGTCGATTCTCCTACTTTTCCCGGCATCCCGCCGGCGAGATCGCCGGCGCGGAGCCGGTCAACATCGTTGACCGCGAGTCGCCTCCGCGCTCCCCTGTCTCCCCTCAGAACTGCCACCAGAACTAGCAAGCTTGACGGATCAAGAAATTCCTTCCTGGTGGAATTTAGGAGATTACTAAGAGGAGAATAGCAAACTTATGAGCCTATCAATTTTTATGAAAGGGATGATTAGTTCTAACAAAATGTCATCAATCTAGCACCGGTGCCCTGACCATGCTAACCCGACATTGCTGGGTTATACTTATTGTCATAAAATTATACTAAGTTTATACTACCAGAGGCAACTAAAGAACACCTAAACTTTACTATGACTAGATTGTTATAAAATCTTGGGAATCTGAATAGGAAAAAACATTTAGCGTGTGGTTAAACCAAATTCATGAGTAATGACACCTACACCACAGCCCAAAAAGAGAGTAAAATGAACATCAGGACTACAACGACTATATCAACAGTACGTGACCAACAAAGCAGCAACCTCAACTTGAACTATTGCAGGAGCACAAGCTATAAATAAATAAGTAAGCATATCAAAACTGATATTTGTGGTCATGCAGGCGCTTCCAATCCATACATGTCGTGATCAAGTAGTACGTGAAAATCAAATAAACACAAGGGTGAATAAAAGCACTAAACAAGTACAATTAGAACCGAAAGAAGCAGTACAACAGTAGTGTGCCCCCGTGTTAATACTACAGTAGTATACAAAACATGATAAAATTATGAAAAATAAAACAACCAATCAGATTTTTTTAGATTCACATCTCACATATTCTATAAGGGTGTGTTTGGTTTGGGAGCCAAGTGGGCTGGGTTAGGTCCAACCCACTTTTCTGGGTTGGAATCAACCCATCTCGTGTTTGGATGGGGGGGGGGGCTAGGTTCAACCCGTTTTTTTGTTTGGTTAGTGGAGTCGAGAGAAGTGGGTTGGATGCCAATTTAACAACGTTAGCACAATCCTCAATGGACCCCACATGTCATCCACTTTCTTTTTTTGTCCCATCTTCCTCCTCTGTACATATCTCCTAGCCAGAGCTCCTCGGCACGATCTCGTCCCCGGCGCGGCAGCCGGCCTGGCGGCCTGGCGGCGCCCGCCTGGCACCTCGGCACGGTGGCCGGCCTGGCGCCGCTCGCCCCATCATCTGCGGCCCACCGGTGCTTCGTCCCTCATCGCCACCTGCAGGAGCTCGGCCCTTCTCCTCTTCAGGCGCGTCGCTGATGGAGGCCGCCTTCATCAGGCGCAGCGGGGGCGCGTCGCCGGTGGTCCTCTCGAGCGCTGCGTGGCTGGGCGAGTTCGCGGAGATGGGGCGGCACGTGTGGATCCCCGTTGCACGCCGGACCTTGGTCACCGTGTGAGCTCGCCCGCCATCTGGGCATGGCCACCGTGTGCGCCGCCGGAGCACTGCCGCGGACGGTGCGGGGCCGCCGCGAGTGCTGCCTTGGATGTGGTAGGGGCACGCCGAGGCGCACGTGCCGAAGTTCCGCCCCCTGCCCACGGCTTGTCGGAGCTCTGCTCGTCGGTGCTTGGTCCTCTCCCCGTCAGGCTGCAGCTCTTCGCCTCTCCACTGCGCGCGCGCCCCACCAACAGATGGAGACACCGTCGGAGAGGGACGAAGTGGGTCAGCTGCGTCCGCTTTTTTGACGGGCCACGCCAACCCGCATCTACAAGGTATATTCCCTTTCATTGACCAACCCAACCCTCTTCACTCTAAACCAAACACAGGTTCAGATGGGTCTAACCCATTTCAACCCACGAGAACCCGCAATCCAAACACACCCTAAGCAATTTTTTTTGTTGCATAATAAGTGTCACATAACTACCAATCCTCTGAGGAGGTGACAAAACACACCCACCGACGACATTCTCCATCCTTACATTGTTCAAACTTGAGGATACAAAGAAAACAAACATTTTTTTTTCACATGATAGGTGTTGATTTCATGTATTATTTATGTTGAGAGTGAATCCTTTCATGTACACAATTTTGTCAACATCTTAATTCTTTGCGTCAAAAAAACATCTTAATTCTTCTGCGCACTGAATATTTCCAGACAAATTATTTTTATTAATTAATTAATTCCCACTTAAGAAAAGAAGATAGGCTTGAAGACAACCCACCTTATTCATCTACTTTTCCATGGACTACTATTTTTGGTCCTGGGTTTTGTGGAAGTTGGACCCATTTTTACGGGATCCAGACTTTTTGGTCAATTTTTGCCTGAACCTTTTACACTTGGTGTTTTTCACATCTTCAATGCAAATAAAATAATTTTTCAGCTTGATATGTATGTAAATTTTAGACTCCACAACGCTAATTAGTTCGGTTGTGTAGCATTTTTAGTCTTTATTAGTTTGGTTGTAGTATGAATATAAATTCAGTTTTGGTTACTGGAAATTGAGGAAACTTCGGTGATGTCAATCAAAAAAAAAAAGTTATAGAGTATGAATAAGTTTGGACGTCTCATATGAGTATGAGTTTGTTCATCTTTTCTGTTTGACTATAAATGTGTACACACAATTGGATTATAAATGTAGGTCAGCGATGGTTGATTATAAATGTGTACGCACAACTGGGTTCAAGTCAAACAGTGTAGATGAATCTGTTTCTTCAAACCCGAATGCCTTGTAATGTGACCTACATTTCTCTTTTATATATGTGCATGCTACAATTATAACAAAAGGTGTATCTAAAGCGTTGTAAAACTTATGCATATCAACCAAACACAAAAATATTTAAGAATTTGGAACAGTGGGAATAACAAATCTGTATCCAAACCGTATCCGTTTCCTCCTAGTAAAATATTGAAAGCGAATAGAACACGATATTTTGGGAAAACAAAAGGGGCACGGGTTTTTCCACGGCTCGTTTCTCCTACCTTTCGATTGGTTGAAACTGCTGCACCATGGAAAACGGATCTACTAGTTCGCCACCGGCGGTCGCCGCCTCCTGTCCTCCATGGGTCATGCTCAACCACTTCGGTCGTAATCGGCACTCCATCGACGCGGAGACCAAGACGACCGCGGCAGCCGCCTGCACCTTGACAAATCTGCGCTTCCATGTCTCCCTCCTCCTCGCGGCGCCGCCGGCGAACTCCTGGCTGCACTACGGCCTGTTGGACAGCGCTTCGAGCCAAGACGCGGAGGGGGAGGAGAGCGATACCCTCAGGGTCACCATCATCGCTGCTCATGGTGGCGCTCTCCTCATCCAGGTGAGTTCATCCGCCATGGGCGGGCCATGCGGAATGACGTTGGACTATTTTCTCTACGAGACAGAAACAGCGCGGCCACCGACGCTATTGAAGCTCCCAGGCTGCTACTTCCCCGCTCAATTCGGACCAGACAAGGAGAGCCTGCGCGTTATGAGCTCAATGGAAACTGGCCTCTTGCGCTTTTGTGAGGATGACGAGCTAAAGCTGGTGGTGGCGCAGCTTGAGGTGTCCCACTCCCACAACGACGTTGACCCCCGTGACCTAGCAAACCTCTGCGTCCTCCGCGTCGGTCAGGATTGGGAGCACAAGCGAGCGGTGCCAATCCTATTTGGTGATCATCCGGGCAGCTTGAGCAGGGCGGCGATGCCAGGGCAGTGGAAAGCAGATAGGTCCGTCCCCGTAGGAGGCCGGTTCCTGTGCTGGGTCGACTACCTCCTCGGCTTTCTCTTTTGCGACATGGCTGCCGACGATGCGAATTTAAGCTTCGGTATGTGACATTGCCAGTGGTGCCTCCAGAAGATGCGGCCTACTGGGACGGCCCTCATTATATATGAGATATTGCCGGGACTTGGCCGGCAGTGACCCTGACATGGTTAGGTTTGTTAACATCGAACCCCGCTGTTGCTGCGGCGGCCATGGTAGGAGCACGTGCACACGTGGCCAGTTTTTGTTCACTGTGACCACCTGGTGTTGGGAATATGCCCTAGAGATAATCATAGAGATGATGATATTCCGCATGTATCGATGATATGTAATGTGTCCATTGAATATCCTTTAAAGACAACTTGTATTGATTGGCAATTATGTGAATTGTTTGTGGAACTCTTTTACTTGTATGGTTATTCTATATTTGTCCCTGGTCGGAGTTCATGTGAGGACACACATGAATATTAGACTAGCACATTATTAGTTGATGACTATGTTTCACAAGTCATGGACATGGAGATGTCGAACTAATAATGTGGGCACATGTATGACATGTAGGCTGGACTGACCCAACATAAGATTGTCTCTATACACATCATATATGTTATGTCCTTCGACCTGAGATTGTTGTATGTACTCGAGATGCGTATCGACTTGCTTAGAGACTGACAAACGCTACTCCGTTACTGGGTAGTTATAAAGAATGTCTTCGGGTTTGTCGACAAGCATGCTACGAGACATAGACAATCAAGATGGGACTTGCCCCTCTCTAATGAGAGTGATATCACTGGATCACTCAAGTGATTGGATCAACAAATGCATGGCCGTGCTTGGGTTAAGTGTTAACCCACGAGTTGAACCAAATATCATGAGGCAAGGGAGTAACATGTATGTGGTCGTGGTGGTTCGTCTGATATGATCATTTGCGTACACATAGGAGTTGTCACGCCTTGCTAGAGGCCGCTGTCAGCTATTGGGTGAATAGGAGTATTCGGCCCATGTCTATGTGTGCGTGAACCCATAGGGTCGCACGCTTAAGAGGCTGGAGGCCTAATTCGGTTTGGACCCGAATTAGACAAGGCTTAGAGTTTCTTATGGGCCTCCAATTCGGGAGCACATGAGAGACGCCTATATAAGTAGAGGGGAGGGGCACAGCCAAACCTAATCCACGCCTTCAGGCAGCCACCGTCGCCCTCCACGCTCTCGCCTTCGCTCCTCGCGGACCTAGCAGTCCGGAGGCGCATCGCTTCTCCCTCGTACGTGTGTGATGCCTCGGAGGTGCTGCATCTGGAGCACGAGGACGAACCGCAAGTGGTGGGAGGAGTTGCTGGACGACCACGCAACTGCACGGCACTACTGCGTCGCGTTCGACTACATCAAGTCATCTTCCGCTGCATCTGCGCGTCTAGTGGTAATCCCGTAACCTGTAACCAGCAGTAGATCCTGTGATATGAGGTAGAAAAGTTTTGTTTTCCGGCTAGCGTAGCACCCTCATAACCCTACAGTGGTATCAGAGATCTATACTGCATCGTTATAGGTTCTGGATGTTGCATATGTGATATGCGCGGTTATAGATGAGTTTCCGATCTTGGTTCATGGTCTTGCCGCGATTGGTATTGTAACGATCTACTCGTACCGATCGGAATTCCACCATCCGAGTTAAGTGATACATATAAATCCAGTCACGGCGAGTTTGAGATCAATCAGATTGATCGAATTGAACCCTAGATCAAGTGCCGAGCGCATGAGATGCGCGGCGGCGGCAGATTGGATCAGCCGTCGGGCGCCGAGTTGCCGAGAAAAGTTCTGTTCGTAAAACGGCCGTAACTTTTCAACCGTAGGTCGGATGGAGACGATCTCTAAACAAAAGTTGTAGACAATTTCGAGATGGACCCAACCGAATTCGATGAGATTAGAATTGTCAAATAAGGTCTGCAAGATAGAGTTTTTTGTGATTTACTTTTAGTAGTCGAAATCGGTTAACTCTGTTTTGCAGGATTTGATGACTGGTATAGCCCTTATGTGTATGTGATGCATGTATGTAATTAAATCATGGCTTGCACGTCATGAGGATGACAATATGGGCTGGAGCCACATAGATATTGTCAAAATTATTGTAATGGCCTGCGTGCCAACATGTGATGATCCTATCCGCGACTATGTAATATTATTCACTAGCTTTGGCGTTAGTGGTAGTTAGTCATGGCGGATTCATCACTGAAGGATGGCATACATGGATCATGGAGATGGAGATCACCATGATGAATAGATTGAAGAGATGGAGATCTCGAAAAGAACAATGGGCTATGCCAAGTCATATCTGTGTTTATGCCGTTCTTACTATGTTCTACTTTCACATGCTATAATGTTTTTGTCTACATTCGTGCGGTAGTGAAGTAGAATGATCCCTCAGCAATGTTTGAGTTCATGCTCCCCTAAACCTTGCACTGTCGCTGTCCTGTACAATCGGTGGTGGGTCTATGAAATTAGGGTGCCACCGATTTTCCTTGACTAGACAGGTTCGTATCGGATACTTACTGCAGAAGGTTTGGTTGCTCGAACGAGGTCATCCTAACGGTTAGGGACCTTGGAGCATAAGAAGTTGGTAACCCAAGCATAGAGATGCTATCCAACAACAAGAGTCATATGTGATATGATTAGCAAAGAGTTGCTTACCGATCTATCATGTCTTCTAGCGATGATGCTAAAGCTCACTAGTTGACTTGCTAGTGGGTCTTGAATCACTAAGATTCAATCGAGGGATATTGATTTTAGTGGGAGTAGATTATATTTGATATTATTTACTCTATCATGGATACTTTGTCTTAGTATTTTGCATTACTTTTGTTGTAGATTAAATAGCGTCTTCTAAGCAACCATTTACTTTGTGTTCGATTCTTGAGAAAGATAAGTTGAATGGAACAAACTATGCGGATTGGATCCGCAATCTGAGAATTGTTCTCAGGGCTGAGAAAAAGGAGGATTATCTAGCCAACCCATTACCAGATGAGCCTGCTGATAATGCATCTGCTGCTGATAAAAATGCTTACAAGAAAGCATGTGATGCTGACCTTGAGATAAGCTGCCTTATGCTTGCATGTATGGAATCGGATCTGCAGATGCAGTTCGATAACAATCATTCAGCGAACGATATGATCGTGGCGCTTGAAGATATGTTCCAAACTCAAACTAGAACTGAAAGGTTCAATGTCTCTAAGGCGCTTGCTGAAACCAAGCGCAGCAGAGGGTGCAGCTGTTGGGCCCGCGTAATCAAGATGGTTGGTTACACTCAGAGGTTGGAGAAGCTAGGCTTTCCAATTGGCCCGAGTTGGCTACGATTTCATTCTCTCGTCTCGCCGCCAGCTATGGAAACTTCATCGCGAACTACCATATGCATGGGGCGGAGAGGGGCTTGAATGAGTTGTGTGGCATGCTTTGAAAACAAAGCAGAGGCGACATTAAGAAGCAGGTTGGTGGCCAAGTGTTGGCAGTCCAGAACAAGCCTAACTTTAAGAGAAAGAAGGGCTAGGGGAAGAAAAAGGGCAAGGCTAAAGATGAGATCTCCAAGCCAGCTCCGCCCGCCCCAAATGCTGGACCACCGGCTGATGCTAAATGTTTTCATTTTGGTAAGAAAGGTCACTGGAAAAGAAACTGCAAGCTGTACTTTGCGTCCTTAGAGAAGGACGGCGGTAGTAAAGGTACTCCCGCTCATACACTTGTTGTTTATGTTACAGACATTTTCCTCGCTAACTCTTATATCAATTCTTGGGTATTTGATACCGGATCGGTTGCTCATATTTGCAATTCGATGCAGGGAATGATAAGAAGTAGGAGCATGGAGAAAGGAGAGGTTGATTTCCTTGTGGGCAACAATGCAAGAGTTACTGCGTTGATCGTCGGGACGATGCAACTTCCCCTACCTTCAGGATTTATTATGGAATTGAATAATTGTTATTTTGTTCCTAGCTTAAGTCGAAACATTGTGTCACCTTCATGTTTGATGAAGGATGGTTATTCTTTTGCGAGTAAAGACAATGGTTGTGTTATCTCAAAGAATGATATGTTTGTGGCTTTTGCATCCATTGTGAATGGATTATTTATTTTAAATCTTGATGATGCACCTGTCTCGTAATGTTAATGCTAAAAGGCCTCGACTTAATGAGTTAAGTCCTACATATATGTGGCATTGTCGTTTGGGTCATATAAGTGAAAAGCGCATGAAGAGGCTCCATGATGATGGGCTTCTAACTTCGTTTGATTTTGAATCTTACGAGACATGTGAAGCTTGCCTATTGGGTAAGATGACCAAGACGCCTTTCTCAGGTTTTCCTGAGAGAGCGTCTGACTTGTTGGAACTAGTACATACTGATGTATGTGGACCAATGAGCACGACAGCTAGAGGCGGATTTCAATACTTCACAACTTTTACTGATGATTTTAGTAGATATGGCTATGTCTACCTAATGAAGCATAAGTCTGAAACATTTGAAAAGTTCAAAGAATTTCAGAATGAAGTAGAGAATCAACGTGGCAAGAAAATTAAGGCCTTGCGATCTGATCGTGGAGGTGAATATTTGAGTCACGAGTTTAGCAATCATCTTATGAGTTGTGGAATTGTTCCACAGCTTACGCCACCTGGAACGCCACAGAGAAATGGCGTGTCTGAGCGGCGTAATCGGACTTTGTTGGACATGGTTCGATCTATGATGAGCCAGTCAGACCTACCTTTGTCATTTTGGGGATACGCTCTAGAAACAGCCGCTTTCACATTAAATAGGGTACCATCTAAGTCCATAGTTAAGACACCATATGAGATATGGACTGGGAAGAGTCCTAGTTTGTCTTTTCTAAAAATTTGGGGTTGTGAAGTTTATGTCAAACAGCTTATATCAGATAAGCTAACACCCAAATCGCACAAATGTTTTTTCGTGGGATATCCGAAGGAAACTTTGGGATATTACTTCTACAACCGCTCAGAGGGCAAAGTGTTTGTTGCTCGAAACGGTGTTTTCCTAGAGAAAGAGTTTCTCAAAAGAGAGAAGAGTGGACAAAAGGTGTATCTTGAAGAAGTTCAAGATGAGCCAGTCGAGAAGGACTCTACAAGTGATGCTAATGTAGCAGAACAAGTTGAGATGCCCGTGGCCACTGAAACACCTCCACAACCACGAAGATCAGCAAGACTTCGCGAATTGCGTGGGGATTGTTATTGTTGGACGATGACGAACCTGCAACATACGCAGAAGCTATGATGGACTCATATTCCGAGCAATGGCAGAGTGCCATGAGATCTGAGATAGATTCCATGGGAAGTAATCAAGTTTGGAACTTGGTTGACCCGCCTGATGGTGTTAGACCCATCGAGTGCAAATGGATCTATAAAAAGAAGAAAGATATGGACGGAAATGTTGACGTCTATAAAGCTCGACTTGTCGCAAAGGGTTTTCAAGCAAGTTCAAGGAATTGACTACGACGAGACATTCTCTCCAGTAGCGATGCTTAAATCTATCCGGATCATTCTAGCAATAGCTGCCTATTTCGATTATGAGATTTGGCAGATGGATGTTAAAACAACCTTTCTAAATGGAAATTTAGAGGAGGATGTGTATATGATACAGCCCGAAGGTTTTGTTGATCCAAATAATGCTGGAAAAATATGCAAGCTTAAGAAATCTATTTATGGGTTAAAGCAAGCATCTCGGAGTTGGAACATTCGTTTTGATGAGGTTGTCAAAGGGTTTGGATTCCGTCAGAATGAAGAAGAGCCTTGTGTTTACCAAAAGGCTAGTGGGAGCGCTGTTGTGTTTCTAATCTTGTATGTGGATGATATACTATTGATTGGGAATGACATTCCTATGTTGCAATCTATAAAGACTTCACTGAATAATAGTTTTTCTATGAAGGATTTAGGAGATGCAGCATACATCTTGGGCATTAAGATCTATAGAGATAGATCGAAGAGGCTAATAGGATTATGCCAAGATACATATATTGACAAGGTGTTGAAACGGTTCAACATGGAGCAATCCAAGAAAGGGTTCTTACCTATGTCAGATGGTATGCGCTTTAGCGACAAGCAATGTCCTTCATCAAATGAAGAGCGCAAACGCATGAGTATGGTTCCATATGCTTCGGCAGTCGGTTCCATCATGTATGCCATGATATGTACTCACCCAGATGTCCCATATGCTCTAAGTATTGCGAGCAGGTACCAAGGCAATCCTGGTGAGAGTCACTGGACGCTGGTTAAAAACATCCTTAAGTACTTGAGAAGGACTAAGGATGAGTTCCTGATCTATGGAGGTGAGGAGGAGCTCGTTGTAAATGGTTACACCGATGCTAGATTCCAAACTGATGTAGATGATTCACAATCTCAATAAGGTTTTGTGTTCACAGTAAATGGTGATGCAGTAAGCTGGAAAAGTTCCAAGCAGGAGACAGTGTCCGATTCTACAACAGAAGCCGAGTACATTGCAGCTTCAGAAACTGCAAAGGAAGGTGTTTGGATGAGGCGTTTCCTCATTGATATTGGTGTGTTTCCTAATGCGGCTAGCCCATTGAATCTACATTGTGACAACAATGGGGCGATAGCGCAGGCTAAGGAGCCAAGGAATCACCAGAAGAACAAACATGTACAGCGGAAATTTCACCTTATTTGACAGTTCATCAGCGAAGGTGAAATTAGGATGTGCAAAATACACACGGACTTGAATGTAGCAGATCCGTTGACAAAGGCCCTTCCACAGCCTAAGTATGAGGCGCATATGAGGTCTATGGGGATTAGACATCTTAGAGGTTAACTCTAGTGCAAGTGGGAGACTGTTGGGAATATGCCCTAGAGGTAATCATAGAGATGATGATATTCCGCATGTATCCATGATATGTAATGTGTCCATTGAATATCCATTAAAGAAAACTTGTATTGATTGGCAATTATGTGAATTATTTGTGGAACTCTTTTACTTGTATGGTTATTCTATATTTGTCCCTGGTCGGAGTTCATGTGAGGACACACACGAATATTAGACTAGCACATTATTAGTTGATGACTATGTTTCACAAGTCATGGACATGGAGACGTCGAACTAATAATGTGGGCACATGTATGACATGTAGGCTGGACTGACTCGACATGAGATTGTCTCTATACACATCATATACGTTATGTCCTTCGACCTGAGATTGTTGTATGTACTCGAGATGTGTATCGAGTTACTTAGGGATTGACAAACGATACTCCGTTACTGGGTAGTTATAAAGGATACCTTCGGGTTTGTCGAGAAGCATGCTACGAGACATAGACAATCAAGATGGGACTTGCCCCTCTCTAAAGAGAGTGATATCACTGGATCACTCAAGTGATTGGATCAACAAATGCATGGCCGTGCTTGGGTTAAGTGTTAACCCACGAGTTGAACCAAATATCATGAGGCAAGGGAGTAACATGTATGTGGTCGTGGTGGTTCGTCTGATATGATCATTTGCGTGCACATAGGAGTTGTCACGCCTTGCTAGAGGCCGCTGTCAGCTATTGGGCGAATAGGAGTATTCGGCCCATGTCTATGTGTGCGTGAACCCATAGGGTCGCACGCTTAAGAGGCTGGAGGCCTAATTCGGGTTGGACCCGAATTAGACAAGGCTTAGGGTTTCTTATGGGCCTCCAATTCGGGAGCACATGAGAGACGCCTATATAAGTAGAAGGGAGGGGTGCAACCAAACCTAATCCACGCCTTCAGGCAGCCGCCGTCGCCCTCCACGCTCTCGCCTTCGCTCCTCGCGGACCTAGCAGTCCGGAGGCGCATCGCTTCTCCCTCGTACGTGTGTGATACCTCGGAGGTGCTGCATCTGGAGCACGAGGACGAACCGCAAGTGGTGGGAGGAGTTGCTGGAAGACCACGCAACTGCACGGCACTGCTGCGACGCGTTCGACTACATCAATTCGTCTTCCGCTGCATCTGCGCGTCTAGTGGTAATCCCGTAACCTGTAACCAGCAGTAGATCCTGGGATATGAGGTAGAAAAGTTTTGTTTTCCGGCTAGCGTAGCACCCTCATAACCCTACACCTGGAACCTGAGTCTTAGCATAGACGAGCCACTGTGAAAGAAGGTGTGCTCGGCTGCAGCGAGCTTTGGGCTCTCCCAGCATACAAGGGCTTGCCCCAGGTAATAGTGAAGTACCCAATTGTGAGCTTAGACAACTCCGACATGATCTGGTTTGTGGTCGTCTACGACGTGCAGGACTATACCAAGTTCGCTGATAGGAGGGTGTGGATGATCGAGGTAGACACAAGGAGCAAGGCGCTGTTGTCTGTCGTCCCTTATACAGACAGTTGGAGGCACGAGAGCAATATAGCGGCGAAACTTTCTTGATGTTCCCTGAATCAAGAATAATTTCATCCAATTCTGTGGACCACTAATGGAAGATGCAGCCTTCTTGATGCTAAGACTCCTGTCTCAACAAGTTCAAGCTTTCTTTTTGGAGATCTGGTGTATGTGGTTAATGTGGTGATTTTATGGAACCAATAGAAGAGAAGGCTGATAAATAGAAGACACCTGATTTTGCTCTTGGATCCCGAGGTCAAACTCCTGCTTCGCATTAGGAGTACACCGTACACATGTGCTTTTGAGGTGGAGCTTGCACATCTCGAAATGTGCTCCAGCTTCCAGCGTGACATATATGGTCCTTTATATGTTGTGTGAAATGTTATCAATAATGGCAATTAAGAAGCTTTGTGAATTTAGGTGTGAAAGTTTCCTTAAACATGCATGTAAACTTTTGTTAAAATAAATAATGTAGTGCCAAGTGTTTGCATTGGTGTAGAATCAAAATGTGACCATGCTTCCATGTTAAGCTTGTTTAAACTTTGAGCTCAAAGATTGGATTAATGCTGGTTTACAAAGGGGAGCGACCGGCGACGCGAAGTTAGGGTTCCGCCTGCGTGGGGGCGGAGACCGAGTCGATCCGAAGAGATACAACTTTTACCTTCGTGCTGTACTCATACACCTTATTTTGAATAATAGTCGATATGGTTTAAATAAATTTGTGAATGGTTGTTATGATTTCTATGAAAAGTTTCAAGTTCTGTACGAACAATTAATAATCTTTGGTTCCAAGAATAAAAAAGTTGTTAGACAAAAACCCGAAACGAGGTAAAGCATAACTTCTATTGGCATAAAAGCAATTAACAATTTATGATTACTAGCAAAAATGCCCGTGCGTTGCAACGGGAGAGAAAAAAATAGTATCTCTATACTCATAGACTTCAACTCGAATGATAATATTTTAATTTAATATTAATTCTAAAAGTTACCTGCTATTGAAGAATTAAATATGCACAGTGAATTTTTCTTTTTTCTATTTCCTTATTTTATCTCTTTTTCATTTTCCCTTTTCTTACTTTTCTTTTGTTTTTGTTCCCTCTCTACCTTATCTCTATCTTCTCACGGCATGGAACCTCTCCACTTGAGTCGACGTCTTCAAATTCCTCCGTTCCTCACCATACATTCTCATCGGCCACCATTCCCTCCTTGTGCCGGCTTCCGTGACCCTGCCCTTCTAGCCTCGTGTCCGTAATGCAATGGAGACCATGCCCGGGCGACCACACATCCTGGTGGCATTGGCATCCCCACAGCCACAGCGGCAACTGTATCACAGCGCCTACGGCGGTTCGCGCTCATGCAGCCAGTGTATTTTTATTCAATATAGGTTTAATAGAATATTATTATTTATTCTCAGCATACTTATGCTATGGATGTCACGCTTGAAACATAAGTAGATATTTCATTTAATCATTTTGTATGAATGTTCAATATTTTTTCTCCTGCTGCAAGGGCATATTTGCTAGGTAACTAATAATAGGTGTAGTGACTACGGTTAACTAATAGTAGTTTGGGAGACTCGGATTATCACATGATGGGAGCATGTGGCGTTCTTAACGCAAGTCCGCTATTTATTTGCTCAGACCAACAAGCTTTCTTTTTCTTTTCTTATTCGGATACAGCATACTTTTTTATTTTCTTATTTAGTTATACGACATGCAATTTTTTTCTTTCCTATTTGTTCATGCAATGCATGCAAGATCTTGGCAGACGCGGTCTTGGCTGACAGAAAGACGGGCGGACAGAAACAATTTGGCGGATAGAAAAGTTCCTACGAAATTTTGGTGATTAATTATTAAGAAGAAAATAAGGTATAAGATAAGATAAGATTTTCCTCCCCACTCCTTTTAGCGTGGATCAGGCTACCGTAAGTAAACCGACACCAACACGGTGACAACAGAGGAGGCGGACAGAAAAAGAGAAGGAAAAAAGGCAGACTGAAATTTTACCGTTTTATTAATAGGTATAATAGATATAGATTTCTGTAGTCAGTCAGCACAAAAAACTTGTACAAGTCGTTGGTACAACTAGAGGACACGCTGACCCATTATTTGATGGATACGACTTCGAGAGATTTTTTACGGAAATACGCCTTGAGAGTTGACGTTTAGGACATCAAGGCGTGTTCGGGCCTTTTAAGGGAAACAAGGCTATCGTGGGCCGCAGGAGTCCTACCCTGATTCTCCCTCAACCCCGATGCATCTCGATCGAGGAGGCGTTGGCATGGAATCCATAACCGATCAGGGAGAACCTTCTCATCCGCCGCCGGATGTCGCCGGCGCCGACTCCTCCGCCTGCCCACGCTTGGTGCTGCTGCCACGCTACGCCGAACACAGCGATAACATCTCGGTCGTCGCCAACGACAACACGATTTCCGCGGCCTCCTGCACATCCACAGGCCGACGCTTCCGCGTCTCCTTTGGACTTGCGCCGTCGCCGGGGATCTCCAACTTCTCCTACGGCTGGGAGGATCGACCGGCCAATTATCATGACCGCCACGGCCAGTGTCCCATTGTTCTGGCTGCTCACACAGACTGCGTCTTGTTTGAGGTGACGACGCCTTCAACCCCCAGGTGGTCGTCGCAGCCCCAGCCGCCCCCGGACTACTTCCTGTACCAGGCGGCTGCCGGACGCCCGCCGTCACTGTTGCTGCTGCTGCCCTGCTAATGTCCCAGGGAGTATGATCACCACGGTATGACATTATCTCCGCGTAAACCGCGCCACATGAGTCGAGACAGAACTGGCCTCCTGCGGCGCAGCGACGACGACATCCTGGTGGTCCAGCTCGAGTTGGATAGACCAGAAAAGAGGACAGGCCAGCTTTGCTTGCTCCGCCCTGGGCGCGACCAGGACTGGCAGTTGAAGACAGGGGTGCCCATCGTCGTGGATGTTGACGATAACATGGGCAGCAAGGACGATGGCCGAGACGCGTCCGATGATAGCCCATTGTGGTCGTGGGACACAAAGGTGACCTTTGCCGTCGGCGACCAGTTCTTGTGCTGGGTCGATTACAGCCGTGGCTTCCTATTCATCGACACGGCGGTAGACGAGTCGAGTCTCAGGCTTCGGTACGCGCCATTGCCAGTCGTGAACGAGGGCAGCCGGTCAAACAGGATCTTGGCACCAGCCGGCGATGGCTCAGTGAGGTTCGTAGACGTCGACTCCCGCTGCTGCTGCGGTGACGCTGGTAGCACTAGTTGCGAGCGTGGCCGCTTCTTGTTCACCGTGGCTACCTGGACACTGAAGCTCAGCATGGACGAGCCAATGGAGTGGGTGAAGGATGGTGTGTTCGATTCTGAGGAGCTCTGGGCACAGCCAGGCTACACGGGCCTCCCACGCGTCACCGTGGAGCATCCCATTGTTGTGAACTCCGACGACCCCGACGCCGTTTGGTTTGTCGTCGACAGTGACTACCGCTGCTACAGCACAGACAGTGTTGAGAAAAAGGTATGGACCATCGAGGTTGACACCAGGTGGAAGGTGCTGCGCTCTGTTGTCCTATACAACGGTAGTAACATTCATCACCCAAGTTACGGTGTTTTTCCAGCAAAAATTCAGTACTGACTCTCAACTCTCAAGCTAGCTAGGGTCGAAACTCCACAGCCGTAAGACAGCAAAATGGCAGCCTGCCTGTAACAAGTGACTGATATTTTGCTTTGCATAGGTGTAAATTGCACACTGCAAATTTTCTCTTGTAATGTGACTTGGATTTTCCTTCTGTATATGTGCAAGCCACAATTTATCAGTTGATTTGTCTTCTAATTCTTTTAGGAAATTACTAAGAGGAGAATATAGCAAACCTATGAACCTATGATTAGATTGTTATAAAATCTTCGGAATCTGAATAGGAAAAAACATTTAGCGTGTGGTTAAACCAAATTCGTAAGTAATGACACCTACACCACAGCCCAAAAAGAGAACAAAATGAACATCAGGACTACAACGACTATATCAACAGTACGTGACCAACAAAGCAGCAACCTCAATTGAACTATTACAGGAGCACAAGCTATAAATAAATAAGTAAGCATATCAAACTGATATTTGTGGTCATGCAGGCGCTTCCCAATCCATACAGGAGCACAAGCTATAAATAAATAAGGAGCACAAGCTATAAATAAATAAGAGCATCTCCAAGAGTTTGCTAAAATTTACTTGGCAAATCTTGTGATTTAGCAACTTGCTAAAATATATGCCAAGTGAAAAAACATGCTTTCTCCAATAGTTCTCTATTTTGACTTGGCAAAAAATAAAAGTAGAAGGGCCCATCAAAATTGTTTGTTGACCGGTATTGGAGAGGGCCTTCGCGCGTGCCTGTTTCCTTCTCGCATGAAGGACGCTGCCGCCGCCGTCCTAACCTGCCGTTCCTTGTCCTCTCCCTCTGCCGGCACTGTACTCCACGTCCCCTGACAGCATGTATCGACACCTACATTCATCACAGTACCATGCTCGTCGACGCCTGCATGTAGTAGCATTTAGATAACAGTCGATGACTGCATTCTCTGTCCAATCTGAGGCATAGATGGAGACAAGGAGCTCCAGCATTTGTCGGCCACCAACACCATCAGGAAGTGGACGCCGGCATCCTGCAGTCCAGGTGCAGCCGCCTGACATAATTTAACAACGAATATAACATCAACTAAACTTAATTTTCAGAGTGCCTTAACTATCAGATCAAGGGCACCACACCAACAGCGGCCAAGGAGAAAAATATAAACCCTAGCTAGATGATTAGCAACAACGGAGGCCTCTTTTGCCTGGCCCTAGGAGATCGACGTTCATCAACACAGCACATCGTCGATCCTAGTGCAGGTAGTGATCAAGGCATGGAGATTGATGAGAGATAGAGGAAGGAGACATACCTCAAACAGAAGCCGGGATCTGCACACGGGAGGACGGAGGACGGTCTTGGCGGCGTGGCTGCTGATCGTCAGGACGGAGGCCGGGTCTTGGCGGCGTGGCTGTTGATCGTCAGGACGGAGGCCGGTCTTGGCGGCGCGCGGGAACTGATCGATCGTGCAAGTAGAGGGGGCTGCGTAGGAACTATATCGCGCGATGACGGGCTTGGCGCGGGAGGAGAGGAGGAAAGTTCCTCGCGTGCGCGGGAACTCGCGGCGACGCCGATACGCAGTCGAGTTCGCGTGCGTAAATATACGCGCGCGGCATCGAGGGATGGCAAGCTCACAAGTTTGGCAAGTCACTTTGGCAAACTGTTGGAGATTGATTTTTGCTTGTTTTGTCAAATTTTGAAGGATGGCAAGTGATATACCAAACTGTTGGAGATGCTTCCAGACAAATTATTTTTATTAATTAATTAATTCCCACTAAGAAAAGAAGATAGGCTTGAAGACCGCGCACCTTATTGATCTACTTTTCCGTGGACTACTATTTTTGGTCCTGGGTTTTGTGGAAGTTGGACCCATTTTTACGGGATCCAGACTTTTCGGTCAATTTTTGCCTGAACCTTGTACACTTGGTGTTTTTCACATCTTCAATGCAAATAAAATAAATTTTCAGCTTGATATGTATGTAAATTGTAGACTCCACAACGCTAATTAGTTCGGTTGTGTAGCATTTTTAGTCTTTATTAGTTTGGTTGTAGTAGGTGCACGGCTCATCAGTATTTTATTCAGTTTTGGTTACTGGAAATTGAGGAAACTTTGGTGATGTCAATCAAAAAAAAGTTATAGTATGAATAAGTTTGGAAGTCTCATATGACTATGAGTTTGTTCATCTTTTCTGTTTGACTATAAATGTGTACACACAATTGGATTATAAATTTAGGTCAAACAGCGATGTTTGATTATAAATGTGTACGCACAATTGGATTCAAGTCAAACAGTCCAGATGAATCTGTTTCTTCAAACCAAAATGCCTTGTAATGTGACCTACATTTCTCTTTTATATATGTGCAGGTTTTGTTCTTTTAATACACAATTTTACCTATAGTATAGTCTAACAAAAACATATCTAAATGCGTTGTAAAAATTATGCATACCAACCAAACACAATAATATTTAAGAATTTGGAACAGTGTGGATAACAAATCTGTATCCAAACCGTATCCGTTTCCACCTAGTAACCGTGTGGCATGCAGCTTCGCTGCAAAAAATAGAAATCGAATAGAACACGATATTTTGGGAAAACAAAAAGGGGCACAGGTTTCTCCTACCTTTCGATTGGTTGAAAATTGCTGCAACATGGAAAACGGATCTACTAGTTCGCCACCGGCGGCCGCCGCCTCCTGTCCTCCATGGGTCATGCTCAACCACTTCGGTCGTGATGTGCAGTCCATCGACACGGAGACCAAGACGACCGCGGCAGCCGCCTGCACCTCGACAAATCTGCTCTTCCATGTCTCCCTCCTCCTCGCGGCGCCGCCGGCGAACTCCTGGCTGCACTACGGCTTGTTGGACAGCGCTTCGAGCCAAGACGCGCACGGCGAGGAGAGGCTGGCGAGCAATGATGCCCTCAGCATCTCCGTTATCGCGGCCCACGGCGGCGCTCTCCTCCTCGATGTCGACAAGCGCGGGCCATTCGGCGGTGCCAATAGAACGTGGGACTATTTTGTGTATGAGACAGGCACGGCGAGGCCACCGTCGCTACTGAAGCTCCCCGGCTGCTACTTTCCCACTCAGTTCCGTCCAGACAACGAGAGCCTGCGCGTCATGGACACATATGATACTGGCCTCTTGCGCTGTGGTGACGACGATGAGCTTCTGGTGGTGGCCCAGCTTGAGGTGTCTCACTCTGAAGACGAGCGCCGGGCAGACCTCTGTGTCCTCCGCCTTGGTCACGAGTGGGAGCACAACCGAGCAGTGCCTATCCTGTTTGCTGAACATCCGGGCAGCCCAAGCAACGTGGCGATGTTGCCACGGCGGTGGCAGGCAGATACGGTCGTCCCCGTAGGAGACCGGTACCTGTGCTGGTTCGACTACCTCCTTGGTTTCCTCTTTTGCGACATGGTTACTGACAACGCAAGCCTTAAGCTCCGGTACGTGACACTGCCAGTGGCGCCTCCCAGAGATGTGGACTACTGGGACGACCGTCCTTCCAAGAGATATTGCCGAGACTTGGCCAGTTGTGGCGCTGGCATGGTGAGGTTCGTTAGCATCGAACCTCGCTGCTGCTGCGGTGGCCATGGTAGGAGCACGTGCGCACGCGGGCAGTTCTTGTTCACCGTGACCACCTGGACCCTGAGCATTAGCATGGACGAGCCATTGGAGTGGATGAAAGAAGGCATGCTTGACTGCGTCGAGCTTTGGGCGCTCCCAGCATACAAGGGCTTGCCGCAGGTAACTGTCAAGTACCCTATCGTGAGCTTAGACAACCCCGACGTGATCTGGCTGGTGGTGCTCGAGGACGTGCAGGACTATGCCAAGTTAGCTGATAGGCGGGTATGGATGATCGAAGTAGATACAAGGAGCAGGGCACTGCTGTCTATCGTCCCCTACACGGATAGTTGGAGGAGGCATGACAGCTATATTGTAGCGAAACTTTCTTGATGTTCCCTGAATCAAGAGCAAATTCATCCAATTCTCTGAATCGCTGATGGAACATAATGAAGCCCTCTTGATGTTCAGGCTCCAGTGTCATGGAGTTCAAGCGCTTTCTTTTGCAGATCTGGTATATACGGTTAATGATTACCAAATGCGCTTGTATGTTTCAAATATCGATCACCTAGAAGATGCAGGTGCCCCAATGTCCATTCGACAATGGATTACTTTCATAATAATTGTTTCATAACTTTATAAGATAAACCCTGTCTCAAGGTTCAAGAGAATTTAAGATAATAAGTGGTCCAACCAAAAACATTAGAGAGTATGTCAGATTGCAAATAATGGTTGACAGTTACAATTTGGAATGTAGGTTTTCTTATATTGAGAGACACCCCCACTCAAAGTTTTCACTTGTAGAATTCAACTTATAAAATGGTTAATGCATTTTTTAGTTATATGAGAGCATATGAAGCATTTGGCCGAAGAATGACTAGCAATACACTCAAGAGCCTTCACTTGATGAATAGAAGAAGGTAGCAAATCTTTGTGCTTTCTTAGAACCATTTTATCATAGCGTCTACTGCTTCTATTAGTTTTGGGATTAAGAAAGTATGGAGATCTTTCATAATTGAAATTTCTATTCTTTTTATGTTGAAACTCCGAGTTTCAATTAGGATTCATTGACAGAACATTGATATCTTTAAAACATTTGCTATGGAGATTTGCTTATAATAGCCACCCTCTTCGTATGAACTTGACGCGGAAAGGAATGGATTTGGATACAAGCTGTGTAGTTTGTCGACGTCTGAATGAAGATGGAGCAAATTTATTTTCTAAATGCAAAGTTATAGAGAGAGTTTGGGGTATTCTTGGCTTGGAGCAAGCAAGATCAATGCTAGTTGAAAAGAACTCAGCACGGGAGGTGACCGGAGAAGTGCTGGCTATGGAGGAGGACACGAAACTTAAATGTTGTCTTACTGTGTGGTATTGCTGGACGGAGAGGAATAGAATTCGTGATGGCAACTGGTATGAGCCCTAGCCCTGCGGGAGAGTGACCGGAGATTGTAGGTGTGCTGGATCGGAGGTCGGGGACGAAGGGCTCGCGGCAATCGGCGCGGTGGCGCCGTGGTATACGCGAACATGAAAAGTGGCAGTAGGCAATTAGGTCTCCCGGCTCCCTAAACGAAGTCGAGCAATAATTGATTGCCCTTGCTTAATTCTCCACCGATCCACGACTACACATATATAGCCTATGAGATCCTAATTTTAGGAAATAACTAAACTATTCAAGAAAATATAAATAATATAGGATAATTGGACAATTAGACCACTAATGGGCCTAATGCCTACTGAGCCTGACATAACAGCAACCAAGGCAGAGATGCAAGCAGCCTGGCACATGCTATTCAAGTCTATATGGCAGCGTCGTGCACAACAGGTGCCCTCAAACGCAGATTAATGACTTGTCAGCAATACCAATTCATGGGAGATCATGGGAACGACTAGCTGCTCATCATGTCAAGGTCGATTGTGATGCGGCTTTCGACCCGCGTACGAGCTCTGGTGGGTGGGGCTGCACTCTTCGCGACTCTGACGGCGACGTGGTGTCTGCTTGTCGTGGAAGGTTAGAGGCACTTTTGGAACCATTATAGGGCGAAATTATAGCCTGTATTCAAGGGGTGCAAGCTGCTATCGATGAAGGCGTGGGTCATGTGATCATTGAGACTGATGCCATGACTGTGGTCCAAACTGTTTATTACTCGAATGTCTATGAGTTTAATGCAATGGTATATATTATGGCGGAGCTGAAAAGTATTCTAACTTTGAACTTCATTTCATGGCGAGTTCAACACACGCCCCGGATGAGTAATAGGGTGGCACATGAGTTAGCTAATCTTGGTAGTCTTTGTTCTTTGGATGACAAACCGATTCTGCGTTCAATTCCTTTATGTCTTCAGTCTGCAATTGCTGATGATTCAGCACCGTCTGAGTAACGGAAATTATTATTTTAACTCAAAAAAAAAAGGAGAGGATATTTTGGAAAACTACTTGATGAATACTCCATTCTCCTAAAAAGTTGGTGACTCAATCCCTGAGCAGGTATAATGACTAATCCTTAGAAGTTGATGACTCAATCCTTGAGTATGAACATTATTTCAGTAATGGCGAGCTTGATGAGTTAGATGCACGGGCAGATTGGTGCAGACATCAAAGTACTAAGAGATGGCAATAAATTAATGAGTTCGATCAGTACTTAGGACATATATCTTGCAATATTGGAAGATGTACTCAACTGACCAGACAAAGATGGCACTGTTGGCATTTCTTAGCGCAACCACCAGAAGTATGGCGGCAACGCCAGAGATGCCAGGAGGGTAATTCTATATCTATTAGATATTTCGCAAGCGCACAGAATGTACCGCTATAGCATTTCACCGAGGAGTATTCCTGGGTTGTCGATTTATATTTCTCCCAAGGGAAAGCAGTAGCTAGGAACTAATAGGAGACGATCCAAGTGTCTCTAGTCTAGTATCACTAGTGGAAAAGGGATTAACGGAGTGTATAGGAAGGGTGGATCAAGGAGCTGGCTAGAGGGTTTATAAGGTAGAGTGATAGCTAGGTGGGAGGACAACGAGTGAGTGAAAGACTCCTATGACTCTACTTCTACTTCCGTGAGCTAATCTAATCTAGTAGTGGAGACACACTAAAACCACTAGTCTTGTATTCCCTGGTTGCTGGAGATATGACAGACAAATAGGAGGGTAACATTCCCTCCTGGGAACTAACTCCTATTCCAGCGATACCTTGGATTTACAGGGCACCTATCGGCCTACCCGACGCAAATAGATATAACTGGAAGGCTGCGTTCTGTCACAAACGCCCCCGCTAATATACGTTGGGAGTTTGAATGGTAACTATACTAATCAGTGAGGCGAATATCCACCGGTAGGTTTAGTCTGAGCACCACGCTCACACTAATGCCTACAAGTTAAGCTAAATATACGTCTTAGCCTAAGCTCTAGTCTGTCAGGACCAATGCAATGGAAACAACCAGACAAGACTAATTTATCTAATGAACTACTACTACTAAACAGACTAGAACACTGTAGTACTACTACTAGAGTAATACTACACTAAGCAAGTACTGAAAGTAAATACTCAAAAAAGTAAAGGAAAAGTATGAAAGTTTTACAAGAGGAAGACATACCAGATTCTCTAGAAGATGACTCCGGAGACTCCGAGCTTCGCTCGACCCACTCTAACTCCCACACTACTACTACTACTACTACTACTATAGTGGACTACATAACTTCACATGACTCTAGAAATGCTTCTCCTTGGTGTCTTGAATGAGAGGGAGTGAGGGGGTATTTATAGTGGGAGATGGAGTAGGGGCTACTCCACCGCCACGTCATCGATCCGCGTGACATGCCTTCTCCACCCTTAGATCAAACCGACTTGGAATGGACGTTTGTGGGCGTAGGACACGTGGAGACCATGCAGGAAGTCGGTGGGTGGCCAACCGACCTTTGGTGGGCCCACATGGCAGGTCGGCCGACCTGCCTTTGGCTGACATGTGGGTCCCACCAGCCTCCTAGAAGCTCCTGAGGTCGGTGGTGAGTCAGGACAAGTGGCATCCCACCAAAGGGTGGTCGGCCGACCTGGCCCATTGGGGGGGGTGACCCACCACTGTCTTCCTAACGTCTCTGGTGTTCTGGCAGTGTCCGAGATGGCCCCAAACCTTGGTCGGTCGACCTGCCTTTGGTGGAACCAAAGGGCCATCTTTTGCAGGTAGTTTCACTATGCAATTCTAAGCACAATGGTGGTATTGGACCCACAATTGTCAGGTCGGCCGACCTGACCTTTGTGCTCATCTTTTGCACACTGACTCCAGAGGATATGACATTGATGAATGTCCAGTTGGTTTGGTCATTGGCCATCTTGGTTGGTTGCTCTACCTTCATTTGTAGCTCCCGAACACTGAAAAGTGCCTGTTTGCACCTGCACCCAAATAATGACACGTACATCTGGAACCAAGTCAATTGTACCTATGTCACTACTCATTTGCATGGAGTTATCTCCGAACTCAACCATTGTTGACGGCTTTTCATGGGGTAAAAATAGGGTATAATTGCCGTCAACAAGATCCCCCAAGCTTAACCTTTGCTCGTCTCGAGCAAACAATAAGACTTAGCATCAGTGGATCATGTGTTATCACTAAGTTAACATCTCAATAATACTAAGTGCACAACAAAGAACTTCTCTTTGAATGAAAAAAATTAGCAATACTAACACACCCATATTACTCTAGCACTCATGGGGCTTATGGCATTAACTTAGTCTTGGGATGTTGGAAGACAGAACAACTTTGACTGGAGCATCTACTTTTCTCATTCTTTTAGCAAGTTTCATGCCAGAGGTTTTTGATAAGTTTTCAAAAGAAGTCTTAATATTCCTCAAATGGTTTCCCTCAAGTCACTCAAGTGGTGTATGAATCCTCATCAAGGCACATCATGTGTTTGCCTTTCAAAAACATCCTACCTCTAATAAGGCTTTATGTGGAGCTTAAGTAGGTATGTCAAGGAATAGCATACTAGCAATGCATGTGTTGTCTTAGTTAAGAAAGAACAAGATCTTGGACCACAGAAAACACTCATCATACCCCCAGATCAAGATATAAAGTGGAATGAATGGAGTGAAGGAATGTAATGGATGGTAAGGTAATGGAAGAAAGGTGGATGTATGGTGGATGAGGTTGCTCCTTTATTTGATTCTATCTCTCTCTCTACTTCTATTGAGACAAGGCTAGCTCTCTCTCTTTTTTTTCTTTTTTTTCTTTTTTTCTCTTTTTTTTCTTTTTTTCTTTCTTTTTCTCTCTCTTCTTTTTTTTTTAAAGCATAGATGCCTAGCCTTTATGAGATGTGTCTCACCTAACAAATGATAACTGAGAGAGAATCTCTAACTTTGGAGCATGGAGCAACCTATGGGATAAAAATGGTGAAGGTGCGTACTTCCAGTGTAGAAGCAGCACGATAATGACGGTATGGATGATGATGCGTGCTCCCAGGGTAGGAGTAGCATAATGATGAATGGTGAGATGCGTACTCCCAAGATAGGAGTAGCATAAATGATGGTAATAAGATACGTACTCCCAGGGTAGGAGTAGCATAATGATGAATGGTGAGATGCGTACTCCCAGGATAGGAGTAGCATAAATGATGGTAATAAGATGCGTACTCCCGTGGTAGGAGCAGCATGGTTGCGTACTTCGGATTAGAAGCAAAGCATATTTGGTGATTTGGGGATCTTGATCTTAGGGCCATGACAAACCTCTAACAAAGGTTCTACAAGTCTTAACCAAACTCAATGCAAGTGAGTAGCTTATGTAGAAGGCTTTTGGATATATCAAGTGTATATGGTGCGGTAGGAAATTCAACACAATTGAGGAACAATTAAGTTTTTCATTCATTTTTAAAATAAATTCTCCGGCAATCATGCGTGCTCGAACAATAGTATAGAGCTCTTATTTTAACTATCTCGTATCTCACAACAACTTAGACTTTATTTTAGCACTTGCAACCCACTAAGTGATCAAGTTCATGATGGTTAAAAGTGCCAAGTAATCCATACTTAGAGAAGTGCTAAGTTGTAAACAAGCATTAGAGAAACATTAACTAGCAATTTAACAATCATTTCCATAGGAAGAAGAGCACTCATGAAGCATGATATAGATAAGCCTTTTTATTATAATCAAATTTTTATTTTATTTATAATGCAATAAAGTAAATAAAGGAAGATGCAAGATAGAAGACATACCTTGGATAAACATACCTTAGTGGGGGAGAGGATCTCCCCCAACCTTGGCTTTTGCTCATCTTGTATAGTTGTAGAGGTTGGGCGTTTTGTTGAGCCAAGCTTAGTGCTGTCAATGAGGCCGTCCATCTCCATCTTTTGATGGCGCCTGTCTCTACCCCATGGGTAAGGAGTTCGCACTCTTGGAGTGTGATCTGAACAGTCTCCATATGGACCTAGAATGTCCATGGACTTTACCTCATCGTCTTCTCCTACACTTTCACCCGCAGGTCTGCTTGTTCCCGCAACACTTTGGCTTCTTGCTGTGCGGCGGTCCAAGAGGGCCGGATATGAGGCAGCCCTTGGACTCTCTTTCTCTCAATGGAGGTACACAAGGCATTTATTGGAGAGAACAACTTCTTCTCTTAGCTGCAAAAGGTGAGACAACACAAGGACACTAGGGAAACATAGATTAGCGTTAGCATTAGTCCTCCCAAGTGTTAATGGTCCTTGCGGGGCATAGTCATTCCCACAGCAAGGTGTGCTAGTAGGTAGTGACACACACCACTCTTGCTCTTTGAGCAAGGCAGACTCTATTGCTACTAGAAGAAGGGCTCACAACGTAAGTGTGTTCACAGGGGGAGGAGAGCAAGGCTCCTCCCCTTGCTTTGTGCCAAAGTGGGAAGTGAGGTCATTCTTTGTTGGGTGCACTCCTAACATGTCTCTCTCTTTCTCTCTTTGGGAGCATGCGCGTGGCATCTCCCTTTTTGAAGTGATTAAGGATAAGGAAGAGGGCAAAGGCGAGCTTCTACTTATCCTAAGCTTAGAGAGAGAAGAGAAGGTAATGTGAGCTCAAGATGATTCTAAGTATGGATTTGGGCTCACATGCAAGGTTGTTCACAGGGGGAGAAAGGCAAATGATGAAGTCCTAAAGCTAAGGTAGGCTGATCTCCCCTAAGCACAACTAAATGTTCTATTGGACTATGAGCAGGGAATCCTAATGAATCCTTCTCTGAATTGGCACAAAGTGGGGGTCGGCCGACCCCCAAGCTTGGCCTCTCAACACTCTTAACTTTTTGCCCTGAAGTTCTAAAAGAGTGAAGACTAGGTGTGGATCAGAGGTAGTGGTGTTTCAGTGATTCCCTAGTCTAGTGCTTGGTGAACGATAGAAGGTGATTGGCAAAAGTGGGGACATGCATCAAGTGATTCCCATGAACCATGGGAGCACTCAAGCATGCCTCGTTGACCACTTTGCAGATGTGAGCTGGTGGTTTGGTCCCAAGGTGAAGAGGAGTATCTATGCTAAGAGTGATGGACCAAGGGACCACTTCTTTCAATGTTTGGCTAGCATAGTGTGTATAAGATTCTTTTGTGAGGTGAGCAGAAGACAACAGGATGCCCATGGGGTTCATGCATGGGTCGGTCGACCCACACTTGGAGACCCCTTGAGTATCCAAGTGTCGTCCCTAAATCCACACATCTAGCCAAAGTGAAAGGAGCATGAGTAGGCTCAATGGTGGGATCGGCTGACCCCTACCTTTGGCGGTCTACCAGCTCAAAATCTTAGTGCCAGTTGCTCTCAAGGTTATGCTTGGCTTAGTGGCTTAATCACTCTTGCTCAGCTAAATGGGATGGTGAGTTTCTTCATCTTCTTAGCTAAGCAAGGGATGAGAGTGAGGGAGTTTAGTTCCTAGGATGTAAGCTGACAGTTTCCTATCTTCATGTTCTTGTAGCACTCATCCTATAGCTATATGATCACACATACCAGAAGCGGAAGGAGGTGGGCCTCCCCAAGTTACTCGTGACACTCTCAAGCGACAAACCAACTAAGTGCACCGAAAGTACTTTGCTTAAAGCCGCGAGTTTGCCAAGCTAGCTTCATCTAGATGTTTATGCAGCTATACATGTCATGATTTTAAGATTTTAGCTAAAAGCAAGTCATGAACATGGCATGGCGAGCAAGGGGGCGAAGTTGGCGGATGGGTGGCACGAAGGCCGGGTCGGCCGACCCAGCCATGGGCCCCACCGTCCCCAAGTTCCTCGGCGAGTTAAGCAAAAGGTTGTCTCTATATTATTATATTTTTTTCTTTTTTTATATGCATTTGGAAAGGGAAATGTTTTTTGGGTTTTTGGTTATGGCTACTACTACACTAAGCTTGAGAAGGCTTGGAACACTAAAGAGAAAAGCGAAAGCCAAGTGAGCTCGAGATGATTCTACTGGTTATGCTGTGGTATTGGGCTCAACTTGGGGTGCTAGTTATAGGGGTGAAAGGGAAAGGCAGGGCCTCCCAAAGGGCAGGTCGGCCGACCTGGCCCTGGCCCCTATACAGCATGCTCTCCCTCTGACAAGGAATCTATCCTAGTGTTTGCAAAAGGTCACTAGCATTGGACCATAAACCTGGTCGGTCGACCAAGGTTTGTGTCCCCCAACCACTTTAGTCTAAGTTAGGTTGTCTGGCAAGGGTGGTGGTGGTCATGGTCCAAAGTTGCTGAGGTTGCTTGGATTCCTATATCTAGTGTTTGGTGGAAGAGAAAAGGAGATAGCAGAAGTGGAGACAAGCATCAAAGTGATTCCCACGAACCATGGGAACACTTAAGTATGCGTTGCGACTCACTATTCTGGCTTTGGCTGGTGGCATGCTTCCTAAAGCATTCAAGATGCTCGAAGTAGCATCCTAAGCTAAAGTCATGAGCAATGAACCATCTCTCCTCGAATTCTGGCTAGTGTGGTCGGCATAGGATCCTTGGTTGTCATCATTGGGAGACAGCAGGGTGCCTGGAGACACCAAGTCCAGGTCGGTCGACCTGTTCTTTGGAGCATCAAGGCATCCTATGCTGCTCCTTGGATCCCTGCTTCTAGCCAGAGTGAAGAGAGAGGTGGTGGACCCCACAAGACAGGTCGGTCGACCTGGCCATGGTGGCCCCACCAGCTCAACTTTCCCTAATCACTCTTCTCAAGTTTTATTCCCTATGTCTAATTTATTTTGTTGAAATAAAATATGCAATTCTAAAAGTAAACATGCAATTGAAAGGGAAATGCAAAATTTAAATGCAGAAAGTAAATATGAGATAACTACTGACATACCTTATCAGCGAGGGCTCCATGTTTTAGGTCCATAGAGCAGGACCTCTCCATTGACGATTGAGCTTGAATGTGCACCATTCCATCCTGGAGATGGATGAGGATGTTTGCACTTTGCCAAACCTTTGAGATCTCCATTCTCTTCTTGATCGAGGTTTCATTCAATGTTCACCTTAATTTGTGATTCTATCTCAACAACTTACCCTTTTGGATTTGAACTTCCTGCAGGGGTTAGTCTAGGCATACAACCAAAGTCTACACTAGTAATTTTTTGGTTCAATTAATCAAACTTGACTCCATGTCTTATTTAGTTAAGGTAGGCAAATTAACCTAAGCACCACGCTTAATTTAAAGAGCCCATGGAAGCACCCCAGGAGCACAACCAAACCAAATCATACTAGAGTGGAAAATGGAAGTAAGACAATGATGCACAAAGATTCACAAAAGGATTAAACGACATCCTTGGATCAAGTCATCACTCACAATCTATGATTGGATTATGAGTGATGGAGCCATTCTGTCATTAACGATGACAAGGGTTTCTCTTGACGGTGACTTCTTCTCTATTGGTGTAAAACTACCGCTTCGCCTTTCCCAAAAGCAAGAATGGGAAAAGGCGAAGTCAGATGGCTTTTGTGGAGGTATTCTAATGATAGAAGTCCCACACACCTAAAGGAAATATTGGAGATGGGCATTGGCATTCCCGTGTGGTTTCCCACAAACGGGTTGGCTTGCACCATAATGATGAGCACAGACTCAAAAATTGCATCCCTCAAGCTAAGCTGCGAACCCGTAGCGACATAGCCAGCTAACGGTGTAGAATAGTCAGGGATGATCTTTTGGGTCAGGGCTTCTTTGATAACTAGTGCAAAGCCTCCTTCCTTGAACGGGTTTAGGTTCAAATGAACCCCGGAGGTAGAACTTGACAATGTCCAGTTCACCTCAACAACCGTTCATGCACCGTCTTGCTTCGAGAAGCAAGACAGGTGAGAGGTAAAACCCTAACACTAATTGCTAACTAGACTGGTCACTAACCCTAGATTCGATCCTATTAAAACTCCTAGGCTGACGCTTTCCCCGGCAACGGCGCCAGAAATGCTTGTTGGCATTTCTTAGCGCAACCACCAGAAGTATGGCGGCAACGCCAGAGATGCCAGGAGGGTAATTCTATATCTATTGGATATTCCGCAAGCGCACAGAATGTACCGCTGTAGCATTTCACCGAGGAGTATTCCTGGGTTGTCAATTTATATTTCTCCCAAGGGAAAGCAGTAGCTAGGAACTAATAGGAGACGATCCAGGTGTCTCTAGTCTAGTATCACTAGTGGAAAAGGGATTAACGGAGTGTATAGGAGGGGTGGATCAAGGAGCTAGCTAGAGGGTTTATAAGGTAGAGTGATAGCTAGGTGGCAGGACAACGAGTGAGTGAAAGACTCCTATGACTCTACTTCTACTTCCGTGAGCTAATCTAATCTAGTAGTGGAGACACACTAAAGCCACTAGTCTTGTATTCCCTGGTTGCTGGAGATATGACTGACAAATAGAAGGGTAACATTCCCTCCTGGGAACTAACTCCTATTCCAGCGATACCTTGGATTTACGGGGCACCTATCGGCCTACCCGACGCAAATAGATATAACTGGAAGGCTGCGTTCTGTCACAACCGCCCCCGCTAATATACGTTGGGAGTTTGAATGGTAACTATACCAATCAGGAGGCGAATATCCACCGGTAGGTTTAGTCTGAGCACCACGCTCACACTAACGCCTACAACTTAAGCTAAACATACGTCTTAGTCTAAGCTCTAGTCTGTCAGGACCAATGCAATGGAAACAACCAGACAAGACTAATTTATCTAATGAACTACTACTACTAAACAGACTAGAACACTATAATACTACTACTAGAGTAATACTACACTAAGCAAGTACTGAAAGTAAATACTCAGAAAAGTAAAGGAAAAGTATGAAAGTCTTACAAGAGGAAGACATACCAGATTCTCCAGAAGACGACTCCGGAGACTCCGAGCTTCGCTCGACCCACTCTAACTCCCACACTACTACTACTACTACTACTACTACTACTACTACTACTACTACTACTATAGTGGACTACATAACTTCACATGGCTCTAGAAATGCTTCTCCTTGGTGTCTTGAATGAGAGGGAGTGAGGGGGTATTTATAGTGGGAGATGGAGTAGGGGCTACTCCATCGCCACGTCATCGATCCGCGTGACATGCCTTCTCCACCCTTGGATCAAACCGACTTGGAATGGACGTTTGTGGGCGTAGGACATGTGGAGACCATGCAGGAAGTCGGTGGGTGGCCAACCGACCTTTGGTGGGCCCACATGGCAGGTCGGCCGACCTGCCTTTGGCTGACATGTGGGTCCCACCAGCCTTCTAGAAGCTCCTGAGGTCGGTGGTGAGTCAGGACAGGTGGCATCCCACCAAAGGGTGGTCGGCCGACCTGGCCCATTGGGGGGGTGACCCACCACTGTCTTCCTGACGTCTCTGGTGTTCTCCGCGTGTCCGAGATGGCCCCAAACCTTGGTCGGTCGACCTGCCTTTGGTGGAACCAAAGGGCCATCTTTTGCGTAGTTTCACTATGCAATTCTAAGCACAATGGTGGTATTGGACCCACAATTGTCAGGTCGGCCGACCTGACTTTTGTGCTCATCTTTTGCACACTGACTCCAGAGGATATGACATTGATGAATGTGGAGTTGGTTTGGTCATTGGCCATCTTGGTTGGTTGCTCTACCTTCATTTGTAGCTCCCGAACACTGAAAAGTGCCTGTTTGCACCTGCACCCAAATAATGACACGTACATCTGGAACCAAGTCAATTGTACCTATGTCACTACTCATTTGCATGGAGTTATCTCCGAACTCAACCAATGTTGACGGCTTTTCATGGGGTAAAAATAGGGTATAATTGCCGTCAACAGGCACCGAGCATGGTGTTGTCCTCTATGGCATTGAAGTACCTACCACGTCAGTGCCACCTCAATTGCCACACGAAGCAAGGGTAGACACACCTCGGTGCCTTGACTCATGGCACCAATACATGTTGTCAACCTCGTGAGTCATGGTGTCAACCCACTTGGTCCAAAGTCGAGTTTACGTCGTCCAAGGGTGTAAATGTGATTTTTTTTCAAAAAAGAGCCAAAATTGCAAAAGTTGGACATGGGGCCTATCCTCCTCCATGTTAGGTCGAGTTTGTAGTGATACTGGTCAAGGACAAGTCAATCTAGTGTGATTGCATGGTGGTCCCAAATCTTCTGACCAGGCTGTGGAGGTAGTAGCAGGATGAGGATGTATAGTGTTGCAATAATGTAGGGTAATGAACTAGTGTTGGGCCAAGGATGTCATTCGGTGGTGTTCCAACAATCATAGATGACCATGTCCACGCCATTGAGGTAA
The DNA here is from genome assembly GCA_018135685.1 of Themeda triandra. Taxonomy (NCBI): domain Eukaryota; kingdom Viridiplantae; phylum Streptophyta; class Magnoliopsida; order Poales; family Poaceae; genus Themeda; species Themeda triandra. Next base: position 293,719 of record JAENPR010000324.1, on the reverse strand, counting down.
GCCCCTCATCTTCTCTATCCCCTCTTCAAGGCACAATTTTGCTCACTCTTTCTCCTTCGACTGGTGGGCTAGTTCCAAACTTGTAGTAGTTGAGTGCGTCGATTTCGATTTTCATCCTTGTACTTCAATCATCTTCACCTCTTTATACATATACATGATTATGATGTTGGCATGCAATGGGCTTGATAACCGTGGCATGCTACCATGATAACCTCAGTGTTTACCTAAACATTGCACTATGTGGGCATATTGTTTCGTTCATTTCAAAAGTCCCATTGAAGATTTTCTTTCACTTCTTTCGCCATAGTTTTATCCTATTATTGTTCATTTCAAAAATGTTAATATGTTGTAGAAACATTAATATAAAAATCACATCAACCCAATTTCTAGAAATAATATATAGTTTTTGATGTGCTCGTGGAACTCGATGTGCAAATTGAACATAATAAATATATTCGTCGAACATACTTACCATCATTTTTGTGTTATATAAACGTATCATAAATCTTGTTCAATTTCTTATGTAATTTAAATATAAATCAAGAATGCGAGTCATTGCGTATATATAATTAATGTAATTTATAGATGTAAGCGAACTTGCCTATAAAAGATTAATTTTGTAGTTGTTATAAGTAAAATATAAAAATTAATCCTATCCTATATGTCTTAATTAATGGATAAACACTATTTGTAGGAATAATGTTGGTGTCCGGAGTTTTTATTAACACTCAAAAGAATATCATAAAAGTAAGGCACTTGCAAAAATTGCGGTGCCTAGAATTTTAGTCTCCTTTCGAGAAGGTTATTGCATATATTTCAGATTAAATTATATGTTTGTTGCTATTTCTGTAGGCACAATATGTAATTTTAGGTCTTTTCTTGTGAATAGTAATTTTCGGTTCTGAAAGTAAACATTAGACAAAACCATAAACTCAACAAAATCTGACTTTTTCTTAACACAAAGACAAATAGCAATTTACATTGATTCGTATAGTATAAAATAAAGACAAAAACCAATAACAAAAGCAACAATTAACTTATACAAATTGTGGTACAAGAGTATTTTTTGAGGAAAAATGGTAAATTCGTGGTACAAAAGTATTGCCTGAAATCATCTTATAAAATTTAGACACCTGAGATATAGGAGGAGTGTAAAAATAATAGTGAAAGGAGAACCTGCTGAGCCATTATTTGATTTGATATATATGCGCCTTGAAGAGTTGAGAGCGCGGATGTGTCAAGGACAACAAGGTGTTCTATGGCTCTATCAAATAAAAAAAAAAGACAAGGCGTTTATGAGCCTTTCAAAAAGAAGTTTTTATGGGCCCTGCTAACCCTCACTTGATAATTGATCTAGTAGAATACCACCAGAACCCGAATACAGTCCCAGCCAACCACGATGCATCTCCATCGAGGCGGCTTTGCCGAATGCCATGGGATTGTGTTGGAGGATCATGGGTAGCGAGGGCTGCGGGGGGGGGGAGGGGAGCGGAGGGGGCGCGAGCGGCGTGGAGGGGGTGGGCGGCGGCGACGACATCGAACCAGAGCAGTCCGATACCAGGTTGGTATGAGCCCTAGCCCTGCGGGAGAGTGACCGAAGATTGTAGGTGTGCTGGATCGGAGGTTGGGGACGAAGGGCTTGCGGCAATCGGCGCGGCGGCGCCGTGGTATACGCGAACAGGTAGGCAATTAGGTCTCCCGGCTCCCTAAGGGAAGCCGAGTAATAATTGATTGCTCTTGCTTAATTCTCCACCGATCCACGACTACACATATATAGCCTATGAGATCCTAATTTTAGGAAATAACTAAACTATTCAAGAAAATATAAATAATATAGGATAATTGGACAATTAGACCACTAATGGGCCTAATGCCTACTGAGCCCGACATAACAGCAACCAAGGCAGAGATGCAAGCAGCCTGGCACATGCTATTCAAGTCTATATGGCAGCGTCGTGCACAACAGGTGCCCTCAAACGCAGATTAATGACTTGTCGGCAATACCAATTCATGGGAGATCATGGAAACGACTAGCTGCTCATCATGTCAAGGTCAATTGTGATGCGGCTTTCGACCCGCGTACGAGCTCTGGTGGGTGGGGCTGCACTCTTCGCGACTCTGACGGCGACGTGGTGTCTGCTTGCCGTGGAAGGTTAGAGGCACTTTTGGAACCATTATAGGGCGAAATTATAGCCTGTATTCAAGGGGTGCAAGCTGCTATCGATGAAGGCGTGGGTCATGTGATCATTGAGACTGATGCCATGACTGTGGTCCAAACTGTTTATTACTCGAATGTCTATGAGTTAAGTGCAATGGTATATATTGTGGCGGAGCTGAAAAGTATTCTAACTTTGAACTTCATTTCATGGCGAGTTCAACACACGCCCCGGATGAGTAATAGGGTGGCACATGAGTTAGCTAATCTTGGTAGTCTTTGTTCTTTGGATGACGAACCGATTTTGCGTTCAATTCCTTTATGTCTTCAGTCTGCAATTGCTGATGATTCAGCACCGTCTGAGTAATGGAAATTATTATTTTCCCTCAAAAAAAAAAAAAAAAAGGAGAGGATATTTTGGAAAACTACTTGATGAATACTCCATTCTCCTAAAAAGTTGGTGACTCAATCCTTGAGCAGGTATAATGACTAATCCTTAGAAGCTGATGACTCAATCCTTGAGTATGAACATTATTTCAGTAATGGTGAGCTTAATGAGTTAGATGCACGGGCAGATTGGTGCAGACATCAAAGTACTAAGAGATGGCAATAAATTAATGAGTTTGATCAGTACTTAGGACATATATCTTGCAATATTGGAAGATGTACTCAACTGACCAGACAAAGATGGCACCGAGCATGGTGTTGTCCTCTATGGCATTGAAGTACCTACCACGTCAGTGCCACCTCAATTGCCACAAGAAGCAAGGGTAGACACACCTCGGTGCCTTGACTCATGGCACCAATACATGTTATCAACCTCGTGAGTCATGGTGTCAACCCACCTGGTGCAAAGTCGAGTTTACGTCGTCCAAGGGTGTAAATGTGATTTTTTTTCAAAAAAGAGCCAAAATTGCAAAAGTTGGACATGGGGCCTATCCTCCTCCATGTTAGGTCGAGTTTGTAGTGATACTGGTCAAGGACAAGTCAATCTAGTGTGATTGCATGGTGGTCCCAAATCTTCTGACCAGGCTGTGGAGGTAGTAGCAGGATGAGGATGTATAGTGTTGCAATAATGTAGGGTAATGAACTAGTGTTGGGCCAAGGATGTCATTCGGTGGTGTTCCAACAATCATAGATGACCATGTCCACGCCATTGAGGTAAGCCCCTCATCTTCTCTATCCATAAACCATAAACTCAACAAAATCTGACTTTTTCTTGTGAATAGTAATTTTCGGTTCTGAAAGTAAACATTAGACCAAACCATAAACTCAACAAAATCTGACTTTTTCTTAACACAAAGACAAATAGCAATTTACATTGATTCGTATAGTATAAAATAAAGACAAAAACCAATAACAAAAGCAACAATTAACTTATACAAATTGTGGTACAAGAGTATTTTTTGAGGAAAAATGGTAAATTCGTGGTACAAAAGTATTGCCTGAAATCATCTTATAAAATTTAGACACCTGAGATATAGGAGGAGTGTAAAAATAATAGTGAAAGGAGAACCTGCTGAGCCATTATTTGATTTGATATATATGCGCCTTGAAGAGTTGAGAGCGCAGATGTATCAAGGACAACAAGGTGTTCTATGGCTATCAAATAAAAAAAAACAAGGCGTTTATGAGCCTTTCAAAAAGAAGTTTTTATGGGCCCTGCTAACCCTCACTTGATAATTGATCTAGTAGAATACCACCAGAACCCGAATACAGTCCCAGCCAACCACGATGCATCTCCATCGAGGCGGCATTGCCAGAATGCCATGGAATCCCTAACCGATCAGAGAGAACCGTCTCATCCGCCGGCTGCTGTAGCCGGCACGGACTCCACCGCCTGCCCCGCTTGGTGCTGCTGCCACGCTGCGGCAAACGCACCGACGCCAAGACTACTTCCGCGGCCTCCTTCACGTCCACGGGCCGACGGTTCCGAGTCTCCTTTGGACTCGCGCCGTCACCGGAGATCTCCAGATTCTCCTATGGTCTCGATGATTCACAGGCTGATTACACGAGAGTGCCCATACTCGTTGACGATGATGACAACAAGGGCAGCAGGGACGAGAGTCAAGAAAAGTACAATGATGGCGCATTAAAGTGGTGGCGCACCGACGCGACCTTTATTACCGTTGGTGACCGGTTCTTGTGCTGGGTCGACTACCATCGTGGATTCCTCTTCATCGACGTTGCAGCAATCGACTCAGCATGGATGAGTCGATGGAGTGGGTGAAAGACGGCGTGCTAGACTGCGATGAGCTGTGGGCACAGCCAGGCTACATGGCCCTCCCACATGTACCCGTGGAGTATCCCATTGTTGTCAGCTCTGAGAAGCCCGACATCGTCTGGTTTGTCATCGACACCCATTACCACTACTACGGCAAGGACAGTGTGATGGATAAAAAGGTATGGACCATCGAGTTTGACACCAGGAGGAAGGTGGTGCGCTCTGTGTTGTCGCATACAACGGTAGTGACATTCATCACCCAAGCAGATTCGGTGTTTTTCCTGCCAAATTTCTGTACTGAGTACTTGAGTCTCATTCCTAAAGCTGGCTAGGGTGGAAACTCCACGGCATCAAGACAGCCAAATGCCCATCTCCTTGTAAGTGATACACGTTGAACATTTGGATTTGAATCAAACTATACAGATGGGTCACTTTCCTTTAACCCATATCCTTGTAATGTGAATTACATTTTTTTTTAGAGAAAAGGGTTCCCCCCGCTTTTGTATTACCAAAAGCCACAGTTTACAGCGTTTTAGCGTTTAGAAACGGCACCAACACCGCCACAGAATAAAAACAGCCTTGCGGCCTGAAACTACTGCTCAGGTTCCGCCGCCACAGCAAACACAGAAACCTTGATCCAGAGCTATAGCAGTTAACTTTGTCATGTGTTTGCAACTTTGGATCCTTGTGCTCTAATCATCAAACCCAGCTGTCTTGTAAATTGTAGTATAACGTACATTTTTCTATTCTATACGTGCATGCTACAATTTATATATGAAACACTTTTTCTTAATCTCCTTTTTTAGTTAAGCTAGAAATATCATTGGATTTTTTTGGGTTGACGTCAGGTATCTAATGTGATCCACAACACCGTACCACCTGATTAAAAAACCTGAGCTATAGCGGCATGTATATAGTGTGTGGACATACCTAATAACAATAGGATGCGCATATTCCTTTTTTGTGATAAGACATTGAAATTCCAAATATAAACCAGGAGTCAAAACCATCCTATATATTGTAGGCCAAACAAGAACCAAGCGCTCGGAATACTGAGCAAATGTTTCCTCTGAAAAGGGCAAATAAAATAACTCATGGAGATGTGTAGACTGTCGTACTTGATGAGAGGTGCTATACTTATTTTGGATAAAAGAGAAGAGTTTAGGCATATTAGCACAAAGGGAGTGACCATTCCAGGAGTCAAGCTGGAACAAACAGGAGGAACCATTTATAACTATTGCCATTGCCATACCTTTGATCTTTGAAAGCAAGTAAGAGCATAACAATGTCATTCCACCAAAAAGAACCCTTTCTATTTGTAGTAGCTGGTCTTCCATTTGGGTGTCTAGTTTTTTTTGAAGAAACATTTGGGTGTGTAGTCCCAAATCACCACTTTCTTTTGGAACGCAAGCCATTGGCCAAATCACAGTTTAGAAGTGATCCCTCAAGTGTTAGATTTACTAGATGGTTCAGTGGGGAATGGTTACAGGATTGGAACAAGTTGTTAGCTGATGTTGAAAGATTCCCTTTCTCTAACAATAGTGATGTGGTGTGTTGGAATTTGGGGGAAAAAGGAGGTTTCACTGTTAAGTCAGTTTATGATGGCTTGACTAGAAATGATAATGGTTCATATCTTAAAAAGTTTGGAAAGGGAAAATTCCTGCTAAGATTAAGATATTTGTATGGATGCTACATAACAATGCTGTTTTGACTAAAGATAACATGATCAGGAGAAAATGGATAGGTGATCCAGGCTGTTACTTTTGTACTCAAGAGGAGACTGCTGAACATTTGTTTTTTCAATGTAGCATAGCAAAATCAGTTTGGGCTGTTGTTGCTAGATGCATTGGAGCTGATAATATTCCCTCTAATCTTAACCAATGTTGGCATTGGATGAATCATTGGCTTCCTCAGGGTAGTCAATTTCACACTTTGGGGGTGGCTGCAGTGTGCTGGGCAATTTGGAAAACCCGCAATAAAACATGCTTTGAGGGACAATCCATTCAAGACCCCAGTTCTATTGTGTGTTATAGCTGTGTGCTTATGGGCTACTGGGCAGATCTCTATGCAGGGGGCGATAAGGAGAAGCTGCTGGATGGGATCAAGGTGATGCTGGAAATATCGGCCAAGCTGGCATCGAAGAAAAAGAAGACTGACAACATCAAGCTTCTGGGAGAAAACCAGGACAAGTGAAGAGATTTGTGTGCTTATCAGAAAGCTGGATAAAAAAGAGAAGAAGGAAGGATGCTGAAACTTTAATGAGTTGTAATAATCTCTGGGACTCGGTCTTCTGGCCGTTTGTCTGTGTGTTAGCTGTGTTTGGATAATTTGTGCCAGCTCGTAGCCTTGTTGGGTTAGGAGCTAGGTTCTTTAAGCTCTAGCTGGTGGCCAGAGATTGTAGTATTCTCTTGTGCCTGTTCTGTTGCTTTTTCTTCAATGTCCCTAAAATGCTACCGTTGTATTTCCGTTGTCTATGATAATGGAAATGGAGGGTTACCCTTCGGTTGAAAAAAAAATTGGCCAACCAGCTTTTGGAGGCTTCTTACTATTGGTATCTTATCCCCTCCACAGGCAATGCTTTATGAACTTCTTGATTTGTTTAATAACTGTTTTGGGGAGAAGGTATGTTGACATGGCAAGGGTTGGTAAAGCACTAGAAATAGCATTAGTTAACTGGAGATGCCCGCTCAAAAAACTTGAAGTACTTGTTACTAGCCTCCTCTCGCACCTAGAGAGAAGGGGTGAATAATCTGCAATTGTGGGCCTGGTTAAACTTAAGGGCAAACCCAAGAATGTGAAGGGCAAAGAGCCTTTAGAACATCCCAGATTTCTTGAAAGAATCTATAAGTTCTTGAAAGAATTTGTAGGCACCATCCAGGATTTATTGAAATTCACCTTCGAGCCAGTTGTCAGGCACCAACTTTCATAAAAATTAATGTGTCATTTGCACACTGAAGAATTGGCAAATTCTAACAATGTAGCAAAGGGAATTGGAAAATTATCTTTAAAGTTTAGTAGCTTCCCATGGTGCGTATCATTGTATTAGAAGAGTAGAAAAGTTCTTACAAGAATAGCGGGACGTAACAAATAATGATTTTGGCAGGACTTTCGTTTGTCTTTAAAAAACAACGCTATAGCAAGATATATATAGCCAAAAGCACCAACTAGCATTAATGAACATCATAACACAAATATGAGATACGCAAATTAGGAAAAGATTAAAAAACCTATTTTAAAAATTCACTCTGATGTCTAATGAGCAAATAATTATTATGTATTAGAACACAGTCTGTAAGTGAAGAAGCATGAGATGTGCAGCTAATCTCTTTCCATTACATGCAAGTATGATGTACCTGGATTGAGTAAGGTAAGGGTGAGATAGAACATCTCATCAAGCAAATTTATTTTGGCAAGCTAATTAAACTAGAATTTGAATTAAGCAAGAATTTAACATGAATATATAATATGAATAAAAAAATGAGTGACCTCCAATTTGGAACATAGCCATAATATAGGCATAACACCTTCAATATACTACTTAATAATAACACAGACATAAGACCTTCAATATACCTCCCGAATGCATATGAATGCAATGCAAAATTCATGAGTGAAACTGTGCTGGTGACACTCGGTGGTGTTTTTTGGTTGTTAATCATGTTAATTGGTACGAGGAAAGATCCATCAAAAAGTCAGTGGGGGTTGTTGTCATGGAACAACCGTGGACGTCTATCATGGACACCTATCGAACACAAAACAGAGGCATGTTTTTTCCAACTCCTCTGAATTTTATGCTGTAGTCATATGTGTTAGATAATAATTGTGTAAAAACACATGCGACAGCTGCCCCAAGGGGACCATCGACACTGATTTTTTCCCACTTATAGTGGCGCCATATATAGGCTCAATAATTCTGAATTCATTTACAACATGAATATGATTACTACAAACTCATAATGGAACTACTTGCAAGACTAATATATCAACAGGAAAAGAGAAAGCTCACGATTCAGACTTGGCAAATGTATGTGTCTACAAACGCGTGAAACCTTTCCATCTAGGAGTATATTTTATTCTCTCTCTTAATAAAACTCTTCCAATGATTTAGCACTAGGACCATTAAAGATCAATGCATGCTAAATATCCCATTAACAGAGTTTTTTTTTTACTCCATTCACAATGTTTTATACATAACCTCCTCCCAGAGACGTGGTGATGCATACACAAAGCAGCGCCCAAGATCGAACTGCTTTCAGCATTTCGAATCCAGAACGTCTGCAGCCGGACTGTCTTCGTCTATGACATCATCATTCTCCTCCACCGTGTCCAGGATCCTCGTCGTTGTCGCGCTCATCGTCGGTACCCTTTCATCCTATGGTAGGCATGCCAAAAACATATACGCTCACAGCAACACTTTTGTGGGCAAGTGATGACAGAAGATTGTTCTAATTGTTGCGTGGTGCATATATGCAGGGGCGGCAGGGACCGTCTGCATCCAAGCGTGCTGGCGGATCGGGATCGGGCAATGCAACAGGTGGTGCTTGGACGCGGGCTTCGGCTACGGCGGAAGTTGCCCCAACGGCAAGGATGGAGCCTGCTGCTGTTGGGTGTGGAATGCAACAGACTAATGGTAAAGCATCACTCTCGTACATGTAAAAAACGACTTTGGCGGTTGGTTGATTCTTAATATCACAGGAATTTGGCCCAATAAAAATAAATGGGCGTGGACATGTTTGAGAAAGAAAAAAATAGTGGGCTAGGGAATTGCTTGTATTCATCCAATCCGGCATGTATGCAAATTCCAATCCAATCATTATCTATCAGAAACAACCATAATCCAGACGCCGGTCGCTTTTGTCTCCGTTTGCATCTCGAAGAACGATCCATATCCATCGATCGATCTCGTCCGGGGATCCGGCAACATGGAAACCCTAACGAACCTGAGTGATTCGACGGCGGCAGCCGGGCCACGCTGGGTGTTGCTAAAACGCCACGGCTCCAGCGACGACCATAGCGAGGCCAATGCGAAGACCACGGCGGCCTCCTGCACATCCTATGGCCGACCCTTCAGCGTCTCCTTTACCGTCACTGCCCCGCCGGCGGCCTCCAGCATTCACGGTGTCTGGATAGGCGGCGCAGGCCGCACGCCGCCACACTCGGACGACGACGACAATGGCAGCTCATACATCGGCAACCAAAAGAATTGCAAGAACCTCGACCTCAAGGTTGTCGCGGCCCACGAGGACTCCGTCCTCATCGAGATGCGGGTGCCCGATCCAGCTTCCTGGTCACGTGCTGTGTTCGACTATTTCCTGTATGAGGCTGGAGCCGGCCGGACGCCACCGTCGCTGTCCCTGCTCCCCGGCTGCTACGTTTCCTACCAGTTTGACCGAGATAAGAACGCCCGCCAGGTTCCTACTCCCAGTGCCGAGGCGCGCAACCTGTCCTGTGTCAAGACCACCGGCATACTGCGCTGCGGCGAAGGCGAGGTCCTGGTTGCCCAGGTTGAGGTGGGGTATGATGCGCCATTTCACACCGCCGAGCTCTCCCTGCTCCGCCTCGTCCACCACGAGGGGGAAAAAGCAGGCGAGGTGCGGCCCTGGATGTCGTCGTGTGAGCGCTCTAGCAATGCCTTCAACGTGACGACGTGGACCCTGACACTGAGCACCCAAGGGCCAATGACGTGGGTCAAGGATGGTGTGCTCTGCTCTGGCAGCTTCCCAACTATGGGCGCCTGCCGCGTGTGGCCCTGGAATTCCCCATCGTGAGCTCTGATGATCCTGACATTGTTTGTTTCCGGATCCGTGAGGACAACAAGGTATGGATGGTCGAGATCAACACGAGGAGCAAGGCCCTACTGTCTGCTGCTGTCTACAGTGACAAGAAATTCTACGTTGGATCAGAACTACTACCGTCTAAACTTCCTTGGTAACAATAATCTTTAGTTCAGCTTAGCGCATAACAATGGTATAGTCAGTATAACAATGTAAGAAAACCAGTTTCTTTTTATAATCACAAATTTTCTAGCATGATTTCATAACGGTTTAGTCGACTCGGTGAATGAAATTACAGAACAGATCAGTTTTGGTTGATGATTTGTTTGGGTGCTCAAATGGCGTCCAATTAAACTGAAATTTGATCTGTGGTTAGGAGACTCGTGTATGTACTTGCCTGCCAAAATTTGGGCACAATGGAGCTACAGTTGTGAGATATGAACTGATTACCGAGGAGGACCGAATCTATGACTTCTCTTTTTGGCTGGTATTATTCCTCTTGTTACAAGGTTGTGATTTTTGCAAGTTGTAACTTGATAAATTTGTTGGTGGTGATCTAGTCCTCTAGATGCCCTAGAGAAGACTACTTATACACATTATATATATTATAGTGGAAGTTTGGCTTGGAGTGGACAGGTTGGACCCGTGATGTTTAGTCCTTGCCTTAACGTGGTTTTTCATGTAAATCATTGTGTCTATTGTGCCTGTGGTTGTCATTTTCATTGCTAATGTGGTAGTAGATGCTCTCATTATTCATCGCAGGATGTGAGATTAATTGTGCATTGTTTTACCCTTTTATCCCAATAGAGTGTTATCAAGAGCTGTTCAGATTGAGTAAAATCACCTACTTGCTGATTTGCCTTAAAATAAAATATGAATCAATGGAACATAACGGTGGGTTAAAGAGGTGATGTTTTTTCGTCTTACCGGGAGCGAAGAAAGACCTATAAAGCATTTGTCGGGGGTCGTCCCCGTGGAATTATCTAACATATGAGAGGTGTATTTTTTCCAGCTCTACAGTGATATGTGTTAGATAGTTGTTTATACACACACGTACCACAGCTGACCCATGAGGGCCATGGGCTCTATTCTTTTTGTATATATAGGCGCCATATGTAACCTCAATAATCCTGATTTCGTTTACATGAATTGGATTACAACAAGCTGATACTATAACTAGTTGCTATACTAACACATCAAAAAGAAAATATCATGATTATGCCTTGACAAATGTGTGTAGTCACAACGGATGATAGATTTCCATCCATGAGTGTATTTCATTCTCTGTCTTAACTAAACCCTTCCAAAGAGGCCTTGAAAAGAAATGGACTCAAATTCATCTCCTAGGCCAGATGGGATACCTGCCAGCTTCTACAAAAAAAATGTGGCCACACATTAAAAATGTGGTGTCGGAGATGTCCAATAAACTTCATGAAGGAGACTTCAATATATCTAGATTGAATTATGGTCTCATCACTCTAATCCCTAAGATTAAGGAAGGAAACAACATTAAGCAATATGGGCCTATTTGTTTATTGAATGTTGATTATAAGCGGTTCACCAAGGTTCTAACTATAAGGCTAGCTAAGCATGCTTAGAAAATTTTGGAGGGCATTATTATGCTACATGAAATTATTTATTATATGAGAGTACAACATAGACTGGGTGTGAGACTTAAGCTAGATTATGAAAAGGACTATGAAAAAGTGCATTGGGGCCTCATGATGGAGGTCTTGAGAATAAACAATTTTCCAAAAAAAAAAAAGATTGAATGGATGAAACAGGTGATGGAAGGGGGAAGAGTGGGAATTATGGTTAATGGTCGGCGGGAGTTATTTTATGACATACAAGGGGTTAAGGCAGGGAGATCCACTTTCACCATGGCTGGGGATACTTTGTCCGTAGTGCTGGACGGGGCTAAACAGTGGACACATCAAAGTTTTGGTGACAGATTTGGTTGAAGGAGGAACTACTAATTTATAATATGCGGATGACAAAATACTTTTTCTAAACCTAGATGAGGAGTCTATCAGTAATACAAAATTTTTGATGTACTGTTTTGAGGCATTGTTAGGGCTCAAAATCAACTAGATAAGAGTGAAGTTTTTATGACGGAGGCTACAATAGAGCAATAGAGAGAGGTAGCAGATGATTTTAACTGTAAGGTTGGCAGTTTCCCTATGAAATACTTGGGAGTAAAACTTGACATATATTACATGAGTTCAAAGGACTTTGATTATGTCTATCAAAAAGTGGAAAAGAGGGTCCCTACTTGGCAAAGTTGTTTGCTGACCTATCACTAATACAGATTTTTACATCACCACCGGTTCGCAACCTCTATAACTGCCGGGTTTTGAACCGGCAGTGGGAAAGCGGCAGTGATGTGTGAGGGTACATCACTACCGGTTGTTTTGCCCCGGCGGTGATGACTTATCAACACTGCCGGATCCTATCATAACTCGGCAGTGTTAGGCCATCAACACAAGCGGCTGCAACCATCACCCGACAGTGATAAGGTTTTAAAAAAACAAAAAAAAATCCAATAAGCATGCTCCAGCGAGCATGCTCGATGGCTACAGACGTCGCATACATCTCATCGATTTCATACATCACAGACAAGAAAAGACACAATACATCACAAATCTCTTTCACAAATCGTTTCATCGCATATCTCTTCCACAAATCACAAATCGTATCTTACATCACAGAGAAGAAAGGTTTGACACATTACAAAATTATTATTGAAGGATTAGGAAGGATTCTTACATCACAAATTCTTTGTACATCACAAAATAGTGCATCATCACAAGAAGGATTCGTACATGACAAAGAAAAATGATGAAGATGTTCATGAGATTGGTAGGGAATACACCTGTTCATGGATTTGGATTCATCGGAACCTTCTTTCTCCTCGTCGTCTGGATCTAGATCGACCTCCATCAGCGACCTTCTCCGAATCTGGGCGAGGGAGGGGTGGCCAACGTGAGGGATGAGGTTGTGTCGCGGCCGGCGCGGCGGCGCTCCCCAACCGTTCCGCGCGCTGCATGCCGAAGTCCTCGTTGCTGCGCGAGTCGAGGAGAGGGACCCAGCGACCGGCACGGCCAAGGAAGGATGCAGCCATGCCGGAGCGGAGGAGTCTGCAGAGGAGGCGGCGCAGTGGCCTCGTGGCCACACCAGGGTGGATCTGCGCATGCGCTCGCATGCTATGATTCCTATTTTGAGGATGAATGGGAGAGAGACGGTGGTGATAATAGAAAAGATTCAGTAGCTGGATTCACGGCAATACTTACATGGAGCAGCCAGCAGCCAGATCCGGGACGAGGCTGGTGCTCCCCTGGCAGAAGAGGAAGGTGCTCCACGTCGGTCACCGGAGACGACCATGCTGCCACGGGCGGCGTCAAGTGGTGGGGGATGAGGTTGGGGAGAGAGCGATGCGTTTGAGAGGAGAAGTGGAGGAAAATATCTCGGGACGAGAGAGCTGGATCCGGACGTGAGTAAAAAGTGAACGCAGGTGAATGAAAATTTCGGGTCCGGATGCACAGGTCACTGCCGGTTTTTTACATCCACCGGCACTGGTATACAATACTGTCGGGCTTTTGTACCAACCGGCAGTAAATGTAACATTACTGCCGGGTCTTGGCTTCTCCCCAATTATTTTTTGACTTTAATGTCTAGAAAAGACTCGAAGGGTTGTCACTGACAGTTTATTTGAATCCGGCGGTGATGAAGCCGGCAGTGATAGCGAAATATGTAGTAGTGTATGGAGGTAAGATGATTTTAACAGAATCATGCCTCAGCTCAATATCCAACTATGTGATGAGAGTTTTCCACCTAAAGGGAGAAACTCATGATAATATGGAGATAGCTATGTCTAATTTTTTCTGGCATGGTCCTGGACAAAAGAGGAAATATCATAAGATGAGATGGGATGTGTTGGCCAGACCAAAGAATGTTGGAGGATTAGGTTTTACTGACACAAGAGTTATGAACCAATGCGTATTATCAAAATGGATATACGAACTCGAGGGGGGATAGCAACCCATGCTGCAAAATGCTAAGAACCAAATACATGGGAGAAAAAAGGTTTTACAGCTCCAAAAACAAGAATGTTTCACAATTCTGGGCTGGTTTGCATGAGGTGAAACATTGCTGTTTCAGAGGACTGATATATGTGGTGAAAAATGGAAAAAAGCAAGATTTTGGCAGGGACAGTGGCCTTTTGGAATAGTGTACAAAAGATTATTTTACATATGCAGCAACAACACACAATGAGTGAGGTGCTGCAGTAGAATGAGGTACGCCGGTACGCGCCATCTAACCTCATAATATCGTATTTTACATCTCATAATATCATATTTTACTACTGTTTTTGTGGTGTATGTTTTGTATGCAGTGATTGTAATTTGATTATCGTAACTGGAATTGATTTGAATTACGTGAATAGCGATCTGATCTGGTAAAATCTATATTTATTGGATGACAAAGAATAAATCTAGAAATTTTATATTTATTCTATGTTTATTTTGATTTAATCATATCCCAATTCTCCTTGCATAGAATAAACCTGATTTGAATTCTATATTTTATCTATTATTTTTGCTTTGGTTTTCACTTCTTTTTAACTTGGTTCGTTGGATTTTGATCCTATGGACCTTGATCCTGGCACATTCGGGTGATTTATGAAGTTTTGTCACCCGGTTGACAAAAGCCAATAAATCACCCGGGTTGTAGGTAGACAGACCCCAAACAAATAATGGGGGAACTGCTTTTTTAGGCCTATATATTCCACAGATTTCGGAAGTCCGGTGGGTGGAAGGCGGAGGCCTTAGTTACAACAGAAGAAAGTTTGAGAGGTGTGGTACTAGATTACATAACAGTTGCATGTCTCCATTGTCAAGCTATTGCTTCTATCCGGCGAGGGATGCCGCATCTCCAATCCTTCACGGCTTCTATGCATGCAGCTTTGAGCCGGGGAATGCTGGGTGGCAGTCCTCTAAACACCACGGCGTTCCTATGATTCCATATGACCCCCTTCGGGGTGTGTGTGTGGGGAGGGAGGGGGGGGAGGCGGTATAAGAATGGACTGCTTTTAATGATCTTGAGAAGGATGACGACTAGTAGGAATATAAGAATGGAGGCGGTCGACCAATGAATGGGTCAGTTTTTACTCGCTGTGAGTCTTGAATTCGTGATGCATATCCATGGATCAATCGATCTCATGCACAGTTCCGGCAACTTTCATGTCCTAACCAAACCGAATGATTTGACGGCTGTTGCCGGGCCACGCTGGGTGTTGCTGAGCCGCCACAATGACGACGACCACCGTGACTCCTCGGCCGATGCCAAGACCACAGCGGCCTCCTGCAAGTCCACCGGCCAACTCTTCAGCGTCTCCTTCAGCGTGCGGCACCACCACCAGCCACCAGCTTCCATGATGACTGGGTAGGCAGCAAAGGCGTATGGCCTTCGAGCGATGGCAATGACTATTCCGGCGGCGACATCGCTATCTATGTGACTGTATTAATTTAATAAACTTTACTTGTTTAGATTAAATGCTATTTCAATGTTGTTATTTAATTTTGCAATGTTGTTATCTTATAGTGCGATCCGCATGTTTTTATACAAAAGTTTGTGAACCCGTAGCAACGTATGGGCACGATAATTGTAACAAAGTAAAAAGGCTAGATTCCTTTTCCTTGACAAACTTGTGCGTTTAATTCAATGGGGCATGGTGTTTGTAGTTGTTCCACGCCAAGCAAATGACAGCATAGCCGATTTGTTGGTCAACATCTGCATATCCAAAACTCTCTCACTACTAGGGAAGTGCTCATCAAAGACGCTCTCCTTTTGTCACGGAAGACTCCAAAATCGTCACCGAAGGTCTTCTGTGACGAACTTGTGACGAAAATCGTTTCATCATGGAATGAGAGTCATTAATTGACCACGGTGACGAAACAACTATTTTCGTCACTGAATGAAATTCATTCAATGACGAAATAGTCATCATCACTGAATGGAATTCATTCAATGACGAATCCTATTCGTCACTAATGTGCCTCTGTTTTCGTCATAACATGGTGCTCCGTTAGGCTGCCAAACGCCGTTTGCCACGGTGGCAGCTGACGTGTACCGCCATGTGGCAGCTGACGTGGATAGACACGTGGCTGCTGACGTGGCCTGCCATGTGGCGGATGACGTGGACTGCCACGTGGCGAATGGCATGGACTGCCACATGTCGGATGACACGGATGACCACGTGGCGGCTAACTGGACTGCCACGTGTCGCTGGCCTGGACTGCCATGTGTCACCTGACATGGCAACTGACATGGCCAGTGACTGGAATGTCCACGTGTCAGTTTTTATCGGACCACGTGATATTTTGTGATTAGTCCACGTGTCGCGCTGTGGTTGCTTCTCATTTTCGTCACAGAACAACATATCACATCGTCACAGAATAAAGTATTTAATCATCACGAAATGACAGATAGATTCTCAGCACAGGTGCCCATGCTGATTTCATAACAAAATACAAATAATATTTATATCACCAAAAGCTTCCATAAGTTTCAAGATCCAGTATTACATAAACTCAGTTCACATAACTCAGTTCACACAACTTAATGAACACTACTAGGTTCACATAACTCACTTGACATCACTAGCAACATAGGCGCATAAACTCAGTTCACATGCTACGGGTATCAACTTGTTGCGGATATGAGATGCGCTTATAGCTTTCTTCACTTACAATGGAACATGTGTTAGATGAATAACTCAATTTGACCGTGCTTTGAAATCTTTGGCAAAAATATCATTGAACACTTCATTGTAATCTTAGATGAATGACAATTACCATCGTTGTTCCCTCTCCCTTTTTTAATTTCTTCATAAGATGCAGCCTATTCAAATGAGTATATAGGAAGGTTATGGAATTGAAAATTGACACATATCAATCGTAATTTATTTTTCCAGAAAATATACATACTATCAGTAGCCAACAGCCACCAACACATTCTGGCCACTCCTGCATCAACAAACAGGACATACAATGCAGTAGCATATAATGTAGTAGTGCACGGCCTTGCTAATACCTTTGAACTTCTCGAAGACCCAATTTGCCCTTTTCATCTAGCTTGAAAAATGCTGCAGGTAAGAACAATTGCTATTAGTCATGTGATGCTGCTGAACTTAATAGTTCTCATCCAAAGATGAAACTGATCTACTATTTGGTCTCCGAAAAAAAGGACAGTTCAATCACAGGGGGATTTTCCTTCTCTCAACTAGTACTTGCTATGAATAAAACAAAAATAGCCAAAGACACGAGAACTTTTTGCTTTTACAGTTACTAGCTATGTAGCAGTAGCACATTTATAAATTTAAAAACTGTTAAGGCACGTTCATACAATGATTCTGAATCACAATCACTAATCAAGGTTTCAGGCAAATGTAATAACCAAGTAGTGTATAATTCCGAAGTATTCACAAGCTTTCTGAGATAAGAAGCATGTCAATGAATAATACATAAATATTTTTCCCTGCAGTTGATATCAATAAACAACAGCATGCTTTAAAAGCCTTCTGAGCAGAACTAACGATCCGAGTACCCAAGGATAAATGACAGGCTGCCGACTTGAAATGAAACGGAAAAGTTTCTACCAACCATACATTTAATATTTCATAGCAGTAGCAAGTGTTTTTAATATTTCATAGGAGCTCACTATCCACCAGTTCACTAGACACATATATCTGAACTCGCTTATTATATATTCACATTTAATATTAAATGGAAATATATGAAATAGCATAAAGGCAGAGCATACAATAAAATATTCCAACCATTGTTATTGCTACTTATATTCTAAAATATGAACATGCCAGTCCAACACAATTTTATGGAGCTACAAAAAAATACCTATAGTACATTGAGTAGTTACAGTTTCAATCACAAAGATAAGCATGTCACATGGATCAAGATAGGTACTAATAGATCTATACAGAAGCTATTGAGCACTCGCAGCAAAAACACAGTAGGTGCATCACATACATCTCACACACAAATACTACTACAATTTGGGCTATATCGTAGCATTAGAACCCATCAAAATATCTCAACCCTAAACACAGTAGAGGGCATTTCATCAGGACACAGGCAAAAAGGGAGAAGATGCCATATGCCTGCTGTGCTTGATGCATATGATGGTGATGTCCTCACATAGGGTGGCTTGGGTGAGGCCACCGTGACGCTGATGAAGTTCTTGATCTAACAATGTAGATGGGCTCCCTATAGATCCTTGATATAGGAAAAGAAGTCAACTAATTAGCTAATTTTTTGAAAAAAAAGGAATCTATAATATTACAAGTATTAAGACTAAGACAGAGGAACTCTTGTATGTAGATGCATCAGAGAACAGAGTAACAATAATATCTTTTGCTAACAAGTATGATTGCTGAAAAATATAGTTTATTCGACTATTCATTGTACTCCTAAACTATATATTTATATACTTCTAGCTTGGTTGCGTATAAATCTGAAACTAGTATTCCCTTCAAAAAAACATCTGAAACTAGTAGCATATATAAATAGATCATAGATGGAACATAGCAAAATATACTTCTATCTTGGTTACACATAAATCTGAAACTAGTAGCATATAAATGGACGGACTGAACAAAATATAGACAACACTAATCTCACAAGTTCAGAAAATTCAGTCAATATTGTTCTTTCTTTTTCCCTATGTCCGAGTATACTAAAGAGACTTTCACTTTCCTTTTACCTGCGAGTAGCCCTCTATGTGCCTTTGGGCAACATCGATCCCCTGATTTCCAGCACGCGAATCTGCCATGCCACCACATCCGCGCCTGCCTCCGTCACGTCTGAATTCGATCGGAACCCCCACGAAGCTAATGTAAGTGAAAAGGAAAACGAGGGAAGTGAAGATCGTGAAAGAGAAAGAGGAACATTTCACCGGATCAAGGACCCTATCCTCCGAATCCAAGCTCCTTCCATGGATCCTGGCAACCCATCTTCCTGCGTGGATCCCAGCCGACCGGGCACACGCCCGTGGATACCGGCGCCCGTGTGACCGTGGATCTTGGCCACCCCCGCACCGCTCGAGATCACGGGAGGTGGTCTGCCATTGTAGCTGCTTGGAGGAGAGAACATCGAGGAGAGGGGAGATCGAGGAGAGGGCAGCCAAGGGGAGGTGGAGAATAGGGAGTTGAGAAAGTTTGGGGGCGGCGGATCCGGAAAGTGGGGAGAAGGGGCGGCCAACTGTGAGGGTGGAGAGACAGAACGCACACGCTAAGATTTTTCATTCGAGCTACGCGCGCTAAGATTTTTCGTTGGAGCTAATTGAACGCGCGCTAAGAAGAAGGAAGGCGGGATTTTTGAAACGTAATTTTGAAATCATTTGGTGTTGTGAAACTTTATTTTTGATTTGAATTTTAAATACTTCTAATACCTGGTATTTGAAACTAAATATTGTTGGGTGCATTTTTGCTTCTCATTTTTGTTGTTTTGGTAGACAAAATTAATTTCAGAACAACGTGTGTGGTAAACAAAACATATATCTATGAAAACATAGTTACATTTTAAGATCTGGTTCAAATTTATTAAGAAAAAAATCAAAGGTTTGTATACTTTTGCCTCTTAGTATGTAAGATTTGTGTGTGTGTGTGCGTGCTCGCGCGCATTAGCCAATACACATTTGCACAAATCAATGGCCACTCGGCCAATGTGCTCATGTCGACTTAGGATTGTAGCCTACATGTCTCCATACATTCCTTTTCATTAGTTTCTTAGTCTTAATTAGCGTGAATTGCCTACATGTACATTTTATATTGAGCGTAAATTGCTTGCATGTACAATTTACTTTGTTTATGGAGCAAATTGTTGTTTGGCTATGCATTGTTCATAAATTGATAAATATCTCACATAGTTAACAACAATGTGATGGATGTGTCATTTGTGAACAAGGTGTAGTTAATGATTTTAAATGAAAAAGTTATCAATTACAAAGTCGTAGGAGTCATCACGATATACAACTTTTGTATTGATCATTTGTCCATTCGACTCCATTTGAGTAGTTCAAAAAAATTAAATTTTAAAATATGTGAACTTGAAATAGAATTTTCTCTTTGTAAATAGTTTAAAATGGAATCATTGTCAACCTGGACCAGCAATTGATAGATTGTGGCATAATAAAAAAATAGGAAAGGAATCTTCTTATTTAGAGTTATAAAGGAGAAAGACTAGTTATAAAATATAACTATAAATTAAAACAAAAAAATATTGGCCTTTGTAGATTCATGGCATCATAATGGGCGAAGTCACCACGTGGGCACTCCCAACTTTTTTTTTTTGTGACTTAGGCACTCCCAACTTTAAATTACGTGGGCAAATTTCTTTTGATTCATTTGTCTCAACTTTTTTGCTTTTCTGGCAGCTATCGTTAGCAAAGCCTAAGTGCAGCCCTACAAGTGAAAGAGTTGGTTCTTCTACAAGTGAAAGAGTTGCCTAGCTCAGTGGTAATGCAGTTTGGGCTCTTGCTGTTAGTTCCAGGTTGAAACTCTAGATTTTTTTTATTTTTATGATTATGAAATTCGTTATTTATAATTTTAATTTAACCTAGTTTCCTCAGACTTTGACCCGCAAAAGATTTTCTTTTAAAGATCCGCACACACCAACTTATGGGTGGGCCTACAAAAATTATCTAATTCATGATAAACAAATAAAAAAATTGTTGAAAATCTACAAATATAATGAACAATTAAAAAAATTAACCCCCAAAACAATACCAAATGAATGGCACAGTGGTAAGACACGTTGGTTTTAGGCCTTTGGTTCTTGGTTCAAGTCTATTGTTGGGCACCTTTTTCACACTTTTTGTTTTTTTTTTTTTTTCCACTACTACGACGGTGAGAGGACCTTGCTTCAAGACATGTATTACGCTATTTTTTTATTTTTTTTGCACTTTCATTTTTCTTTCTCCACTTTCTTTTCTTGATATTTTGCTAGAGTCAGACATCCACGTCACTCACAGGATCCCACGGTTCGTGTGCTCACCTTCGTATCCGATTTGACTTTGGTTCAATCCCTACGTGTGCACAGAAGACCGATCAGACCCGTGTGCCACGGTGAGCCAGGCTGTTATTAGCAATTAAGAATTTTAGTAGTAGTATACAAGGCCCATCCATTTTGAGGTCTGCAAAAATGATCCAAACGTATTAAATAGTTTTAAATAGTTTTATAATGATTAAATCAGCTCAAAGTCCGCGAGGGCCGCTCTGCTCGCCCGCACGGCGCCGATCAGCCGACTCGTGCGCGAGCGCGACCGAGGCACTGTAACGCGGCAGGAGGCTGCTCACGATGACGCCTAACCGCCGGGGACGCAAGGCTGTCTGTCTCGCGATGACGTGTAGCCGCTGGGATGCCTCACGCGAGAGTTAGCTACGGACGTCTACGGATCATGGGTACGGGGCATGAAGTTCGATGGAAAAAAAGAAAAAAAAATAATGTTCTACGTACAAATAGGAAAATATGCATGCGACAAACACAAAAGAGCAAGTGTGGAAACATTTTTTTGGAAAAAAAGGGAGAGATGGCAGGCTGCTAGTCTAACTATTCTGGAGGTTGTACACAAGACAAACAATCAATGACGATTTAGTTTTGTTCTTTTATGACAATATTTTTGTTTTCGTCATTATTCTTCGTGCCAAAGCTCCGTCACTTGTCACCAATGACGAATCTGCAAATTTCGTCATAGAAAGCGCTTGTTCTGTGATGAAAATTACAATCGTCACGAGTGACATTGATGCGATTTTTAAACGGTGCTCTTGTAAATATATTGCTTCTCTTGTGTACTGACGGAAAAAAGGCATATTGATAGGAACAAAGACTTTTGTGAAAAATAGCAAATTTCCAATACTACCCTCCAAATATTGCTTTCGGCATTCCAAATACTGTAATTCGATATTCTGGATTTCTCACTAAGCTAAAGATGGAGAGCAGATAACGGCTCTGTTCACAGAAAAATATATAGGATCTGTTGGCGGGTGAATAGATATTGGACAAAAAGTTAGTGTGCCTTGCTTGTGTTTGGAGGGTTGAACGGAAAAAGAAAATAATGGGCTACTCTGTACTTGCTTGTATTCATCCGACCTGCAGGCCGGCCAATTCCGAGTTGTATCAGAACCGCACAATGGCCCACCCCAAAGATGCCGTTTCTGGTCGCCTTCTCTGTTTCAATCTCGAGAAGGACGACAACGAGAACAAAGGCCGGCAGGCCAATTTAAATGGAGACGCGCGTGGGCGGTCAGAAGCATTGAATCAATTTCTACTCGTGATCCACATATCCATCGATGGATCTCACCCAAGGCTCCGGCAACATGGAAACCCTAACCATCCCCAATGATTCGATGGCAGCCGGCCCACGTTGGGTGTTGCTGAAACGCCACAGCGACAACGACAGTGACTCCACAGCCGACGCCAAGACCACGGCGGCCTCCTGCACGTCCTCCGGCCTGCCCTTCACGGTCTCCTTCAGCGTCGCGGCACCGCCGGCAGCGTCCAGCATCCACGGTAGATGGGTACGAGGTGCAGGCAGCGGCACTTCGTCCAGGGATCACGACAACAAGTACTCCAACGCCCACAACGGTGACGGCGAAGGGTACTCCGAAAGCAAGGACTCCGAGCCCGAGGATCCCGAGCTCGAAATCATAGCTACACACGACGACGCCGTCCTCATCGAGATAAGGGTGCCCCCATGTGATTCGTACTCAGAGCACACGTTCGAGTATTTCCTGTACGAGGCTGGCGTCGGCCGGACGCCGTCCCTGTCCCTGCTCCCCAGCTGCTATATTTGCATGCAGTACCGGCGAGCCAAAGGCGCCGGCGACGTTCCTACCGCCACCTCCAGACAGCGCCTCCTAGGCAGTGGCACAAACGACACCGGCATACTTCACTACGACGACGGTGAGCTCGTAGTGGCTCAGCTTGAAGTGGAGTACCACGCGCCGTACAGGACAGCCGAGCTCTGCGTGTTCCGCCCCGCGGTCCAGGACTGGGTGCTCAGGCGGGTGCCCATCGTGCACCACGAGGGCGAAGGCGTCTGGGTCAGGGACTGGACGGACACCGACGCTGCCGTGCCCGTCGGCAGCCGCTTCATGTGCTGGGTCGACTACCTCAGCGGCATCCTCCTGTGGGAGATGTCAGTAGAAGAGGAGAACACCAAACTAGAGTACGTGCCGTTGCCTCCCGAAACGCGCTCCCACAAGTACGATCACAGAGATCGGCCTCAAATGCAGTATTGCCGGAACTTGGCTGCCACCGGTCCGGACACCGTGAGGCTCGTCAGCGTTGCGCCACGCTGCTGCTGCGGCGGCCCAGGCAAGACCTCGTGCGAGCGCTCCAGCTTCGCCTTCAATATAACGACGTGGACGCTGGCCGTGAGGACCAAGGGGCCAATGGCGTGGGTCAAGGACGGTGTGCTTGACTGTGACGAGCTCTGGCAGCTCCCCAACTATGGTCTCCTGCCGCGTGTGGCCCTGCAGTACCCTGCCGTGAGCTCCGATGACCCTGACATCATCTGGTTCAGGGTCTGCGAGAACCACTACTTCATCGATGGCGCTGACGAGACGGTATGGATGGTCGAGATCAACACCAAGAGCAAGGCGCTGCTCTCTGTCGTCCGCTTTGACAAGGAAGACTACAGGGCTCGATATCTTTTACCGGTTAAACTTCGTCGGTAATGATCTTATGTTCAGCTTACCTTTGCTTAGCAATAATCTGGCCGTTAATAACAATGTATGTACAAGGGCCAGTTCCTCTTCCTTGAGGAACTTGCGCGTTTAATTCATACTAGTATATTGTCTATGCTAACACTACGGTGATATCTAAAAATCATAAAAACTAAAATTAATAGCATCTTCAAGTTATATGTTCCATGTATGACTGGCAAAACATCTCTCCTTTTAGATCTCATGGCTAACTACTGAAGTGCTCAATGCCATAATCTTCAAGTAAAACCAACAGATTTGAGAATCAATTGGCCCATATAAGATGTAAAGATTGTACAACATTAAAGAACCTCCCATAGAAACATTGAGAATCTTATATCTTTCTAAACAAAAGGATACAATATATATTAAAAAATATTTGAGTACAGAAAGACTAAACTAATATAAAGGAAGATATTGGCAAAGAAATAAAGTGCAGCTCTCATCAAAGACGACATTAGGTTGTGGACTACTGAATATAGTAACTGACCTTTCCGAAACCAATTCGTAGCAAGATGTCTTTGAGATTGTCCCTACTGAATCCAAACTGTCACAGTAGGTCAGAGGGAAGTGTGCGGATCGTCATGCATGTTTTTTCACACGGTAAAAGAGTGCCGATACTATCGTCCATTGTTTCAGAAGGAAGTCAATCAGCCAGAGCAGAGGCAGGAGAAACATCATCCTCCAGTCGTTGAAAATCACCTTGTTGTTCATGCCATGGAGGCAATTGAGAGAACCAGCCCTTGAACGACTTCTTCTGTTGGACGTACCCTGGCCACCATTAGCGGAAAAAAAATTGGGTGGACGACGGGTCCATCCGACCACCAGTGCGCCCCTACGCTTGATGAACGACGCGTGGCAGAGAGAAAAATCAAACGCTCACGGGAGTTTGGCTCCTCTGGACGCAACTCTCGGCTCCTGGGTAGCATTCTGCGGCTCGGCTCCACGTTGAATCGACGAAGCAACCCAGCCAAGTGCTTCTAGCGGCCGACGGTAGGTCGCCGTCGTCTGTGACGCGGACGTGGTAACACATCCGATCCCTGAGTACCTGTGCTGCTCGCCAATGGCCTTATGTGCAAGCCGTTGCGTATCTGTACGTATGCTCGTGCACCATGCCGTCGCGTGCCGTCGAAGAGGTGGTGCACTGCCCAGCGACGGGGTCGAAACAGGGGGTTCGCGCCGTTGCGTGTGCGTACACGCCGTTGATGAAGGGCTGGATGCCGGGATGCGGCCGGAGACAAGGGTCTCGAACACAGGCGGATTCTCCCTGACGGGCGCGAAGTTTCCGGCGATCTACATGGCCGGGTCAGTTGTCCGCATCATCATGGCCAGGCACTCGGCTTCGTCGTCCACTCAATATGGATCCGAGCCGCTGGCCGCTACGTGAGGAGCCGAGATTTGCATCGGGAGGAGCCACGTTCCCTTGAGCGTTCGATATTTCTGTCTGACATGCGTCGATGATACAGCGTAGGGGTGCACTGGTGGTCGGATGGACCCGTCGCCCACCCAATTTTTTTCCCATTAGCAGGGGAAAACTGAATATTATAGCTACCGAGCTAGTAGTTTGCAGAAAGCAACATTGTGATTGGAACCTGAGGCAGCAACGACACATGCGAGGCTTCCAACAGAGTTGCCGATGGGCACCGTGGGCCTCCTTACCTCCTCCAAGAAATCTAGTATCAACTGCTTCAAGCAATGCATACGTCATTGTTTTTTTGCAAAATCATCAATCTATATTTTGTTAAGCGAATGCTATGAGCAACTCAGTTCAAATATCAGATATATCAATGTGAAATAATACTTGCCTTAGACCCAGATATATCAGACTGAATACAGTGCATCTGTCTGTTAGCGTCCCCATTTTCTCGTCGATGGAATGGTTAGTATAATAGGAACTGTTGAAACAAAAATCAGAACTTTGAGTTAGGGATCAAAATGACTAAACTAAACGACCCTTTCCTCTCTCTCAATAAAGCACCGAGACCTTGACCTGAATCCCCCAAACAAAATAAAATTTAGATTAGAGGAAGGGAGCACTGCTACTGAAGGTGGCAGTCATGTTGAGAACTGGGCCTCTCTTTGCCCCCGGGGAAGAGACTGGAGTACTCGAGGAGACTGGAAAGATTGAAGACCATTGCATCAAGACCTCCAAGGATTACTGGCTTGATCGTGTGACCAACAAGGTGGACAGGCTGCTATTTTCCTCGCCACCAGTGGGCTGAAGCACCGCAGGAAGTTCGAGTCACTTGTCTGTTGATTGGGATGAAGCCACCAAGGAGGGGAAGTGGATAGACTTCTTTGCTATGAAAGATGCATGGAACATGTAATAGGATAGTTTGATGCCTGAGAAAACTGAGTCTGTTTTGAGAGAGCTATTTGGCTGTAGTTTCATTTCTGGGAAGTAGTCGATGTTGGAAACTTTGGTCTGGAAAAGCTTATGGCTTATGCTTGTAAGAACATAACTGTTGGTCTTTGGTTAATAAAGGCCGGGGGCCACCCTTAAACTCAAAAAAAAGATTAGAGGAAGGGATGAATGAACGCCATTGTCCAATGGCAATGCAACGCACCTGGATGCCGACGGCCGCCGCTTGATCGGAAACCTGGTTGCGCTGGAGTGCGCGATCGCCATGGTGCCTGGAGACGGGGATGGAAGATCGCGATTTGTCTAGGCGGGTGGCAGATGTCGCATGGAGTGGGCAAGGCAAGTACCGCGAGAGGAAAAGGAAAGGGCCGCGTATCTCGCGGATGTCGCCGGCGTGCATGGTCAATGGCCAATCTAGAGCAAATGGACGGGGGTGCCTAACTTTATGAAGACTATAATGACCTTTGTGATGCTCAAATAAATAGTATAGCTAACTCCCAATTTTCTACATCAAAATTCAACTTTCGGTAATCGCAAAAAAAGGGGCAATATCATTTACCGTTAATAAAGAATATAATTGATCATTGTGGCGCCCAAACACTGAACAAAAGGTGTCCCATATGATAAAATATGTGATCGAGACTAAAAAAGGGCAAATATGTCAATTATTTAGCAAAAGAAATGCAGAATTATCAATTGAAAAGCACATGCACTGTATTTGTGTTACTTGTTAGAGATCATATTTATGCCCTTTAGGCTGATAAGAATCAATTTCTTTCCTCAAACCAGGGTCATACTTAATCTCCTCATCCCAAATAAGTTCATCTGGACATGAATTAGCATCAATTGTATCTTTGAACTTTTCGTTTAAAATACCTCTCCATGATTACCTAATACATTAATTCCCAAAATTCATTCAGAATCACTCACAGATTGTAGTTCATAATTTCAACTAGAAATAAATTGAGGAAGATAAGAACTCACCGAGCACTGGACGGGGCCTTGAGGCTTCAAGGCTTGGCGGGCGGCCACCGGCCACAGCGTCCAGATGAGAGGATGGCAGGGCAGCAGCAAGGCTTCAGCCTTTAGGGCTTAAGGCCTTCAAGGCTTCCTGCGTGTGGGCGGCGGCTTGGACTCTCGAATCGAGAGGAGGGAGAGGAACAGAACGTTTAGGCAGGCGATGTGGCGAGGGCGCGAGACGAAGACGAAGGAACCGCGACTCCTGGAGTCTGCCGTCTGCGCCGCGAGTTGCGCGACACTTCAGCTGGCCTGGAAGCGAATGACGCAGCGGGCTGGGCTGGGGGGTGCCTCGTTTGGGCCCATGGGGGTGCCTATAGGGCCGAATTTTGGAAGCTCTTAAGGATTTCTGCAACTTTGGGGGATGCCTGGGCACCCACGCTGCTGTACGCTGCTCAAAAAAAAAAAAAACCCACGCTGCTGTATGTAGCTTCGCCCCTGTTTCCTTGCGCGAGGCAGATGGCAGGATGGGAGGGACAAGGAAGACCATACACGAAATCCTGATCGTCGGATTTGACTAAGTAGGAAGAGAGAAGGTTGTGAATCAATCTAGATGGTTGAATTTAAGGGAGTGGTTTTGTTGGGTACAATTCTTGGGGTGCATGAAGTTGGGCCGTCTTAGCGGAGAAGGTTACATAGGCTAGACTATCCGCACTCACATGGAACTCTATTTTCTTCCTCAATCCATCCCGGTCATCAAGATTCTATCCCCTATACTACTTTCTTCCGCACTCATCAATCCTTTACAGCTTACTCAATACTATTGTGGGCCCACTTATCACTTTATTCACTTTATGCTGTTTTGAATTTTTTCCCTTTCTCTTCCTCTCTCCATCTCTCTCACTCCTTCCTCTCGTTGTTCTAAGGCAAAACCTTAGAACCCTCCGGTGGTAAACCCGAACTTACTCAACGAGCGATGCTGAATCTAGCTACGAAATGACATACGGAACACGAATGAACGTAACAAGAGCTCAATGCATTCCATTATATTCCGATCTCTTTTACAATCCCATCGTGGCCGTATTTATAGGAGCCCGTAGGCATTTACATGACTATAATGCCCTTGAGCCGCTTCTCCCGATTTCTCGCGTAGGTAGGTGGCGGGGCGTAACCGTCTTCCCGGTGCTTTCCCGGGTTGCGGTCCGAATGGCCGACAACTCCGGGCCCACCGAGCAGCCGGGGCACCGCAAAGGAGCAGCGGCGTCGTGTCCCGCACAAACGAAACATATCACCGCCCACCCGGTGGTGATTCGGCCGAGGCACCGAAGCCCCTCTTGCCTGTGTGCCGCGTCCCGGGCGCCCGGTGGCTAATTCATCAACCAATCTGCCGACAACAGAATCAACCGACCGCCCTCGTCTATTCGGGTTGACAGACCGAACGTCCGTTCATCGTCCATCGCCAGAAGCGACGGACCGAACCGACCTAATGACCGATTCGGTTTGGTCAACCGACCGATAACTGCCGATCGGCGGGACGGGTGCCTGTCCCGGTTGTCACCCAACGTAGCCCCTCGCCGGTAACCGAATTGATTGTTTTCACTTCGGCCGCGCCGACTTACCGATGATAACCGAAGCACCGAGCGCCGTCCCGTGGAGAGGACGCATTTTTTTTTTTTTTTTTTTTTTTTACCGTTGATCCGCCTCGGGATGCGCGACCGAGGCGGTTACTTTAACCGCCGAACGGTCCGCGGCGGGTGCCTATAAAGGCCCCCCGACCGCCGCGGTCACTTTCCACCGCGCCCCGCCGAGCCCTCTTGCCGATCTCGGTTGCCCTAGCTCCCCGTTTCGGTCCGTAGAATCGGTGCTCGGCGTCCGTTTCGGCAAGACGTTTCTGCGTTTCGTTCTCTCCGCCAAGTCCTCTCTTCGGTTTTCTCCAAGGTAACGACTTACTGATTTTTGTTCTTCGTCACTGAAGGGTTTTGCCGAAGTGTTCGTAATTTCGTATTCGGTATACTTGGATTTGTTGCCTTGTTTTTAATTCCCCGTTTTTCCTTTTATAGTCGCGGTGGGTTTTTTCACTGTGTATTGCTAACAATGTCACGGGTCCCGACTAGCTCCGATATTTCGGCTTCGGATGCCGAATCGTGATCGATCGCTTCGGCCTTCCGAGTCGGCCGGGGTCCAAGCGAGCGAGAGCAAAGGGACGACATATTCCGCCCTGGGAAATGGCCGATGCCCCTCGTGAGCCGTTACGCCCGATTCTCCCGTTCACGAGTCCGATGAGACAAAAACCGATGAAGAGGAAGGTGATGAATATGTTGAATGCTTCGACTCATCGGAGGGTGAAAAAGAGGCCCGTGAGGTAGCCGAATCTGCTCCCGTTCGACCGTCAAGGCCACCGAAAGGACCAAGGCACACTGGCTGGACATGCCGCCTTGGGCAGTCCAAATCCACAGTACGTATGCTCAACCAATACCAACGTGATGGTATTTTGACTGCTGATGAACGTAACCGAAGCCGCTCTCCTGGGACTGAAGAGTACCCGAAGCCCGAGCCAACCGAAGCTCTCGTGTTTAGGGACTACTTCAAGGCCGGGCTACACTTCCCCTTGAGGGTTTTGTTTCGGAGGTTTTGGATGCATTTGACTTACGCATTCATCATCTCGACACCGAATGCTATCGTGCGCCTCGAGCTGCTATGCCATGGCACAGAAGATGATGGGCAGCCACCGAGCTTGCCGTGTTCACTAGACACTATGAAACGCAGCTGTACTCCACCTATGGGACCGATGATGCCGAAACGAAAGAACTTCGGTTGGAGGTGGGCTCTTACAATTTTGTCCCGCTCGAGGTAACACAAAGAGCCTCGCATAGTTCCCACCTTTAAGAACAAGTGGCAAGACTGGAAAAAACATTGGTTTTATTACCGAGTTTGCGATAATGCCGATGTTGCACTCGCTAAGAACAGGGACCGACCGAAAGCCCATCCTCTGGTTTCGGTTATGACTCGATGGAAGGTCTTGTTTCGGTTCCGAGATGGCTATGGGACCGCTTGATGATGTTGCCGAGTCCTATCGGCAAACGGCCGAAAGGCAAACCACCGAGATCTTGTTGAGGAGATGCTTTCTCTGGTCGGTGGCCACCGTGCACTAGCATGAGATTTGATGGCTTTTCATATCACCAAGGGTACCGAAGGCCCTCGATCAATCTAGCCCGACCAAATGGTATGATTCAAATTCGATTTTGTCCAAGAAATGGAGAAACGGGCCAATCGGCTATGCGACCCGTATACGACAAGGAGTATGACTTGAGCATGGCTAAACTTGGGTCACTTCGGCGCCTCAACCGAATTTGGGAGTGCATGAACGTAGAGTACCCGGATCGGGCCGCCCCAATAAGAAGACGTGCGCTTGATGCTACGCTTGGTCCTTCGATTCGGACCGCTACCGAATGCGCCACGCGGCCGCGGAAGCGGCCGGCTTCCGGCCGTGGCGCCCACGTTGTCCGTACTACGTGCTGCCGGCACCGGCGCCGTGAAGTTGGTCGCCCGAAACGACTTCGAGAAGATGAAGACGTTCGGGTATGTCGCCCGCTTGCCAAGCGAGAATGGTGAAACCCATAAAAACAGCCGCAATCAAGTTGTTGTCGCGCCCGAAGCCGATTCGGTTGTGTCCGGGCATACGGTAGATAGACTTGGCTTGGATTCGGCTTGTTTTGATTCGGCATGTTTTGATTCGGCCGAAACTCGTTTAGCCGCCTCGTCTTTATATTGTTTGATTCGCTTGTTTCGATTCGGTCGTGTTTCTCTGTCTTGCAGAATTTGCGGAGTCCGGCCGAAGAGGCTTCATCCATGGCCGGCGGCAAGATGAGGAGTGCCCGTGATGTGGTGATCGATGATCTCGCACGTGAGCGGCTTCAAGGTGCCATCTAAGAGGAGGAAGGTTCGTGATGGGGCTACTTCGGCGCCCACCTCGCAACTTCCGCCTAGGGGACAACCAGCGGCCTAAGCCTTGGAGCCACCACCGGTTGGTGCCCGGCTACCGGCGGCGGCTCAAGCTACTTCGGGTAGTTTGCTGGAGGCTGCCGGTGGGCATCGCGGTATCACCCCCGCTAGTCGTCGTCATGGTAAGTCTCGGTTTCATGCTGAATCCACGCGCATGACACCGGAGATGTCCCCGAATGTCTTATTCGGCAAGGGGTTTGTTTCCTTGAGCCGTCTAGCTTTCGGTTTGGCCCAATGAAGGTGTACTCGGGCTCGTGCTCGGTCGACGAGCACAGCCCGACCGGGAAGAGACTTACGAACTTGCTCGTGCTTTAGGAGTTGACTCGACGCCGTTTGGTGGCGTATGTGGACCCCCGCGAAGTGGGTATTCTACCCTCCCAAGCTGCTTTGGGCTTCGGTCAAGAGTGTGGCTCGTCCTTTCGGCCGCCCGGCCGAACAAGCGGGGCTGTCGCGACCGACCGAAACGAGATGCTTTCGGCGATTAACTTTCATGCTTTGTTTCGGTAGGTACCCCGAATCGCCCAAGTGTTTAATTTCCTATTTCCCAAGAATTTCGCTAGTATGGGTGCTTATCTCGTTGTTTTCCCACAGGCTTCGGTCCCGACCGGCGCGTCGCTAAAGCATGGCCACGCCACACTTGCTCATGCCGAGAAGCAACTTCTCCTTCGGAGAAAGAAATTAAGCCGGCCGGAGACTAAACCGGCGTACACCGAGAGCCTTCTTGCTCAAGAGGTTGGGAAGACCGAAGCGGCCTTGGATGCCCGAGGCAGGCCGGCCGCTCCGGAGACCCGAAGCAACTTGAGCGGGATGCGCGTCGTGCTGCCGAAAGGGGCCAAGCTGCCGAACGCGCTGCTGGTGAGAAGCTGGATGAGCTAACTCTCTTACTCCGCCGAATCTTAAACGGAGTTGGTGGAGACTGCGAGCCCCCTGCTGGTACCGAATCGACGCTTGCGAAGATTCGGTTTCTCAATCAAGAGATGTCCCGCTCGACTATGTCATCCAACCGGGCCGCAGTATGCTTTGGTTTTGAAACCGCCCGTGCTCTAATGAAAGCGGTGAAAGAGGAGGGCTGTGACCACTTTGCTAAAGCCACATGCTTCGAAAATGCCATGAGCTACCGGAAGCCCGATGAGGACGTTCAAGCTGCCGCAAAAGGTGGTTCTTTGACTTGTTCTCGACCGGAAGCCGGGGCGAGATTTGGCGCCGCTTCGGGCCGCTTATGCCCGCGCGGGGTAAGTGACTTGTACCATCATTCTTGGTTTTGGCATTCGGTATGTTTTGCGCATTCGGTTATTGTTGCCGAAATTGACATGACTCGTATTGCAATTCGCGGGATCCTAGTGAGCGTCCAGCTATCAAAGCTAGGGTCGAGGCTTACATGGAGGAGCGTAATGCCCGGGAAGGTTCCCTACTGCCGTGCGGCACACCGGTGGGCACCCCGAAGCCCCTCATGCCGCCGAAGAGCCCGTCGCCGAAGCACAGCACTTGGCGCTCAAGATGAAAGAGCACAAACCGAATCGGTTTCGGCTACCGGCCCTCAAGTGGCTCTCGCTTTGAACCCCTCTTCCTCGCGCCTGGGGTTTGAACGATGTGATCGTGCCTTGTCGTGATACTCGCCAAGTTTGTTGAACTTATTCGGCCAAGATGTTGGTCGTCTGTGGGTGTTTTGTATTTTGCTACAAGTTTAAGTTGGAATGTGGCTTCGGCTCTTAAAGCCGAATTGCCTTGAACAATATTTTTCGGTTTTAATGTTTAGTCCGACCGATGCGTGTTGCCGGATTTGGTGTTTACTTTGATGCTCTTCGGTCTTTCTCGAGCCGAATACTTTTTTTTTTTTTTTTTTTTAAAGCGCCGTCCCGCCCCGTCTTTTTAGACCGAAGAGCGAACGACGTTAAGCTCAAATGGTGTTTCGGTTTGCATGACCGAATCACCACCGCACGGCCGTTATTGTTTTTTGAGGCCAAGTACGCGCCAACTTGTCGTGGCACCCTTCGGTGTTCATACCGATTGAGGTGTGATTGGAAAGCGCCCCGTCCCGCCCCGCTTTTTAGACCGTGAAGGGGTGCACGCCGCCTAGCTTAGTCCGAATTGTATGGCCATTGCACCGAATTGGTGTTTGTAGGATTCGTGATTGAGTCCTGCAAACCATTCCGCCCCGTCTTTTTGACCGGGGAATAGTTGTTAGACAAAAATGTAGTAATATTTCTTTTTATTCTTTTATTACACTTGTGCATCATACAATCGGAGGGTGCGCATCACCACCCGAAATATCTTTGGTTTGACCGGGCCGCATGTGGCTCCCGTAGCTTGTGGCTAGGATGCACAAACCCGTGGTGGATGCGGCCGCTCTCGAGTCGGCCGACACCGGCCAAGACACGCGGGTAGTAGCTTCTGTTAACTAACCGGCCCCGTCCACAGCCCCGATGCTGACATCGCGCTGCGTTGCACCATGATCCATGGGAACCTCAATATGATTCCACATCACCATTAACTGGCACATGGTCGTGCAGAATAGAACGCGGTGATGGGCGCGTGCTTTTCGGCCACTTGGCGGACTGAGCCCGGGTCTGACCTTGGGACCATGGATCGCCGAGGCATATCTTGTGAGGACCGAATTGTCCTCACCAGAAACACAGAGACCAAATGTGGTGTATCTCTCTGCCACCCAAGTTCGCTCCTTCCTGAAGCCTCTCATGTCTATTTGACAATGACTTAACACCTCTCTCATGTTTGAGCTAGAACATTCTTGATGGAATGATCTGCAAGAGAGTTTTGGGTGCTCTTATATAGGGTTAAGACCCAAGGGTTCATAACTACATTGAACTACCTTGGTTATTAATTTTTGACAGTACTTTTCATCATTAATTACGCTTTGTCGTAACGCACATGGCTGTGTGCTGGAGGTTTTTCTTGCCCTTTCGGCTTGTTTTGGTTGCTTGCAACCTTTTAATTGATACCGAATATATGGACAGGCGCTTGTTGCGACCGTTTCGGTGATTGTGTAGCCGATGTTACCGCCTTTCGAGTAATTCGGTCATACAACCAATCGCACGGACTTGTCCGTACGTTTGAGATATCTCCCCGCTTGCTTCCGCAGGAGTTCCTACCATCTCGGCTTTGTAGGTTGCTTACAACCTTTTCTTATTGTTGTCAACCGAAGCGTATTCGGTGCTGAATCGCGTACATGAATATAATTCCGCGAAGCATAACCATAGACGAAGTTAAACTTATTACAAGGATGCCTCATTAAAAAACCTCGGGAGGAAAAAGAGTGCGAGCCCCGAATGTCTTTAGACAAGAGTACCGAAATTACATAAAATTAAATTATTACATCTCCTTTTCTCGAGCACGCCATAGTCATGGATAGAATCGACGCGGACATATCCGCGTTCCAAGTGTGGGTTGATTCGCTTCCATCTTCGGTTACCAAGGTGAATACGCTGCCATGCCGACCTTTCTTGCCACGATGTACGGTCCGTACCATGGTGACTCGCAGCTTGCCTTGTTTATCTCGGTTGGCGAATGAGAACCATGTCCCCGGATTAATGTCTTTCCTCGTGGATTTTCTTTTTCTCTCCCAGCCTTTTGGTTTCGGCGTGATATTTGTCTAGATTATCTCGTGGCCCGAAGCTTCCTTTGGTCGACGTTTCCACATCCACCATTCTTTGAATCGGGTTGGTGGGCGATATCTACCTCCTGAACGAGCCCAACCTTACTTCTTCCGGTGTTATGGCTTCTTCACCAAACAACGGCCGAAATGGGGGTGAAACCCGTAGCTCGGACCCGGAGACATTGTGACCCCAAACGGCGGTGACCAGCTCTTGGGCCCATTTCCTTTCTTTGATTCCTCGAGCGTCTTTGAGATGGTGGTGAAGATATCACCATTTACTCTTTCAACCGCCCCGTTCGACTCCGGTGATTCACCGAAGCGAATGACAGTTTAATCCCCAACTCTTCACAAAACGTTCTAATTGTGCCGAGTCAAATTGTTTACCGTTGTCAATCGTGATGTATGAGGTACCGAACCGGCGATGATGCGCGTCATACGAAATTCACCAAGGTCCCCGAAAGTTATCTTAGCTAGTGGCTTGGCTTCCACCCATTTGGTGAAGTACTCCTGAGCCACCGTTGCATATTTGAGGTTCCCTAGAGTTGGGGGTAGCGGTCCAACAATGTCCACACCCCAACGCCGGAGCGGCCGGTCGGGAATACAGTGATGTAGGGTTGGCCGGGGAATTCCGCTTCTTTGCGAACATCCGACAACCTCTCGCATGTTTTCACAATCTCTTTTATAAGCGTCGATTACGGCCGTCGTAATAGAATCCCCGCCTCATTGCTCTATGGGCAATTTCGTGATGACCTCCGTGAGCTCCATGAACCCGAATGTATCTCGGTGAGCAGCTGCTTCCTTCTCCTCTACTTATACACTTGAGCATTGGAGCAACTACGCCTTCCTTGTACATGTTTTCCCCAATAATGGAGAATTGCTTCGTCCCGGAGTTCATTCGGTGCATGTCCTTTTTGAGGCCGGTTCGTATGAACCATTGAGGTATGCCTGATGGGCGCCTCCGGTCGCTTGCGATTGCATGAACGACCGAGGGTGACTCTTCTTCTTCCTTGACAGCCTTGATCGTAGGACCTGGTAAAAGACATCACCGCAATGGACTGGCGTTCGCCGCTTTTGCTAACTCATCGGCCAGTGTTCTCCGACCTCGGAATATACTTGAGGGTGAAACCGGTGAAATATTTCTCCATTCTCCTTACGGTGGCCGGGTATGTGGCTAGCTCGGGGTCCTTTTGCCGTGTATTCTTTTCGGACATGCCCGACCACTACCCGTGAATCGACCGAATCACACAACGTCGGACTCGAGTGCCTCGAGCTTTAGTAACCCCGCCAGCACGCGCCGTATTCGGGCCGTGTTGTTTGTGGTGAGGAACCGCAATCTAGCGCGTACCGTATTCTTGGCCCATTCGGTGGTATCAATATGGCTGATATTCACTGGCTTTGCTGAACACCACGACCCGTCGCAGTTGTACGATCCATTCGGGTTCATCAAACTGTTTTGTGGAGTCATCCGCATTCGGTGTCCATCTGCTATGAAGTCTGCTAACCTCGTGACTTGATGGCTGATCTCACAGTGCTCAAATGATATTATGTATTCATTCAGCTCGCCACTGCCCATTTGCCGATTCGGCCTATTGCTTCATTGTTGCGGAATAAAGATTCCAGTAATTTGAGATGACAAGACCCGAATCGGGTGCGCTTGGAAATAGTGCTTGAGCTTTCCGGAAGCCATCACTACCGTGTATGCGATCTTCTCCGCCTCGGTGTAATTCACCTTAGCACCCGAAAAGGGCTTCGAGACGAAGTAGATGGGGAACTGTTGCATTTTACCCTCATATTCCTTCTCCTCAATCAATCTTTGCGCTTTATCCGTCAGTCAAGATAGGTATAATATCGAGTTGCTCCCGATGTTGGCTTCGACGTTGTGGTGAGTCTCGGTGAGATACTTCTTGAGTTCCTCGAAAGCTTGCCGCTTGTTCGTGTCCCCAACCGAAGGTCGATGCATTCCGGAGTGCTCAAAAACGGTAATCCCCTTTCGGGCCGATCTTGATATGAACTGCTCAAGGCTGCAATTCTTCCGTGAGTTTACGGACCGGGGCTTCCCGTTTTGAGGCGGCTCCATGTTTGCGATGGCTGCAATCTTTTCCGGTTGGCTTCTATGCCCCTGGCGGAGACCAAACAACCGAGTAGCTTCCCTTTGCTGATACCGAATACACATTTGTCGGTTAAGTTTGAGGCCACTTGAGCACAGATTTGCGAATGTTTCTCCGAGATCATCGATGTGTGCGTCCTTTGGTCGCTCTTACCACAATGTCGTCCACATAGGAAACGAGATTGTTCTTCTTCTTCGCTCCCGGAATATTTCGCGCTAACCCGGAGAAGGTCGGTCCGTTCCTTAACCCTTCGGGCATTCTCTTTGTAACAAAAGGTGCCGTCTCGGTGTGATGAAACTTGTCTTTTCCCCGGTCTTCCGGGTCAAGCCATATCTGGTGATAACCCGAAAACAGTCGAGCAAACTCATTATCTCACAACCGCAATGTCCACCAATTTGTCTATCCCGGGCAATGGATAAGGGTCCTTCGGGCAATGCTTGTTGAGGTCGGTGAAATCAAGCGCATTCGCCATTTGCCATTCTTCTTCTTACCATGACCACGTTTGCTAGCCATTCGGGTACGCACTTTCGATTACGTCGGCATCCAAAAGCCTCTCGCACTTCGGTCACGCTGCTGCTCTTTCGTACGATATTTTGCGGAGCTTCGCTTTGGGCCCGGGCCGACTCCGCTCACATTCGGCCGTGGCCGTGCGAGGCTTCGGTCTACTCCCGCAGATCGCGTGTTGACTAAGCAAACACGTCTCGGTTTTCCAGCGAATTCCGTCAATCTTGAGGCTTCACCGACCCGGACTTGCGCGATATTGACGCACTGTCGTCGCCGATTCGGGCTCAAGGACACCCGAATTGTTTCTTCTCGGAGCGCCTTTGGCTCTTTGTTGGTACTTTGGTCTTCCTCTTCCTTCGTTTGAGTTTGGATTTCACCTCATGCACCATGCTGTATCCTCGGTATTAATTTTTCGTCGATTCTCCTTGGCCGAGATCCGATCTCCGAATACCGAAATGATGCCGGTGGGTGAAGGGATTTTCATACACAGTGAGTTTGCCGAATCACCATGTCGAATTTGCGGATGATACCTGCCGAAAATGGTCAAAATACGGGTAATCAATGTCGACTATATCGAATGCGATTTCTTCCGCCCGACTTTCGTATCCCCGCTTGAACGCAACCGTGATTGTTTTCTTGCCGATCGCGTCTATTCTCCTTCCACCGAAACCGAATAGAGGGTTCCCGCCCGGTCAAGTGCTTTCCGGTCTAGTTTCATACCGTCAAATGCCTTGGTGAAGAGTATGTCTCGCGAACCGCCGTTGTCGATCGAATGTTGTGGAGAGTATATCCTCCGACATACGCTGTAACTACCAAGGCATCACAAGCAGGGAAGTCCTTCAACCTCAAATCGGATTCCGAAAAGGTGATAGGGGTTGTCTTCCGGGCGGGGTGTGCTATCGGTGTCTTTGGTGAGATGGTCAATACTCTCTGACGAAGTCGCGTCTCGGCCCTCTTGTTATCATGCTCCAAGTTGGATCCACCCGTGATGGCGTAGATATGCCTGCCGGAGTTCATCATGTTAGTTGGTGCGACGTGTTGAGACTATTTGCGGCTCTTGAAGTTTCCGGATTCGCCGACCGCGCGCCGCGTGCCGATCAATCGTGGCCGAAGATGATGCGGCCGCTCGAAAATGCCCGATTGTGCATTGGCATAGGTTGGTGATATTGCGCCATATGGGGTATCGGCCAAGCCATCGGTTGCCGATATACTTGCGCTCGGTGGCAAAAGCTACATGGTGCCCGGGTGAAAAACGGACGGTGAAACGCCCGTTGATGAGGTGCCATGGTGTGGTAAACGTGCTTTCCTCGCCTCATTCGGTTTGGCTGCTTCGTCCTTTTCCCGCCGTCCTTTGCTAGCTGGGTATATTTGCACTCTTTCGTTGTATGGCCCTTGTCCTCGCCACACACAACACAATACCGCGTTCGGGCTGGCTCGCCGCCCTTCCGCGCGCGCCGCCGGAACCTCGCCGCCTCGCTTGGTTACCGAGTTTTTGGTTTGATTCGTCGGTTCGGGTTGAGTCTTCCCCGCACATTGTTCACGGCGGTGGACTTGGGCTCACTCTTCGTTGAGTTTGTGATTCGGTTGGTTGGACTTGGGTGATGCTTGCTTGATGTTGTACCGTGTTGCCTTCCGTTGCACAAAGTCTTCCTCGATCTCGGCATGATTCGATCAAAATAAATGCTTGATTGTTGTTGGTGCTACACCGCACATGGCTTGAGCGCAGGGCCCTATCTTCGATCCCTTGATCGCCGCGGCGATGACAATATCGTCTGACATTCGGCCGAGCTTTCAACCGAATTATCCTCTCAAGGTATTTTTGGCAGTGATTCATCAGTCCGGCCGGAACGATTCATGAGATCCGTCATTGTTTTCTTGTCTCGTTTGGAACCCCCGAAAGGTGGTGAGCAGATCCGCCTTCACTTGCTGCCCCGAAGTGACCGACAACGGTCGTTGGGACACGAACCGGGCCGTATGCTACATCGGTTAAAGCCATGACCGCCGATTTTGCAAGGATCATGCCGTTGCCGCCGCCCGAATGGACACATGCTTCATAACTTGTAATAAATCTTCTCGCCAGCACCGTCGTTTTGTCCTTCTGCGATCGATCGAAACAACAACAGTACGTAAGCAAAGGTTCCATTTTTTAAAAAATCAAAACGTAAATATATATCGAAGAAAACAAGATTGTTGTGAATTCAAAAGTTCACGGTATCCTGTCTGAGCTTTATTTTCATTGGAACTATGTTGGAAGCTGCGGGCTGCGTGTTTCGCCTTTTTACTCCTTTTCCAGATTAATGGGACTTATAGGATAGTATATAGGATGTCAATTGAAAAAGGCAATCTCAAGCTTTGTCGCATCCATGAAAGGGTAGTTTCATTCACCGATCACTGGCTAGTGGCTAATCTGCTGCTGGGCTGATTAGGACAGCTCAT
Organism: Themeda triandra; assembly: GCA_018135685.1. Taxonomy (NCBI): domain Eukaryota; kingdom Viridiplantae; phylum Streptophyta; class Magnoliopsida; order Poales; family Poaceae; genus Themeda; species Themeda triandra. Next base: position 253,807 of record JAENPR010000324.1, on the reverse strand, counting down.
GTTAGCACCCAATCACCCTTTCCTGTTCCATATATGAATTTGCAGTGAAGGCAGCAGGTTGTTTCTGGGCAACCACTCACTGAGGGCTGTAACTGTAAAGTAATGTAGACGATGGTGACTTTGTTCATCTTTCCAAGAACCCAATATTTGATTTCAGCTTTCTTTTGACTTTTTCATTGTCGTCGTTGTTGCTTGTTCCTCAGCACCTACCAACCCTGCCATCATCAACTTGCATTTTGTGGACCATATTGGACAACAACACCAACAAGGTCCTCCTTCCAATCGCCTTCCTCCGGCTGATGTCTTTCCTTGGAAACAAGAAACTATTGACTACCCCCAACACACTTGACTTTCTAACAAGTCCTACTTTCCAACTGGCCAAAATTTATATTCTCGTTCTCTCAAAACTGTTATCATATATAAAAGTAATTCATATTTGTAAATTTACAAAAAAAGTAAAGATATTTGTCCAGTACACATTACAAAGATTTAAAATATGCTCGATTGCGTGCTTTTTCTTTCTCCTCTATATATGGAACTATTCTTATTTTAGATGTTTTGCGTTTTTTTATCAATTGTCCAATATTCAAATATAAAACCGCATCAACATGGACTAAAAGTAGTATTGTCATTTGTTAAGCAAGCAAAACAATTTTTGCTGAAAGCATCCACCAGCTTCTGCAATTTACTAATGCATAATCCTAGCATGGCCCTGAGCCAGCACAGTGCGCTTCCTCTTGAAGCTTCCATGCCATTGTTTGTATTGGACCTTTTCAGCTTGTGCGCACAGACAGCAGGGACCTCAATGTCACGAATCCACGTAATCCTATATATGGCGCTTCTAAACACCTCCTCTGTCAATGTCCTTTTCAATCAAGGGATTAAACAATGCTATCCTTCACCAGCTAGGCTGGACATGTATAGTGGCAAGACTTCCATTCTTCAAGTCACCTTAGAAAATTTGGGTTTGAAAAAAAAGAACAGAGCATCTATTCTCTGCCTCACAAAAGCAACGTACGCGGCTTATCACAACTTTATGTTGGGATGCGTCTTTTCGACCATATCATCAAATCGTAAATGAACAAACCAAGGAATTCAATTTTTTTTTTGTTTGTTCTAAGGTTAGACCATGTCTATAATACAAATGAACATGAGTGCTAGCCATAGTAACAATGCCCCGAGAAACTAAGGGAAAAGTTATCCTAGACATCGGTAGTCATCAAACAATTCCGTAGTAAGAGACATACACATGTTCTAGTGCATATATATGGACCTTATTTTAATATTATTACTTGCAATTTTATAACAAATCTGACAGTGTTTTTGCATTCGGACGTTAGAGTTATGTAGTGAATATATGTTGTATATCAAATAAATCTAACGGTCAATTGGTTCAGGATTTATATGTGGATGTATGTCTAGAACACCAGGTTCAAGTTCTAATATAATCAAGAGATACATAACTCCGATCCTCCTAGGTTCGTTAAGTTTTTAACCTTTTGTAATCAACGAGTGAAAGGTGGAATTTTAAGTTGCACATAAAATGAATGTTATTAGTGATAACAATGTAGCAAATAAAGGATGTAATTGCATACCTTTGAGCAGGGTGGGAGGAGCGACTGAGCGTGTGGAAGCTGTCGTTGAGCTTCTCCCGCCTCTTCCTCTCCGACATCATGTGGTACACCTGGCTGCTGTTGTTGCCGTCCTGCTGCTGCTGCTGCGGCGTCGCTGGTGGTCCCCTCGGGCGCCACGGCGGCGAGGCTGCTGCTCCTGACCGTCACGAGGCTGGCTTGCTGTCCCCGCCGTGTGGGTGCAGGCGTGGCTGCACGGCGGCAGGTCCGTGCGGCGGCGACGAGGACTCGGAAGAGGAGGGCGACGCGGAGGAGAGCACGGCCATCATGGCCAGCATGATGGCCTCGTCGTCCCCGGCGAACGGGTCCTGCTGCAGGGGTGCTGGTAGCGGCACCGGCGCGGTGCCGCGGCGAGAAGATGTTGGCGGGCAAGGCGGCGGCGGTGGCGTCGTCGAGCGGGAAGAAGGCGGAGGAGGAGCCCCGCTGTCGATGGAGAGGAGCGCTTGGAGGACAGCGACGACGACGAGTACACCGGTTGCTGCTCGTCTTGGCGCATCGTCATCAGGCGGCTGCGGTCGTCGTAGTTGTCGTCCGCGAAGAAGCCGCTCGTGTCCATGTCGTAATCCGCCTTGTTGCTGGCGCTGGCAGCGGCGGCGATGCCGTCAGCGCGCCGAAGCCGCAGGCGATGTCGTCGCCGGTGAGTAAGCTTGCAGCGCATCCTGCCAGAGCGCCAGAAGGGGTCATCATGGCCATGGAGGTCAGGTACAGGGTTGACGCCGTGGATGTCGCCCGCCCGCAGCTGCAGGTCCAGGCCGCACCACACTTCATCCATGGATGATGGACTGATGGATTGATAGCCAAGACGACGGTGGTGGAGTTGAGCGGGTTGGCGGCGGGAGCGAGTGAGATGGCGAACTGCGAGGCAGCTGCCGCTGCTTTATATGCAGCGGACAGCGGAGGCGGAGGGGAGTTGGTGTCTGTATCTAGACTAGACTCTCTAGTTGCAAATATTATTTCGTCATTTTTTTTATAAAACTATGCAACTATGCAATCCAACTAGTTGCAATAGTGTATTAGATTAGAGAGAGATCATATCAAGGCAAAGCGAGTGACAATGGTCAAAGCCGCGGGGCATGTGCGGGGAACCTGCGGAGAAGGCCGGTCAAATTCGGAGGCAGGCGTACTCGGATACTCGGATGCCAGGAAAGGATCGGTTCAGAATTCAGATCAACGGCGAGCCAGAGAACGAGAACGAGACTGCAGACTGGTCGTCCGTCCTGCCACGTACGTAACGTACTCACGTCCTCGGCCTCGGCCTTCGCCTTCATCGTCGCCCTCACGACATACGGTAGCTAACTAATAACCACCCATCATAAACAAGTGTGTGACCACCATGCATGGTGGTATATACATAATCATTAACATCTGTAGCTAATTCATTCATATATGCAAATTTGATCTGTTCCATTTATACATTGTTTGGTTAGAGAAAATTGCTGCTGGTCTACTGTCCACTCTCCACGCCACTTGTACCCCGTTTACCAGAGTATTTAACTTAGAGATTTTACAATAATTGGGAAAAAATTCGACGTTCACGTCGACCGATCCGACGGTAGAAAATTTGGAGGAAATGAGAGGAAATTGAAGAGGAAACGAGAGGAAATTCGGATGAGTATGACCGGTGGGCCATATGCGCCAAATTTCCTTCCATATGCACCAAATTTCTTCCCATTTCCTCTAAAATTCGATAATTATGACTTCCAAATAAAGTGGTGGTAATTCCGTTTTCTCGTATTTCTTTTCCAATCAAGGGTAATACGGTAATTTGATATTTGTCAAAATAATAATTGTAGTAGTATAGTTAGGGATGAATAATACAATTAGTATAGTGAGATTATCTTCTTTGACGAATTGAAAAAAAAACTTCTAGGTTCCGCTGCGCCGTTCCGTCATCACTACACGGAGCCGCCGCCCAAGCTCGTCCGCGCATCTCATCCCCCTCCTCTTGCTCCCGCCCTCCGTCTCCTACTTCCTCTACCAACGGTGTCCCCAGCGCCGCATCTTCCAATCCAAGCTTATCGTCAGCCCTTAGCGGCGGCGCGGTCAGTACAAGCCGCGTCGCGATCCACGGGGCACGGCAGCTCGGGCGGCGCCCAGTCCTCGATCCGCACCGGGTTCGGTGCGGGGAGGTTGCGACGCTCGCGACAGGCTCGGGGTGACGCGGTGAGTCGGGCGGCGGAGGGCGCGGCGGCCGTCATCATGGTTGGTTTGGCGCTGCCCAACCAGCTTCCTTGAAGTCGACGACGGCAGAGACGCTGTAGAGGCCCAGCTCAGGCAGATCGTCAAATCACGCTGCGTCGCCGAGGACCCACGCCGACATGGTCCGGTTGAAGCGTCGCCGAGGACTCTCGATGAGGTTTGTTGTAGCGTTCAAATACTAGCCAATCTATCTGTCAGATTAGCCCGCACATTCATCTGCTGCTGCTGCCTGTTCGCTTGCATCACTCTCTAATGTTCTGATAGTGATAGTGATGTTGTAGACCTGTAGTGAAGAACACTAAGGATTTGAAGGCTCTGACGCAGCTAAATCTTTTTCAAAAATGTTAATCTGACGGACAAAACCTTGGAAGGAGTAAGATCAAAGAGTATGTTATGATACTATGCATTTTCAGCCTTTTTTTATCTCTTTGAAAAAGTTTTTATGGTCGTTGATCTCGAATATCAAGGTGAAGGCCAAGTGATAACTCTTGAAAAAGTTTTTATGATCATTGATCTCGAATATCAAGGTGAAAGCCAAGTAATAACAGCCACAGTATCGGTATGAAAACCATGCTCTACTACGAAAGCAAAGAAGCGTTGCCAGGCTATTGCTAACACCATACACACATTCAGTTCTGATACATACAGTATACAGTACAAAGCATTCAAGCATATTCAGGTAGCACCTCAAAACATATTTCACTGCTGGAGGGCTGAAAACGCACCGTGTTCCTTTCTTTCAGGGCCATTCATCAACTCAGAAGTTGCACATGAATGAATTATACATAAATTTCACAGCGATCAGTTCAAGTTTACATGGAAGCAAGCATTTGAGTCTGTATGTTCGTACATGGACCATGGTCACCAGTGCCCTTCATAAGTGCACTGAACTCTGTATCTGTACCCTGTGTTAGGGTACTTGCAGCTTCTAGCTGCTAATATGAAGTTGTTTTTTGTAAAAAGAAACGAACTTGTCTCAGACATCAAGCCTTGGCACCAAAGACTTAACATACAAACATCATTTGATGAAATTACTCTTTGACGCTTAAGATTACACAATCTTCAGAAGATTACACAATGACACAAAGCAAATGGACGTACTACCAATATGTACAGAAGATCTACCGGCCGAAGCAATCAACTAGGATGGACGAGAAAGTGTCTTCCCGACGAACCCGCGGGCAACCGGCAGACGCCGCAGGCAGCGGTGGTCTCGCTTCTCCGATCGAGCCGTGTCGCGTCGTCCCGCCAGCCCGTCCCGTCCCCCTCCGCCGAGCGAGAACACCGCGAGAATGCCGCTTCGCGCGTGCGGTCCGGGGACACCGAGGCCCTCGCCGAGGGCAGGTGCGACAGCTTTGGTGAGATAGAGGGCCGGCGGTGGCGGCTTTGGCGAGGAGCTCTCGTCGTAGGTCGCAGGGGAGGGGATGCGAGCGGGAGGGCCGGATCGAGCGCGGTGGTTTTGGTAGAGCTGCGAAATGACAAACGCACTTTATGAAAAAAAAAAATAGAATTTTGTGGAGACAATAGGAGGAAATAGAAGGAAATAGAGGAAACTTCAAGTATTGTAAAATAACTCTTTAAGTTAATATATAACACATAGGCACAACAAGCTGTTCCGTGACAAAAATGCGGTCCTGCATGGTTACATGCCTCAAGAATGGGTCACCAAAGGTTTGTTTACTAGAGAAGGGATGGATTGGTTATCGAAGTCATCGTCGCATGCGTCGGGTATGCTCGGAATGCGACCCGGCCGTGTAACATTGTAACATGCATGCATGCCGGCGCTTGAAAAGTTCAGTGCACAAACAAAAGAAGGTTAAAGGTTCATCATATTCAGGGGAGCAAACATCATGGGCAAATGGTTGCATACCGTGCATGCGTAATCCTTTCATTTTTCCAATGAGTACGGATGGCACCTCTACAAATAATCTAATTGGATAGCTTTTCACCATGCCTCATAATGAGCAACCAAGGGATCGATGTGGATCCAATTTAGAGAAGCAATCCACAACCATGCCCATGCTGGCTATGTGGGATTAGGGGGCAAAACAAATGCAACTAATCCCTCATCTTGTGCTGAACCATGAGGATAACATCTACCACCAGATGTGCAGCGGAAATAACAATCACACAATAGACAATAGACACAACGATTTACGTGGAAAACCTTCTCAAGGTGAGAAGGAAAAACCACGGGACCAACCGTCCACTTGAAAGGTCCCTTGTTTGGTTTTGATAATTGAGTGACAACTTAGGTGGACTAATTGGGTGATCATGAGAATACACAGGGGTTTAGTCCACTGTGTGAATGTGAGATGAAGGAGCTTCATTGAATATGTGACATGACATGGAGTCATGTGACCGATGGTGAAGATCGAGATGAGGCTTGGCTCGAGGCCGGAGGGTGTGTGAAGGACAAGTCAAAGCAAAGGAGCGATGGACCATGAGATGGTGAAGCTCCGGGCAAGACTTGGTTCCGATGGACCATGAGGCGGTGAAGAGCAAGTGAGATCAAGATCGATGGACCGTGAAGGTTGCATGATGATATGAAGTGGATCATATCAACTTGAGATCGTGTCGGTGCATGTGTTGCATTGGCACTTCGGAAGACGCGTGAAAGTGGAAATGCGCAAGGCAAAGGTATGCTATAGGGCATTTCATCTCACCGGTCATGAGGAGGTAGAGAAGTTGACGACCGGATTTAGGATTGATAGCCGTACTATCAAGAGGGGCAAACTTGTTTGCATCTCGGTCATCTAGTGCCACTTGAGTGATCTAACATTGCGACATGCTAGGATCGAGTGGAGTTGTGAGAGCATGTGAAAATCCTTTGAAATTGATTGTGAAAATGCTAACACACATGCACATGGTGATGTTCACTTGGTGGTGTTGGCACATTTACAAAGGTGGTGTTTATCGCGCTTTGGTTTGTAGGTTGAGATGGGTTTGGGTCCTTCTCTCCCTCCCGCCGAGCTTGCGGGCGGGATTCGCTTTCGAGAAATTGGAGGCATATTTTCTATTGCGTCGGATACAAAATCTTGGAGAAAACTTGCTAACTTGGGAGCACAAGACGTACACGTGTTGGTTAGCATGTTGGAGCAAAGGTTGAGAAGACGCGCGAAGAAACGTTGAGGATCGCCTTTTTGTGAGCGCCGGACGCGGCTCGGCTGCGCGGACGGTGGAATCCGGCGCGTGGCCGGTGGCTTCGGCTCGGGCTCGGTTGAGCGCCGGACGCGGCGGTGGCGGCGGTCCGGGCCCCCTGACGCCGACCGTAAAACTTCCGAGTTAGAGAGTCTCTCGCGACGGCGCCGACGCCGGACGGACTTCGGCGACGGGGACTCGGCGTAACACCGTGAGCGTCCGGCGACATTGGTAACGTGGCGCAGCCTTCAAATCCCAACGGTCGACTTCGGAGGTGCGAGTAGGCGCCGGACGCGTCCGGCCCGGGACAAAGCGGACGCGTCCGGCGCAGTTGAAGTTGACGGCATACGGCTTCCAACGGCTCTTTTCGAAGGTGGGCCTATAAATAGGAGTTGTGGCCGGGCCGTGGGCAGGCTGGGAGCACCTTGGGGACTTGGTGTCCACCTTGAGAGTGCTTGGAGAGCCCTTTACTCACTTGTGCTTGAGAGTGATCATCCAATCGAGTGAGTGAGCGATTCTAGTGCGTTGCTTTGAGAGATTGCATCGTGTGGCACTAGGTGATCGTGTTGCAAGCCGGTGTGCTTGTTACTCTTGGGGGTCACCACCTCCTAGACGGCTTGGAGGCAAGAGACTTCGTTGTAGCACCCGTGGAGATTGTGCGGTGCTCTGAAGGAGGATTTGTGAGGGGTTCTTGAGCCTTCCCCGCGGAGCGCGAATTGGTTACTCTAGTTGAGCGTGGCTTGGAGGATCCCGGTCTTGTGTTGATTGGAGTTGGGGCTCCCCGGAGGGGTTGTTGGCAAAAGAGCCAACTTGAGCGGCCTTCTCATCACCAAGTCGGTGTATCGCCACAACCGGACGTAGCTTGGTGGCGACCAAAGCGAACCAGGGAAAATCGTGTGTCGATTTGTGATTGCCGAGGCTTGACCTCCTTGTGCTTGTGTGTGAGGCTTCGACCTCCTTGTGATTGTGTGCGTGTGGTTGGTCTCTACGCCCGGTGATTCGCCACCGCCGCACTTCTTATCCACTCTTTACGGTGGTTTGCATCCCCTCTAGCTCAAGCTTGTATTTAAATTGGTTACATTCTTGTGTAGCTTGAGTTGTGGCTCTTGTGCTCTTTTGCTTGTGTAGCTAGTTGAGCACCTTCTGCTTGTGTAGCTAGAAGTAGTGTAAAGTGTTTTGCTTAGCTTGTGTAGTTAAGTAAATTGCGCTCTTGGGTTCGGCTTGTGTAGCCTTGTCCTTGAGCATCTAGTGAGCTTAGGTTTGGCTTTGTGCTCTTGCTCATTAGAATTGTGTAGGTGCTCCCCGGTGTGGCAAAGTACTAGTTGCTTAGGTTTGTGTGACCTTGCAAGCTAGAATTGTTTAGGTGAGCACTAGCTAGTTTAGCACCTTGCTTCTTGTTTAGAATCTTTTACAAGGTGCTACTAGAGTTGTAGTTAGTGGGGGTTAGTCTTGGCTAGACCGATAGTTTTAATTCCGCATTTGTTTCCAATAGCCGGTGCGTAAGTTTTTAGGAAGGACTATTCACCCCCCCTCTAGTCCATCTCGACCCTACACGTGGTATCGGAGTCGGGTCTCTCATTTTAGTGGTCTTCACCGACTCGAGAGGATGGCAACTAGAGGGATAGATGTTGAGTGCTCTTGTGACACGCACACTTTTGATGGCACAAACTTTGCACGGTGGAAACACCATATGCTTGATCACTTTCGTGCCTCGGGACCTAAGGTGTGGTGGGTGATCACTAGATCAATGTCGCCATGGATCACAAGAACCTCACCAAAGCTCAAAAGGCTCTCTTTGATCTTGATTCAAGTGCTTTATTGTACTTATATGATGCTTTGAGCTTTGATGTGTATGAGAAGGTGGATTCTAGTGTCTCCGCTCATGTCATGTGGGAATCCATCAAGCACACCTATGGTGATGCCTCCACATGGGATGATGGAAAGTTCAAGGTGGAGGAGCCCGAGGTAATGCCACTTGAGGATGTTGAGCATGACCACAACAAGGTTGTTGTGGAGGATTGCTCCACCTCAAGGTCAAGTGAAGATGATGAACTTCCTACCACAAGTTCACTTGACGATGATGATGATGATGCCTCAAGTGAAGCAAGTGAAGATTCTACTACAAGCTCACTTGATGATGCATATGAGGGTGATGACTCTACTACAAGCTCACCGACTTCATCACATTGCTACATGTCACATGGTGACCGCAAGGTAAAAATTGGCAATGTGATCTTTGATTGTGATGATCCAAGTCTTGAGCTTGTGTTTAAGTTGTCAAGAGCTTTAGAAAAGGAGTTTGCTAAAACAAGCAAATTGGAAAAAGAAAACTCTCTTCTAAAGAACACATGTGAACAACAAGAGCATCTACTTTATGTTACTACTTGTTCACATGATGTGCTAAAATTGGCTCATGAGGAACTTAGTGTTGCTCATGATAACTTGGTGCAAGAACATGCTTTTCTCACTAAGAAGTTTTGCAATGAAGAAGCTAAAACTAGTGAGAGCTCATCACTCAGGTCAAATGATCAATCACATGTTACTAACCCTTGTGATGTAGGCAAGAAGCATGTATCCACCTCTTGTGATGATTTACTTGCTATGCCATGTTCTTCTCATATAGATGCGTGTTCTTCTTCTATGTCTTGTGAGACTAACCTTTTGAAGGAGAACAATGAGCTCAAGAATCAAGTGAAGAATTTGAGCAACAAGCTAGAGAGGTGGACCAACTCTCATGTCGCTCTTGATCATATGTTGAAGAACAAGAGAAGATTTGGTGACATGAGTGGTCTTGGCTACAACAAGAAGAATGTTAGGTTGGGTGAATTGCCAAAAGTCTCTCACTCTCAACTCTTGGAGAGTTACAAGAAGCATGGCAATTTGAATGGCATCAACTACAACAACACCAACATCAAAGGCAAAAGATGGGGCAGAAGAAATTCGAGAGAAGCATGAAGAAGCTAGAAGAAGAAAAGCTATCTCATTTCATGTGCTTCCAATGCCGTGAAATAGGACATCTAGCCAAGTATTGCCCTACCAAGAAGCCTCAAGTTGAGCCAAGATCAACACCCCAAGCTCAAGTCAAAATCAACCATGAAGCCAAAGTTGATGACTTGAAGATGATGAAGAGGAAGACAAGAAGGGGTGGAAGAGCAAGGCATCCAACTCATATCCAAGATGCCAAGATGATGATGAGCAAGATTCAAGAGAAGAACACTCATGCTCACATCAAGTGCTTCAAGTGTGGTGACATGGGACACTTTGCCTCGAAGTGTTTCAACAAGCTTGAGAAGGAGGCTCAAGCAACTCATGAGAGGCAAAGGCAATGAAGAGCATCATTTGAGCAATGAAGAAAAGGCTCAAGCAAAGAGAAGATGCTATTCATGTCGGGAAAGGGGACACATGGCTCATTCATGTCCCCTAGGTAAAACTTCTAAGCCCATTTCAATTGATGATAATGATGTGCTTAGAAAGGATGGTAATGGTACCTCTTCGGTTGCTATTGCAAAACATCCCGCTACTCATACTAAGGCTTTGCCTAAGTATGTTGCTCCTAACCTTGAGAGGACCCAAACTAGTTTGGGTACCATCAACAAGTGGATGAATGTTTGTAGGTACCATGGCATTGGAGGCTTGATTTAATTGAGTTCATATCCTTCATCATGTGAATGAATCAAGTATTGAAGCTTAGCGCTATTCTTATCCCAATGCCAAGTCATGACAAGTGAAGTCCAAGTGCTAAAATATACAAGTGCATGATTCAAGTTGTGGTGATCAATTGTCATATGTGATGGCTTGCAATTGTAATGAGTTGAAGCTTGCAATTGTAATGAGTTGTGCTACCAAGGTAAATATTTTGTTGATCACATTCATTTGGATGCATATGAGTTGATTGAATTGGATATATATGCTATAGTTGCTTGCTATGAGATGTTTGAATGGATTCAATGCTTAGTATTCAAGTTTGGGTTAGATTGGATGAATATGATCACAAGATGACTTTTAGTGAGTGGCTTGAATGCATATATGTCTTGTGAGAATGTTCAAACAAGTTGACATCAAGTTTGAGTCATCTTTGAAGAAGCATAGCTCAATTGCTTAAATCTGTTCAAATTCTGAAATCTGAGCTAGCTGTGATCAAGTCTGAGCTTGATGGATCAAATCTTATTGGATTGACTTGAAATTTGGTATGCATGCTCTATGCTTATGGGTAAATGTGCTGTGCAAATTTCATGAGAATTGGATAAGGATTGCTACAGTTTTGGAGTAGTTCTTTTCAGCTATAGTGCAGCAGTTTCAGCATGTAGCAGTGTGAGAAGATGTGAAATCTGGCAGCAATATAGAAGGCCAATGAAGCTCAAATTTTTACAGCTGCATGAAGACTTAGTGATGCTCATATCGACCAAATTTTATGTCTTTTGGAGCTATACATTGGGAGATATGAGTCAATCTTTGAAGGTTGCAGAATCTGCCAGAAAAGTGACAAACATTGGATATATCTAGTGTCACTCACATTGAAAGGTCCTCAAGTTGGAATCATGACTACAAGTGATTGAGGAACCTATGTTTGGTTTATTGAAGATCAAGATCAAGCTCTAGAGCAAGAAAGAAAAGGACTTAAAGAAGAACTCAAGATACTTCATCAATCAAGTCCAAGAATCAATCAAATGAATGGCAATTCAATTGAGTGTCAAGGATTGTTTTTAGTGAGATCACTTCTCTCCACCGAGAGGTGCCGCCCATGAGATGGGATTGACAAGTGATCTTGGAAGGCCGACATGGAAGTGATGATCTAAGGAGGTTCAAGATGCTTAGTTGAAGATATCAAGAAGATTGATCAAGAAAGCAAGCAACATCCAAATAGAGAGCAATACATGACAAATCAAGTGATAATGCAAGTGATATTCTCTCATGCAAGCAAAGATCGAAAGAAGAAGCAAGTCAACCACAACAAGAGAGTGTACTTGATCATAAGTGGTTCTTATCTCATATGGGTGAAGCATGAAATTCATCATGGGTATCTATTAGTCTTCACCAAGCTATTGAATGGACTTCACATTGCTATTGGAGTAATGAAATTGAAATCTCATGACTATCCTCTACTCCAAGATAGCAAAGGTGACATTGATTGACATATGCATACATATTTTGCTAAGGACTTGTTTAGTGCATATAGTCATGATATCTTGAGCATTCATGAAAAATCAAAAGATTTTGATGTTTATATGGTGCCACTATTGTTTCTATGCCTTACTTGTTCTAGTGGTAACATATAACATGTTCATGAGCTAGTGAACCCAAGTACTTGATCTAGTTTGAGTTGCACATTAGCTACAAGTCCAACATTGGCAAGATAACCCTCTAGTAAGGTGAAGAAGCTTGTCATTGGTTCAAACCGGATTTGGAAGCTCATGTGCAAATCAAGTTAGCTCAAGTTCAAGAGAAAGAAGCTCATGAAAAACAATCTAGTTCAAGAATGTGGTATTCATGCATATTCCAACAAGGTGGTTCCACAAGTGATCCTCAACTTTAAGTGATCAAATCAAGATTTGCTCAAGATTGTCATTTGGTGTGACCCATGCTTTGTCATAGGGGGAGGAGCCCCTACTTCATTGGTATTAGAGGCAAAGATCTTGAAGGTGACCTACACATGTGGTATCTTTAGTGCTATGACAAAGGGGAGTGCCCAATGCATAGTGACAAGTGGGTTCATGCAACTACATGTGAAGATTACAAGTGGTGTCATTCCAACATATGGTGTGTCCATCAAAAGGAAGATTCAAGAATCAACCATCAACCCCTAGCTCAAATCCTTTGCATCAAGAAGTTTGTCTTACACGAAGTGTCATACAAGTGGTCTTGGACCCTTTATGGTCTTTGATGACAAAGGGGAGAGAATGGTACAAAGATATGCAAGATGCATACAAAGGGGAGAAGAAGATGGACATAGACCAAGAAGAGCAACATTGAAGAGGATCAAAGTTCTTGGACAAGAGAAGCACACAAGTAGGGGAGCAAGCTCATGAACTTGATTGATTGCATTTGATATGTGCATATTCATGTGCTTGCTTGCATTTGCATTGTTTTTAAATTCAATATGCAATGCTTGTGTGGTGTATGCTAGTCATAGTTTTGATTGATGATTTGATAACTAGCATGCATAGGATGGTTTAGCTAGACACTTGTGCTCCTTCCACTTGGTACTAGAACCTTGCTTCTAATGTTGATCTCACGGGGTTTCTAGTGTTGTTTCAAGTGATTTCTAGCTAACCATGATGATGCTAAGGATGAACTTCATTGTGCAACTCCGATTGGTATCACGCTTCAAAGGTTTATCCTATATACCTTAGCATCACTTAGTAGTGCTAACCCTCCCAAGAATTTCCATATCTAGGCATGTGTGCAAGCTTGAAACCAAACCATTTGAGCACACATGTAGGGGGAGCTATCACTACCAAGTTGACTTTGTGATACTTATCCAAATCACAACATTGAGCTCAAATGTTGGATAAGTGACATAAAGTCCTTTATGAACTTTATTTCCATATCTTTGTAGAGTTGTCATCAATTACCAAAAAGGGGGAGATTGAAAGGTCCCTTGTTTGGATTTGATAATTGAGTGACAACTTAGGTGGACTAATTGGGTGATCATGAGAATACACAGGGGTTTAGTCCACAGGTGAATGTGAGATGAAGGAGCTTCATTGAATATGTGACATGACATGGAGTCATGTGACCGATGGTGAAGATCGAGATGAGGCTTGGCTCGAGGCCGGAGGGTGTGTGAAGGACAAGTCAAAGCAGTGGAGCGATGGACCATGAGATGGTGAAGCTCGGGCAAGACTTGGTTCCGATGGACCATGAGGCGGAAGAGCAAGTGAGATCAAGATCGATGGACCGTGAAGGTTGCATGATGATATGAAGTGGATCATATCAACTTGAGATCGTGTCGGTGCATGTGTTGCATTGGCACTTCGGTGGAAGACGGTGAAAGTGGAAATGCGCAAGGTGAAAGCCAAGTAATAACAGCCACAGTATCGGTATGAAAACCATGCTCTACTACGAAAGCAAAGAAGCGTTGCCAGGCTATTGCTAACACCATACACACATTCAGTTCTGATACATACGGTATACATACAAAGCATTCAAGCATATTCGGGTAGCACCTCAAAACATATTTCACCGCCGGAGGGCCGAAAACGCACCGTGTTCCTTTCTTTCGGGGCCATTCATCAACTCGAAGTTGCACATGAATGAATTATACATAAATTTCACAAACATCACCAAGTTTACATGGAAGCAAGCATTTGAGTCTCGTATGTTCGTACATGGACCATGGTCACCAAGTGCCCTTTCATAAGTGCATCGGAACTCGTATCCGCACCCCGTGTTAGGGTACTTGCGGCTTCTAGCTCGCTAATATGAAGTTGTTTTTTGTAAAAAGAAACGAACTTGTCTCGGTTTTATCAAGCCTTGGCACCAAAGACTTAACATACAAACATCATTTGATGAAATTACTCTTTGACGCTCGTAAGATTACACAATCTTCGGAAGATTACACAATGACACAAAGCAACACGTACTACCAATATGTACGGAGATCTACCGGCCGAAGCAATCAACTAGGATGGACGAGAAAGTGTCTTCCGGACGAACCCGGCGGCAACCGCACGCCGGCAGAGGCACGGGGTGGTCTCGCTTCTCCGATCGAGCCGTGTCGCGCTCGTCCCGCCCCGCCCGTCCCGTCCCCTCCGCCGAGCGAGAACACGGGTAATGCCGCTGCCCGCGTGCCCGGTCCGGATCACCGAGGCCCTCGCGCCGAGGGCAAAAGCGACTTTGGTGAGATAGGGCCGGCGGTGGCGGCGGCTTGGCGAGGAGCTCCGCCGTAGGTCGCAGGGGAGGGGATGCGAGGGAGGGCCGGATCGGCGCGGTGGTTTTGGTAGAGCCGAAATGACAAACGCACCCTTTATGAAAAAAAAATAGAATTTTGTGGAGACAATAGGAGGAAATAGAAGGAAATAGGAGGAAACTTCAAGTATTGTAAAATAACTCTTTAAGTTAATATATAACACATAGGCACAACAAGCCGTTCCGTGACAAAATGCGGTCCCGCATGGTTACATGCCTCAAGAATGGGTCACCAAAGGTTTGTTTACTAGAAGGGATGGATTGGTTATCGAAGTCATCGTCGCATGCGTCGGGTATGCTTCGGAATGCGACCCGGCCGTGTAACATTGTAACATGCATGCATGCCGCGCTTGAAAAGTTCGGTGCACAAACAAAAGAAGGTTAAAGGTTCATCATATTCGAGGAGCAAACATCATGGGCAAATGGTTGCATACCGTGCATGCGTAATCCTTTCATTTTTCCAACGAGTACGGATGGCACCTCTACAAATAATCTAATTGGATAGCTTTTCACCATGCCTCATAATGAGCAACCAAGGGATCGATGTGGATCCAATTTAGAAAGCAATCCACAACCATGCCCATGATTGAAAGGTCCCTTGTTTGGATTTGATAATTGACAATAGACACAACGATGACAACTTAGGTGGACTAATTGGGTGATCATGAGAATACAATTGGGTGATCATGAGAATACACCGGGTTTAGTCCACGTGTGAATGTGAGATGAAGGAGCTTCATTGAATATGTGACATGACATGGAGTCATGTGACCGATGGTGAAGATCGAGATGAGGCTTGGCTCGAGGCCGGAGGGTGTGTGAAGGACAAGTCAAGGCAAGGAGCGATGGACCATGAGATGGTGAAGCTCGGGCAAGACTTGGTTCCGATGGACCATGAGGCGGTGAAGAGCAAGTGAGATCAAGATCGATGGACCGTGAAGGTTGCATGATGATATGAAGTGGATCATATCAACTTGAGATCGTGTCGGTGCATGTGTTGCATTGGCACTTCGGTGGAAGACGGTGAAAGTGGAAATGCGCAAGGCAAAGGTATGCTATAGGGCATTTCATCTCACCGGTCATGAGGAGTGTAGAGAAGTTGACGACCGGATTTAGGATTGATAGCCGTACTATCAAGAGGGGCAAACTTGTTTGCATCTCGGTCATCTAGTGCCACTTGAGTGATCTAACATTGCGACATGCTAGGATCGAGTGGAGTTGTGAGAGCATGTGAAAATCCTTTGAAATTGATTGTGAAAATGCTAACACACATGCACATGGTGATGTTCACTTGGTGGTGTTGGCACATTTACAAAGGTGGTGTTTATCGCGCTTTGGTTTGTAGGTTGAGATGGGTTTGGGTCCTTCTCTCCCTCCCGCCGAGCTTGCGAGGCGGGATTCGGCGTTTTCGAGAAAATTGGAGGCATATTTTCTATTGCGTCGGATACAAAATCTTGGAGAAAACTTGCTAACTTGGGAGCACAAGACGTACACGTGTTGGTTAGCATGTTGGAGCAAAGGTTGAGAAGACGGCGCGAAGAAACGTTGAGGATCGCCTCTTTTGTGAGCGCCGGACGCGGGCTCCGGCCTGCGCCGGATGCGCGGTGGGAATCCGGCGCGTGCTGGGTGGCTGGCTCGGGCTCGGTTGAGCACCGGACGTGGCGGTGGCGCGTCCGGCGGTCCCCGGACGCCGACCAGAAACTTCCAGAGTTAGAGGTCTCTCGCGAGCGGGGGCGCCGGACGCTGGACGGACTCGGGCGACGGACTCGGGCGTAACACTGTGGAGCGTCCGGCGATTGGTAACGTGGCGCAGCTTCAAATCCCAACGGTCGACTTCAGGAGGCGAGTAGGCGCCCGGACGCGTCCGGCGCAAAGGAAGTTGACGGCAGCCGGGCTTCCAACGGCTCTTTTCGAAGGTGGGCCTATAAATATGAGTTGTGGCCGGGCGTGGGCCGGTGCCGAGCACCTTGGGGACTTGGTGTCCACCTTGGAGAGTGCTTGGAGAGCCCTTTACTCACTTGTGCTTGAGAGTGATCATCCAATCGAGTGAGTGAGCGATTCTAGTGCGTTGCTTTGAGAGATTGCATCGTGTGGCACTAGGTGATCGTGTTGCAAGCCGGTGTGCTTGTTACTCTTGGGGGTCGCCACCTCCTAGACGGCTTGGAGGCAAGAGACTTCGTTGTAGCACCCGTGGAGATTGTGCGGTGCTCCGAAGGAGGATTTGTGAGGGGTTCTTGAGCCTTCCCCGCGGAGCGCGAATTGGTTACTCTAGTTGAGCGTGGCTTGGAGGAACCCGGTCTTGTGTTGATTGGAGTTGGGGCTCCCCGGAGGGGTTGTTGGCAGTGAGCCAACTTGAGCGGCCTTCTCATCACCAAGTCGGTGTATCGCCACAACTGGACATAGCTTGGTGGCGACCAAGTGAACCAGGGGAAAAATCGTGTGTCGATTTGTGATTGCCGAGGCTTCGACCTCCTTGTGCTTGTGTGTGAGGCTTCGACCTCCCTTGTGATTGTGTGCAGGTGGTTGGTCTCTACGCCCGGTGATTCGCCACCGCCGCGATAAATTGGTTACATTCTTGTGTAGCTTGAGTTGTGGCTCTTGTGCTCTTTTGCTTGTGTAGCTAGTTGAGCACCTTCTTGCTTGTGTAGCTAGAAGTAGTGTAAGTGTTTTGCTTAGCTTGTGTAGTTAAGTAAATTGTGCTCTTGGGTTCGGCTTGTGTAGCCTTGTCCTTGAGCATCTAGTGAGCTTAGGTTTGGCTTTGTGCTCTTGCTCATTAGAATTGTGTAGGTGCTCCCTATGTGGCAAAGTACTAGTTGCTTAGGTTTGTGTGACCTTGCAAGCTAGAATTGTTTAGGTGAGCACTAGCTAGTTTAGCACCTTGCTTCTTGTTTAGAATCTTTTACAAGGTGCTACTAGAGTTGTAGTTAGTGGGGGTTAGTCTTGGCTAGACCGATAGTTTTAATTCCGCATTTGTTTCGGTTAGCCGGTGCGTAAGTTTTTAGGAAGGACTATTCACCCCCCCCCTCTAGTCCATCTCGACCCCACACCACTCCCAGCCAAACTTCCACTATAATCAAATGGGTACAAGGAGTCTTCTCTAGAGCATCTAGAGGATTACACCAGCAGCAACACATTCATCAAGTTACAACTTGGCAACACCCACAACCTTCTAACAAGAGGAATAACAAGAGCCAAATAAAGAAGACACAGATTCTGTCCACCTCGGTAATCAGTTCGTATCTCCCAAACCACAGCTCCAATATGCACAAATTTTTTAGGCAGATAGCTCCAAGAGTACCCTAACCACTGACCAAATTTCAGCTCAATCAGACACCGTTTGACCCCTCAAACAATTCATCTACCAAAACTGCTCTGTTCTAAAACTACACAGACCTGAACTGACAGAACCCCTCTCAAATCTGAACCTCTGCTCAGCTAATCCTCAAACCCACTAAACAGATCAAAGTACTCTAAGTGAAGAATGAGCTCACCAAGTTTGGTGCCAATCCAACCACGTTTGAGCCTCCAATCACCAGCTTGAAGATGACCGGTTCGTTGACGAAATCTGACAGATTTCCCTTCTCCTCGCTTCTTCCTCTCTTCTCTCTTGTTGTGGTGTTCTTGTGTTCTGCTCTCTCACTCTCACAGCAGCACTCTGATGAGATGAGGATGGAGGCTAGGGTTTCCTCCCTTTTATTCTTCCCAAGAAGCATTCTCAAACGTTGATTTCAGAGATCAACGGTGCACAAGCATTGGGATTGTGGCAGATTTGGGCTGCTTTGCTGGGCTGCAAATCATCCTCCATGTGGAGGGATAGCCCAACAAACTCCCCCTCCCGACATCATGGAGGGTCTCACGCTCCCCGCAGCCATGCCAACAGCCGGCAGCAAAACTTCGAGCTTCTTCTTTGGCATCACCTTGGTCAACATATCTGCCCCTGTTGTCATCGGTGTGGACTTTCTCAAGCCGCATTTGCTTAGATTCCAACACATAACGAATCCAATGATAACGAACATCAATATGCTTTGACCTTGAGTGAAATGAAGTATGCTTAATCAAGTGAATTGCACTTTGATTGTCACAAAACAAAGACATACTTGCCTTGCTGAAAAACCAAGTTCTCTGACAAACTTTTTCAGCCACAATAGCTCTTTGCTTGCCTCTGTCGCTGCAATGAATTCAGCTTCAGTTGTGGACAATGCAACACATTTTTGCAACTTGCTTTGCCATGACACCGCTCCCCCTGCATAGGTAATCAAATAGCCTGAAGTAGACTTTCTGCTATCAACATCTCCGGCCCTATCTGCATCTGTGTATGCAACTAACACAGGAGCACCTTTACCAAAACAAAGTTTCAGATTAGTGTTGCCCTGGAGGTATCTCAAAATCCACTTCACAGCTTCCCAATGTGGTCTTCCTGGATTAGACATAAATCTGCTCATAATACTAACCGCATGAGCAATGTCAGGCCTTGTACACACCATAGCATACATGAGACTTCCAACTACGAGGCATAAGGAACATTCCACATTTCCTTCTTCTTTTCATCGTAGTTGGACATTACTTGGTGCTTAACTTGAAATGAGCTGCAAGAGGACAACTCACAGCTTTTGCTTTGTCCATCTTGAACTTTGCAAGTACTTTCTCAATGTACTGCTCTTGAGACAAGTACAACTTGTTGCAACTCCTGTCTCTCTCAATTCTCATCCTGAGAATTTGCTTTGCTGGCCCCAAGTCCTTCATAGCAAAGGACCTGCTCAACTTCTTCTTCAGCTCTGCAATCCTAGAGACATTCTTGCCAACAATCAGCATATCATCAACATAGAGCAACAAGATGATAAAATCATCACCTGAGAACCTTTTGATATACACACAATGGTCTGCACTACTCCTTTTGTAGCCTTGCTCCCCCATAACTGAATCAAACTTCAAATACCATTGTCTTGGTGCTTGTTTCAGGCCATAGAGACTCTTTTTCAGCTTGCACACATACTTCTCTTTGCCTTTCACAAGAAACCCTCAGCCGCTCTCCATGTAGATCTCTTCCTCCAAATCACCATGGAGAAAGGTCTGTCTTCACATCCATTTGTTCAACCTCCAAATTGAGACTAGCCGCCAAGCCAAGGATCACTCTAATTGATGTCATTTTCACCACCGGAGAAAAGATCTCATCATAATCAATACCTTTCCTCTGGCCAAATCCTTTCACAACAAGCCTGGCCTTGAACCTTGGATGTGGCTTGTGCTCTTCTTGCTTGATTCTGTAGACCCACTTGTTTTTCAACACTTTCTTGCCCTTGGGCAACTTCACCAAATCATAAGTATGATTCTTATGCAAGGAATCCATCTCTTCTTGCATAGCTTTCATCCACTCCTTCTTGTGCTCATCTTCCATTGCATCTGCATAACACTCAGGTTCTGAACCATCAGATAGTAACACCACATACTGATCTGAAGGATACCTGGTGGAAGGAACTCAATCTCTGCTAGATCTTCTGAGTGGAATTGGTGGATCTTGTGGTACTGGTGGCTGCTGATCCGGATCATCAATTTCAGCATCAAACTCATGCTGTTGGGGAGCATTATCATCACCTGTACCATGCACATCAACATGTGCATCATCTGCAACATCATCATCAGCTTATTCGAGCCGGAGTCCGCAGAACCGGGTCTAAATCAACCAATGGATCTTGGCCGAGGAACCTGCACCTTTGTCTTCACAATATCCTCAATTGTTTGATCTTCAACAAACACAACATCACGGCTTCTCGGACCTTCCTTGCAATTGGATCAAATAGCTTATACCCAAACTCATCTAATCCATAGCCCAAGAAGATACATTGCCGTGTCTTGTCATCAAGCTTCAACCTTTCATCTTGAGGAATATGAACAAAGGCCTTGCACCCAAACACTTTCGTGT
Source organism: Themeda triandra (assembly GCA_018135685.1). Taxonomy (NCBI): domain Eukaryota; kingdom Viridiplantae; phylum Streptophyta; class Magnoliopsida; order Poales; family Poaceae; genus Themeda; species Themeda triandra. The sequence goes on along the minus strand of JAENPR010000324.1, from coordinate 233,008 downwards.
GGTCATAAGAGATGTCCTTGTTATATCAAACCCCGTTAGGAACATCTCCTCGCAAAGGATAACTTGGTGAGAGGTTAATAAGATAAACTAGCAGTCATCAAAGCCTCACCCCCGAAATTTTTAGGAAGCTTTGCATGTGACAACAAGCATCTCACTCTCTCAACAATTGTCCTGTTCATCCTCTCAAGAATACCATTCAACCGTGGTGTCTTTGGAGGTGTGAATTGGTGCCTAATCCCTTGCTCTTTGCAATATGCATCAAACGGCCCAATATACTCTCCTCCATTGTCAGTGCGAATGCACTTGATCTTCTTCTCAGTCTCTCTCTCAACTGAGGCTTGGAATTGCTTGAATACACTTAGCACTTGATCTTTGGACTTCAAGGGAAAAGCCCAAACCTTCCTGGAGAAGTCATCAATAAAAGTGACAAAGTACTTAGCACCACCCATTGATCTTACTGACATTTTGCAAACATCAGAATGAACCAAGTCCAAGAACCCCGGCTTCTTGTGAGGAGGTAGACCCTTGAAAGCAACCCCGTGTCGCTTCCCGGCCTAGGCAATCTGTACACTTCTTCAAATGCACACTTTTCACCCCTTTCAGGAGATTCTTCTTCACTAGCACTGTCATCCCCTTCTCACTCATGTGCCCAAGTCTCTTGTGCCATAGAGCACAAGAATCTTCTTTCTCTAATGCATTCATAGAAACACTAGAGAGGTTAGCAATAACATGGTATAGAACTGAAACTTGGTTACCTTTTGCAACAACCATGTTGCCCTTGGTGAGCTTGTACTTTTCATCTCCAAAATTGCTAGAGTACTCATCATTATCAAGCAATCCAACTGAAATAATATTGAGCCGAAGCGCTTCAACATGCCTCACAGACTTGAGGACCAATTTGGTACCATTTGCAGTCACTAGATGCACTCTCCCTTTCCAACAATTGATGCCTTATCATTGTTGCCCATCTTCACAACACCAAAATCACCTGCTGTGTAGTTTGTGAAGTACTCTCTGTGAGATGTAGCATGTATGGTAGCACCACTGTCCGGTATCCAAATCATCTCATCACCATTCACATGGTGGATGGCTGCATCATCAGAAACTACAGTGATCCTCTCAACAGTGAAACTAGAACAACCATTATTACCTCCCTCTGCAGTGAGAACCATAACCCCTTCAACTGCTGAAGTAATATGGCCACCATCACTGTCACTATCACTGTCTTGTTTATGTTCTTGCTGCTGTTTCTTTTTACCCTTTTCCTTTTTCCACTTGCGACATTGCCACTTTTTGTGTCCCTTATCATGGCAGTGCCAACACTCAACATCAGCATTTATACCTCTTGACTTGCTTCTACTTTCAGCTCTCCCTTTCTTCAGACCTCGACTCTTACTTCTCCCCCGTGCCTCAGTGACCAACACTTCAGATTTAGAGGAGGAACTATCCCTTTTAGCTAGCCTTCGGTTTCCTCATTTATCACTTTGGTCTTGACAAGGTTCCAAGTGACAACACCATTAGGGGCTGAATTGCACAAAGTGACTTTTAAAGTCTCCCAAGTGTCCTAAATGAGCCAAGTAGCGGCAAGGTCAGTAACCTCATCTTCAAATGAGATTTCCATAGAAGAAAGCTGATTTATAATGCCCCGAAATGCATTCACATGATCAGCCATAGGAGTACCATCCCGGTACCTCAAATGCATCAACTTGCTTGATTAAGAACATCTTGTTTGCACCTTCCTTTCGGGCATACAACTCCTCTAGCTTCGCCATAATGTACGTGCATGTGTCTCTTCAATGATATGGTTCAAAACATTGTCATCGACCCACTGTCGAATGAACCCACAAGCTTGACGATGAAGAACCCGCCACTCATCATTAGATTTGTCATTTGGCTTTGCTTCAGCAAACATTGGCTTCCAATACTCTTTCACATAGAGTAAATCCTCCATCTTACCCTTCCAAGCTTGATAATTTGTACCATTCAAAGAGATCATTCTGCTGGTATTTGTTTCCATCTTCAACACAAGGCAAATCAGCAAGTAATCAAGGTTGAACACAAACTGAACCAAAGAGCTGATACCACTCTGTTGGGATTAGGGGGCAAAACAAATGCAACTAATCCCTCATCTTGTGCTGAACCATGAGGATAACATCTACCACCAGATCTGCAGCGGAAATAACAATCACACAATAGACAATAGACACAATGATTTACGTGGAAACCCTTCTCAAGGTGAGAAGGAAAAACCACGGGACCAACCGGTCCACTCCCAGCCAAACTTCCACTATAATCAAATGGGTACAAAGAGTCTTCTCTAGAGCATCTAGAGGATTACACCAGCAGCAACACACTCATCAAGTTACAACTTGGCAACACCCACAACCTTCTAACAAGAGGAATAACAGCAGCCAAACAAAGAAGACATAGATTCTATCCACCTCGGTAATCAGTTCGTATCTCCCAAACCACAGCTCCAATGTGCACAAATTTTGGTAGGAAGATAGCTCCAAGAGTCCCCTAACCACTGACCAAATTTCAGCTCAATCGAGACACCGTTTGACCCTCAAACAATTCATCTACCAAAACTGCTCTGTTCTGAAACTGCACAGACCCGAACTAACAAAACCCCTCTCAAATCTGAACCTCTGCTCAGCCAATCCTCAAACCCACTAAACAGATCGAAGTACTCTAAGTGAAGAATGAGCTCACCAAGTTTGGTGCCAATCTAACCACGTTTGAGCCTCCAATCACCAGCTTGAAGATGACCGGTTCAGATTGACGAAATCTGGACAGATTTCCCTTCTCCTGCTTCTTCCTCTCTTCTCTCTTGTTGTGGTGTTCTTGTGTTCTGCTCTCTCACTCTCACAGCAGCACTCTGATGAGATGAGGATGGAGGCTAGGGTTTCCTCCCTTTTATTCTTCCCAAGAAGCATTCTCAACCGTTGATTTCAGAGATCGACGGTGCACAAGCATTGGGCTTGTGGCAGACTTGGGCTGCTTTGCTGGGCTGCAAATCATCCTCCATGTGGAGGGATAGTCCAACAGGCTACACATCCAAGAATGTGTTAGTCTTGCTTTGCATGAAAGGTCCATTACTTTCGTCGAAGTCCGAGTTGATTCCTCCAATCAAGCATTATTATTATTTTTTTTACTTTCTTCAACTTTTTAAAATTTGCTCCCAATTAATATGATTTTATCTAAGGGCGACTCCAAGAGAAGAGGTCTACAACAGCCTTATTTTTTCTCATCTTCATGTAGCTAGTATCCCTGGTTGGCTTTATATGGCTATCAATCGAGAGATAGCCATCTTTCTATTTTACAAAGTTAGATAGCACATTTGTTCGAGGCTGTTTTTTGCTATACAAATTCTAAAATTTCCTCCAAAATAAGAATAGCTAAGATGATGGTGTTGCTCTAATGTGGTGGTATGCCACCCACAAGAAAGATAATCTACATTTTTTTACATTTTCATATTTATCCTAAAATCATGCTCTATATTATGGCTTTGAATTGTTTGAATCTTATATGGTTTTGTTTTGATGTTTATTTGTTAGTAGATGTTCACATACCTAATGTAATTAGTCTATTTTGATTTTTGACAATGCATGTTCTAGTTTAAAAGTGGGAAAGTTTTCTAATAAATATTTAGTAGATCTCATGACATCATTTAGTAATTACTAGCAAACATTATGCATGACACATTGCACAAAACTCAATAGTGTTGAAATGGCCTTCTTATCATCACTTGAGGCAAACTTTTCTAATTTGTATGAGCATGGATCACGAATGGTCATATACGAGATACAAATGGGGTGGGGCAGTTTGGAAAGTAAAAAGGTATAAAAAAGGGTTAAAAAGTTTTAAAAAAAGTTTGAAAGAAACATTTTTATCTTAATATTAGATAAAGATAGAGAAAACAAAATAATAATGGTAAAGCACACGCACCTAGCTACATAAATACCACAATTGATCAAATATCAGGGTTTTATTTTTTAAATCAAAGGCCACAATATTGATGAAACTAGTTTTCATCTCTTCTTTGAATGTTCTTTAAGTAGGGACAGTTGGGGTACCAAACCAATCACCTGGAATCCCAGTCTAGATCCCCATGACATGATCCTGCAAGGATGAGCTTATTTCGACAGCATTATCTCCAGACAACATTATTTCGACAACATCATTTTTTACAATGGGCAGAGAAGTATCAATCTTTGGAAAAGAATGTTCAAACAAGAACTTGGCCTGGTGTGCACCAAAGCCAAGCCCACAAGAAGCTCCCTTATTAGTGCCTCGAGAGATTCATACATGTAACTCTTTCCTTTTTTTTTTCTCTTTTGAGCCTAGAAGCTCTGTAAAATCTATGTACAGAAACATTCTTTCATTTAGTTGAAAAAAATAGGTAGGGGGCCTCCTCTGCCGGTTTGAACATTTTTTAAAAAATCAAATGCTCCGTTCACCTTTATTAGAAAGATTACCAACCTCCGATCTCTGCTAGGGACACCAGCTTACATGAAAACATCGCAATAGCAGGCAAAGCCCGCCAGAAAACGTACCAGCAACATCTGACAACAATCTTAAAGAATGGCAACACTGCTAGCAGCTAAAAACTCCGAACTCCCTTCTCACGGTCACAACCCAAGCACTACACTCTAAGCAAATTACTACACCATCTACAAGTTTTACTCCTCCATGAGGCCCCGGTCCATCTTGCCCTGCCATCGACTATTTGATAAGTGGTTTCATGGTTTTTGTAGCTAATAAGTTGGCTGATGCTATTTTGCTGTGAGAGAAAAATAATGTACCATGATGGATAAGTAGGGATGATAAGTTCAAGCGAACATGACGTTGATCAGCACGATTGATTTGTGGATCAGAATCTTTGGGGGAGCCAGCACATTGCCATTAAAGTCCACATCATTTTTCGTTTTCAAAGTGTCCAAAGAGCCCCTGCACCGGGTTTTCATTAGAGTATACTAGTGGAAAACTCAATTTCTCTTGCACGGCATCGAAGAAATAAGACCCTCTTAATGTCATCGGTTGAAACTATGTAATAGGCTTGACAATGTCTAATTTTCTGTGTTTCGCAGTAGTTTCTTGATTTTGGTCACGCAGCATGCACCTCCCAATCTCCCATATTTGTGGCCAACTTTAAGCCCCTATCGCACCAGCTTTAGGTGCTCACGAGGTAGCTTCCAAAGCCCGAGCAATGTTGCTGTCTTAATCGGAGATGGATGGGAACTGTGATTGTGAAGCTGCAGGGGCGGAAGATCGATCGAGTGAACAAGCAAAACGCCTTCAGGTTCATGAACGCCGAGGTGCCACCAAGGTTGTAGTGCCCCTGTACGGTGAGTCCGCTATATGAGAAGAATGCAATTCTAGATTTGATCAAAGTCAACTATTGTACATTTAACTAAATTTATTAATAAGAAAATAATATTTATATTATAAATCTAAATAGATATACTATACAAAATATATTTTATAAATAATCTAATAATATTTTCACACTAATTACTATTAATAATTTTTATATAAATTTAAGCAAAAATTTACATATCTGAGCTAGCACCGTTATTATGTTATGTAATTGTATTCTTTCTAGGGCGCAGCAAGTTTCTTGCAAGCTCCACTATTGAATATGCAATATTCGTACTGTTTGATTGGGCGCCGTGCTGACCGTGGTGTTTTGTTGTACTACATGTAAACCTAGAAAAAGGAAAAGCAGTTCCATGTGCGCGTGGTGTCGGTACTGTACGGAAAGTGTTTGGCTCAAGGAAGTAAAGGAATACCAAACTTGTGAATCTCAGACAACCAGAAATGTGGTCGGAAGCCAAATTCATTTTCAGCAGCGACTTGTTTCATTTTCAGCAGCGACTTGGTCCAGGCGAAACATTTCTGGCATCATTTTCATGGTCATTTTCCCCCAAAGCAGACATGCACTTCTTCTAACAGCGTCGGCAGACCACTATAGATTATAGTTTATACCGTGTGTCGGGTAAAAAGGTTGAAGCTTGCAACACGGTCCCCCTTTTGCCGCTTTAGAAAATTACTACTACAAGGTGACGTCACACAATTATCATATTTGCCAGTCAAAAATACTGACAATCTGCGCGAGATGGGGCTAAAGTATAAATCGATCCAAACACGCATCAAACTACTGAATGCGGACAATCAGTTACCAGTGGCTCGCAAAGTCGCAACACGTTCCACTGTTACTATTCCAAAACAGCAGTACTAGTCCATCGCAATCCGATGGCAGTTTGAAGACATTTACATGCTTCTCGCAACTATGCAACCCACTGCCCACTATAGCTGTGTAGAATGCACTGCTACGCTCCCCAGGCCTGACTGGCAGATCTTCTAAAGAACCATCATTTATCATGCATTCATGTTACAGAAACCAAAAAAAAAAGAAGTTATTCTACAATGCTCTTACATACAACCCCACAGCCCAAAAATCCTTAGATAATATTGATGGGCAGTATCACCTCATCACCTTTCATTAGTTTTGGGAAGGGAAAGCTTACAACAACTGCAAGACACCTCAACTGCTAGGAGTGGGTTTCCAGCCAAAAGCTAAAGATCAGCCAAATCATTGCGCCACCGGGCTTGAATATTCGTGTCCAATCTCTGAAGTCATTACGCTGGATGACCCTGCCGATGTCGCATTGCTGTATGAAGATCCGTTCCTGGTGGATTTTGGTTGGAGCTCCATCTCTGTTTGCCTCTCGGGGGCTGCTGCAGGTACTTGACCAGCATCAGCTAATCTCTTCAGGATGTTCATTACAGTGGGAACAAATTTCGTCGACAGTGAAAGGAGGGCAGGAAGCTGTGTAACAGCACAAGAATAAAGAAGTTGATTAGACAATATTCAGGTGCTTAACGTGTGCAACAAAAGGCGGTTTGAATACACACAAATCCTTGTTGGAATTCCCTGCCAATTTCTGACTGCACCCAAATAGCTTTTCCAACAAGGTAGATCACAAATATGGCAAACAGGTAAAGCGGATTCCTGCTATTCAAGTGGAAAAGTTAGCCTGGTCAAAAGTGATAACTCCACTACTGTCATGTATGCATGTTTCTGCAGACAAAAGAAATACCTCAGTAATGTCATAAACTCTTTGAATCCAAGGATAGCTATTGCAGCAAGTGCCCATGGAAGTGGCAGCCAGTTGTTGTTCATCTTATTTGCTTCCTGATCAAGGCAACAGTAATGTTTAGCAGATAGATCTTCTCGAACGTTAATATTGAAGTGTCCATTCCCACTTCCCAAAAAAGTCCCAATTAATAAACAAAACAGAGGGATTTTTTTGAGATGACATCCACAAGGTGTCAATAGCACATATCAGTTAACAACAGCCGGATCCGTGGCGCAATGGTAGCGCGTCTGACTCCGGATCAGAAGGTTGCGTGTTCGATTCACATATCAGTTAACTGGTGGAGTGGAAATGTGGAGATACCTGAGCAGCTATAGCTTGAGTGACTGTATATTCAGTTTCAGCTTTGAATTGCCTCCACAAATTTTTGCACTGCACAGGGGTAATTACAGTCTTCTCCTCGGCAACCTGCTCAACCTGCTCATGAATGGTATCTCCTCAACAAAACATATGTTTTGTGCTTAAAGAAAGTGCTAAGTAAAAAATGGGTGTTTGCTTCAGCAGAGGAACATAATTTACATGTAAAATACAGCTTTGTTACCCTTTCCCATGAGCTGGAGGCAAGTGGATATCTGTAGTCCCAGGTTTTGAAGTGTCAATAAGAGCACGGGAGAGAGTGTTCTCAATGTTATCACCATCCTCCTCCAACCGAATTGCAGCCAAGCAACTTCATGGACTGTAGCAAAATGGGAGAATGAATATGCTTTCCTAAGACAATTCCTTGCTGTTTCATATATATAATATTAAATGTCAGCATTTGACCTACGGCTGAGCGGGCAGTTTTAGTTATAGCTTTTATGTCCTCCTTTCCTGTCCACAGCCCGAGCATAGAATCAGCATCAAACCTGTAAATTGGTTTCAGTTTAGTCTGCACAGAAGATATATATGAGTTGTCAATATGAGCACAGCTCACCTGTCCATCATGCGAATCAAAACCCTTCCAGCTTCACCTTTTGCCTAGGACTGAACAACACTCCTTTCATGCTTCTCCAGCTTCACAAGCAGCTCTTTCTCAGTTGCTTCATCGAGTTCAAAAGCTGACACAGCAGATTCAAGACCTGAAACAGCATTTTTTTGTCTCACTTGAAGAAGCTTTCTAATAGCTGGCCACAATTCTTCACTGGCTGAAGAGATTGAACTGGTTCCGCGAGAGATTTGGTAAGTTGTGCCTGAAAAACAACATATCTTAAGATTAGGCAATTCTCTTGGGGGGCTGTGTGGTGACACAAACAGATGAATAAGACATACATTTGGCACAAAGTTCAGATAATTTAGTAGCTCGAACTGAAGCTAATGAGCCTCAATGTCACGTCTAAGCTTTTTTTTTTCGAGAACATGCAACCGCATGTGTTTCATTAAGCAGAAGAAGCCCTCACAAGGTAAGCCGAAGCTTACCACCCTAAGCATATCCTTCACTTTTGAGGTGTCCCAGTTTACTTGTTGAATAGCAGCATCTGTCGAAGAATATATGCACACATCTGATAATGATAAGACATGCATTTATGTGGAAAGGGACGGGGCAAATTGGCAAATAGTTGGAAGGAGAGTTTTAGACGAAAGCCTTGAGCATAGAATAACTAACAAATGGAGTCTCAATTGATGTTTTAGAAAGCTGGAACGCTTCAGCTGGATGCTACAGTTACCAGAACCAGAAATCTACCAGTCCTTTCGAAGATATTTTTTACAGAACTGATCATACTTGAACAGTGAACATCACTAATGACCAAATTGATTTCATAATTAAACAAAGAACGGTAGGAAAATATTCAGTAACAAGTGCTGAAACTGGTACTAGATCAATGTTTCCAACGTAACCAGAGTTGACTGACTGGCAATGAACATAAGTATGTTTTCTACTGAAGTAGAATACTAACAAAATAAGAAACAAGTAAAGATTAACAATCCTAAAAGCATACCATCAGATCCTTTATCAAACTTCTCCAAGAAAGTTTTGAGTACAATTGCAAGCTGCAATAGCAAATCCCTCCTTTTCTAGGGCCTTGTCAAAGCACTCCTTAAATGCTTCAAAATTTCTAGTACATAAGTGACCTAGAAGAGATTGATAGGCAGGATTGACAAGGTATAACGACAAGGAAGGCATTGGTGTAAATAAAATGTTAGTAAGCAGCACAATAAAAATAAATCAAAATGCAAAAAAAAAAAAAAAAAAAAAAAAAAAAAAAAAAAAAAAAAAAAAAAAAAAAAAACCCTACAAACCTGGAAACGTGTAAGCATATATATATCAAAATCATGGCAGGAAAATAAATACACAAAAAAATGAGTGGGTACTAATTTAGATAAAAAGTTCCCACTCTTCCACTAACCAGTTACAAAACATGTACTCAGGAAATGTACATCAATATTTGTTCCCCAGATTAAATTCCAGATTTGTAGTTTCGTTTATGACAATGGACAGAAACAGAGAGTCACACCGTAAATATCTACGCTAACTCTTGAACTCAGTTTATAAGTGTATGTTGATTTCGACACATGTCAGTGAGAAGTTTTAACTCTGGCTACAACCTATGAACAATAACCGAGATTGACCGACATTATTTTCATAATGTTCATCAGCTTATAGTGCTAGTATTAGCCAGAGTTAACCCATAAAGACAGTTCACATCCAAAACTACATACATTCATAAACAGATGGGAGTATGTATTTGTACGTGAGAATTTCAGAGATAAAATAAATGAAGCAATGTGGAGAACTACAGTTTATTTCAAAATTCATACAATGGATCAAATGTTCTTGAGATACAATAGTTCAAAAGTATCACCGAATCTGTAAAGTTTAGACTCAGCTTGTTGTCTTTTAGAGCTTCTGAGACCTTCATCAAAATAAATAGCCTCTATGTCATACCTGTGACCAAAGAAGAACAAAATCATCATAAAAGGAACGAATCTTTTTTTTTTCAGATACCTTCAATGTTTACGCCAAGAATTGAGCATGTAAATCTCATAACTAATCTAAACAAATGAATAGCCTCCACTGCTGTTTTGCAGTAATTATTTGGCCCCAAGAGTGCTATAAAGGCAAACGGGACTGATCTTGAATAGACTTATAGCAGGTCAAAAACACCATCTAAATCATGGGGATCCATGACCAGAAAGACAACAGAGTACTCATAAGACAACCAATAAACTCACTCTGATAAACATCTATTAAGAAGGCAGGTACAAAATCATGTTGAATAGCCTCCTCAAATTGTTGCCATTCCTTCACACAGAAATCATACAGAATCAGTTCTTGAAGGAATCTATGATGCAAAAATCATGTGTGATATGTATTATAATCACCTCATCAACCGCAAAACTGGCAACTTTCTCATTACCAATTTCTTCACAGCATACAGTAGCCACCATAACCAGAAGTGAAGCATAAAAACAGTCAACATACATGATAGCTTAAATTGGAAAACAATGCATGGTACTCACTTCATGAGCAGGCAGATCAAGGTCTTTGTTCTCCTTAATGACTTCCCAAAGTTGCTGGGAACTAAATGAGAAACCTGACGCTGGGACGACTTCACGACGATCCCCAACAAGTCCACCAGTAGCAATAGAATGCTGAAACCTATCTCTTAAATCAGAAACCTACAGAAAGAATTGTTTACAATTAGACATAATCCCAGCAAAATCTGCAATGAGCATACTTTTCACAATTTACATTACATATACACCAACCTGCTGTTTGAATAACTCTTCTTCTTCTTCATAACTCGACAGTGCCACAACTTGTACCTGGACGTGGAAAACAAATGCACTTTGTAGTGAACAATTTCACTATAAAACATGTGTTGAAGAAAGGTTAACTCATGATTTTTACATCGAAAAATTCACTAAGTAGAGTTTCTTTATGGGCATGGGGTTTCGGAACAGCATCCCATATCTGCAGCAAAAATGTAAAAGGAAAACAGGATATCAACTAAATGCATACCTTCTGAATGTCTTCCCTTAGAATTGGCTCAAGATTTTCTAGGGGGGTCTGTCAGAAACCAAAACGAGCCAATAGTTAGTATAAAAGCAATTAGAAGTGAAAAAGAAAGTAGACATGATGGCACTTGTTCACATGTCTTAATTCTAAGCAGCCTAAACTGCAAACATAGCAATCCCTTACCCTTGATTTGTCATGAATAACACACGTTAGTCACAATAATCTTACGTTGTTAATAATCACCAAAACCCACTAGGGGCCTAGATGCTTTCAATCTCCCCCTTTTTGGTGATTGATGACAACCTCGAATATGTGAATGTGAAAGAGATGGGTGAAGCTTTCAACATGCTTGGTTCATATAAGCACTTTGACAATAAAATCAAAGATGTTAGTTGTCCTTATACAAACCAAGCCAACATGATGTACTCATGTAGAATAAGAATGAAGCATGGATACAATGAGTAAAGCTGATTTGAATCGGAGTAAAACGCGAAAACCATAGCAAATGAGCGATACCACATAACCAAGTGACATAACATATATAAAAATCAAGTAGAGAGCACACATGTCACATAAGCATAATTCAATCACACATATATCACATATATTACAATGCATGAAAGGTAAACATGATATGCATGCATGAAAGTATCACACACAAAAGATCGAGTCCATCTCACATCCACCCCCTAAATCTAACATACTATCTCTCCCCCTTTGGCGTCAAGCACTAAAACCTAAGGGTCAGAAGGCGAGATAGGAGCAGACGAGTCGGGTGCTGAGGTACGTGGTGGGATCTCAAACTGGCTCATGTCGATGTCGGACTCGGAACTCTGAGCTGGATGACCCTCTGTCTCTGTAGGTGGAGTCTGGAGTGGAGGTGAAGCGATCTGGGTCTACTCAGTAGTGGGGTCGGCTGGCTGTGATTTAGAAGCAGTAGCCATGGCCTGAAGCTGTGACTCTGAAGATGTCTCTATAGAAACTGGAGCCACAAATGTCTGTGTCTCAGTAGTAGTAGCCTCAGGTGTAGGAACAACTGGAGGAGGATGAAACCTGCTGGGGCTGAGAGGGCGAGGCAAACTCTGCTCGCAGCTGTCCCTGAAACCCGCTGGGTTGTAAAGCTGGAGTTACTAGGGTAGAAGCAGTCACTGTCAAGCCAAGCTGTTGAACCTGAGGAGGCGGTGAAGTCCCAATCTGCCTGACAATATTCTCCATGAGAGTGAACCACCGCCTCTGAAAAGCCTGGTTCTCCCTCTGAAGAGCCTGGTTCCCCTGCTGAATGGAGAGAAGCTGCTGCTGAAACTGATCTTGACGTGCCTGTACCGCTGCCCACTCTCGTGCTTGGCGTTCCTGCCCCTGCTGCATCCTCTCAAGTATAGCAAGCAAAGCGGGGTCAGACTGCTGCAGCTGTGGTGTAGCTGAGCTGGAGCCGCCGGCCTCATGGTCATGTGCTCGTGGAGGCATCTGTGGAATCGGCTGATAGGCCTCATCAGAGCTATCAGACGGAAGATTGTCCAGTGTCTGATCCTCAGGCTGTGCCTCTAACTGCTCAAGCTCTATGTCAACAAGGGCCTTGATGGCCTTGTCCTGCTCCTCCTCAGTCTCAAGAACCGCAGGTCTCTGGCGAGGCTGTCCAGCTGCCCTGTTCCCTCGACCCTGCCTCATCAGATGGCGCATATCATAATTCGGAAACTCTGTGGTAGTGTGAGTCAGCTCAGCCACTGTCTCTGGAGGTATCTCAGAAACCGCTTGAAGGATAAGGAAGCAGACCCAGTGAGCATATGGAAGCTGACGGCGACCACGGCGACCCTTGAAACCCTCTGCCAAGGTTTCCTCCATCTCTGACAATATCAGATCCCATATATCAAACTCTGTCTGAGACACCAAATGTGAAACGAGCCAAAGCTGAACACCAGTCAATTCCTCTCTGTAGCCCTCCCTTGGGAGTAGAGTCCTCCTCACGACATCGCTCAGCAAACGGGCCGTGGGGGTGAGGTCATGTGGAGCACGTCTCGACCTCTCTCCAAACGGCTCGCGAAAGCAAGCCCTCACTGTCTCTGTGGGAGGTACTGCTCCACCGTGAGGACGTCTCGGTGGCTTCGTCTGTCCATAGCAAATCTCGTGAATTCTAGTAGGTGACTCTGGAATCCTCAGTATCTCTCTGGCCCTGGAGCTCTGCAGCCTAAGATCTCGGCCTCTGAAAGCAATGTGTATGTACCTATGACCCGGGTCAATCCAAAGTGAAGCATAGAACTCTCTAACCCAAGACGCGACGTACCGGCCAGTCCGCCCAAGAAGATCTGCCAAACCTGGCAAGTAAGTGAGAAGAGGGCGGATCTGCTCTCCACCAGCGGCAACTATAGCCTCCAAAGAGCACACTCTCTGACGCTTGAAACGTACGCCACTGTTGACATAAGCAGTGTAGAAGTCCTCCTGCAACACAGTGTAGAAATGCTTTGAAGCTCTGGGGTCCCGCTGAGGTGGGAACCACTTGTGACACTCTACAAGACGAAGCTGCTGCACCTGCTGAGCTGTGGCCGCCCTCAAGTCCAAGTGACTAACTGGCGGCGGACCACATGGTCTGGCGGATGCACGGGGCCCACGTCGCTGCACCTCGGGCCTAGGTGGCACCTGAGTACGAGAGCGACTGGACCGATGAAGTGAAGTCGGCTGCTCTGTCTCCTCCTGCTGTTCAGTCTGCTCAGTCGCCTCGGTGGCTGTCACAAGACCAAAGCGTGAGACTCGATGACCGTCCATCATGACACTGCTAGGTGAATCACCAAATCTGGTCTGTAGAGCTCGAGCAACATGACCGGGGTCTGGAGGATCAATCCGGAGACTGCCACGCCTGCCACCTCTCTCTGCACGGTCAGCTGCCTCTGCAATGGCCATAAGCTGCTGAACCTCTCTGCTAGGCCGCTTGCGCTTCTTCTTCGGTGCAGGCTCATCCTGCATCACTGCCTTGCCACTCCTCCTAGGAGGTGGCTGCTCATCGTCTCCAGGACCACCACCCACATTCTTGCAACGAGCCATGCTGTCACTGTCAAGATCAACTGCCACTGGAAGAACTCCCCCTGACACTAAAAATCACCGCCACTGAGAGATCAACTATCACTGAGAATCACTGCCAACAGACAAGAAAAACTGCCCACTGACACTTGAGAGGCTTAGCCTCATTCCATACCCGCGGGCTTGGCACCAGGTGATCTGTCACTGACACACTGACCAATCTGACAAGACACTGCCTCAACACATGACTTGCTGCACGGATAGATCAGAGAGATACACACATAAGCAACGTATCACTAGAGAGAAGCACATTCTATGAGCAGCACGGATAAATCGAGACACCTGTGAAAAGACAAGATTCGACCACGGGGAGCCCAACACGATCGACAGAGGAACTGCACAAAAGATCGGCCGAAAAGAAAGGTTAACATGAAGGCTGGAAGGAGTCAGGCATTCAATCGAACAGCTGGTGGGCAGAAGAAATGCTCACCCTGGGTGGACTGCCGCTGGCCGTGGTGACGCCTGATGGAGAGCACACAAGAAAACACAGAAAGCAAACACACGTCGCCGGAGCACGAGGAGTCGACGGCGAGGTCGGTGGATGGCTTCCCGGCGGCGGTGGTGAACGCGCACGGCGAGAGGGCGATGCGAGCGCGGCGCAGGGCGAGAGCGCGAGCGCGGGCGCGGGCGCGGCGCGGCGGAACCGCAGGCGAGCGGCGGTGCAGGTGGCGCGAGGGCGCGCGCGGTGCGGAGGTGGAGGCACGGCGGCGGTGAACAGAACGAGCGCGGGCGGGTTCGAATGGGAGAGGAAGGAGACCGCGGGCCCAGCTGACAGAATAGAGCGAGGGAGGAGTGGGCCCCGCGCGTCAGGTAGAGTCTTCCATTGTTCAGCCGGCCGGCAGATTCTCACAAAATCTGTGGTTGTCGTTTTAACAGGCTGAACATGTGATATTCTTGTGTAGGTATTGCTTGAGACGGAACATGGTCGTTGATAGATACTCCGTAGACTAGAACTAGGTTCAGGTGCAACCGAGGTTTCATGACAAAGTTCAGGAGGAAGTAAGGTTCTATTGATCACTAGGTGTCACGCGAGACGTTTGGGCCAAAGAAACAATGTATATGAGGTTTTTCTATGAGAATACATACGAGTCACTGTCTCTAAATATTCATATGCCTAATCAACTACAGTAGAACCCTTATTAACTAATTAATTCAAAAGGGATGAAGCAGTTAGTTTTGAGTTTGATTCACATGCCTAATCAACTAGAACCCTTATTAATTTAATACAGTTGATATATATACACTGCCCACACCCCAAAAGAATTTGGCGTTTAATATTTGTTTTGAGCCAGACTATGTCGGGTTCGACTAAATTTATATAAATAAAAATTGACAAAATTTATAACACCAAATAATACTCCCTCTCCTTCACATTAAAAAATGTTTTCACTTTTCTGGATATACTACTATTAACTACATACATCTCCAGTGCATAGCAAAAGCAATGCGTCTAGCGAGGTGTCTTATGACTTAAATTGGAGGGGGTCCACAATGAGAATTCTTATTTAGTACTCCCTCCATCCTGATTATAGTTTTGGCATTTTCTAGATATGTATAAATTCTACTATGCATCTACATCTACATATATAATATGTCTACCTACATTGATTTTACTATGCTCTAGAAAAGGTTAAAACATCCGTTTGGAACAAAGGGAGTAGTACAAAACATTAGTATGCTTTTGTGACCTTGTCAAATTTAAGATATCTTGAGTGCTTGACTTACACTAAAAAATAATAAATAAATTAAGTTGTTGGGACGAGAGGTACTAAGGTGTATCGATGGCTAGGCTTGATGAGGACAAAATGCCTCTAGGAAACTTTCATCTTTTTTTCTTCTGAATTTTGAAAGTAAATTAGGTTGACCTAATGACAACAGTTGCATTGGACCCATAAAAGTGAAACAAATCGCTATAATTCGAGTGCATGTTATTATTTAATTTTTTCATTACTTAAAATTACATTTATATGGTATATATGGAGTATATATCTGGTGAAAATTGCAATTGAGTGGTCAAAAAGTTTTCCTCACAAGTTCTCCAAAAAAAAATGCTCACAAGAAATAAGAGAGACAGATTAAGCCCAGCCCATAATAGCTTTTCAGTGCAGACCAGCCCAAGCCCACAGGACTCGACTGCACGCGGACCAAACGCCGATAAGGCCCCATGAGCCGAGCGAACGCCGCTGGGCATGGTTGCTCTGGGAGAGAATTAATTTACAGTTACTAGACTACCTTTAACTATAATTTTATTCGTTTGTTAGCCCTATTCATTTGATCTACCAACACTTAGAGTCAGCGATCCAGCAGTATTTTTCTCTCATAACAAATCAGAAGCATTGAGAATTAGCCAATCAGAAATGACCAAACGAATAGGATGTGCATCACGGTCGAGAAAAATGTTAGAGGAAAGCATATGTTATATTTAAATAAAATAGATAAGTATAAAAAGATTTATTAATCTTTAGATTCACAATACTTGCTGCGGAAACATTCAAACCATCCGATTAGTGTTTTAAATAATAGATACATAGAACGATCCAATCCTACATTTGTTCTCACGATATATTTTTTTTCTAACAATCTTTATTTGCTATCGCCACATGCCTTATCTAATGTTCTTTGCCGACGAGCTACGATCAGACCCAAGAAGGATTCTGTAACTTCAACGCCTTCATCAATCGTTAGGAACACCATCTGCAGAATCAAATACATTGAGCGGACGTCAGCAAAGAAAAGAAAGGTATATATCGGAATAAGAAAAGGTTTATGCACATATGTTGGAGATGCACATCATGTGTATCAACGCACGCACCTCAACTGGGTTACTAGTTTTAGGGTTCCAAATACCATCTTCAAGGTCATCCATCTGACAATTAAAGTCACGGTGAATGTTCTTTATGTCACTGTTGTATGAGTACTCTAATAAGCTCTCCTTTGGATGAGTGTGGCTGAGAGATTCAAGAGCGTCCTCAAGCAGGATTTGGCTTATAGAAGCCAACCCTCTAAGGGCATCGAAAAACTTAATCACGGTGTCCTTGTCAAATGTTCCGTCGTAACATTTCTCTGAGACGTGGAGAAAAACATCCACAGACGCTTGAAGTGCACTCTGCACCGTGCCTTCGCGAATCTTACTAGACAAACCGGTGGCAGTGAGGCTACCACTATCCTGCAAACTCATCATGATAAAAAAAATCACTAGCAAGAAAAAGGTGTGTGTGAGATTGATGCAATCTATGAGATTGATGTAATATGTGAACTTACCACGAGTTGGGAAGCCATAATGACAGCTAGCGCTGCTAAAACACAAACACGGGCTGATGTAGTTAAGGCTTCGTAGTGCTGCCAACCATTTATAAGGAGTATAAAATGCCAACCATTTAAGAGTATAAAAGATTAGTCGCTTGGAAAAACCATAATGTCACAAAGAAAAGGACGTACTTATAGTAAATTTGAACAAAAGGTACCCGGAGATCTATCCTAATGAGTACGTACCAGCCAGCCATCGACGGCGCCGTAGATTTTCATGTAGCGCCCCACAATAGTGTCGATCTCATCAAGGAAGTGATTAGGTTGGACCGGCAGTTTGACCTTGCGGCCGTGGTTCATCTGCGCCCGGACCACCAAGCACCGCGGGTGAAGGGCAACCGTCTCGCCCGGTCGACATAGTTTCAGCCGCCGGAAGATTGACGCAGGCTGAGTCACCCGCCAGATGGTGGTGGGAAGCTTGGTTGGCGGCCTCATCACTGTCGTGGACCCCGAGGAGAGCGCCGGCGATGGCGAGATGAGGCAACGCATCTCTGACGCCGGAAGACGTTCGCCCCTCCTTCGGTCGATACGCATGCCGTCGATATATATATACTAGTGTATTGGCGCGCGCTTCCGCGCGCCCTTCTAGGCTGCCGTTAGGTAGGGTAGGCTAGGCCCTATTCCCGTGTTAGTTACTTAGTCTGAATATAGATAGTGTTGTATCAGTGAATTGAAGCTTTGACGCATAAGTTACATCATAAAAAATCAGCACATTGTGTTCGTAAATGTTGACATCTCTAAGGTTTAATTACACTGCACTATGTTCTGACAATAGAATACAATACAATGTAACAGTTCTAAACTTGAAAAACTTGTTTACTTCTTGCTCGTGCTCAGTCGATGTGGAATATGTTCAAAGAAAAACATCTGAAGGCACCGGAGGAGAAAAGGGTTAAGGCATATATATATACCACTATTTATGAAATGGTATTATTGAGACAAATCTTCAAATAGTTCAGGCCAAGAATGTACATACCACAGCCATGGATAGAGACCGCATAATTTGTATCGTCTTTGATCTGGATGGGATATGTGACCAATAAGTAATTAAGGAGGACAGAGGAAGGAGGAGAAATTGAACTGCACATGTGGAGAAGCAATTATCAAACCATCTTGGAACTTTTTTTGTTCACCTGCTGATCAGTCTTGTTCACAGTAAGTACAAAATATAACCATGTGCTTGGGTTGAATACAAAATGTCGAGAACAGAACACTGGTAATGTAGATTCTTAGCATGTCATGGTTCGAGGGAATCACCTCCTAGCTTCTTCATCTCAAAGCTTAGCAATATTCCTTGCTTGGGGGGTATTTATATATCTAAAAATACAGGGAAGTTAGAGCAACTGTGCAATACTGCAGAAGTATGCTATGCATCACAGTTTGATAACTTGGTGCAGGCAACACACCCAACATCCAGATCAAGAAATAGAAGGGCCAATTCAGCACGCACGACCCAGACATGCAGATGAACAAATGTAAGAGGCAGTACTTACTTCACTGTGAAGGGCAGATGCAGCGCCCTATTCCCAGGTTCTACGGCAAGTAGATGGTCCAGAAGTGTTAAAGCAGTAGTAGGGAAGTCCTTATGTACATCATTCACACATCGGCGGTATGGATGGTGAGGCTTGAATATTGTAGCTCGGGATAACTTCAAATTAGCCCAAAACTCCTCTGATGGTGAATCACAAAGCTTAAAAACCTTGTGCAACTGTTCCAGCTGATTGAGTGAACACAAAAGAATAAACCATTGTAAATTCATATTTATGTTCAAAAATCTAAACCTAAAAGGATAAAAACGTACAGATAATATTGTTTACTTCAAACTGGTTTTGGTCCATGTGAAAGTAAAAACAGGCCTATTGCCACTCAACCTTTATGCATGTTAATAATAAGAATATGTTGTCAGATGCACATGTAATCATGTTTTAGTGCATAAACTACATGCATCTTCAGGTAAAGATTATATCGTTTTCCTTGACATTTTTAGATTCTTAACAAAAAATAGCCTACACTGTACCAACTGCCAAGTAATCAAAAGAACTCACTCGCATTTGCCCCCTAAACCTTTTTATGCACCAAAATTGTTCTAAAAAATAGTGTAAAAAAAAAAACAAAATTGACAGATTTGCAGAAATATTATAACGTTGTTTGGAGTTTGGACTATGGCGGTAGAGAATACTGCATTATTCCTATAATTCCTATAATGCAACCATCTGCAAGTTTGATCACAGCAAGAATAACCAAACAGTACCTCGTTCGTCCCGGCATGATAGGCTTCCTTGATAGAAACTTAGCAAGAATGCAACTGGATCTCCACAGATCAACAGCAGCACCGCAGTTAGTAGCACCCAACAAAAGCTCAGGAGGTCGGTACCGCAATGTTACTACACAACTTGTCAAATGTTGTTTTTGGTTGGGATTAAAGAATGTAGCTAGACCAATATCTGCTATTTTAAGAATGCCATTATTGTTAAGTAGGAGATTTGCACCCTTTATATCCCGATGCAAGACACCACGGGTATGAACCTGTAGAGCACTAACCTGCAACGGCGAATCTGTTTTACCATCGTCTAACTATCCTGCAAAAACATGGGCCGAAAAAATTTGAGTACTTCATATATCATATACATAGTGTTGGGAGAAGTAGTTCAGTTGCTAGTTATAAAGGTCTCGGTGGCCATGCATGCAGATATGCAAGTAAGAGGAATGACTATTTAACCGCATGGGAGAACAGTACGCCTTACCAAAGTGAGCAAAGCAAGCTTCTATCTTTGAATGGCGAGAAAGGGCTCCAACCACTCCTTTCTCGGAATTGCACAGTGAAACTAACAACCGTAGTTGAATGGACCATCATTTTTCTTCCTTGTACTTTGTACCATTGTATAAAATAAAAAGTACACCATCTCGTGAAACATGAATTTGTTAAAAAGAAAAGCAAGGGTACCAATTACCGGCAGTAGGAAAATGTATCACAGCTTTGGCCCTTTGTGCTCAATCAACACCGCAGTATAATAAATTCGATAGTACATATACCTACAAAGTGTAGCAAACCAATGCAATGGGATCTGTGAGTTTTAGACATTTTGTACTAAACCAATGCATTGGTTACATGTTGTGAGCTGCAATTCCAAACCTGCAAAATTCTGTAATATCGGGTACAACTAAAATGCAACAAATTGTATCCCGTTATTTGTTTCATAAATCATTTTCTCGTGAACTCGAAGCTTCAATACTTGAGCCCTGTTGCAATGCATACGCGTCGGGTTTTGTATCTAGAGGTTTAAAAGGAAAGTTAGCTGAATCCATCCTTCAATTACAGCCAACAAAATTGGGGCAACACTTATTTAGGGCCATTTAATTTAGGAGGAACTCTATTCAACTATTCATTATTTGCTGAAAATATTTTGAGCATAGGAGGCAAAGCACACCTTTTCGAACATCTACACTCGATGATGGCATTGCAAATGCTTGATTCTCGCCTCCATTTGCAGCCTATAATTTGCAGCAAGAATTAATTTGGGACATTTAGTTCAGTAAAACCAAACTGAATTAGATCAGGCAAGTCAGATGTGGCTATCTGGAACCATGGGACTGTTGTTGGATTGCAACAGGACCAGGTTTTTTTCTAAGAATTCATACCTTCTCATCATCAGTGGCAAGGTAAATGTGCTGGATGATAGCATCGTCCTTGTCACCTCTTTATTCCCATCTCTTTGCAACATGAACACAAACGGTAACACGGCTTGCATGACAAGTGGAAGTTTGGAGGGAAGTCGCGGCCATGGTGCGGGCCGAAATATGTGTAGCATGTGGAGCGCTAACCCGCAACGATATTGTGTAGAGTACAATCGCCGAAATATGTTCCCAAAGACAAAATTCCATGAGCCAATTTCCGCATCAACTAAATAAGGTACTCTAACAAACTTTGATACCTGAAGAATCTGATAGGAATAACATGCCAAATGAATATGTAGCATATAAGCGGAGAAGCTCAAATACAGTATATAAGCTGGTGAAACACAATGCACCGCTAGTTGAGAAGACTCGCTGAATATACATGGATTTGAAATACAGGAACTGCCAATCCTACAAAAAACATTGGTTAGGTATTTGAGACTTCTAAATACTAAGATACTTTAGAGATTTTGTTACCAGCTTAATAAAGTCAAATATATGAGCATCGACATAAACTAAAAGGACACAAGGCATGGCGTGTGATTTATCTAGTCGACATCTCGTGGCCTCAATTGGAATTAGGTGGTTCATCTCAATACTTTCATTCATTGGTGGCCGCTTACAAACAGGAAGAACATAGCGGGACCAAGGAGCAAAGCGTGTACAACTCCAACAAACAATAACGTAGCAGGCATGGAACCGTGGGATTCATCCATCCCAAGCCATCAACCTCTCGCTAATAAAGGAGTTGCTTGGGAATGGACGTGTCCCCCGGTTAGATGACAAACCATGAGAAATCTAAAACAAGAAAGGAAACAAACTTGTAAAAAGAGGCGGCCCGGCTTGAAAAAAGAGGCAGCCACCTCATTTTCATTCTTGCATCATAGGCCTTTCTAATCTCCCACATTTGCACCACCAAAACCGTATGCGGGGTTCAAACGGAGGCTGTCCCAAATTCATCGAAACAGTCACTCTCCTCATGTAATCCAGCCAAAAAAAGGAGAAGATACAGTTCGAATCGCCCAGAATCGAAGAGGATTCAACTCGAATCCCCAAACCGAAAAGGAAAGGGACATAGGCAAAGAGGGAGAGGGCGGGGAGAGGGAAAGGGAAAGGGAGGAGAGGAGAATGGCCGCTGCCGCTCGCCACCGTCGCCGTACCCGTCGCCGTCCGTAGCAGAACCCTAACCCTAACCGGCAGACGGAGAGAGACGGGCAAACGGAGAGAGAGGGGGAAGATAGGGGGCTACCTGCGCCGCCAAGCCACGCCGCCCAGCCGTGGGCGTCGCGCTGGCCAGACGAGCCGCGCCAGCCCTCCGCCGCCGCGCCGCGCGGAGCGCGCCGCCGGCGCGCCGCGCCGGGGCCGCCGTCCACGCCGGGCCGCTCGGCCGCCCGCAGCCGCGGGACTGGCGACGCCGCCGCCGCGGCGAGCCGGGCCGCCATGGCCGGGCGCCCGCGCCGCCATCGCCCCGCTCCCGTCGCTCCGTGCCGGGGTCGGGAGGATGAGGGAGAGAAGAGATAAGGAGGCTTTTTTTTTAAGGGTTGGATGGATCTCGGAAGCAAAAGTGTGTGGAAGCCGAAGTGAAGAGAAGCGAGAAGCCGGTATATATTGATCTCGCCGGCCGAACGAGAAGCCGCCCAAAGCCGATTCTAACCGGAAGCCGGCGCGGGTAGAATCGCTCCGATCAAATCTGGCCGTCAATCTTGAAATCTAACGGCAGTAAAATTCTTGATGACGTGGCTAGCGTGGCCTTTCGTGGAGCTGTTCCACTTTGTATCTGTTAAATATACTCCAAAGTAATCACAGATCGAGATATGAAAGAATCAGATCGCCAGAGATATGAAATCAAAACTATTGTACTTACGTACCATAATATTGTTAGATAATTAGGCAATTTCCATGTCATTTTAATTCCGTAAATCAACATAAAGATGATGACATGTAATAAATAATTCAGTATAGTAAACATGATGTCACAAATGTTCATGACCATATGAACCATGTGACCAATAAACATATGAAACATACAAGCATGATAACATGATTTATCTACTAAAGAAATAAAGCATGATATATAACTCATGACAATTATAGCCTCTGGAAAACATGTGAAACAAAGTAACTGGACTACTGAAACATACAGGTAGTAGAATATGAAGCAACATGACAGCATTAACGAAACATGCATATATGGCAGATCAATTGCGAAGTTCGTTAAAGAAGAACCGACGAAATAACAGATCGAGCATACGAAACATATCCATCACAAAGATACGAAACAAAGAAAGGCATGGACTAACGAAACATGCGTAAACTGCATCACAAAAAACAGAGAGGAGATGAACGGTTTATACCTTCCAGAGGATCCCAATCCTTGTCCTGTTTCCATATGTCGATGAAGAAGATGAAGAACGCAAAGTCTCCGGGAAGTAGACGACGACGAATCAGCGGCGGTGACGATTGGGCAGTCGCGTAGACGCTCCCCAAAAACCTAATTGCCGATCCCCCGTGCAAGGTCCCGAACGGCAAGGGCTTCGGAGGCACCTGCCCTCTCCCTTCTCCGTGCGCGCGGATTGAGGAGATGGAGAAACCTTCGTTGCAGTTTGGATTATGGACTTGTGTGTTTTCTCTTGTTGGAGAGAGGAATGAACCAAAAGCTATGACCGAAGAACAAGCCCCAAATATATAGGCCATAAGGCATAAGAGACAGCCAAGAGACTCAAGTCTCTTTTAGGAGGCAAAGAGCCTCACGATGGGAGGCAAAGAGCCTCACGTTGGCCTCCACTATAGGAGGAAATCAATATGCCAATTAAAAATAGTGATAGTAACTTCCAAGTGGAATTAACTCCAAATTAGAAATTACTCCCATAATCAAGCATCATTATTGGCATATGAATTTCCGTCCGTTCGCCTCCCCGTTCGTCTCCGCCCGCCTTGCTACGTTCAAATAAAATCTTGTACCGTACAAAACGGTTCATCCAACAAATTACATACCATAGAGTTTTATTGATTTATTGAATATATATAATTGGGCCTAGCCCATAATAAATCCAACAATCCCCACCAAACTCTAGGGTTTGTAATGATGTAGTTACCGTAACCACAATCCTTTGATATACCAAAGTGTTTCGATGGAGACCGTTAAGTTGAACATCCACCTAGAGCAAGAGTTTCACCCAGTCACAACTGAACAATGGACTAAGCCTTGAATTGACAGTTTTGTGCGAGCTGAGATTCACTCAAGTCCTTTGCTGATACTAGGCTGCAAAAGGCATCCCCGCTGTTTTGAAGCATATAAGTCTCACTTCTGTGCCTTTCATGAGTATTTAGGGATTACCCAAGTCCCATAGACCGTGACCAAGCAGCGACTCATATAGGTGTACTCCTCAAAAGATGTTCTCAGAGGACAACATCTCACCTCAATAGGCTCTTGGAATACATTAAGGTAAATATACCATCCTCGCCTTACGAGATAGGAAAGATGTGCATCGAAATGAGTCAAGAAGGGATCTTTCCTCTCGATCTACTACTAGCTTGTTTCACCACTCCAATTCACGGGATCTCCGATCACAAGGAGCAGTTACCACTAAAGTAAACCTCATGTGGGTCTCATACCCATTTCTCTCGATGCACTTTCTATCACATTGCGTGATTGACCCTTAGTAAACTGATCTCGCAGATTATTCGACGTATGGACATAATCCAACGTTATAACTCCGGAGTTTTTCAGCTTTCGACAGATTTTAATCTCCTCTTTACATGCCTTGTGGACTTCATGTTACTCCTTGAACTGTTTACCTTTGTAATAACACCGGTTATCACAGTTCATGGAAATAGCCGGTATTGGTTTCTCAACTACCGGTAAATCCATTAGGAGATCACGTAACCACTCGGCCTCGGCCCGCAGTGTCTAATGCCGCGAGTTCGCTTCCATTGTAGACTTCGTTAAGATAGTCTCGCTTGCAAGACTTCCAGAAACAAAATACCTCCAAGCAAGAACACATATCCGCTTGTGGCATGAAGCTCATCAAGATCGAGATCCAGTTGGCATCACAATAGCCTTCTAGCACTGGGAACCCAAGATAATGAATACCATAAGTCATAGTACCCTTCGGTAGCGCAACACTCTCTCTAGAGCACGCCAATGATCATCTCCCGGTTTTGAAACAAATCGACTCGGCTTGCACACAAGATAAGAGATGTCGGCCTAGTTGCACTTGCCAAGTACATCAAAGAGCCAATGATCTCGGGAGTATGTTAATTGATCCCTTGCAATTCTTCTATTCTTTCTCGAATCATGCTAGGGTCATAAGGTGTGGGAGCAGGATCACGATCCACGAAACCAAAGCGACCCAACACCTTTTCCACATAGTGAGATTGTAACAAAGTTACCCACCATCACCTTCTCGATAAGCTTGATGTTTAGAATGACATCGCTTCTCCCAAATCCTTCATATCAAAATTGCTTGATAGAAGATTCTTCATATCCTCAATGACCTTGAGGTTTGATCCAAAGATCAATATGTCATCAACATAAAGGCATAGCATGACAGCCTCACCCCCACCATGTTTATAATACACACACGAATCCGCCTCATTCATAGCAAATCCAGCGGTAGTGAGAGTATTATCAAACTTTTCATGCCACTGCTTAGGAGCTTGTTTGAGGCCATACAAAGATTTTAACAGCCTACACACCTTGTTCTCTTGACCATCCGCAATGAAACCATCTGGCTGATCCATATAGATCTCCTCATCCAACTCTCCATTTAGGAAAGCTGTCTTTACATCCATCGATGAATGATAAGACCATGAGAGGCGCCACGGCTATCAAAGTACGAATTGTAGTCAATCGAGCCACGGGTGAATAAGTGTCAAAGAAATCTTCCCCTTCTTTCGGGTATATCCTTTGGCTACAAGCCTTGCCTTGTACCTCTCAATGGTACCATCGGCCTAAGCTTTTTCTTGAAAATCCACTTGCATCCTATAGGTTGACACCATAAGGACGGTCCACGACCTCCCATGTTCCATTACCCATAATAGATTCCATCTCACTCCTTACTGCTTCCTTCCATAAGTCAGCATCAGGAGAAGAATAGGCCTCTTGTATGGTGGATGGCATGTCTTCCACAAGGTATACTATAAAATCATCACTAAAAGTTTTAGCAACTCTTTGCCTCTTACTCTTGCGTGTGACTATAGTATCATCCTCCTCAGGGATGTGCAAAGGAGATTCCTCAGCATGATCTATGGGAATAGATAGTTCTTGCTCATTTGAAACTATATTCTCATGATTTGTTTCACTAGGTGTAGACCTCTTTGGAAACTCATTCTCAAAAAATGTAGCGTCTCTTGATTCCATGATAGTATCAACATACATGTCGTGCACATCGATTTTATAATTAAGAACCTATAACCAACACTATGGAAGGCATAGCCCAGGAATATACAATCAACAGTTTTAGGCCCTAGCTTACGCTTCTTGTTTATTGGCACATTCACTTTAGCCAAACACCCCCAAGTGCGCAAGTAAGAGAGGTTTAATCTTTTCTTCTCCCATTCCTCGAATGGTGTAATCTCTTTGTTCTTTGTAGGAACTCGTTCGGACATGACACGCGGTCAAAATTGCCTCACCCCACCATTCCTTGGATAATCCCGCTGTACTCAACATGGCATTTACCAAATCAGTTAGAGTGCAGTTTTTCCTTTCGGCAATCCCATTGGATTGTGGTGAGAATGGAGGTGTCCTCTCATGAACAATTCCATGTTCCACGCAGAACTCATCGAAAATATTAGAGAAATATTCACCTCCTCTATCGACCTTAAACGTTTTATTTTCCTCTCAAGTTGGTTTTCAACTTCGGCTTTATAGGACTTAAAATAATTCAGCGCTTCATCTTTTGTTTTTAAGAGGTACACATAGCAAAATCTGGTGGAATCATCTATAAAGGTGAGGAAATATCTTTTGCCGCCTTTAGTCAAAATTCCATTCATCTCACAAAGATCGAATGAACAAGTTCTAGAGGTGCCGATTCCTCGCCTCAACAGCCTTGTGGGGCTTGCGGGGTTGTTTTGATTCAACACAAACATGGCACTTAGACTTTTTGACTAGGTTAAATTTAGGAATTAAACTCGGTTTGCTAGCCGCATAAGACAACTATAACTTGCATGACAAAAGCGTGAATGCCACAAATCGGATTCATCGAAAAAATCAACCGAGTTTACCAACTTATTACAAACATCATGCAAGGATAGGCGAATGCCTCCGCAATCATAACCTTTTCCAACAAAAGTACCATGTTTAGAAACAACACATTTATTCGCCTCAAGAACAACTTTGTAGCCATCTTTACAAAGCATAGACGCGCTAACAAGGTTCTTCTTTATTGAGGGCACATGCTTTGCACGCTCTTCAATGGCACCGTCTTTCCCGAAGTGAACTTCGAATGACCGTACCAACACCAAGAACATGAGCACGCGACCCATTTCCCATCAACAAGGCGCCGACCTCCCGACTGGTAAAAAGAGAACAAAGAAATATCAGCACACACATGTATATTGGCACCACTATCCATCCACCACTCGTGAATTACAGATCGAAAGAACAGATGGGTAAAGAATTACCATACCCCACTGTTCCATCTCGCAGCCTCCGTAGTGACAACATTTGCCGATTTCTTCTCTCGGATTGAACTTGCGATCCGGGCAATCTCTAGCCCAATGTCGTTCACTCCCACAAACAAAGCAACCTCCCTTGCTTTTGTTGGTGTTGTTCTTCTTCTTAAACCGTGCCGTCGAACAACAGCTTTGGAGAATTCTCTTGCTTGTTTTGTTTCTTCTTCTTGAACTTGTTGAATTTTTTCTCGCACCATATTTGCGTGCGGTCTCATCACCTTTCCCTTTGTCCTTTGCCCTTGCCCTCTCCTCCACATCAAGAGTGCCAATGAGCTCCTCAACATTGAACTCCCGCCTCTTATGTTTAAGGGAGGTGGCAAAATCCTTCCAAGAAGGTGGTAACTTGGCGATTATACCGCCACCACAAACTTGTCGGGGAAGAAGACAAGGGAATAGTTCGAGTTTCTTAGCTAGTGCCCGAATCTCATGAGCCTGTTCCACTACAGATCGGTTCTCAACCATCTTGTAGTCATACAAACTGCTCCATGAGGTACAAATCACTACCAAGATCGGTTACTCCAAACTTTCCAACAAGTGCATCCCACGTTGCTTTCCCGGTGGGAAGAATGATATAGCTCTTCCGAAACTTTGCATCCAATGCACCGATCATCGCTCCTCTAAAGAGGTTGTCATCAACCTTAAACTTAGTCCTCTCGCTCCGAGAGACAAGTTTTCATGCTCGCCCTCGCGGCGTGATAACAAGACATAGCAAATAACCATAGTTCCATCTTAGCTTTCCAAAGCAAGAAATTCTTTCCATCAAAAGAATCGGGTTTTAATGCAAAAAAAAACCTCGACGTTTAAAAATGCCTACAATTAGGTTTTTGGATTGTTAGATAATTAGGCAATTTCCATGTCATTTTAATTCCGTAAATCAACATAAAGATGATGACATGTAATAAATAATTCAAGATAGTAAACATGATGTCACAAATGTTCATGACCATATGAACCATGTGACCAATAAACATATGAAACATACAAGCATGATAACATGATTTATCTACTAAAGAAATAAAGCATGATATATAACTCATGACAATTATAGCCTCTGGAAAACATGTGAAACAAAGTAACTGGACTACTGAAACATACAGTAGTAGAATATGAAGCAACATGACAAAGATTAACGAAACATGCATATATGGCGAGATCAATTGCAGGAAGTTCGACAGCGAAAGAACCGACGAAATAACAGATCGAGCATACGAAACATATCCATCACAAAGATACGAAACAGCAGGCATGGACTAACGAAACATGCAAAACGCATCACGAAAAACAGAGAGGAGATGAACGGTTTATACCTTCCAGAGGATCCCAATCCTTGTCCTGTTTCCATATGTCGATGAAGAAGATGAAGAACGCAAAGTCTCCGGGAAGTAGACGACGACGAATCAGCGGCGGTGACGATTGGGCAGTCGCGTAGACGCTCCCCAAAAACCTAATTGCCGATCCCCCGTGCAAGGTCCCGAACGGCAAGGGCTTCGGAGGCACCTGCCCTCTCCCTTCTCCGTGCGCGCGGATTGAGGAGATGGAGAAACCGTCGTTGCAGCTGGATTATGGACTTGTGTGTTTTCTCTTGTTGGAGAGAGGAATGAACCAAAAGCTATGACTGAAGAACAAGCCCCAAATATATAGGCCATAAGGCATAAGAGACAGCCAAGAGACTCAAGTCTCTTTTAGGAGGCAAAGAGCCTCACGATGGGAGGCAAAGAGCCTCACGTTGGCCTCCACTATAGGAGGAAATCAATATGCCAATTAAAAATAGTGATAGTAACTTCCAAGTGGAATTAACTCCAAATTAGAAATTACTCCCATAATCAAGCATCATTATTGGCATATGAATTTCCGTCCGTTCGCCTCCCTGCCTGCCTTGCTACGTTCAGTCAAAATCTTGTACCGTACAAAACGGTTCATCCAACAAATTACATACCATAGAGTTTTATTGATTTATTGAATATATATAATTGGGCCTAGCCCATAATAAATCCAACAAATATTATATCCAAATTCGGCAACTGGGATTCTCAACCAAGAATATACAGTATTTTTCCCGTAATAAGCTACAGTACGTGCTGCTAGACAAGAAACTAGTCTTAGACACACGGACGTATCGGACTCCTGCCAAAAACATGCACACATTCGCATGCAACTAGGAATAATCTGTAGGGACAGTAGGTGCCTCGTGCCGGATCGAGCATCGCGTCGCAGGCAAACAGCCCGGCTGATCTCCTCGCTTTCCCTTCACGCACGCTCTCTCGCGCCGTCGATCTTCGCCCTTCACAAGCGACACGCCGGCAGCTGACGCGGCCGTCGCCGTGGCAGGCCTCCCCGATGGACGTCGACGACCTCCTCTACGAGATCCTCCTCCGCCTGCCCGCGCTGCCGTCCTCGCTCCCCTGCGCGTCCCTCGTCTGCACCCGCTGGCGCCGCCTCGTCACGGACCCAGCTTCGTCCGCCGCTTCCGCGCCCGCCACTGGAGGCCCCTCGGCGTCTTCTTCGGCGGCGGCGACGATCTCTCCTTCAGCTTCGTCTCGGATCCGCGGTACCCTGCCCGGATGCCCGAGCGCCTCTCCGTTTGCGTGCTGCGCGACGTCTCCGAGGGGTACACCTGGGAGCTCCACGGCTGCCGCCACGGGCGCGTGGTCCTCGTCCACAGGGGTCGATCCAGCCAGGGCATCCGCCAGTTCCTGGTGTGGAACCCCGTCACAGGCGAGGCCCATTACCTGGACATCTCGCAGTTCGTGCATCCTGTCCGGAACCAGAATGGGTTGTATATGACAGGGGCGGTGATTGGTGCCTCCGGCGACAAGGGTCCCTTGAGATTCGCTCTGGCATGGAACGAACTCCACCACAACATTGCACTTGCACATATCTGCGTTTACTCGTCCGAGATGGGTGTTTGGGGTGATCTCGTCTCTGCAGAAATTGAGCCATTGTCCAGTGTTGGCTATGGAAATGTCCTGGTTGGGAATACCCTTTACCGGATTGTTTTTGGCAATCGGGTTCACATCCTTCAGTTTGATCTGGATAGCCAGAACCTGGATGTGGTTGAAGGGCCACCGGTTGAAGAGGACCATTGGGGCATCTTCTTGTGTACCCTAGCAAAGAGTGGTGGCCTTAGCTTAATAGTCATGTCAGACAAACTCAAAGCCCAACTTTGGTTCTGGGAGAGATCGCCGGACTCTGATGTTGTTGCAGTTGCTCGATGGATGCATGGAGGAACAATTGAACTAGACAAGCTTCTTTCTTTGAGATCAAGAGAGTACCAAAGGGTATGTTGGCTTGCAGGGGATGATAATGTGATGTTCGTGACAACAAATAGAGGCGTCTTCATGGTTGATCTTGAGTCAATGGAGTTTCAAGAGATTTTTGAAACCAGCATTGCTACCAATCAGTGTATCCATCCATTCAAGAATCGATATGCTCAAGGTAATTGCATGAATTTACATTGCAAGTATACCAAAAGCTTTGTTCTTTTTTTCTATAATTGTTCTGTTGAATATCACAAGTCCTTTTGTGTTCCTAAAATCTTGAACTGTGACTTGCTCTATTCTTACTTGGTGAAATAATGAAGAAATTGCTAGTTATTGAAGAGCCTTGCTTAATTTCTTGTGTGACAAGTTCAGTCTCACCAGAAACTGAATGAACCTATTTTTTACTCTTTATCGGATAACCTTATTAAGATTAACAATCACTATTAATGTATGTTTTCTCATTTTAATTGTCTCCACTATATGTTGCAAAATAGGCTTGCTTTAAAAGTGATTATGCATGATATGTCTTTTACTTATATAAGTATGAATTATGTTTCTATAAAGCATTGCTACTATTCTGTGATGGTAAGGGGATATAATGACATGCTGGTATTTGTCAAATCTTAGTTGCTGACCATTTAGGCATTCATCATGTATTTGCTCATTTTGGATTGGTGTTTTCTGAGAGCTATAAATAAAATGGATGCAATTGTCATCTGAGGGATACAACCAGTATGAGTTACATCAGAAATTCCTTGAAGTTTGAGTTCGGTAGAACTTGAACATCACGACAATTTCTAGCCTAGAGTTAATTGCATTGTTTTCAAACAATTCGTTTTCTCTCCGAGTCTTGATATGACCGTATGAGTCTAAAAATCTTGAATTTTGACTTGCTCTATTCTTACCTGGTGAAACAATGTAAAATTGCCACTTACTGAAGAATTTTGCTTAATTGTTTTAGGGACAAGTTCAATCTCCCAAAAAATTTAATGAACCAATTTTTTTAATCTTTATCAGGATAACCTTATTAGGTTAACAATCACTTTTACTGTATGTTTCTGTGCATTATAATGTTATCCACTATATGCTGTAAAATAAGCTCACTTTAAAAATAATAATCCATGATGTCTTGTACTTATAAATATGAACTATGTTTATATCAAGCATTGCTACTATTTTGTGGTGACAAGGTGATATAATGAGATGCTGATATATGTGAACTATTTTTTGTTTTCAAAATCTTAGTTCCTCATCATTTAAGCATTCATCACATATTTGCTCATCTTGGATTGGCATTTTCTAAGAGCTATATATAAATTGGATGCAACTGTCATATGAGGGATGCAACCAATTACTGTTTATTTGTTACCCAATGATGCTTACAGAATTCCCTTGCAGTAGTTGATAATTATTTCCGTTCATTCAGCTCGAACTTTTTATCTGAATTAAATAAAATAGGATTGGACAGAGAGAGGATAACTTAGGTGGGGAAGTGATAGAGAGGACAATAGGGATAGGTTCAGATTACAATTTTTTCCACACCTCTCTACATAACTCCTACATATGCATATTCACAAAAACATGCACGCTGCTGGATTAGGCCCATCTACAATATTTGACCTAGTTTGAACCCAGATAGTTTGTGTTAGGGTGACTAGTGTGCCCCATGGTTATTTTTATCCTCATCTGCCTTTTCTCCCAGGCTTGTGGACATGTGGACATCGTGTCGGTTGTGGCTGTAGTTACTAATACAAGCACTGTCATGATAGAAAAACTTACATTTTCGGTGTCATGATCTTCACAGCCTTTGGGGACATTCTTGAGTCGCATCAGAAATTCCTCCAAGTTTCAGTTTGGTAGAACTTAAACATTACAACAAAAAAAATTCAAAACTTTTCAGCAGTACATAACATAGTAACAGAGTAATTATACTCTGGCACCTAATTGGGTTAGTGCTTAGTAATTCATCATGTAGTGACTATGTTTTGCTTAAAAATTCTTCGATATATCTCCATATAGCATGTTTGTTACAAAGCATACTGTTTGTCATATGTGTTCTGCTATGCTGTCCTTACCTGGATAGTCATTTTATTTCACTTACAGAGTTCTGTGAGTACCTAACGGATCCAAGGATAGCAAAAGTTTGGGCAAGTTGACTTGTTGGCTGTCCATACCTTTAGGGGTTAATCAATTTAAATAGGAATTAGTTATATAGATCACTTAGCAGCAATGCCACATAAGATACTTTTGTTAGGCCAACTTCACATTAGTTGATTGAAAAATGACAGCTTTGATGAAGAAATTGCCTAGAGACAACATTGGGTTCCTTGAACATTTGAGTTAGTATCCATCATGGAGTATATGGAAGGAGAGATAATTATATCTTCAATCATAAACCCCCTTCAATGGCAAATTGGAAATGTTTGTTAAAGGAGGAAGTTAAACTTCACCTTCTTAGAGTACCTAGTCATTCTCAATCTGTAGTCATGAATTGGGTAGACTCTTTGTAATAAGGTCTTGTACAGTGTTTTTCCACCTCCTCCCCTCCTTTTCTTCTCCTTAGATTAGTTTAGTTTCATTTTTTTCGTTGTTAGCTTCCTGCTAACCTTGTGTAATAACTATGTACTTTGTCTCTTTATTATTTGATTTATGCACTGGGGAGCAAGGCTCCACAATTTTTCCTAAAAAAAAGAACATTTGAGTTAGTATCATAAAACAGTACTGGATAATTGCTTGATATAATCCTCAATAGCTATTACTCTCCTTTTTTTATGCATATCCCTTTCATATAGTTAACAAAGTTGTTAACAACATCTCTGTTTTTTTACGTGAAGGTACTGTCTTGGCGAACTGCAGCTTGGGATCAATATCTATTTCATGACTAAGCTTGAAATGATGAGCTTCAAGCTTATGCCTAGCGGGGAGAGTTTTGGTGGCTGTCTGCTCGACATTTGTGAACCTGGCAGCTCGTAGAGTATCTACTATCTGGGAATGCTATCAGTGTCAAGGTGTGGATGTCTGGATGAGCAGAAGATAGGAGGCATATCGTCTGCAATACTGTCGCGTCAAGTGCACTGCCGTTATTTGCTATTATTTGCTCTTCTACTAGTTAGCATGCGTTCAACCTCAGACTGATTGTGTTGTGTTGATCCGCTAAACTGTTGCTAGTTTGTGCAATGGGATCTTCAAGTTTTTCAGGTGGTGATTATTTGGATTAGATTACTAGTCTTCTAGTCTTCTTTTTTCGCGAAGGATTGCTAGTCATTGTTTGACTAAAGATTAGTCGTCCGATTATCTGGAGCATGCCTAAATTTCCAAAGTGTGCCTCCAGCTTCCAACAAGTTCTTTTCATTCTTTCGATTATAATATGGATGAATTGATTGATGGTTTAAAAGATGTTATATAGGATGAATAATACGTGGATTAAGATATGCATTGAAACAATAGAATTTGTCACATGCAAGTACCAAGTGTTGTACGTTACACCCTCGGTGCCCACTGCTACAGGAAATCACTAGCTGTGAATTGTGATAGGCATGGTCCGAGGATTGCACGTAAATCCTGACTCTAAAGTAACTTGAATTTCACAGAGATAGATTCCTTCTTACTTGATGATGAGAGGAACTCTCTTCTAAACAGAATCGCCACTTTAGAGTCAGGATTAGCGGTTGTAACAGAACGTGTCTTGAGAATTCATAGTGAACCGAAGAATAGCATGAATGAGATGGAACTCGTTACTTCAGAGTCAGAATTAGTAGGAAGAGGTAGTGTCTTGAAAATGTTGAATATTTAGTCATTTTACACCATGCATTAATCCTTAAATACGATAAGCAAAATACTAACTCAAGTATAATGCAAGCGACCGCTTCATATGTGCTACTGATATTACTAGCATAGCTAAACATGCCTATCATTACAGTAGCAACAACATAAAGCATAACAGTAGCAGTAAGTGGTTTCGGTTTATACCCCAGCATGGCACTTCCGGTACCCGCGGATAGTGAACCACTCGCGTCCATGTCTTCGTCGCTGCCTACGACGGTGTTGTTGTCGATGACGTCGTCGTCGGCAGCAGCAGGAGTCCGCCTAGTGCTCACAGGCATAGCCCGCGAGCGTGGAACAGCAGCAGCAGTCGCACCTGTACGGCGCTCCCCAAAAACTTGATTTCCCGCCTACCCGAGCAGGTACGCTTGACGGGAGAAGTTCCGGAGGCCTGCTACCAGAGACCTCTGTGCGCGCAGAGATGCAGCAGAGCAACTCGAGCAAAGAAAGGTGGCGGCTGGAGAGGGAGAAGCACGGAAATGGGATTAAACCCTAGCGTGCGGACAGGGTGTTGGCGGTGCTTAACTCAGATTTATACCCGCCAACTATAGGTCGTTATGGGGGAAATAAATATTTTATATCACATATATCTTTACTATTGACCTAGTTCCACTTGTGCTTGGAGAAAATATTGTTTTGCGTAATATACACCAAGTACGGATTTTCCGAAATAAAAGTACGCTTTTCGGAAGGCGTAAAACAAGCTCAAGAGCAAGTGGGCCATCTCGAGGTCGAAATGGGCCAAAAGCACCAAAGATGAATGCGACCCGGATGGCGGCCCGTGCCCACCCGCCAAAGGCGGTCGGGGGCGCGCCACCCGAGCGCGAGCGCGCACGGGCGCGCGCGCCGGCCCTGCCGCCAGGTGGGCCCGGCCAAAGGCGGTGAAAGGATAAAGATGCCCAAGAGGGGGGGTGAATTGGGCTAATTCTAAAAATTCTTGCGGAATTAAACCTACTAGCCCATGATTCACCCCTTTGTGCCTATGTGTGTTCCTAGACAACGATCAACTAAAGTTTTGCACCCTAAGTTCCAATCCTATTCTAGCATGGCAATTCTATGAAAGTAATTGCAAGAATGTAAGAGCTAGAAAATAAAAGCGGAAATTAAGGGGACAAGGAACACGGCGATCTTTTTCCCGAGGTATCGGAGAGTCGCCACTCTCCACTAGTCCTCGTTGGAGCACCCGCGCAAGGGTGTAGCTCCCCCTTGATCCTCGCAAGGACCAAGTGCTCTCTAGGGCTGATTCTTCGTCGCTCCGACGCGGTGAATCGCCAAGAACCGCTCACAAGATGAGTTGGGTCATCCACAAGCACCGCCGGATGATCACCAAGCTCCAATCACCACCAAGCCGTCTAGGTGATGGCGATCACCAAGAGTAACAAGCACAAACTCTCACTTGACCTCGCAAAGCCTAGGGAGAAGAGTGGATGCACACTAGCTACTCTCGATTTGCTCATGAACTCATGGATTCTCAAATCTCTTCAAGTCATGAGGCTCTTGCAACTCTCCTGCTCTCACAAGGTGGCTTTCAGCTGAACAAATGAGCAAGAGACTCGAAATGGTGGAGGTGAGGTAGTATTTATAGCCAAAGGCCAAAATCCAACCGTTACCCAACATTTCAGCTCAGACGTGAGCGCCGGACGCGTCCGGGCACTCACCGCCGGACGCGTCCGGCGCTTTATGGAGTTCAAACGGCAACCTAGCCGTTGGGCTACAGTGCGATCTCCGGACGCGTCCGGCGCCTGCGTCCGGCGCGCGACTGACCTGCTGAGCCCGACTCCAAAACTCTCTGGTCCGCGTCCGGCGCACGCCGGACGCCAGGGCCACGCGTCCGCCGCTCAGGGCAGACTAAAGGACAGATTTACCATGCGCCGGACGCGTCCGGCGCCTGTTGGAGCTCCCGTTTCCACTTGATACGCGATCCTTTGAAAACGGCGACAACTCCAGACACTCTCAGGGCTCTCAGGTAACTTCCTAGCGCTAAGATTTCACCAGTGTGCACCACACCTAAACCCAAGACTCAACTAGGTCAAGCTACCCATTTGCACCCCCCTTAATAGTACGGCCAAAGGGGAAAACAAAGTCCTAACGACTAATCCGATGTCTCTCAACACCATCGACAATCGGAACTAACCGTCCTTAACCTTGTCGTCCAACCTTTGAAAACCGAAACGATTTCCATCGATAAGAGGGCATGCCAACCAAATGCCTGAGATTCCATTACCATGACCTAACTCCCTTTGTTTCTGCAAAACACACGTTAGTCATAGTAATCTATATTGTCATCAATCATCGAAACCCACATCAAGGGACCTAGATGCTTTCAATCTCCCCCTTTTTGGTGATTGATGACAACCTCTGGAGTATGAAGAGTTTAGTTGAGGTTTTCAAGCATGCTTGGTTCACATGAGCCTTTGACAATGAAAGTAAAGGTTAGAATGACTCATGTGACACCAAGCCAAAAGAAATGTGCTCATATAATCTGCAAAAACGAGTTAGCACACGACAAAAGCATAGCTCATATGGAATCAGAGTAAACCGCGGAAGCCAAGCACATATGAGCAACGAACCAAGTGACATAGAAGGTGATACCAAACCGAAGAGCATATGTCACTGCAAATGAAAGTACCTCACACATATCATACCATGCATAAAGTAAACATGATGCATGCAAATGTATCAATCAAAAGAACCAAATCCCAAGCTATGAGCTCCCCCTAAGTCTACATACTCCCAACTCTCCCCCTTTGGCATCAAGGACCAAAACCTAAGGCTGAGGGGTGGAAGGAGCAGACGAGCCGGTCTCACGAGCATGTGGAGCAATGACAAACGCTGTAGCATCATCTGGGCTGTCATCTGAGCTCTGCTGTGACTGGAGCTATCTCTGGCTGACCCTGTGGCTCGGACGGTGCAGCAAGTGGAAGAGTAGGAGCCACCTGTGGTACTGCCTCAGTAGTAGGAAGAGGATCTGTAGAAGCCACTGAGGAAGGTATAGTGCCTGATGTGCCGGTGCCTGTCACTGGAGGAATCTGCTGCTGCTGAGGTTGCGAGTCATGCTGAGTAGGCTGTCTCATGTACTCAAGTGTCGCCTCTCCTGTGAGTGCACTGTAAGAAGCCTGATGATGGGCTGCACCTGAGTCTGGAGTGAATAACAGATGAGAGCCAACAGGTGAGAAGCCAGTGGAGATCCGTGGGAAACCAGGGGACACCTGAACTGCTGGAGAAGAGGGTGCTATGCCTGGAGCAGGTAAGCCTGCACTCGTGACTGGCATCTGAGAAGGTCCTACTCCCAAAGTCCGTCCCGCCGGGCCGACTCGGAGCCGAGGAAGAATTCCCGAGGTACCGTGGCACCCGTCTCGCGAAATAGTGAAGCAATCAAAGTCATAGTCCGTGTGTGCCGCGCGCCGTAGCCGATGCTTTGTGCATCCCGGCGAGCTCGTATCTCGGCTAGAGCAATCTCATGCCGCTCCTTCGCACGCTCCCCGGTTGGCGCCAACCTGTCAAGTACCCGAGTCGCGCTCAATGGCCGCTCTCGAACCGCCGCCTCGCATCATGCGACGAGGGGGAGGACGAACGGAATGTAGTACTCCTCATCATCCTCGGAGTCGAGGTAGTGATCTCATATCCCGCCGCCTCGCCTTCGCAATCTCGCTTCTTCATCTGCTGCTAGCTGCTCCACTCTAGCATCCTGCTCAGCTCCTGTCTCTGTAATTGGATCTCCATGGCGAGGAATGACTGGAGGAGCGTCTGCGGTGATTCTGACAATCTGGGAAGCATCATAGGAGCCAAACACCTCATAATTCAGCGGATCTTCATATTCCTTTCTGATAGAGTCTGGAAGATCACCATTTCTATAGATGAGCCAGGTGATCCAATGAGCATAGTGCATCAGGCGGTGGTGCTTGAAACTCCCATAGATGACATCTTCCATATCACAGAGTATCAAATCCCAGATATCAAAAGGAATCTTCCTCACAAGATGTGACACTACCCACCGCCGGAGCCTAGTGAACCCGTTCTCGAAACCGGGCCTAGCAAGAATGGTGTATCTCTCGAATCGATCAAGAACTCGAGCAAGGCGTAGCTCATCCCGTGGTGTCCTCGCTCGACCCCGCACCAAAGTTAGGTCCAAAGACCTCTCTCATGATCTCGGAGGTGGCACTACTCCTCCCCGTGCACGGCGAGGTGGCTCAATTCCCGGAAAGCACAAACGATGCAGCTTGACGGGCCGCTCCGAAATCCCCAAGAAGTTCCCGGCTTCCTCACTGGACAAGTTCTCGTCTCGACCACGAATGGTGTATGAAATGAGTGAATGATTTGGAGCAATCCACGGTGTAGCATAGAACTCTAACACCCATTCTCGGAATATATCTCGCGATCTTCCAATTAGATCAATCATGCCCGGGCCGTGCACCCAAATACTCTCTCAAAGCCTGGCCCAACACATGTGAGAAAGTGTCGCCTATCACCGTCCTCTCGCTTGGTAATCTTCGACTTCGCCCGTAAGCCTCTACCAAGGACTTGTGCGTAGCCGTGTAATAAGGTGCACCAGCTCTCTCTCTCGGAAGCGAGGAAACCAGGTGTTGATGTCCACCTGTCTGATAGCCTCGTATCTTCTTTGCACTGGCCTTCAACAACTCCTCTGTACTCAATCTAGGTCCTGTAGGGCCCCGCTGGGCCGCCTCGTGGAGAGGGACTCGACTCCCCGTGGATCGCCGAGCCGTGTCGCTCGGAGAGTCCCGACACGGAGGACCGTCATAATGGAGAAAGATCCCGCTGCTCAAGAGTGGTCTCCTCTCGCCTCGGGAGTCTCGCCTCGCCTCCCGTGCTACCGCTGGTCCAGGCTCTTGTATCACAATGCCTCGCACCCCTGCGAAGCTCTCCTCTCGACGCTCTCGCTGCGCTGCGGCTCGCCGGGGCTGCCGAGAATCAGGCCGGCAACCTTTTTCTTTTCCTCATAGTCACCGTTTTCTTGCCCTTAGCTTTCTCAATCATCTCGGGAAGATTCGGCCTTCGTGTGGATCATCATCTCCCCCGAACCTCGCGCCGAGTTCTTGCACCTGGGCATGACTGCCGCTGACACTGATCAATCAACAAACTGCAAGAGGATGTACTGAGATCTTGTGAGGCTTGGCCTCAATCCATACTCCTAGGCTTGGCCTAGAGTTCAACTGCCCACTGTCACACCTCACTGCTCAATCAATCAAGTAACCAGCTCGCTAAGAACAAGACGAACCTCCTGTGAAAGATAAGAATGACGGCGTAGGGCACCCTTCAGAGGAAAAAGGTCACAAGATAGTTGATAGAAGACGACCGCGGCAAGCTTAAACACTCCCAGGTAGAGTGAGATGAATCACAAGAAGGAGGCTTCCCTTGATCGAGATGACGCCGGGCGGCGCACCAAGTCACAGAGAGGAAGCAAGGGGAGGACGCCGCGGACGGATGCTGGAAATGCTCGCCGGAGAAGACAAGCTCCGGGCGGTGGCGGTGGACTCCAAGGCGGTGAGGCGACCAAGCCGGGGCGGCGCTGGCGCGCAGAGTGGGCGCGGCGGCCGGAATGGCGCGCGGCGGTGGCTGGCTGGCGCGAGTGCGTGGAGGAGCAGGGCGGCGCGAGGGCTAGGCGGCGCGGCGCGGTGGTGTTCTAGGGTTAGGCGGCGGCGCAGCGGCGTACGGACGAAGAAAACGTGCCGTGGGTCGATTTGAGAATGAAGGATAAAATCGAGTGGCCCCACACGTCAGATCTAATGAACTGCTTTTGTCCTTATCGCGCCGGACGCGTCCGGGGTGAGTCCGGGGAACCGCCGGACGCCGACCAGAGACTCCAAGAATCCTAGTGCTCAGCTCAATTCCGTCGGACGCGGTGCAGACGCGATCGCCGGACGCGGGAGAAACACTGTTACGCGTCCGGCCAGTCTTGATCTTCTGGCTTCATCTGCGACTTATCTTCATAAGGCGCCAGACGCGTCCGCCGATTCTCCAATGCGCGTCCGGCGCTCTTTAGAGAGCTGATTTGAATCTTTTCTTCGTGGCACCTGCTCCCAATCGGTTTCCAAACTTTTGAAGATTCAAATAAACACAGTTTGGAGCCAATATGAGATCCTCACTCTCAAACACTCAATTTTTCAAATAGTTTGCCATAGGCTTATAATATTTTTCGAAAATAGGCAATAACACGAGCGAGGAACAACGTATGGCCATGAGCTTGAGTTTCTAAACCAGTAGAAGCATCAAAAGCTTTCTCAATTCATGGACGAACACAGAGGTTGTTCAAGAAACAAACGAAAAGAAACGAAGAGCAACACACAAGCACATAAAATTATTGGAATTTGAATCTAGATGGCTTGTCAGGTTTGAACCAAGGGTAAGCTTCTTCACACCTCCGGAGAGTGTTATCTTAACCATGTTAGACAAGCCCTATATGC
Organism: Themeda triandra; assembly: GCA_018135685.1. Taxonomy (NCBI): domain Eukaryota; kingdom Viridiplantae; phylum Streptophyta; class Magnoliopsida; order Poales; family Poaceae; genus Themeda; species Themeda triandra. Next base: position 191,682 of record JAENPR010000324.1, on the reverse strand, counting down.
ATTACAGAAAGTTAAACGTGCTCTATAAACAATGCAATGCAACCGACAACACCCTTCATCTCTTCCTTGTAAAGTTGCTTAGGTCAAGGATATTGAGCTCATTCCTTAACCTACAAAAGGTTGATTCATCCAATGGCTTTGTAAAGATATCCGCTAATTGATCCTCACTTCTCACACCTTCTAGAGATATATCCTTTTTAGAGACATGATCCCTAAGAAAGTGGTGGCGGATATCTATATGCTTTGTGCGAGAGTGTTGAACCGGGTTGTTGGCAATCTTCACTGCACTCTCATTGTCGCACAAGAGAGTCACTTGACCAAGATTTACTCCATAGTCAAGAAGGGTTTGTTTCATGTACAAGATTTGTGCACAACAAACCCCTGCTGCTATGTACTCTGCTTCGGCCGTAGATAGAGCAACACCGTTCGCTTCTTTGATGACCAAGAGACAAGTGACCTCCCAAGCAAATGGCACCCTCCGGATGTGCTTTTTCTATCAATTTTGCAACCGGCATAATCCGAATCGGAATAGCCAACAAGTTGGAATCTTGCTCCTTTGGGATACCATAAGCCAATGCTTGGGGTGAGCCGCAAGTACCTAAGGATCCTCTTGACAAAGCACTTAGGTGAGCTTCCTTAGGATCGGCTTGAAAACGAGCACACATACACACACTAAACATGATGTCGGGCCTAGATGCAAAGTGAGGTACAACAAGCTACCGATCATAGAGCGGTAAAGAGTTTGATCCACGAGTTACCTTCCACATCAAGGTCGAGATGCCCATTTGATGCCATAGGTGTGTTGATTGGCTTGCAATCCTTCATATCAAACCTCTTGAGGAGGTCCTTGGTATACTTCTCTTGTGATATGAAGGTCCCTTCCTTCATTTGCTTGATTTGAAAACCAAGAAAGAAGGTGAGCTCGCCAATCATAGACATCTCGAACTCTTTTGACATCATGTCACCAAACTTCTTGCATTCTTCTTCATTTGTTGAGCCGAAGATGATATCATCAACATATACTTGACAAATGAAGATCTCTCCATTAAGCTTCTTGGTGAAGAGTGTGGTGTCAACTTTCCCGATGGTGAACCCCTTCTCAATGAGGAAGTCCCTAAGGCGCTCATACCATGCTCTAGGGGCTTGCTTGAGCCCATAAAGTGCCTTGGACAACCCGAAAACATGATTAGGACAGCTAGGGTCTTCGAACCCGGAGGTTGATCAACATAAACAAGCTCATTAATGAAACCATTAAGAAATGCACTCTTCACATCCATTTGAAATAGTTTCATTTCATGGTGTGAAGCGTATGCAAGGAGGATACGGATGGCTTCAAGTCTTGCAACCGATGCAAAGGTCTCTCCAAAATCTAGACCTTCAACTTGAGAGAACCCCTTTGCCACGAGCCTTGCCTTGTTTCTCACAACATTGCCTTGGTCATCTTGCTTGTTGCGGAACACCCACTTGGTACCTATGATTCTTGCATTCTTGGGACGCTCTTCAAGTGTCCAAACCTTGTTGCGGGTGAAGTTGTTCAATTCTTCATGCATGGCATTCACCCAATCCGGATCTTGAAGAGCTTCACCTACATCTTTTGGTTCAACACAAGAAACAAACGAGTGATGTTCAAAAAACTAGCAAGTCTTTGAGATCGAGTCATTACACCCCTTGATGGACTCCCTATGATTTGATCTTGTGGATGATCATGGAGTTTAGGAATTCGCTTTTCAACCACTTGAGGAGTGGGTTGTGGAGCATCAACATCTTGAGCTTGTGCCTCTCTTTGTTCATGGGAAACATGAGTATCTTCATTTTCTGTCATCCCATCTTTTTCCTTGTCATCTTGAGGCACACTTGAAGAAGAGGAAGGCTTGTCAATGACTTGCACTTCATCATCATCTTCTTTAGGCTTGACGTCTCCCACCGGCATGTTCTTCATTGCTTCCCTCAATGGTTCATCACCTACATCATCAAGACTCTCAATTGCTCCTTGGGAGCCGTTAGATTCATCAAACTCCACATCATATGTTTCTTCTACCAAACCGGTGGCATGGTTGAATACTCGATATGCTTTGGATTTTGATGAGTAACCAACAAGAAAACCAATATCACAACGTCTTTGAAACTTCCCTAGGTGTTGCCTTTTCTTGTAGATGTAGCATTTGCAACCAAACACCCGGAAGTAGGAGACGTCCGGCTTCTTCCCATTGAGCAGCTCATAGGGGGTCTTGCCATGAAACTTGTGAAGGTATAACCGATTTGATGCATAGCATGCTTTGTGTTAATAGCTTCAGCCCACAAGTTCTCTCGGGGTGTTGTACTCATCAAGCATTGTTCTTGCTAGAGTGATCAAGGTCCGGTTCTTCCTCTCAACTATGCCATTTTGCTGAGGTGTGTAGGTGGATGAGACTTCATGTTTAATCCCAACTTCATCACAATAAGCTTCAATGTTGGTGTTGTCAAATTCTTTGCCATTGTCACTTCTAATTTTCTTGATCTTGACATCAAATTCGTTTTGAGCTCTCTTTGCAAACTTCTTGAAGCAAGGGGTGGCTTCGGATTTGTCATGAAGAAAGAAGGTCCATGTGTATCTTGAGAAGTCATCAACAATCACTAGACAATGGAGTTTCCCACCAAGGCTCTTGTATGTGGTTGGTCCAAACAAGTCCATGTGCGCAGCTCTAGCACTCTTAAAGTTGATGCAAAAAGCTTTGGTTGGATGAGTGTTTGCAACTTGCTTGCCGGCTTGACATGCACTACAAGGTTTGTCCTTTTCAAACTTGACATCTTTCAAGCCCCTCACTAACTCTTTCTTCAAAAGCTTCTTGAGTGTACTCATCCCAACATGAGCTAGCCTCCTATGCCACAACCACCCAAGTGAAGTCTTGGACAGCAAACAAACATTCAGATTTGCATCTTCTGAGGTGAAATCCACTAGATAGAGATTGTTGTATCTAAAGCCTTTGAATATCACAGTTGAGTCTTCTTTCTTTGACACTATCACTTCATTCTCATCAAACAAGCATTTAAATCCAAGATCACACAATTGACCCACTGACAGCAAGTTGAAGCTCAAAGGTTTAACACAAAGCACATTTGACAAAGAGTGATCATTTGATATTGCAACTTTGCCCAAACCCTTGACTTTGCCCTTTGAATTATCACCAAATGTGATCCTATCTTGATTTTGCTCCCCTTCATCTAGTGAGGCAAACATACGAGGTTCACCGGTCATATGTTGAGTGCAGCCACTATCAATAACCCAATGACTTCCACCGGTCCCGTAGTTCACCTACACACAAGAGATCAAGCTTGAGGTTTAGGGACCCAAACTTGTTGAGGGCCCTTGACTTTCTCTACTAGAGACTTTGCAACCCAAATTTGCTTAGGCCTATTCTTATTGGGGGACCTAAGAAGGTGACATTCACTTGTCCTTTTGAATCCTTTCTAACCACATAATGAGCATTGTATGCAAAGGGTCTAGCATGCTTGGGCAAGGGTTGTGGTGGTGGAGTTTCACACTCATGAGCAAAGTGACCTTCTTGTCCACACTCAAAACATCTCTTTGGCTTTGGCTTTGGCTGTTGCTTTTGTTGACTTGCTTGCTTTGCTTGATGTTGCTTCTCTTGATGTGACTTGAACCCAATGCCACTTCTATCGGTCTTCATCACGGTGTTCATCAAGAGCTCACTTTGAAGTGACTTTCCTTTTGCAAACTTGCTCAATCCAATCTTGAGGTGTTCCTTCTCTTGCTTGAGCTTCTTGTTCTCTTCTAGAAGTGACTCATTTGTTGATTGCTTCAAGCATGACATCTCAAAGTGGAGTCTTTTGTTCTCTTCTTTGAGCTTCTCATTCTCAAGTGCTAGTCCCTCATCTTCAATAGTGACGGTGTGACTGATTTTTGCTTGTTCAAGATCCTTCTTGAGCTGCTCATTTTCATTCTTTATCTTGACATAGTCATCATAATTCTCGATCACCACCACCGACTTGCCTTTGCTGCTAGCACCTTGCTCAATGATTTCATCACATGATGTAGCTACATCATTCTTAGCAACATTGTTAGTAGCCTCATGTGTTTCGGCAAGAAGCTCATAAGCCATCGCTAGATTCCCATGATCAACTTTAATAGTTGTGTACTTCTCTTTTAGAGAGCTATAACTAGATTTGAGCTCATCATGCTTCTTCTCAAGGTTCTCATTTTCAACTTTAAGCTCTTTTGAAGAAGCTTTGAGTTCCTTGAGTTTAGAAGACATGATTTCATTTTGATCTCTAAGCTCATCATTAGTTTTCTCGCATAGCTTCCATCTTTTCTAGAAGAGAAGTATTTTCACTATCAAGCTCATCACATCTTCCTCTAGTTTTAATGATGGTTTTTGAGTACTTTCTAAGCAATTTGACAAGCTCATCATAGGTAGGTGACTCATACTCATCATCACTATCACTTTCACTACCACTATCATCACTATCACCATGTTTGGAATGTACCTTCTTTTCACTTTTAGCCATAAGGCAAAAGTGGGATGGAGTAGATGATGATGGCAAGATTTGTGGAGGTGGTGAAGATCCAATGCCAATAGCAGCCACTCCTTCATCATCACTTTCCTCATCGGATGACCCACAAGAAGATTCAATATCGGTGAGCCAGTCACCAACAATATATGCCTTGCCATCCTTCTTCTTGTGATACTCTTTCTTTTCTTCCTTCTTCTTGTGATGCTTGTCTTTCTTCTTCTTTTCTTTTTCTTCATCATCACTTCAGTCATCCTTCTTGTCCTTGCCCTTCTTCTTCTTGTACTTCTTGTCTCTTGGAGGCTCCGGACATTGATGAGCTAGATGTCCAGTCTTGCGACAGTTGAAGCACTCCATTTCGGAGATGGGCTTCCTTTTGCTACTTGTGAAGAACTTCTTCTTCTTGCCATCAAACTTGACACCATTTTTGTTGAGCTTCTTTAACATCTTGGTGGTCTTCTTCACCATGAGAGCAAGACTCACATCATCAATTTCAGCATCACTAGAATCATCATGAGTTGCCTTGGCCTTGCCTTTTCTTGAGTGACTTGCATTGAGGGCCAAATCTTTCTTCTTGGATGATGAGCCATCCTCGGGGTGAGATGCATGTACATCTCATGAGCATTGATCTTTCCCAATATTTGAGTCGGTGTAGCATTGGAAAGATCACCTTGGTGAAGCACGGTGACAATGTGCCCATATTTCTCAATGGGGAGGACACATAGGATCTTTCTTGCAACATCGGATGACGACATTTGATTGAGTCCAAGCCCATTGAGTTCCTCTACAATAGTGTTCAAACGGGAATACATCTCATTAGCACTTTCATTAGCTTTCATCTCAAAAGAATTTAACTTGCGCATAACAAGATGATAGCGTTCCTCACGCTCACTCTTAGTTCCCTCATGAAGCGCACAAAGATCGGACCATAGTGCATGGGCGTCCTTGTGGTTCCTAACGCGATTGAACACATCCTTGCAAAGACCGCGGAATATAGCGTTCCTTGCCTTTGCATTCCACTTCTCATAGTTAGCCTCTTCACCGACAAGGCTAGTTGAATCCTTGGGTTTTGGGAGTCCTTGAGAAGCGGCACGGAAGCATCCAACATCTATCGCTTCTAAATGTGCTTCCATGCGAATTTTCCAATAAGGAAAATCGTCTCCCTCGAACATGGGAGGAGGTCCATCCCCATGGGACATCTTTACTCTAGGCGGTTAAGCCTAATTTAGAGCAAACCGGCTCTGATACCACTTGAAAGGATCAAGATGCCCAAGAGGGGGGGTGAATTGGGCTAATTCTAAAAATTCTTGCGGAATTAAACCTACTAGCCCATGATTCACCCCTTTGTGCCTATGTGTGTTCCTAGACAACGATCAACTAAAGTTTTGCACCCTAAGTTCCAATCCTATTCTAGCATGGCAATTCTATGAAAGTAATTGCAAGAATGTAGGAGCTAGAAAATAAAAGCGGAAATTAAGGGGACAAGGAACACGGCGATCTTTTTCCGAGGTATCGGAGAGTCGCCACTCTCCACTAGTCCTCGTTGGAGCACCCGCGCAAGGGTGTAGCTCCCCCTTGATCCTCGCAAGGACCAAGTGCTCTCTAGGGCTGATTCTTCGTCGCTCCGACGCGGTGAATCGCCAAGAACCGCTCACAAGATGAGTTGGGTCATCCACAAGCACCGCCGGATGATCACCAAGCTCCAATCACCACCAAGCCGTCTAGGTGATGGCGATCACCAAGAGTAACAAGCACAAACTCTCACTTGACCTCGCAAAGCCTAGGGAGAAGAGTGGATGCACACTAGCTACTCTCGATTTGCTCATGAACTCATGGATTCTCAAATCTCTTCAAGTCATGAGGCTCTTGCAACTCTCCTGCTCTCACAAGGTGGCTTTCAGCTGAACAAATGAGCAAGAGACTCGAAATGGTGGAGGTGAGGTAGTATTTATAGCCAAAGGCCAAAATCCAACCGTTACCCAACATTTCAGCTCAGACGTGAGCGCCGGACGCGTCCGGGCACTCACCGCCGGACGCGTCCAGCGCTTTATGGAGTTCAAACGGCAACCTAGCCGTTGGGCTACAGTGCGATCTCCGGACGCGTCCGGCGCCTGCGTCCGGCGCGCGTCCGACGCACGACTGACCTGCTGAGCCCGACTCCAAAACTCTCTGGTCCGCGTCCGGCGCACGCTGGACGCCAGGGCCACGCGTCCGCCGCTCAGGGCAGACTAAAGGACAGATTTACCATGCGCCGGACGCGTCCGGCGCCCACGGCTGGCGCGTCCGGCGCCTGTTGGAGCTCCCGTTTCCACTTGATACGCGATCCTTTGAAAACGGCGACAACTCTAGACACTCTCAGGGCTCTCAGGTAACTTCCTAGCGCTAAGATTTCACCAGTGTGCACCACACTTAAACCCAAGACTCAACTAGGTCAAGCTACCCATTTGCACCCCCCTTAATAGTACGGCCAAAGGGGAAAACAAAGTCCTAACGACTAATCCGATGTCTCTCAACACCATCGACAATCGGAACTAACCGTCCTTAACCTTGTCGTCCAACCTTTGAAAACCGAAACGATTTCCATCGATAAGAGGGCATGCCAACCAAATGCCTGAGATTCCATTACCATGACCTAACTCCCTTTGTTTCTGCAAAACACACGTTAGTCATAGTAATCTATATTGTCATCAATCATCGAAACCCACATCAAGGGGCCTAGATGCTTTCAGGCGGTCGCCTCCTTCCATCTGGGGCATGACGGTTCCGCTGGTTATTTTACCTACATACCCCTGAACCGCCTTCAGTGCCCTATAAATGAAGAGAAGAGGCCCCCCACCTCAACACACACCATTTGGAGCCATCTCTACACCTCACACTTGTTCTTTAGCATTAGTGTTAGTCATTTGGAGCTAGGCAAAGCTACTTGGAGAGCTTGTCTCCAGGAGGAAAAGCTACACCTTTGGTATAAATCTATGGAGCGTTCTTCCTTAGCCAAGTTCTCATTATATTTATATAGTCAAGCATATGAACTAGAGTATAGTCTAGTACACGATATATTCTATGATCAAGAACTAGGCCATAGTTCTTGTGAGAGTTGTTCATCGTGTTCTACATTGTTCTTCATCGTTCGTGTGTTCTACATGTTTAGATTATATTATAGAAGAGGAATAGCGGTTCGATGTGCCTTCAGGCTTGCCTATGTTCTAGCTCGTCCATCCGTAGGGTGGGAGTCCTGGGGGACGTAGGTAGCTCCTTAGTATGCGGACGCGGTGTCCGGATGCGAGGGAACCTTCAGATATGTCGGCATGCCACGGTTGAGGTGGTAGGCGGCAGGTGGTGACAGCTCTGTCCGTCCTTTGTAATCCCCCACGTTCGCATGTTGAGTAGGAGTTCGTAAATGCCGCCATCGACTGGCAGACCAGTTGCCGTGGTCTCCCCATATTCCTAGTCTATAGTCGAGTCTTGACTTGTATAACATGTGGAATTAGCTGTTCTAGCATTGACTATATAGGACCTGCCTACTCCGTGTAGATTATTCTTTATTCTTTATTTTTACCTTTATTCCTTTGAGGTTGCTCTAAGTGTGTGTCCACTATCCAAACTACCGTATGCTTACCCCTGTATAGCACATTGGTCGGTTTCTCCTCATGTTAGATATTGTATTCATACCCATGCTAGAATACTTAACTACCCTATGCCTTCCTTTGGGAAATTATAAATAACGATACCCTGAATACTTCCGGGTGAAATGCTGCGATGATAGATCCGTGCGCTTGCGGATATTTATCTATTAGGATGTGATCTATCTCTGGCAACACTCGCGTAGTTGCTAGAACCGGTTTCTAGTAATTATACCGAGTAAAGCCATTTAGCGTTTCTGGCGCTGTTATCAGAATCGGGCTCTAAGTCTATTTTGGTAATCGCGCTAAGAAATGCCAACAAGCATTTCTGGCGCCGTTGCCGGGGAAGGCATGGAAGTTAAGGATCTAGCAGCATGGATATGCATACGATAAAAAAAATGAGAAGCGACAATGTCTATACAGGCTAACTTTTATGTTTTCTCCTATTGTGGATGAAAACAGGATAGTGCATGACCGGTTTCTCTCTGCCGGATAACTACAACTCAAATCCGGAAGCACTCCTAAGGAGGAAGAGGACTCGTGCCTTCTCCTCTTCGCTCCGCCGACGAGAGAAACCAAATCACCGCCGCACCTACTACGCCGCACTCCATGGCCAAGTCCCTGCGCGAGTTCTCTGTCCCCAATGTTGCCAACGTGCCCACTGGGCCCGCTGTCAACGTACGAGACAAGAACTTCGAGCTCAGGACTGGGCTCATTACCATGGTGCAGGCAAGTCCATTCTATGGACTGCCTAGTGAGGACGCCAACGCACATCTTCAGCGGTTCTTGGAGATATGCGACACCATCGTCATCAAGGATGTCGCACCTGATGCTATCAGGCTCAGGCTCTTCCCTTTCTCCCTAGTGGGAAAGGCGAAGACTGGTTCTACAAGGACAAGGCCGCTGTTGACACATGGAGCAAGTGCTCCACCGCGTTCCTCGCTAAATTCTTCCCCATGGGCAAAACCAATGCCCTGCGGGGAAGAATCGCCAACTTCCAGAGCGAGACTTCCGCCGGAACCCATCCCCGAGGCATGGGAGAGGCTCCAGGAGTACATCCAGGAATGCCCTCACCATGGGATGGAAAGTTGGCTGGTGCTCCAGAACTTCTACAATGGGTTAACACCCATGTCAAAAGGGCACCTGGACGCCGCAGTTGGCGGCGCCTTTCTATCATTAACTGTTGACGGTGCTACGGCACTGATCAACAAAATGGTGGAAAACCAAGCTTGGGGCGAGGACCGCGCTCCCACCAAGGGACAAAAAGGCATGCATACCGTGAAGGAGGCGGATATGCTTGCCGCAAAAATAGACCTACTCCTGAAAAAGATTGACGGTGGTGCCATCAATGACGCATCCGGCACCGTCAATGCCATGGACGCCGCATGACATGCGAGGTCTGTGGTGAAGCTGGACACTCGGGGAATGACTGCCCCGAGACCCGTGAAGAGGCCGCCTACCTCAACAATGGGTTTCGCCAGCAACAAGGAGGAGGGAATGGCTGGAATAACCAGTCCCGTCCTCCATTCCAAGGTAATTCGAATTACGCCTCCGGGTTTAATTCGAATCAACCTTCATTGAAGGATCTGGTTTACGGCCAAGCCAAGATCAACGAAAACCTCACCAAAAAGATGATTCAAAACGACAAGATCTTGGAGAATATGAATAACAAGATAGAAGGCCTATCATCAGCGGTCAAGAACCAGCTGAGCTTCAATAAGATGATAGAGACCCGGCTCGCCCGGATTACCGCAAATCCCGACAAACGCCGACACGAGCGGGATCCCGGGCAACCCGAGGTCCCGCCCGAGTCGATAAACAAGGTCGCAACGGGTTCGGTCACCTCGTTAAGCCAAGCAAGCTTGGGGGAAAAATAAGAGCACCGACAAAAAGCAGGTCGGTAAGTACTTTCTTGCTACTCGAAAAAAAAGAGTAGACGAAAAAAAAGGGGGATAAAATAAAATTTCTTCTCTGAAAAAAAATAGAGAAGATTTTATTTTAGAAAAAAAATTTTGAATGGCCAGGGGCAGGATCACCAACGGCTAGCGCCAAGGGCTAGCCGTTGGTGCCCAACGGCCAAAGCGGAGCGGCAGCGGGGCCCGCCTGGGCGCGCGCGCGCCCGAGGCGCGCCCGCGCCAGACCTACCGAGGTGGGGCCCGCGTCGGCGCCCAACGGCTCATGGCCGTTGGCCCTCCCCTTTGGTGCTGGTGATTTCGCCTATAAATAGAAGGGGTGGCCGGGGTGCTCAAACCACCTCACATTCTCACACTCTCACTCTCTCCCACCTCCATTCTCCACACAACAACCTTCCACAAGCAATCTTGAGCAAGAGAGCAAGAGTTGGAGCTAGTCTCGGGTGTGGAAAATCAACTTCCACTAGTTCTTTCGCACCCGAGAGCTAGCCACCGGCATAGTCCGCCATGAGCGACTACAGTCCGTGGGGGTACGGTGAGGCTTCGAGCTCTCACCAAGGTGCCCCCTACGAACCCGAGGTAGCCGAGAAGGCGGCACCCGCAACCCCCGAGCCCGAGGGAATCTACACGGTCGACGCCCCGTACCTCGACCTGGAGGGAGAGCAGGAGCTGCAGAGGTACCATCGCCTCAAGGATCGGCTCTTCAACCACACGACGATCTACGACGCCAACCTCATCGAGAAGATAGGTATGAACACCGACTTCGACACCGTCTGGAAGGCGGTTGGTTGGGAAAACTTCGAGCCCATCGATGAGCAAGGTTCACGTCTCTTGACCATCCAGTTTCTTTGCACACTTGATTATGATGATGAGCGTATTTTCTTCCGTTTATTTGGCACGGATTATTCTCTTACTTGGGGGAACTCGCTCATCATCTAGGCTTTCACTACAAATGTGCAGTTAAGCTAGATGCATCTATCCCTGGTTTTGATCGTAATTCTTTTTGGGAAAAGATCTCGGGTAGGGTAGAAGTTGGACCTTTCAAACCCCTGAACACTCAGATCCAACACCCTACCCTTAGACTCATGCATCGCTTGATTTCCATGTCTTTGTTTCCTGCTGGCAAAATTAGATGGGTACATTCGGTAGAACTTAAGCTTCTTTATGCCATAGTCCACAAGTTCAAGGTCGCTCCTGTGAAGGAGATGTGCCTTCACTGGCTAGACATGGTTAAGAAGTCTTATGCTATCGATTGCACCTCTATTGTTACTCGCATTGCAAATGCCATAGGAGCACTAGATGGTAACGATGTTGAGTACATTCCCCTTGATCGGCCGATTTGTGATTTACGTTCCCTAACCCAGGGACACACCTTGAAGGCTGATGGGAAAAACCATATCTGTTTCTTCTTTGCCGGTTATGTAAATAAGATTCGGTTACCTAACCCGAATCTCTATTTATATAACTATGATGTGCTCACCTTTGATTTGAAGACTCCAGAAGAAGAACGCAGGGAAGAACAGATCCCGAGAGCCACTAGAGGAGGAGAGGCTTATGCACGGCCCCGACTCCCCGCTCGCCCGATGCTCTGTGCAGCCTCCCCCCAAAGAGTATAGCTATGGTGGATGGGAGGGCTACCGGGGCTACGCAGCTACTCGGGATGGGAGCAGACACCCCCCCGGCACGACCGCCGAGGGGGCATGGCCCGAGGTAGGGACCGACGAGTGGGAGCGGCGGGCGGTACACCGTCGACTCGCCACCACCGAGCGGGAGCCGACGTTGGCCTCAATCAACGCCCACGTTGGACATGCTGCGATCCGGGCGAACGACATCGGGAACACCCTAGGTGGTTTCATGCGATCGACGACCCGGTGGCGGCGGCGGTACGGGCGAGGGTTCGACGATCTTGTCGAGCGCCTCCGCATCCGGCGGGAGGAGCGGAGGGGCCTCGGAGGTCCCGTGGATACTACCCCGGGCCATGAGCTTCGAGATAAGCTTGGGGGAGGACCCCCAACCGAGGTACCGCATTGCATATCTAATTTCTCGTAATTTTATTTTTTCTTTTTTTTTATTTTTAGCATGTTTAAATTCAAGTTTCTTGCATAGAAATTTTTTTTTAAAAAAATATTTACTTTTATAATTCTATTCCATATATGTGCTATGAAATGTTTAGTTCTACCCATGTTGAAATGATTGGTTGCTCTGTTTTATGTCTCGTTTGTACTTGTCTAGAATAGAGTTTTCTCTAATATTTGGGTTTATCGGCTTTACATTATCATGCTCTAGAAACTTGATTTAGTGGGTTGCATACAATTACTCTCATCTAGGTTATTGCGCGATATGATATAGTGACTTAGACCACAAAGAATGAAACGTCCCCTTGAGAAAACCTGATGTCCGGAGTAGTTTGTTTCAAAAATCTTCAAAAACAATAGTTCCTCAGTGATCGCGGAATACCCACCAGAGCCATATGATCTATCCATAGAAAAAGAACCTTCATGTGCTGCTTGTTCGTACATTGAGTTCGGTCGGATTGTTACCGACGTGAGATTATGACTCTACACCCATGATTGAGATCCACTTGCACCCACCAAATAAAAGCCAACTCTTACACTGAGAGTTGCGCACAACATGCACCCAACCACCATCCGCCGGCTCTTACACTGAGAGTCGTGCACCATTTTGCCGACCCTCACCCTGAGGATCGCGCACCCCTCTCTTGTAGTTGCAAAATTCCTCCATGCATTGTTCATCATGACATCTCTCTCCACCACATCCTTTCCATCAATAAATTTCTTTGGGCTATACTCTTAGTCAGAAAAAAAAAGTAAGAAAAAAAAATGAGAGATTGTTTTAGTAGGAAAATGGGAAACACCTTAGATCCCCGTTCAAAAAAAAATGAGAGAGTAAATATAGATGTTCTTTGATAGCCCATCTTTTCTTCATCACATTCATCAATAAAAAGAAAGCATGTCATGATGCATGGAGACCCAAAAATACCACAAAAATTAGGAATCATCTTTCATTCCATCCACACACTTGCACATCTCAATCAAGGTGTATAGCTCAATCTCCGTAAGGTTCAATCCTTGACCTTACAACATATGTGATACAAGTATGCCCACTTACATACCTACCCAAAACTCCACTCTCAGCTTTAGTGGTAGGAAGAAGGCAATCTGAAAATGCCTTTGGTGAGGTTACTATACACTTTGAGCGATCGAGTGGGTCATTTGAGGAACTTGGTTTATTTATAAAAACTTACAAAACCTCCGGACTGAAAGTTGATCTTGGGACGAATGAAAAGCACCGGTCTTTGGAACTGTTCTATTTTGCAATCGCCCAAGACTTGAGAAAATTAGAAGCCCCACTCCATCAGGAATCATAGAGTAGATACAATTGCCAATTTATCCAAATAGCAGTAGAACGCTCTCTTCTAGCGTGTACACTTGAGAAATAATCGGCATCGTAGCAACCCCTGATCAACAACCCAAAGCAAAGACTTGCTCGGGACGAGCAAGGGGTAAGCTTGGGGGATCTTATTGGCGGTGCTTAACTCAGATTTATACCCGCCAACTATAGGTCGTTATGGGGGAAATAAATATTTTATATCACATATATCTTTACTATTGACCTAGTTCCACCCGTGCTTGGAGAAAATATTATTTTGCGAATATACACCAAGTACAGGATTTTCCGGAATAAAAGTACGCTTTTCGGAAGGCGTAAAACAAGCTCAAGAGCAAGTGGGCCATCTGAGGTCGAAATGGGCCAAAAGCACCAGCATGAATAAGACCCAGATGGCGGCCCGTGCCCACCCGCCAAAGGCGGTCGGGGGCGCGCCACCCCGAGCGCGAGCGCGCACAGGGCGCGCGCCGGCCCCTGCCGCCAAAGTGGGCCCGGCCAAAGGCGGTCGCCTCCTTCCATCTCGGGCATGACGGTTCCGTGGTTATTTTACCTACATACCCCTGAACCGCCTTCAGTGCCCTATAAATGAAGAGGAGAGGCCCCCCACCTCAACACACACCATTTGGAGCCATCTCTACACCTCACACTTGTTCTTTAGCATTAGTGTTAGTCATTTGGAGCTAGGCAAAGCTACTTGGAGAGCTTGTCTCCAGGAGGAAAAGCTACACCTTTGGTATAAATCTATGGAGCGTTCTTCCTTAGCCAAGTTCTCATTATATTTATATAGTCAAGCATATGAACTAGAGTATAGTCTAGTACACGATATATTCTATGATCAAGAACTAGGCCATAGTTCTTGTGAGAGTTGTTCATCATGTTCTACATTGTTCTTCATCGTTCGTGTGTTCTACTTGTTTAGATTATATTATAGAAGAGGAATAGCGGTTCGATGTGCCTTCGGGCTTGCCTATGTTCTAGCTCGTCCATCCGTAGGGTGAGAGTCCTGGGGGGACGTAGGTAGCTCCTTAGTATGCGGACGCGGTGTCCGGATGCGAGGGAACCTTCGGATATGTCGGCATGCCACGGTTGAGGTGGTAGGCGGCAGGTGGTGACAGCCCCTGTCCGTCCTTTGTAATCCCCACGTTCGCATGTTGAGTAGGAGTTCGTAAATGCCGCCATCGATCGCCGCGACCAATTGCCGCGGTCTCCCCATATTTCTAGTCTATAGTCGAGTCTTGACTTGTATAACATGTGGAATTAGCTGTTCTAGCATTGACTATATAGGACCTGCCTGCTCCGCGTAGATTATTCTTTATTCTTTATTTTTACCTTTATTCCTTTGAGGTTGCTCTAAGTGTGTGTCCACTATCCAAACTACCGTATGCTTACCCCTGTATAGCACATTGGTCGGTTTCTCCTCATGTTAGATATTGTATTCATACCCATGCTAGAATACTTAACTACCCCATGCCTTCCTTTGGGAAATTATAAATAACGATACCCTGAATACTTCCGGGTGAAATGCTGCGACGATAGATCCGTGCGCTTGCGGATATTTATCTATTAGGATGTGATCTATCTCTGGCAACACTCGCGTAGTTGCTAGAACCGGTTTCTAGTAATTATACCGAGTAAAGCCATTTAGCGTTTCTGGCGCTGTTATCAGAATCGGGCTCTAAGTCTATTTTGGTAATCGCGCTAAGAAATGCCAACACAGGACTTCCCATTATGCCCTGTCCGGGAGGATGAACCTGGACGAGGTGGTTGGGAGTTGGCTGGCGGGCTGGCGGCGGCTAGGGTTTAGCCGTTAGCCGTTAGCCGTTCAGGCTGGCTCCCTGGCGGCGGCTAGGATTTGCCTTGGGCCGAGGCCCAGTGACAAAAACTTAGCCAAGCCCGCGGGCCCACGCCCACGCCCACGCCCACGGCACGGCCCGACGCGTCGCGACGCGACTCGACGTTCGCGCGCGGGCGGGCGGCGCGGCTCGGCTCGGCGGCGGCGGCGGCGCGCGCGTGTGGCTCCCAGGTTCTCCTTCTCAACTTGTTTATGAGAGCATCCCAATACTCACTATTTAAGTTGATTATCCTCTTAGTGATTAATCCATTTGGTACTAATCACTTTAGCAACTAACACTAATTGTGGGCCTTTGAGGTTTACTGAATTATTAGATGGGCTTGGCCCAATAATTCTAACAATCCCCACCAAACATCAGAGGTACACAGTTAATGCCTTCGGGTCTGAACTCGTTTGATATACCAGTGTTTCGATGGAGACTGTTAAGTTGAACCTCCATCTAGAATAGGGGCTTACACTCATTCACAACTGATCAATGGACTATGCCTTGAATTGACAGTTTTGTGCGAAGTGAGGTTCACCCAAATTCTTAACTGATACCAGGTGTTGGGTATTTTAAACGCACACAGAATAATCCGCAAGCGCACGGATACCGATGTAGCTTTCACCCGGGAGTATTCCAAGGTATCGATTTTCCACGGGGAACGTGAAGTGTACTAATTAAGGTTCAAGATCGCCCAAGGATAACTATATGTTTTTGTGGAGAGATAGAAAGTGTTTTCCTATGAGTTCTCTAATTGATCTATGAATCAAGGTTACTTCAAGATTACTTATTTTGGGACATCAGAGCACTAGCCACAGAAATGGATGAGAATGGGGCTAGGAAGGTCTGACTACGGTCCTACAGACACCAACCCGAACGAGGTGGAATACGTCGGCCGTTAGGGCTGTCACTACCCTAGGGCTACCACAACAATCCGCGGATTGGGTGCAATTCAGTAATCACCGAGACTAAGCACCACGCCTAATCTATTAATTACTACTCTAGCGTTGCAAAGACTAGAGCACTTGATGCAAGCGGGAATACAATAAATAACTTGAAAGTAAATACTGAAAGTAAATAAAGATCTTAGGAATTATGAATTGAAGAACCTGGAGAGTAGCTGGAAGACGAACTAGATGCTACAAAAGTATAATGTTGAGGAAGATCCGACAGATCCGTCTCCTCCTCTGCTCTCTCCTCTTCTCTCTCTCTATTTTCTAGATACAACTAGACGAACTAGAACTAGAACTAGATGAACTAGAGCTAGATCTAGATGAACTAGAGGGACCCTCTTCAACTTGGATGGAGGATGAAACCCTAGCTTTTGATCTGTAGAAGAATAATGATGGGAAACCCTAGAGGGGGCGCCCTCCTTATATAGCCCTGGGTGGAGTAGCCCCTAAGGACTCGCCACGTCATCGATCCGCGTGAAGCGCTATGTCATCGATCCGCGTGAGGTGCCATGTCATCAATCCAGAGACCGTCTCCTATTGGCTAGGAGAGGGGCGCCACCTTAGCCTCTATGACATGGTGGGCCCTCTTGCTTTGTCTCTATGTAAACATGACATGTGGGCCCTCCTCCTTTGTCTCTATGTAAACATGACATGTGGGCCCTTTTTGGCTCTTTTCGATAACCCCCGTAGAAATAGACATTCACCAAAACTCATGGAAATTAGTCAATTAAACCCCTAAGTCTATGGTGATATTACAATTATGCCCTTTTTAGCTATTTATTGACGATTAAAAAATAGGAGTTAACTACCGTCAACAAACTCCCCCAAGCTTACCCTTTGCTCGTCCCTGAGCAAAGATAAACTCAGTAATGGATCAGGAGTTGCTATAATGCTTTCATGCCTCAAAAGTACACATGCATTCAAACAAGAACTCTCTTCCGGATTAGAGTGGACTATTCTGACTTCAAACTTACCCGTATTACCTTCCACCATGGGGCTTGTAGCCTTTACTTGGGTCTTGAGCAGTTGAAAGACAGAACGGTCAAGTCAAGCACTATGTCTCTAGCTCTTTGCTCAACCTTTATTCCAGAGTTTTTGCAAAGTTTTGAAATAAAACTAGAGTTCCTTGTATGAACCTTTCAGGTCTCTCATTTGTGGTATTTCTGGATCCTCTCCAAGGCATGAATAGTGTATGCCTTCTCTCTTCTTCCTTGAATATGTGGTATTTTTGGCATAAGGCAGAGTAACATTGTGCCTTCACTCTCTCACCCTACCTCTAATAGGCTTATGTGGAGTTTGTAGGTGGGAGCTTATACATATATTGCATAGTCAAACCATGGATCCAAAGAAACTGGACATACAATCAAATCAAGATGTGCATATGTGTGGTCCTATATATGGGTTAAGTGGATATATGATGGTAGTGGCAAATGGTGATGATGGATATAAGTAGAAACGAAGGGGAAATGGGATGATGATGGTGAATACCTAACTTCTACTTTTGCTCCTTGAAGAAATTAAGGGAGAACTTGAACTGCATACCTTGCTTGAACTATGAAGAATTTGGGAGAACTTGAACTGCTGGAAATCTCTCTATGTTGGGACATTCTGTTCTCTTGCTTTTCTTTCCTTTTTTTCTCTCTCTTTTTTTTCTTCTTTTTTTTTGATGAAGCACCTTGGTCTCTTTTTTGAAAATATTGATGGATGTAGCAGCAAACACATACTTGGAGCTTTATTGGATAACAAAAGGGCTAGCAATGGATGAAGGGATATTTTTGATGCTCACTCCCAGTGTAGGAGTAGAACAATTTTGGGATATGTCTAAATGGATGAATATGGTGGCGCGTACTTCCAGGGTAGAAGTAGCGAGGGTGCATGATGTACGTGTGTGTGATCTTGACTTTAACCGTATGACGAGTTTCTAAGGGTCAACACAATTGACCACACTCAAAGCATAAGTAAGTATAAGTGGACTTCCTATTCTATCAAGCATGCATATATGGCGGTGGTAGGAATTTAAACTCTCGTCATACGGGAACTCATCATGCAACATTTTGAATTTTCAAAAGATAAATTCTCCGAACTCTAGTATCACTTAGAACAAGATAAACAAAGACTCGAGACCTTCCCATATCATACCCGTCAACTACCTAGACTTAGATCAAGAATTCGCTACCCACAAGTTTCAGGTTTAGAGCAAATCTTAGATCAAAACAGTGTGTCCAAAACTTGAGAGAGTTCTAGGTTGAAAACAGGCACTTGAAAGGAATTACGGCGAGCAACTATTCATCACTTCCAATGAGTTTATTCTAGGGATTTATTTTAGCAAGCAAAAACTTGTACACTTTCTTTTTATTTAACAAACTTAGACATTATACAAAACTAAATATAGCAAGCAAATTAAAATAAATAAGATGGGAATAAGAAATACTTAGCTAGATACATGGGGGTGCTCTCCCCAAGCTAGATGTTGGCATAGTCATTCACTCTTGGGTTGATTGATGTAGGTCTCACTTGTTCTCAAACTTAGCAAATCTGCGAGAACTCAAATAGACAACAAAACTCATGGAGCATATTAAGGGTTAGGTAATCGAGCAAGAGTTGCCTAGAGCTTTGGTTGATTGAGTTTTAATGCGGGAATTCTATGAACTCAATAACATCGAGTTCCTCAGCCGTGTTGATTTGTGGCTCAAGATACACTTTCAAGCGTTGGCCGTTTACTTTAGAAGTGTTTCCTACATCATCTTGGATGGTAATGGCCCCGTGGGTTGAAGTGTCAATGACTTTGTATGGGCCATCCCACTTACTTCGCAACTTTCCATGTCCAAAGAGCTTAACCCTTGAATTAAATAGTAGAACCTTATCTCCGGTTTAAACTCCTTGTACTTGATTCTCTTATCGTGCCACCTTTTTGTTCTTTCTTTATAGATCTTAGAACTATGATAGGCCTTTTCTCTCCACTCTTCTAGCTCGGATAGCTGCATCAGACGATTCTTGCTAGCTAGGTGGAGATCTATGTTGCATTTCTTGATTGCCCAGTGAGCTTTGAACTCTAATTCCACAGGCAAATGGCACGTCTTCCCATATACAAGTTGATAAGGTGACATGCCTATGGGTGTCTTGAATGCAGTTCGGTAAGCCCAAAGTGCATCATGGAGTTTGTCCTTCCATCCCTTACCCATTTCATCTACAGTCTTTTGCAGAATATTCTTGATTTGTTTATTAGATGTTTCTGCTTGACCGCTAGTCTAAGGATGGTATGCCGTTGCGACATTGTGACGAATTCCATGATCTGCTAAGTACTTCCGGAAGTGTCTATCGATGAAGTGGGAACCACCATCGCTTATGACTATCCGCGGTGTACCAAAGCGAGGAAAGATTACTTCATGGAACATTCTCTTGGCATGTTTTGAATCAGCTTTACGGCAGGGTAGTGCTTCTACCCATTTGGACACATAGTCCACAGCTACTAAGATGTATTCACAATTCTCGGACATAGGGAATGGCCCCATGAAATCAATGCCCCAAACATCGAAGAGTTCAACTTGGAGATTGTTTGTGAGAGGCATTGCATTTCGTGAGTTGATATTCCCATGTTTTTGACATCGGTGGCATCTCCTAACAAACTCCTTTGTATCTTCATACATCGTTGGCCAGAAGAAGCCACTTTGCCAGATCTTGGCATGTGTCCGGAATGCTCCATAGTGTCCTCCACATGGCGAGGAATGGCATCTATCCATAATTTGAATAGCCTCAGCCATAGGGACACATCTCCTCAACAATCCATCGGCGCAGACTCGAAAAAGGTACGGCTCATCCCAATAGTGAAAACGGCTATCATGTAGCAATTTTCTTTTGTTTGCACCAGGTGGAACATAGCCTTTCACTATAAAGTTTACAATGTCTGCGTACCAAGGATCGGAGTCTTGTATTTTGAGCGGTGTCATCCCTTAGGTAGTCATTAATGGGAAGCTCATGTGTTTCCTTATACCGAAGCCTAGACAAGTGGTCGGCTACGAGAATTTTCTACTCCCTTTCTATCTCGGATTTCTAAGTCAAACTCTTGGAGTAGAAGAATCCATCGAATTAGCCGAGGCTTAGCATCTTTCTTAGTGAGGAGGTACTTAAGAGCAAAGATGATCCGAATAGACAATTACCTTTGCCCCCACTAAGTAAGATCTAAACTTGTCTATAGCAAAAACAACAGCCAATAGCTCTTTTTCAGTTGTAGCATAATTGAGCTGTGGTCCGGACAAGGTTTTGCTAGCGTAGGATATGGCATAATGCTTCTTATCCTTGGTTTGGCCTAAAACGGCACCAACCGCAAAGTCGCTAGCATCACACATGATCTCAAAGGGAAGCTCCCAATCAGGTGGTTGGATGATTGGAGCTGAGATGAGTGCTTCTTTAAGGATTTGGAAAGATTCATAACACTCATCATCAAAGATGAAAGGTGCATCCTTAGCTAGGAGACTAGTCAAGGGTCTAGCGATTTGAGAGAAATTGTTTATAAATCGCCTATAGAACCCCGCATGTCCCAAGAAGCTACGGATTCCTTTCTCGTTTATGGGAGGTGGAAGTTTTTCAATAACTTCAATCTTTGCTCTATCCACTTCTATCCCACGTTCTGACACCTTGTGTCCTAGCACTATTCCTTCTTGAACCATAAAATGGCATTTCTCCCAGTTCAGGACTAAGTGCTTTTCTTCACATCGCTGTAAGACTTTGTCTAGATTCTCTAGACAATGATCAAAGGTTTTTCCATAGATGGTAAAGTCATCCATGAACACTTCCATGATTTTCTCGATCATGTCACGAAAAATAGACATCATGCACCGTTGGAAAGAAGGCTTGGAGCATTTCACAACCCGAACGACATTCGTCGGTATGCAAAAGTTCCATATGGGCATGTGAAAGTTGTCTTATTTTGGTCATCTCGGGTGGATCGGGATTTGGTGATATCGAGAATAACCATCAAGGAAACAATAGAAAGAGTGATTTGCAAGCCGTTCCGGATTTCATCAATGAAGGGTAACGGGAAGTGATCTTTCTTTGTAGCCTTGTTGAGTTTTCTATAATCAATGCACATACGCCACCCAGTGACTAATCGTTGAGGGATGAGTTCATTCTTCTCATTCTCAACAACTGTCATTCCTCCTTTCTTTGGCACTACTTGGACAGGACTAACCCACTCGCTATGTGGCACGGGATAAATAATCCCAGCATGTAGGAGTTTAAGGACCTCTTTCTTAACAACCTCTCGCATAGCATTGTTAAGTCTACGCTGTGGCTCCCTAGAGGGTGTACAATTGGGATCAGTGGGGATACGATGCGTGCAAAGAGCGGACTAATGCCCGTGAGGTCTTCGAGTGAGTAGCCAAAAGCTGATCTATGTCTTTCAAGGACAGTGACAAGTTGTTGTGCCTCATAATCGAAAGCTTGTCACGATGATTACTTTGGAGTGTTTGGGTTGTTATGAACAAAGACATATTTAAGGCCGGGAGGAAGAGGTTTTAGCTCTATCATAGAAGGTGGAGGTTGTTCATTTATGTCTAGCTCAATGGGTGCCGACTCATCTTCTTATTGAACAAAGTGTTCTACATCGAAGAATGGTTGAGTCATCTCCTCTTGAGACACCATTAAGACCTCCTCAATAGGTCTGGTTCGGGTTTGGGTTCCACTATTGTGTTAATTGATCGATCAAGAGGAACAACAATAGTGGAATTCCCAACCTTGAAGTCTAATTGACCTCGTAATGGTTGTTCCCGTAGTAGTCTCATGATTGGTCTCGCCAATCAATAGAGGAATCTCTCGGGATGTCAAAAATGTGAAAATCTAGACATATCCCGAGTTCTTGATTCCGATGGGAATGGTCCTCGGTACCCCATGACTTTCTAAAATAAATCCCGATGGATCTTGTAGAAGTTTTTGAGATGGGGTTAAGGACGTGTCGGGATAAAGAGTTCTAGCTAACTCTTTTGAAATAATATTTATCCCGACGAGAAGGATTGTAGTGGACCTTCCTAGCGGATCTTCTAATCGCACGAAGAATGGTTGAAGGAGAGATGATTCGAGCTACCTCGGGGACATCTCTCGCTTCGGTTAGCCATTCATAACTCATGATCGCCGAAAGGCTTTGAATGTTTTCTACACCATCGACTCTTTCGTGGATTAGATGGAGTGGTCTTTGCTCGAGGTCTCACTTGGATTGGAAAATTCGAGGCATTTCCATAATCTTCAAAGAGATCTTCCTCGAATTCAAAGGGAAGCTCTAAAGGAGATGGTTCATCATCCTCTAGGGGGTTTGCATTCCCTTACTAGGAGGTTTTTCAACAACCAAATTTTTAGAAGAGTCTATTGGAATATCTAATTCAGTTGTGGGTTCCTCCTCTTTTGGTTCGGGGATGGGCTCGATTTCTTTTTCTTCTTCGGGAAACTCATCAAAAATACCAGTGTAAGGGGTGTTTTCAAGAATTTTCTCAAGAATGTCTTTCCCCTCATCTATGGTTTTGTGTGAGAATGAACCTCCAGAAGAGGTGTCGAGATGTAGAGCAGCTTCCTTGTTAAGTCCTAGATAAAAGTGTTCTAAAAGGACGTTTTCAGGCAAGGAATGGGTTGGACAAGATATAGTAAGGCTCATGAATCTAGCCCAAGCTGCTCCTAGTGTTTCCTTCTCTATTTGTTTAAAGTCAAGAATTTCTCTACGGATGATTGCCCTTTTAGAAAGAGGGAAGAAAGCATGACAAAATTTTTCTTGAAGTTCTTCCCAATTTCCATCTACACCTCTTACGAAATGAGCATACCACTTGTTTTGCTCTACCCGAAAGGGAGAACGGAAATAATTTCCATTTAAGGGTCTCTTGTGTCATGCCGGCAATTGTTAGGCAAGAACACAATAGCTCAAATTCCCTAAGATGGTTGTAAGGGTCTTCATCTTTTAGGCCGAGAAGGATTGATCCCGAACCATGGCTATAAAGCCGGGACGGAGTTCATAGCCGGAAGCCGTAATTGGCTTCGATGATTGTGGTGGCTCTAAGAACTCGGCCCTTGGTGTGGAGAATTTATGAATAGGTGTGGAATCCATGTGATAAATGGTGGTAGATGTTTGTGGTGAGGTGAGAAAGGTGGTAAAAGAAAAATAAAAAGGATACATGGACGACTTGGCTCCAAATTAGCACAGCTACCATTCCCCGGCAACGGCGCCAGAAAGCTTGTTGGGTATTTTAAACGCACACAGAATAATCCGCAAGCGCACGGATACCGATGTAGCTTTCACCCGGGAGTATTCCAAGGTATCGATTTTCCACGGGGAACGTGAAGTGTACTAATTAAGGTTCAAGATCGCCCAAGGATAACTATATGTTTTTGTGGAGAGATAGAAAGTGTTTTCCTATGAGTTCTCTAATTGATCTATGAATCAAGGTTACTTCAAGATTACTTATTTTGGGACATCGAGCACTAGCCACGAAATGGATGAGAATGGGGCTAGGAAGGTCTGACTACGGTCCTACGTACACCAACCCGAACGAGGTGGAATACGTCGGCCGTTAGGGTCTGTCACTACCCTAGGGCTACCACAACAATCCGCGGGATTGGGTGCAATTCCGAGTAATCACCGGACTAAGCACCACGCCTAATCTATTAATTACTACTCTAGCGTTGCAAAGACTAGAGCACTTGATGCAAGCGGGAATCCAATAAATAACTTGAAAGTAAATACGAAAGTAAATAAAGATCTTAGGAATTATGAATTGAAGAACCCGGAGAGTAGCCGGAAGACGAACTAGATGCTACAAAAGTACAATGTTGAGAAAGATCCGACGATCCGTCTCCTCCTCCGCTCTCTCCTCTTCTCTCTCTCTATTTTCTAGATACAACTAGACGAACTAGAACTAGAACTAGATGAACTAGAGCTAGATCTAGATGAACTAGAGGGACCCTCTTCTACTTGGATGGAGGATGAAACCCTAGCTTTTGATCTGTAGAAGAATAATAATGGGAAACCCTAGAGGGGGCGCCCTCCTTATATAGCCCTAGGTGGAGTAGCCCCTAAGGACTCGCCACGTCATCGATCCGCGTGAAGCGCCATGTCATCGATCCGCATGAGGTGCCATGTCATCAATCCAGGAGACTGTCTCCTATTGGCTAGGAGAGGGGGCGCCACCTTAGCCTCTATGACAGGTGGGCCCTCTTGCTTTGTCTCTATGTAAACATGACATGTGGGCCCTCCTCCTTTGTCTCTATGTAAACATGACATGTGGGCCCTTTTTGGCTCTTTTCAGATAACCCCCTGTAGAAATAGACATTCACCAAAACTCGTGGAAATTTGTCAATTAAACCCCTAAGTCTATGGTGATATTACAATTATGCCCTTTTTAGCTATTTATTGACGATTAAAAAATAGGAGTTAACTACCGTCAACACCAGGCTGCCTAGAGCATCCCCTCGGGTGGAGCATATAAGTCAAACTCCATGCCTTCTCGTGAGCATCTAGAGATCACCCGAATCTCATAGACTGGGACCAGCAGTCTAACTCACATAGGTGTGTTCCTTCTAGGATGTCCTGTAGGCCGACATCCTTACTTTTATAAGCCACTCGGATCACATTAAGGCATATGCCATCCTGCCATACAGCTTGGAAAAGAAGTGCATTTCTAAAAGATAGGGACCTTTGTCAAGGGTCTTTTCCCTCGATCTACTCATAGCTTGTTTCACCACTCTAATTCACGGGATCTCCGATCACATAGAAGCGAGTTACCACTACGGCAAACTTTAAGTGGGTCTCGGTCCCATCTCGGCCGATGCACCGTCTATCACGTTTCGTGATGCCCCTTGGTGAACTAATCGCGATTCTTAGATGTGTGGACATAGTCCAACGATATCACTCCGGAGTTTCTCAATTTTCTGACAGACTTTAAGCGCCGCTTCACATGCCTTGTGGTCTTTAGGTTATCCTTAGAACTGTTAACTTTGATTATCATAGTTTGATTATCACAGTTCATGGAGATGGCGGGCACAGGTTTTTCAACCACCGGCAAATCCATCAGGAGTTCCCGAAGCCATTCAGCTTCAACAGTGGCGGTGTCTAGTGTTGCAAGTTCTGCTTCCATAGTTGACCTCGTGATGATGGTCTGCTTGCAAGACTTCTAGGAAACAGCACCACCCCTAAGAGTAAACGCATACCCAGTAGTGGCTTTTAACTCGTCAGCATTAGATATCCAATTTGCATCACTGAAACCCTCCAGTACCTTTGGGTACCCAGTGTAGTGAATGCCATAACTTGCGGTTGCCTTTAGATACCGCATTACTCTCTCAAGAGCACGCCAATGATCATCCCCTGAGTTTGATACAAACCGGCTCAACTTGCTCACAGCATATGAGATGTCAGGTCTTGTTGCACTGGCTAAGTACATTAGTGAACCAATGATTTGGGAGTACCTCAATTGGTCTCTCATGATCCTTTTGTTCTTTCTCGAAATTAGGCTTGGATCATAGGGAGTGGACACGGGTTTGCGATCCACCGTAGCCAAAGCGACTTAGAATCTTTTCCACATAGTGGGATTGCAAAAGAGTAACCCCACCATTTTCTCCCTTCGGTAGCTTGATGTTTAAGATCACATCGGCCACTCCCAAATCTTTCATATCAAAGTTCTTGGACGAGAAAGTCCTTGACTTCCTCAATCACATTGAGGTTCATGCCAAATATTAGGATGTCATCCACATATAGGCACAGGATTACTCCTTCTCCCCCACCAAAGCGGTAGTAGACACATTTATCAGCCTCATTGGCAATAAAGCCTGCTGATGTCATGGTTTTATCGAACTTTTTGTGCCATTGTTTAGGAGCTTGTTTTAGGCCATACAAAGACTTCAATAATTTACACACCTTCCCTTTTTGACCTTCTACTACGAAACCATCAGGCTGATCCATGTAGATCTCCTCATCTAACTCTCCATTTAGGAAAGCCGTCTTCACGTCCATTTGATGAACGAGAAGACCATGGGACGCGGCCCGGGGCAAGTAGTACTCTGATTGTAGTCAATCGAGCCACTTGTGAGTATGTAACAAAGAAGTCCTCGCCTTCCTTTTGGGTATAACCCTTGGCCACAAGCCTAGCCTTGTATTTTTCAATCGTACCATCAGGCCTAAGCTTTTTCCTGAACACCCATTTACATCCTACAGGTTTGCACCCGTACGGACGATCAACCACTTCCCAAGTTCCGTTAGACATAATTGAATCCATCTCACTCCATATTGCTTCCTTCCAATAGTCAGCGTCAGGAGAGGAAAATGCCTCTTTAATGGTCATTGGGGTGTCATCCATGAGGTATATGGTAAAGTCATCACCAAAGGATTTTGTAATCCTAGGTCTCTTACTCTTTCGAGTGACTCCATCATTTTCCTCCTCAGGACTTTCAGTGGTGGGTTGTTCAGTGCACTCCACTGGCACAAAAGTATCGGGAGCATCAGGAGGTCCCTCACTAGATGTGCTCGGTACATTCCCTCTCATAGGGAATTCATTCTCAAAGAATGTTGCATCTCTGGACTCAAATATTCCGCCGACCCTCATGTCGGGGACTCCAGACTCCACAACTAAAAATCTATAGCCTACGCTGTTTATTGCGTATCCGAGAAAGACACAATCTACAGTCTTCGGCCCAAGCTTGTGCTTCTTGTTGATTGGCACGTTCACGTTGGCCAAGCAACCCCAAGTGCGCAAGTATGAGAGAGTTAATCTTTTCTTTTCCCATTCCTCGAATGGTGTTTTCTTTTTATTCTTTGTAGGGACTCTATTCAGGACATGACTCGCAGTCAATATAGCCTCACCCCACCATTCCTTGGAAAGTCCCGTAGTGTCTAACATGGCGTTAACCAAATCAGTTAGAGTGCGGTTCTTTCTTTCGGCAATCCCATTGGATTGGGGGGAGAAAGGAGGCGTCCTCTCATGAATAATTCCATGTTCCTCACAGAATAGATCAAATTCTTTTGAAAAGTATTCACCCCCGCGATCGGACCGCAACCGTTTGATTTTCTTCTCGAGTTGATTCTCAACTTCGGCTTTATAGATTTTAAAGTAGTGTAATGCTTCATCTTTAGTATTTAATAAGTACACGTAGCAAAATCTAGTACTATCATCGATGAGTGTCATGAAATATCTCTTGCCGCCTTTGGTCAACACGCCATTCATCTCGCACAAATCAGAATGAATGAGGTCTAGTGGTGCCGTGTTCCTCGCCTCTTTCACAGCCTTGTGAGGCTTGCGAGGTTGTTTTGCTTGCACACAAGCATGGCACTTAGAACCTTGAACCAAATCGAATTTAGGGATTAAACTCATTTTAGCTAAGCGCGTCATACATCCAACATTAATATGGCAAAGTCGAGAATGCCAAATATTACAATCATCATGTCTCACATGGTTCACGACATTATTATTACAAGAATCCATCAAAGAAAAGCGGAACAAGCCTCCGCTCTCATAGCCCTTACCAACAAATGTTCCATATCTCGATACGACACACTTATTGGACTCAAAAGCAAGCTTAAAACCATCCCTACACAATAGGGACCCGCCGACGAGATTCTTCTTTATGGAGGGGACATGCTTTGCACGTTCTTCGGTGCACGTCTTTCCCGAAGTAAACTTCGGTTGACCGTGCCAACACCATGAACAGCCGCATGCGAGCCGTTTCCCATCGCGGGGAGGAACCTCGTCCTTCCTGGTACAAAGAAAACGAAGAGCGGTCAGGACATACATGAATATTAGCCCCTGTGTCAATCCACCAATCGGAGAGAGACAACCGAAAGAACTGTTGGTAAATAATTACCATACCCGAGATCCTCCAGCTTCACTAACAACCATGTTGATCCGTCTTCTTCTGCGTGGCTGCTTGTCCTTGCGGTCTGGGCACTCCTTTGCCCAGTGAGCATTGCTCCCGCACACATAGCAACAGCCACTCTTCTCGCTCTTTTCCTTGTTGGCCTTCTTCTTGAAAGCCTGAGCTTGAGGCTTGAAAGCATTCTTGTTTTGCTTCTGTTTCCTCTTGCGGGATGTCTGAGGGTCCCTCTTTTGCACCAAATTGGCGCTAGAGCCTCCCTCGACGTGCACTTTCTTGCCACGTGTGTCTTTTGCCCTCGCATTCTCCTCAACACTAAGAGAAGCAACAAGATCAGTCACACTGAACTCTTGCCTCCTGTGCTTTAGAGAAGTGGCAAAGTCCCTCAAAGTAGGTGGCAGCTTAGCGATAATACCGCCGGCCACAAACTTGTCAGGCAGCTCACAATTGTTGTTCTCAAGCTCCTTGGCTAGCGTCTGTATCTCATGAGCTTGTTCTACCACAGAACGGTCATCGACCATCTTGTAGTCATAGAACTGCTCCATGATGTACAGCTCACTGCCAGCGTTAGGAACCCCGAACTTGGCCTGCAGTGTATCCCACATGTCCTTGCCCGTAGGCATGTCCATGTACAGTGGTATCATACCCTCATCTATGACGCTTATGAGCGACAGCTTGAGCAGGTTATCCGCCTCACAGAACTTGCTCTCTTCCTCAGGAGAAAGAGGCGGTTCCATGCGCCTTCCCCTGATAGCGTGGTCGCAGCGCATAGCGGTAAGCCACAACATGCAACGGGATCGCCATATTTTATAGTTGGACCCACCATCCTTCAAAGGTGGTGGCCTCATGGATGCAGCAAAGCTAGCAGATGAAAATGACCTATCAAGTTTTTGGATTGTTGAATATTTAGTCATTTTACACCATGCATTAATCCTTAAATACGATAAGCAAAATACTAACTCAAGTATAATGCAAGCGACCGCTTCATACTAGCATAGCTAAACATGCCTATCATTACAGCAGCAACAACATAAAGCATAACAGTAGCAGTAAGTGGTTTCGGTTTATACCCCAGCGTGGCACTTCCGGTACCCGCGGATAGTGAACCACTCGCGTCCATGTCTTCGCCCATTGTCTACGACGGTGTTGTTGTCGATGATGTCGTCGTCGCGCGCGCGGGAGTCCGCCTAGTGCTCACGAGGCATAGCCCGCGAGCGTGGAACAGCGACGGCGGTGGCGCTGTACGGCGCTCCCCAAAAACTTGATTTCCCGCCTACCCGAGCGGTACGCTTGACGGGAGGAGTTCGGAGGTCGCTACCGAGACCTGCGTGCGCGCGAGGCTGCGGTCGGAGATGCGGCGAGCAACTCGAGCTCGGGAAGAAAGGTGGCAGGCTGGAGAGGGAGAAGCACGGGAATGGGATTAAACCCTAGCGTGCGGACAGGGGCCTTTATATAGGCGCGCCCCTGCTGGCAGCTTCCCGTTACGCCCTGTCCGGGAGGATGAACCTGGACAAGGTGGTTGGGAGTTGGCTGGCGGGCTGGCGGCGGCTAGGGTTTAGCCGTTAGCCGTTCAAGTTGGCTCCCTGGCGGCGGCTAGGATTTGCCTTGGGCCGAGGCCCAGTGACAAAAACTTAGCCAAGCCGGCCGGCCCACGCCCACGGCCCGGCCCGGCCCATCGCGATGCGCGGGCGGCTCGGCTCGGCTCGGCGGCGGCGCGCGCGTGTGGCTCCCAGGTTCTCCTTCTCAACTTGTTTATGAGAGCATCCCAATACTCTCTATTTAAGTTGATTACCCTCTTAGTGATTAATCCATTTGGTACTAATCACTTTAGCACCTAACACTAATTGTGGGCCTTTGAGGTTTACTGAATTATTAGATGGGCTTGGCCCAATAATTCTAACAGAAAATTGGTATTGAATCCGATAGCATGGAAGGTATGGAAAGAGTTATCTGCTAGCAAATGTGCAAGGTAATGTTGGGTAGAGCATGTTTCCAGTTCTTTATTAGGTGAGCATGGTCTTGATGTCTCCCTTGTTACAAGATGGGCTTTTGTTGAGACAAGTTGTGAGGGAAGGATGAAGATTATGTGCTAGTAGTTTGGTTTCATTTTCCAGGTGTACCTGTGTCTAGTTGGCAAGATACTTATTTGCTTTATATGCAGTAGTATTAAGTGTCATCAGTGTAACTACGGTAACTATCAGTACCTGTGCGACTGTCTAGTTAGCAAGAAACTTGTCTTTTTTAATGCAGTAATATTCAATGATATTGTCAGTACTCTATGTGTTTGGTGCCTTTGATGCACATTGTTGAATTTGCTTGAGTGGCCGTTCACTTTGGAGTATGGATCCATTGTGTTAATCTCCAGATTGGTGTTAACATTATCAATTCCTTGTTGCTTGGTTTTACTCCTACATTAGCACACTGGTGTTTTTTTAGTGTTCAGCCATGTGCGTGCAAGAAAGCAGAGCATTACTTGGTGGTGGTGCTCGATGGATGCGTGGACGAACACTTGAGCTGGACAAGCTTGTTTGTCTAAGACCGGGAGGGTTCTGGAAAGTGCTTTGGCTTGGAGGGGATGACAATGTGATATCTTCAACATATAGCGGTATCTTCATGGTCCATCTCAAATCGATGCAGTTTCAAAAGGTCTTCAAAACCACTCCTCTTAGTGATTGCAGGACTATCCATCCATTGAAGAATTTATATGTTCCAGGTAATAGCGTGCATTTACATTGCAAGTGTGCCAAAAGCTCCCTTATAATTGGTCTGTTGAATACCACGGGTCCTTTCCAATGCTGGACTAACAATTGGAATTTAATCATAGATATTCATATATGTAGTTTGGCTGCTTGATTAACTCCTGGTAAACTGTTTTGTTTGTTTCAATGTTCTTTGACAGAATTACATATGTTGCTAGTATTTGCATACCTAAAAATATAAATATCTTCAACTAGATGCATATGTTTGGAAATTTGCAGTGCATCAAGGCTTAAACCAACTGAAATGACAAATTAGTAACTCGATTCAGGGATAGAGAGGATGTGGTAGAACTGGTGATTCAGGGAATAGGTTCATATTACAATTTTGTCCACACCTCTCTGCTCAATTCTTTTCACTTGTATATATACTCACAGACATTACTTTCGAAAAAATATATACTCAGCATATATGCACACAGCTGGATTAAAACCATCTACACTATTTTACCTAGTTTGAACCCAGGTAATCAGGGTTAGGGCGACTGACATGCCCATATATGGTTTATGTCTGGTAATAGTTGCTGATACAAGCACTACCATGTCAAAAAGATTCACACTACTGGTGTCACAAACTTCACAGCCTTTGGTGACATTAAGTTACATTAGAAATTCCTTGGAAGTTTTGGTTCAGTAGAACTTAAACAATACAACAATTCTCTTTCAACTTTTTTGTGAATGAGAACGTACACATAGTGAAGTAGTAGAGGAGCTTGTTGGACCTACAGGTCAAGAGTTCTATTCTTCATTTTCACAAAAGAAAAGGTCATTCGTTGTGCTATTTAATGGTCGGAGTTTATGGCCTTTCTTGACCCTGTGGTTGAGATTTATATTCTTTCAATGAAATGTCTCAGGGGAGAATTTCTGTAGGTGTCAAGTTTTTTTTAACTCTTTTTTTCCCCCACTTTTCTGCAGTACATAACATACAGTAATTAACAGAGTGATTGTACTCTGCCCTGGTTGGGTTAGCGCTTTATACATCAAGTAATGGCTCTGTTGTATGTTATGCATCATGTTTGGTTCACAATTCTATAATATCTTCTTATAGCATGTTTGTTGTGAAACATCCTTTTTGTGTTTTGCTGTGCTGTCCTGGTAGTAGCCATTTTAGTTCACACATGGAGTTTTATGAGTGTGTAACAGATCCATGGCTTGCAAAATATGGACAAGTTGACTTGTTGACTGTTCACACCTTTAGGGGGTTAGTTAGTTGAAAAATATTTGTCATGTTTCGAGACCAGACCAAAATAAATATGAATAGACAAAAGAATAAAACAGCTAACCCTAGATCATGATATTGAACACACCCGATTTCCTTTTTCCGGCTATATTGACAAGAACCTATTGCTGTCTGTTGGATTTAATGTGGGCTAGGCCCATATATAATCTAATTAAATTAAATAAATTCTATGACACATATTAAATAATGTGTGCAATATTATTAGTCAATTCATGTCTCTTGATTACGGGAGTTTCTTCCACTAGTTTTAATTGGCAAAGTGATGGCAAGAGTTACAAGAGTTTTCACTTAGTGGAGGTTAATGACATGAGGCTCTTGATCTCCATCACATGAGGCTCTTTGCCTTTCAAGCCTACGTGAGGCTCCTTGTCATGAGCCTTTTGGCATACTCTTTGAGGAGTATATAACTAGTGCTCCTTCACCAGTCATGTTGGCTTAGACATGCTTTCTCTTCCACTTTAGAGACACACAACTAGACACCACAATTCTGCTACGTAGAAGGTTTTCCCATCTCGTTCATCTGCGCGCACAGAAGGCGAGAGGGCAGGTGCCTCCGAAGCCCTTGCTGTTCGTGATCCTTGCACGGGGAGGACGGCAATTAGGTTTTTGGGGAGCGTCTTCGCGACTGCCCAACCTCCATTGTTGTTGTTCTCCGCGTTGGGAAGAGAAGAGATCGGCGAGTTCGTCTTCTTCCTCTACATCCCGGAGAAGAGATCGGCTACTGCAAGTCTTCATCATGGCGTTAGAAGATGGACAGACTTCGAGAGCGAAGGGGTATGAACTGTTCATCTCCTCTTTAGTTTTCACATTTCGATCATGCCTGTTTCGATAGCATTGTTATGCGATGCTTCGGTATGTGTTGTCGCTATGTTTCACTAGATCCGAACATCGTTTCAGCTCTTATATTGTCTCTGTTCTTCTTTGCATCGCTATACGTATTATCTATCTGTTTCTATAGTTACTGTTAAAATGTTTCGTCGGTTGTTCTCTGCATGTTCCAGTAGCTGTTGAGATGTTTCTTATGCAATTTATTTTTAGCCATGATATACATGTTTAATCTTGATGCTATGCAATATATGTCATGTTTATATGTCTTTGATTATGATATGTTTTGCATGATTATTAGTCACGTGGTTCATGTTCTTTTGAACATGATTGATACTATGATCTTTATTTACAATTATATAAATGTCATCATCATTTTGTTAATTTATGGAATTAAATTGACATGGAAATTGCCTTATATTCTAACACTGTCATCATCAAAGTCTCAAACACTGTATTTCCGTTTTGATTAATGGAAATGGGGGGTGCCCTCGTGTGAAAAAAAAAAAATCAAAGTCTCAAACGAACATCAGTGTGATCGTTTCACCACTAGATTTATTTGAACTGAAGTTAAAAAAAAATTGTCAGCCGTAGTAAACGATGGGTGAGGGTTTCTCTTATTGCCACCAGCCTCGATCGACGGGTTAAGAAACAGAGAGCCCTAGCTAGGCGACGGCGGCAGGTGGGGATAAATCACTTGGATATCGCACATCAAGTACTATGTGTAGCTTTTGTTTTTTTTTTACCATTCGCAAAATGAAAGTTAATGCTGGCCTTTCATGCATGTCCATGTCCTTGACCTGGTGACCTTAGCTCATTGGCTGGACCCGTGCCAGCACATTTTGCTCCTCGTATATATGGTGAGTACTTGTGTGGTGAGGAGGCGCCCACCTCCCACCTCATCTGAAGAAGAAATCAACTAGCACAAGCGGCTGATACTCGTCCATACAAGCAGGAACGCAGAGGCAGGGTTATAAATAAAAAGTTGGAGAGAGGAAGAAAGCTTGAGCACAGAAATAAAGCCATGTGTGAAGTGTGATTAAGAGCAGAGTATGTTAAAGTAGCTTGCCCAGATCGTACTGTACGTACGTTGTAATGCATCTTGATATGGAGGAGGACCAGACACGAGACGAGACCACTCTCATTCTCGACATGAGACGAGACCACTCTAATTCTTATCCACCGTCCGTCTCTCCATGCAGGGACCAATGCAAGAAATTAACAGCAGGCAGGCACAGGCTGCAGGCGAATTAACCCCGACGGCCTACCTGTGTCCGGCCAGCTTCTCTCCGCTGCGATTATTTGAACGTATCGATCTGCTCGGTGCTAGTGTAGATCGATCGATCAACAAGGCCACCACCACACCACTAGGATCATCAAGGTGAGGGCGCAGTAGTGCGAAGCATTCATGGCGGCGGGCCGGGACTCTGCTTGCATGTCGATGGCCGGACCGGCTCTGGATATGTGTCGTCCTCCCTTGTCTGACGCAGGTGGATATATATATCGGACTTGGACGAGCTGCATGCATGCTGCATGCGCCGTGCAGTTTGGCATTGATCTGCGCGCAGAGATCATCCATGCATGCATCGTCGATCGATCGGGGAGCTAGCTTAGCTATGGGACCAGATGGTCAATATTGGAGATGGACCGGAGATCGGACAAACCAGCTGGAGCCCGCCGGTTGATGCATGCATGGTATCCGCGGACGCAGGCGGACTCTGATGATCGACCTCTGTTGGTGCTGGAGGGAGCCTGGATGGTGTGCTACTGTGGTGGGTGTTGCTTAATTTCAGGCCGCCTTCATCGCGTTTTGCTAGCTTATCCATTCATCCCATTTACCGTCTCCATCGAACAGCTGACGCTGGAGTGGTTTTTCCACGCCACGACACATGCACATCCTGTCGTCGTCGTCGACACTTTGCGAGTTGCCATTTGACAAAGTGCCGCGCTAGCTCGTGCCTCATGTCTGGTCTGGATCGGAGTCTAGTAGTATGTATGTACGCGTCTCACTCTCATGCATGTCGTCGCTACATAGTAGGTGCAAATAAATACATGTTGGACGGTGCATGCAGAGGAAAACGACTAGCTGTCCGATACATATCGATCGCCTCCACGTGAGACGGCCAGGGGTGTATTCGATCCCGGACCGGCCGGGCGGCCGGCCCATCAGCCCGGACAAGGGCCGGAGAGCAGCACGCATGCACGACCGACGACCAGCCAGGTAGCCACACTACTACTGGGGTCTGCACTGCACGTCTTCCTCTTCCCCCCGCGCGGCTTTCCGTTCCATTCCCCCAACAACGTGGCTACTACCTCAGACAAGCCTGTGACTTGACCTGGACTTGCTTCATTCGTGACCAAAACTGAAATGGCATTAATTCATTTCCTTTTTACGCTAGGCTGTGTGTGGAACACTAACTGCATCACACGATCGACATGGCTTGTGACCCTGTGTGTGTATTACATTACTTTTCATACATACATACATGGACACACGACGACACGCGGACCAGGACCATACATTACCTACCGTTGTAGCAAGCCGGCTAGCTAGTCCAATTCAATGTTGCAAGAAGACACGACGTACGGGAGCTTGAGGCTGCATGCAGCTGCGCACAGCTGGATTGTACAGTAGGTACGCAGTACGATTCCATCAGAGAGTAGCCTTCGCGTTTACCCCCAACAAATTAAAATGCATGTGATGAACTTCAATTAATTTGTCTTCTTTTGGAACGACGACGACGACTGATCCCTGCTGGTGGTCGGTTGGCAAGTCTCGGTCCAAGCCCAGCAATACGACACAAAGCCGGAGTACACTATACATGTCTTTTGTTGCGGAAAATTAAACATGATACACTATATACTGTACATACTTATGAAAGACACTCCCACTTCTTCGATCGATGGTTGTATTGCATTTTACAAACTGACTAAGATCAGAGCTTGGCTCAGCTGTACGGATTTATTACATTTGCTTGTTCCCTCGCAGAACAGGTAGTACAGCATTCATAACTGACAATGTGTGTTGGTTAACGAACAAATTAGGTTGTGAATAGAAATCTAAATTAAAAGGTCTAATGCACATAATAATCCACTCCACTTACCATTGGCCCAATATTATAGCAGGACGCAGGTGCCACACACCGCAGCTCCCTTCTCTCTGAACTTGTCGATTGCGGCGCACTTCAAGATTCTCAGGCGACTGAACATTAGTGGATTTAATTTGTAAGAAACAAAAACACAAGTATCCTCAGTTATGGGTACAATATTTTTTTTCTCACAATAGATTGGCATCAGTCGGCCTATCGGCCAGGTAAACGATCCAGCAAACTTCAGATTCGTCGAAACAAAAATTTGTGCGCCCTAGACGGGGGACTGTGGGCGCCATAACGCACGCGTGAAGTGGACACGGGGGTAAATAAAAAGCCAAAACGCACTATCTAGCTAGCGGATGGCACGATGCCACAGGACGGAGGCGCGCACTCATCAGAGGTTAAGACGTCCACTGATTTGGCTAGCAGCTAGCGAC
Source organism: Themeda triandra (assembly GCA_018135685.1). Taxonomy (NCBI): domain Eukaryota; kingdom Viridiplantae; phylum Streptophyta; class Magnoliopsida; order Poales; family Poaceae; genus Themeda; species Themeda triandra. Next base: position 155,259 of record JAENPR010000324.1, on the reverse strand, counting down.
TAGATGCAAGTAGTCGTCCCTCACGCACGCACGTCACATTCGTCGTTCGATTCCGCACAACTAGCATGTCTAATTAATCTGTCCGCGCCGCTCAAATTGCCCACAAGCAAGCTGGGTTTATTCCATCCTTCAAATTAATCAGTTGATACTCACAGGCTAGCTGATTCCAACATTAGTGGCATCCACGGACGACGACACACCAGGCCATATTTTTTTTATTAAAACCTGATGAAAGAACTGCTAGTAGCAAGTAACGGCATTTTGCTTGTGGCCTGATCCAATCCAATCCAATCAGTTGATCCATCAGATGGTCATGATCGCTCTGACTAGGTCAACGTGGGCGTCCATGTTAATGTTATCTACTCTGTCTCTCTGCCGGGTCATCCATCCATCCGTTTCCCTCCATGGACCATGGGCCTGCACGTTAAGCTACTGTAGGTCTGTTGGAGAGTGAGATGAGAGAATAAAGGTAAGGTAACGATGGAGACAGATAGAGATCGATAAAGAAAGGATGATGCGAGGACTAGCCTGTCCACCCATCCGACCCAGCCGAAATGATTAGCACCCCGGCCCGCCCATTTGGATTTGGTAATGCTAATCTAACGGTGCCAGCAGCATTATCGCCTCGTCTCGTCTCTTCTAATAGCTAGGCACAACAACGGCCGGCCCTCACCTCACCTGTCCCCTTCATGGGCAGGGCCACACGACACCATCCTCTATGGCCAGCTGTGCCAAAGCACGACCAAAAATCTCGGCGATTTTATGGCTTTGCATGCGCTAGCTCTGGATTATGGTCTGATTACGCGTACAATTCTGTCCCTAGTATCTTTTATATGTTTTTAATTATTGTGAGCTTGGTTAATAAGGATAATATATATTCACTAAATATATATGCACAACTGTAACAACTTTGACGATCAATATGCATCAGTAGTATTGTACTTATACCTGTAGGCGATCCATTCCATGCACACGCAGGGCCTCAAAGTTACACGGCAGGGAGTTTATGATGGAGCGACGTCGGCTTCCCTCCCCATCAGACAACGAAAACCCACTCGATCACTACTAGTAGTCACTAATCTCCTTCTGGGTGCTTTGCTACTGCTCGATCGTCCATCAACGCACACACACCTAGGACGGTGGTTGAGTCGCCTATCCGTTATTTGAACGAAAACCTGCAAATAAACCCCACCACTGCACCAGCCACAGCCACCTCCGTGTGCCGCCGGCCGCCGCGTACGAATCTCGGCGCGCCATCGCCGCCGTCCGCCGCAGCCGCGCCGCTCGCACATGCGTGCGTGCGTACGTACACGGTCCCCGACCCGGCACGCCCGCCACCCGCGCCTCCACTTCATGCTCCATGTGCGGCCGCTGTACCTGTACGCGTGTACCCGTAGCGCTGTATTCCCGTACCGACTACCAAGCGAGCAGTCGAGCACCCACCGCCACCATAGACGTACGTACGAAACGGAACGGAGCCCTACTCTACTCTCCCGCTGGAATGCACCCGGTTATGTAAACCAGCTGGCTATTCCTGTACTACCTGACTCTACACTACTACACGTCACGTACGCCAGCCCACGACGACCCATCCCAAATCATGCAGCGCGCGCGTATTCATTTCGTTGTAAGGAAAGGGCTGTACCAGTACAGTGTACAGCTTCAAATTTTGGTGGTATATGTACACTCCTACCACTCCATAGTAACCGAATAAATACGCCTTGGTACGTAACTGATGGATTGGTGCCGCGAGCCTGGAGCCTTGGACCGCTCCATCAGTCCATACGACGATACGAATGTACGATGCGATGTCTACATACATAATACTTACATCTGGAGTGGTAGTACGTAGTAGGGTGGTGCCGCCTGCCCTGCCGCTAGCTAGTACTTGCCCCGGTTAGACGATAAGGCTGTACCAGCTTCGGCTTAATGGCTTCTCATCACACTTTTTATTAATGTCGCTTGCAAATCACAGTAGTTAAAACTGCTAACAGTACTAATGTACTGCCCCTGCTCCTCTGCTCGACACGTAGCAATAGCAATGACGGAAAACCCTTTTTGCTTTTGGGTCAGTCTCGCACTCATAGGCTGAACGAGAGGGGTGGTGTGATGACCTCAAGTAATAAGAGCGCCAAAGCGTTGGTTTTTAAATCATGTCAAATGCTATAAAGCGTTGGTTTTCAAATGCTATTTATTTAGGGGTATGGATGAATGAGATTGCTCCATGAAATCGTACTATATTTTCTTTTCTTTTTGTCTCAGAGAAAAGATATGGAGTAAGAAACCATGATATCTGATTCAAGAGAAAAAGGTAAAAATAAATCATGGTGTATGCTGAGCATGCACTGTCTCGCTTTTACCAAATGAGATGTAGAATTTATACCATCTTTCCTTTTCAACATTATTACCTCATTTGTTTATCATTGCCTTGGTGATTATTAGACCAAAGTCACATGGCCTTTGCATCTTACTGTCTCCCTTGTCTTTAAATAAAGGACATGCCTTTTGCACTAACGACAAATTACTTCAATAACCTTGCTTTACTCACGTGTGTTGTGGTGAAACACCACCTCTAAACAAAAACATAGGGTTCAGTTCACCATTACCATCGCACTCGTATTCTATGCGTTGCCATCGAATGAGCAATAACCTCTATAAGACAAGCACTCCTATTCTATCCATTACCATCACCATGCTAAAACAAACAATCATATTTTGCTTTTCTATAAGACGTTCGTTGTTGAAGGTCAAAACCATATCAACCTTGTTATCTGTTGTGGCGTCGTCATGGCACTAGCGATCTAATTGCCAGACTGACGTTACTCATGCAAACCATGTGTGTATCTTTGCATCTTTTATCATAAATGAGCAGTATGCCTCCTACTTAAAAGTAGGATATCCTTTCCTTTACTCGTATTGTCATTTTACAACACTGTTTGGACACGTTCGTTATTATACCGTATCTTTGGGCTATGGTTACTATCCGTTGATATTTAATTATATTGATAATATATTTATGAGAAATCAAGTAATCACATCAAGACATATGTATCTTGATTACCATGGTAGGTTGTCAAAGTCAAAGAGAAACCATGGTAATCAACTAAGAAAGACCAAAAAACTCATCATCCATTTCAGCTTGCCAGTCTCTCATTTGTTTATCATTGCCTTAGTAATTATTGGACCAAAGTCACATGACCTTTGCATCTTACTGTCTCCCTTGTCTTTAAATAAAGGACATGCCTTTTGTGCTAACGACAAATTACTTCAATAACCTTGCTTTACTCATGTGTGGTGTCATGGTGAAACACCACCTCTAAACAAAACACTCGGTGTTCAATTTGCCATTACCATCGCACTTGTACTCCATGCATTGCCATCGAGAGAGTAATAATTTTTCAATGCTTTTGGTAGAACTTTAAGAAAGATTCACCATGCTAAAACAAGCATGCCATATTTTGCTTTTCTATATCGCGTCTATGGTTGTAGGCCAAAATAATGTTAACCTTGTTATCTGTGTGTGGCGTCATCATGGCACTAGCGATCTAATTGCTGCCAGACTGACGTTAGACACACAGTGCATGTGTGTATCTTTGCATCTTATATCTTAAATGAGCGGTGTGTCTCCTACTTGAAAGCAAGACATCTTTTCTTTTACTAGTATTGTCGTTTTGCAATACCGTTTGGATACGTTCGGTATTACTACCGAATACTACCAAATATCATATCTTTGTCTATGTTTACTATCTATTGATATTTAATTATATCGATAATACAGATATTTATGAGAAACCAAGTAATCACATCACAGTCATTTGTATCTTGATTATGGTGGTAATTCAAACAAAGGTAAAGGCATTTTTCTCACCTTCACTCGTCAAAGTCAAAGAGAAACCACGGTAATCAACCAAGAAAGACCAGAAAAACCATCCAGCTCGCCCAGTCTCTCACTCTCAGGAAGACGAAACCCAGGGTGGCCGTAGCAGCAGCAGCTTGGGGAATGGGGATGGGTGACTGATTGGTGAAGAAAAAAAAAAAGGAAAAAGAGACGAAGCACACAGAAATACATGGATAAACAGTGCATATATAAATGGTCCCAGTTATTACGCTCCACTCTTCTCTTCTCTTCTCTTCTCCGCGTTTTCCACCTCAGTCCTAGCTAGCAGCTCCTTTACTCATCCCCATCCCCGTCCTCCATCTCCATCCCCTCCCTTCCCCAAGCAAGCCAAGAAGAGCCCAAGCAGCCGCCGAGAGCTCGCTCGGCGCAAGCAATGGGCGACCGGGCGTACGCGCCGGCCGCGGCGAAGCCGGTCCCGGTGCGCGCCACCAACGGCACCGCCAACGGCGGCGGCGGGCCGCCGCGTCCGGCGCCGCCGTCCATGCTGCCGGGCGGGCGCGTGCCCCCTCCGCCGATGTACCGCCCGAAGCAGCCGCCCGGCGGGCAGCAGTCGCGCGGGGGCGGCCCCGCGCGGCGTCACCGCCCGCGCCGGAGCGCGCGCGGGTGGTGCTGCGCGTGCTGCCTGTGGCTGACGCTGGCGCTGGTGGGTCTCGCGTTCCTGTGCGCCATCGCCGCGGGGGTCTTCTACGTGGCGTACCGCCCGCGCGCGCCCACCTTCGCGGTGACCTCGCTGCGGCTGGCGGCGCTGAACGTCTCCGACTCGGACGCGCTCACCTCCCGCGTCGAGTTCACCGTGACGGCGCGCAACCCCAACGACAAGATCGCCTTCCGCTACGGCGACATCGCGGCGTCCTTCTTCGCCGCCGCTACGTCGGACGGCGGCGGCGCGGACGTGGGCGACGGCGTGGTCCCGGGGTTCCTCCACCCGGCGGGCAACACCACGGTCATCCGCGCCGAGGCGTCCGTGGCCGCCGCCACCATCGACCCCGTCCAGGCCGCCGCGCTCAGATCCAGGAAGGCCCACGTCGTGGCCGCGCAGATGGACGCCAGGGTCGGGTTCCAGATCGGGCGGTTCAAGTCCAAGCGCATCAACGTCCGCGTCACCTGCGCCGGGGTCTCCGTCGGGCTCGCCAAGCCGGCGCCGGCCCCCGTCGCGGCCCCCGCGCCCGCGCCCGACGCCGAGCCCACCGTGGTGGTCGCCGCGGCCCCGGCCCCCGCTCGCCGCGGCCGTGGGCGTGGGCGGTCGCCGCGGTCCGTCGTACGGACGTCGTCGTCGTTGTCCTCGTCCTCCAGCAGCGGCGGAGGCGGCGGGAAGTTGACGCCGACGGACGCAAAGTGTAAGGTCCGCATCAAGATCTGGATTTGGTCGTTTTGATGGATTCCATTTGGGGCGGGCGGGGTAGAGAGACAATTTTCCTTTCAACTTGTTTCTTCTTTTTCTCTTCTTCTCTTGCTTCTTCTCTTGACAACAGTGTATGTGGATTTATTGGAGTATAGTCTATATGGTTTTCATTTTCATTTCGCCTTCTTTGTTCATCATCAGCTCATCATATCATATCCTACTGATTCTTGGCCAGTTTTTCGTCCAAAATTCCCAATCGGATAATGGATAACTGACCATAGATTCAAGCTTCCGTTGTGCAATTCGCCCCTGCGTATGACTATTGCAGGAGTGCTTGCCAGCCCACTCCACCCCACACTCTACAGTCTCAGTAGCAGGAATCTACCAGCAGTAATTATTAATTTTTGTAGCAGAATTAATCAAACTGGTGAGTGCTGACCGTAATTAGGTAATTTAATTTCAGTGCTGAGCTAACTGGAACTGGAAGCCCGGATGCGGCTGTGGGTTTGGCTTGTCGGTGGCGTAACTGTAACGGCGTTTGGATTTGGATTTCTTCCAGCTAATGCTAGGCTAGATTTCGTCCGTCGTCGGCCTCTGCCCACTTTTAATTCCTCTTGCGTGCTTGCCTGATGCATCTCTCTCCGTCCATCTCGTCCGGCGTGGCGTGGTGGAAGGATGGATGGATTTGCGGGTCGCTTTCCGTCATCCGGGTCCGACGTCGGGGGTGGTGGGGTGCGGCCTAGCTGGAGGAGGAGGAGTCTGACGTGCGGGACCGTGACGGCTGGGCCCCACGTGGAGAGTGGGCTGAGGGAGTGAGGGTGAGGATCAGGGGTGCGTCGCGGCCGCGTGGCGAGGGGGATGGACGTGTGTCGGGGACTGGAGTGGTGCGGGATGACCGCCATCAGATGCGCTGAGCGTGAGAAAAGGACGTCACCTCCACACTCACTCGCTTGCTGCTGCAGTGATGCTAGTGGCAACAGCAGTACAATTTCTGGAGGGATCAGACGAGTGATGACAGTGCGGGGTACTGGTCTACAGTGAAAAGTGGGGGTGATTAGATTTGGGGTGCGGATGGGAGAGAATTTAATGGCGGTATGGGGCGGGAGCTGGAATCGGGCAATGCAACGAAATTCGCTAAGCGCACATGCCACCAACGGTAATGTCATCTGCCTCTGCAATCTGCATACTACTCCGTACTACACCACACGGTGGGGAAGGAAAAGAACCCGTGTGTTTTGCTTCAACCCTGCTGTTTTTTTTTTATATATATATTCTCTGTTGCTTTGAGGAATTATGGCATTTGGATTTACTACAAGAAAACGCACGCCTCATACGAGTTGTAGAGGAAACTCTCTGCCTCTTGGGGAACCCAATTTTCGTGTCGTCCTCTCTACTAGTACACTAGTAAATTAAATTAAACGTTCGCGTGCCAAATTCATTTTTTACTCTCGTCCAAATTTGTACTACTGCTACTACGTAGTACTCACTAGCCTGCTTCGTGCCCGTGCACCGGGTAAGCGCGAAGCAAAACTATTCGTTTGTCCGTATGCGCTTGTCGTCGTCGCCGGAATTGCCATCTTATTCCACGCTCTTCAATCTGTTCGGTCCAATCGAAAGCACAGTTTGGTTTGCTGGGCTCGTCGACAAGCATCAACCGCATGCCACGGAGCCGGAGTCGCCGGATTCGGAGGCATGGCAGCAGCACCATCAGAGCATGGCTGACCAGTGGTCAAAAATGGTTCTCCATGTGCTGCACGCTCGCTGCCCTTTCCTTCTTCGTTAAAATAAATGTACTTTACTACTGAACAAGAGCTGCAGTAACAGCCAGTAACATTTTTTTTGTTGTCATTTGTTTATTTACTCGTACTACTAAACTAGGAAAATTTTGATTTGTGTACCATACTATGCTCCGATACCCAAATCAACATGACACAACGTTTGGACAGCCCTCAGCCCAGGGTGGTGGTCTTGTGTTCAAATACTAGCGCGGACAAAATGATTTTTTTTTTCATGGAACTCTTTTGCTGAAGCAATCCAGACCTTCTTGTGTTCGAATGGAAAAAAAAGGGAGCATGATGTTGAGGTTGATCAATCGTCGATGGATGGATATACTAATCAGTGGACTATTAGGCTCGCAGCGCTAATCTAATGGCAGCAGTTTTGTCCTTTGGGGAGAGACCATGAGCTAGCTGCAGTAGTCCTGTCCTCGTATTGTGGAGGGCATGTGGGGTTGGGTAAGTGGCGGTAGTAGATTATTATTATACGGATCGGACGTAGGGGAGGCTCTGATTGTCAGGTATTCTTCCAACATTATTATACAGATCAGAGTATCAGACGTATTCAAAAATTAGGGAAATATGGTTAAATTTGGCTTTTTGAAGTTCTTTTGTTAGGTATGATATTTGATAAAATTTTTTGAATAAAACGAGTAGTCAAAAAAGTGTACGTTACAAACAAACTACTCCTTCCTACTACACTACCAGTTGTTAATTAACAACTACTGAATACTATATATAATCTACGTAGGATGAAGCATTAGACAAATGGTAAGTATTTGGTGACGCCATCCATCCAGGGTGGATCAGTCCAATAGCATCGCGCCTCGCGGCGGACCTGATCGCGAGTATCGACCACCGTCCCACCGCCCAACCCTTGCGTGAAGGACGCCTGTGCTGTGCTTTGCTGCGGCCGGCGGGGTCCACAGTGTGCGATTGATAATTATAAGCCCGCTGTAGGACCGTACGCCGTCCTCAAGTCTGTACAAAGTTAGTACAATTCAGGGTAATCTTATCCTAGAGACAACATTGCCTAGAGAGGTTTTGTTTGAATGATTCACATAGATCCATTTGTCTTGAGCTGATTGGAGCGAAACTTGGACTAAATCACCCCAATCCACTCTAATCCATGTTGATTGATGTCAATCGGACCGCATTCAAACAAAAGGTAGTTATTAGGAGCTGATAATTTGTACGTATTCCATTTCGTTTCTCTCCCTGGATAGTTGAATGTTATACTTGCATACATTGAGATTTGAGAAGCTAACAAGATAGTTGAATGTTATACGTACATACATTGAGATTTGAGAAGCTAACAACAACCGGATTCAATTTTTTGACAAGAACAACCGGATTCAATTAGCTAGCTAGCTACCACACAGCACGAGAATGAAGAAGATGGCGTACGGTGGCAAAGCAAGTAGAGCACTTCCGGCGGCGTATGATGAGTTGACAACAGAACAACTAAAATGCCATGTGATGTGCTTTCAACGTGGAGGTGGAGCAAATTCAAAAAAAAAACGTGGAGGTGGAGCTGATCAGCCGTGTCGTAAAGGGGCCGGCCCGGAAAAAAAAAAAGGATTGCATCGTTCGCGAGCATCTTTGCAAAATAAAGCTACACATCGAGGCATCTCTCACAGAGATTCGCAGCGGTGTACACGCACTGCACGTACCATGATTTTGCCTTAAACCTCACTTCACTTCTCCCCGCTGCATGCCAAGTAAATGAAGGCACGTACGCACGCGTGTGCTTTGCCGAGAGAGAATTCGTACTCATTCAATTCGTGCATGATGCATGTGCGGCCTGCCTCGTATATACTCCTTACTCCGTACGTAGCAGTATATCTGTGTGGTGCCCAAACGTGTACTACGTGCCCGTGCTCCGATCCCCTAGCGTGTTACGTGCACATGCTCGTATCGTGATACAAGTCGGCGCATGATAACCATAGAGATTGCGTTTCATTCACATCATGCTCGGCATCATCCTGAATTCCTTCTCTTCCGTCTCGTGTCATCATCATCGTCGGCCGAGGAGCGAAAGGCTGCAGACGACGGATGGAAATGGAATAATCACGGCGGCCCAGAGAGGAAAAGCCGACCTGCCTCCGTCAGCCGCCGGGCCCAGCTCGGCCCACCCCGTGCAAAGCCCCGAGGCCGCCCAACGGCAAAGTGGAAGGGTCCGTCCATCCAAGCGACAGGCGCACGTGGCAGCTAATCCCCTCTCGTCCCGCATCCATCCCACCACCCGCAGGTCGCAGCCCGATTAGCCTCGGGTCTCGTTTAGATTTTAGATTCTCCATCACATCAAAATGCCGATATATGTATAAAAATCTTGCGCATTTGGGTCCGGATTTCGATTCCAAATTCCACTATACAAAATTCCTATTTCCCATCACATCAAAATGTTTACATATCATTTAATCTTAAATGTAGATGAAATCAAAACTAATTACACGGTTTTATTGTCTTTCTGAGGCGAACATTTTGACTAATTAATCAAGATTTGGACAATTATTAACACAAAAAATAGCTAAACTACGATTCGGGGTGGCCTTTGTCGACGTAATCGGCTACCCCGATTGGCGAACTAAACGAGGCCTAAATACATGTATTGTACTTCACTGTGCAACTTTGGTATCTAAAAAGGCCTCTATGGAAGTTGGCTAAATAGTGTAAGGCTGAAACATACTAGCTAGGATTTTATTTTATTAACTTCCTTCGTATTGGGAGGAACTGGACTGCGTTTTTTATATTTATAAGAGCATCTCCAACAGTTATGCATTTGTGGTTTGCATTCTTGAAATTTGCCAAAAAGCTTAAAAAGATGTCTCCTACAGTTTTGCATTTGAGTTTTGCATTTTGGGTAACTTGGCATTTGAGGGAGGAAAGTTGGCATTTTTGCGTAGGCACCGGTGGTTTGGCATTTGTGAAATCCCGAGAATCCTGCCATAGTTGTCTCGTGCGAACTGCCCACAGCGCAGTTAGTTTCCCTTTTTTTCTAAAATGCCAAGTCCAAATGCCAAACTATTGGAGATGGCTTTATTTTTTTCTCTCCATATCGTTTTGGAATTTGGCAAACAACAACAAATGTCAAACCAAAATTACATAACTGTTGGAGATGCTCTAACTACTTTACTCTGTGCCTCTGCAGTTGCTTGTGAAACTATTCTGTCCGCGACCTCACAAGTGTGCAAGTAATTTGTTTCCCTCGTGGCCATTGTTTGACCCCATATTTAGACATTAATGAAACTGCTACTTTTTCTCTACAACTAAAAAGGAATGCTACTGGTGTTGTATGCTACTCATAATTTTAAATCAGCTACTCGTAATGTTAGGAGCGAACAAATTATGCTACTCATATTTCTTTCCTTCCAAATTTCCCAACAAATTAGGATGATGATCGAACGGAGGCCTCTCCTTTTTGCACTAGGCACACCCACAATTGATTCGTTCCTTGTCATATGAGAAAAAACTTGTTAGCAGAGGCTCGCATTTTCCCATTTTCTAAAACAACCATGCATATAGTTAGAGCTATTTAAATGAACACTCAAATTGGACATGTATGATGCAGCAAAAGAACAACCAAAGTTGAATTTGAATGTAAGTTTTTTGGTTGAGTGTATTTTGGTGGCACCAATTGAATATCACCCAGATGTGCTTGCGTAAGCAGACTTGCTCCTTGAATCCTTGCGCTCACACGTTGCAGAGATGAACTGATGATTGGCTGCTGTGTCATGCTCCTCTGCGCTCGCTCGATCAGCTATTTGAACCGGAAGCTTTTCGTGGACGCATTGCGATTGGTTTGTCTTTTGAATAGTGTCTCTGCTAAAAAAACAGAACACCGAGCTTTCGCTTTTTATTTTTTAGTACAAATAAGAGCAACGGGAATGATGATGGCCCAAATAAGCTGTAAAAAAATGTTTAGCTGTTTCCTTAAAAAAATGATGTTTAGCTATTGGTTTCAGCTTATTTTGAATATATAATAACTTAAGCTACCAAACATACCCTATATGTAGCCCATTGTACCTTGGAAACCTGCAAAATTTTCCTCATGCAGGTAAAAATCCTTATACATTGCTTGAGTAACTAATTTATTTTGGCCACACTTTTTTTTTGAACTGTTTGCTTTGTGTCTGCTCTGCCCTGAGGTTGTTAGCTAGGGCAGCTTGATCCAACCCTAGGCTTTGGTACAATGCTACTTAGGCCATGCAGATTCCCAAGTCAGTAAGCAGACAAACCCCAAGTTAGATCAGCAAGCAAACTGCAGGGAGCTCTAGGTCCAACACACATGGCGAGTATCAGTATTAATTGAAGGGCTAAGTAATCCTGTTATTTTTCAATTCATAATGTTACTTTGATTATTTGCCATCTACATGTGTTTTATTGCGGTATAGAAAATATATTTATTAGTTTTGCAAAATATATCAAGCTCGGTTGACGTGATTTTTTTTTCTTTCATTTCCTTTATCTTTCTTCTTCCTAAATCAGATGCATTAAACCCATCCATACTATGATGTTTGCTGAAGGGAGAGGCTGGCCACGTCACTCCAAATTCAGCTAGCCTATCCACGTCGCTCTAATTTGTTTTGTGAAAAAACCCTTCATTTTCTCCGAAATCGCGTAGTGTTCCGGCCAGATCCCTAGCCTACAGTAACAGAGGATGTTTTTTTCCCACTTTTACCCCCGTAAAAGTAAAATCCTTCGCCCGAAGAAGACAAAATTCCAATAACGTCGTTTTTTACGGTTACCCGCCCGCCTGCAACTTTTTGCACATAACCCCCCCGCCGCCTCCCGTATAAGTTGAGCCTCACGCAAAAAAAAAAAAAAAAAGAGAAAAAAACCACGGTCTCTCCTTCTCTCCCACGCCCGACCTCGCTCTCGCCTCCGTCGCTCCGCCCGCGCCTCCTCTTCCTCTCGGCCTCGGCGCGGCGGCGAGGGCGGGTGAAAGGCCCTTGTTTGGTTTTGATAATTGAGTGACAACTTTAGGTGGACTAACATGTGTGATGGTTGAGATACACGGGAGTTAGTTCACGGACATGTGTGTGAGCAACATATGCCATGGTGGAGATGGCTTGGAGATGTTGTGAGGCTCAACACATGAGTTGATAAAGGAGCTCATTGCAAATGAGACATGACATGGAGTCATGTGACCAAGAGGTGAAGATCAAGATGAGGCTTGGCTTGATGGACCGGTTGCAAGTGTGAAGGGCAAGTTGAGGCGCGACGAAGGACCATGCGATGGTGAAGCTTGGGCAAGACTTGGTGCCGATGGACCGACGCAACGGTGAAGAGCAAGTGAGGTCAAGATCGATAGACCAAGAGTGTCACATGATGATATGAAGTGGATCATATCATTTGATGATCGTGTCGTGCATGCGGTGCATTGGTACAATGGAGGATGACGGTGGAGATTTCTCACTAAGAAGTTTTCCTTTGAAGAAATTAAAACTAGTGAGAGCTCATCCGCATAGGTTGAATGATCAATCACATATGATAACCTTTGTGATGTAGGGAAGAAGCATGTATCCACCTCCCAGCCATGATTTATTTGATATGTCATGTTCTTCGCAATTATATGCTTGCTCAACTTCTATGTCTTGTGAGACTAATCTTTTGAAGAGAGAACAATAGACTCAAGAGCAAAGTGAAATTTGAACAACAAGCTAGAGATGCTACAACTCTCAAGTCACCTTTGAACACATGTTGAAGAACAAGAGAAGATATGGTGACATGAGTGGCCTTGTAGTTTCAACAAGGACAATGTTGGGGTGAGTGAAGTGCCAAAGATCACACATTCTCAACTCTTGAAGAGCTACAAGAGATATGGCAACATGAATGGCATCCGCTACAACAACACCAACATCAAGGGAAAGAAATGGGGCAAGAAAGTATGAGAAAAAGAAATGAAGAAGCTAGAAGAAGAAAGGCTCTCATTTCTACGAAATCGCGTAGTGTTCAATCATGAAGATATAATTGATGACTTGAAGATGAAGAGAAGAAAAGAAAACAAGAAGGGGTGGAAGAGCAAGGCATCCAACTCCTATTGAAAATGCCAAGATGATGATGAGCAAGAATCAAGAGAAGAAAGAGTTGGCTCACATCAAGTGCTTTAAGTGTGAAGAGATGGACACTATGCCTCGGGGTGTTACCAAGCTTGAGAAGAAGGCTCAAGCAACTCAAAAGAGGCAAGGCAATGAAGAGCATCACATGAGCAATGAAGAAAAGGCTCAATTAAAGAAGATGCTACTCATCTTAGGAAAGGGGACACATGGCTCATTCATGTCCCCTAGGTAACACTTCTAAGCCTATTCCAATTGATACAAATAATATGCTTAGAAAGGATGGTAATGGTACCTCAATGGTTTCTATTGCAAAACATCCCATCACCATGGCATTGGAGACTTGATTCAATTGAGTTCATTTCATTCATCATTTGATTGAATCAAGTATTGAAGCTTAGTGCTATTCCTCTCCCCAATGCCAAGTCATGACAAGTGAAGTCCAATGAGCTACAACATACAAGTGCAATAATCAAGTTGTGGTAATTTATGGTCATATTCGAAGGCTTGCAAAGTATTTGAGTTGAAGCTTGCTAGTGGATAATCATGTGTTTTCAAAGGTATATTCTAGTTGATCTATTCATTTGGGTGCATATGAGTTGATTGAATTGGATATATGCATATGTTGCTTGCTATGAGATGATTGAATGGATTAATTGCTTAGTAGTCAAATTTGAATTAGTTTGGTTGGATATGATCACAAGATGACTCTTAATAAGTGGTTTGAATGGATATATGTCTTGTGTTGGTATTCAAAAAAGTTGATATCAAGTTTGATTCAATTTGAAGAAGCATAGCTCAATTGCTTAAATCTGTCCAAATTCTGAAATCTGAGCAAGCTGTGTTCAAATCTGAGGTTGATGGATCAAATATTATTGGATTGGCTTGAAATTTGGTATGCATGCTCTACACTTATGGTATAATATGCTGTACAAATTTCATGAAGAATGGATAAGAATTGCTTTGGTTTTGGAGTATATCTTGTCAGCTATAGTGCAGCAGTTTTCAGCATGTAGCGGTGTAGGAAGATGTGAAATACGGCAGCAAACTAGAAGGCCAATGGAGTTAAAATTTTTACAGCTGCAAAGGACTCTGTGTCACTCATCTTCACCAAATTTCATGGCATTTGGAGCTGTACATTGTGAGATATGAATTATTCTTTGAAGAGTACAGAATCTGCCAGAAAAGTGACTATCATTGGTTATATCAAGAGTCACTCAAATTGAAAAGGTCCTCAAGTTGGTTTCATATTTACAAGTGGTTGAGGAATCTAAGTTTGGTTTTGAACTGGTCTAGAAGCCATTTGATTGTGAAGTGTATTTGTTACACGGTTGGGTACTCAAATCGAAGATCAGTAACAGAGGATGTTTTTTTCCCACTTTTACCCCGTGAAGTAAAATCCTTTCGCCGAAGAAGACAAAATCGTAAGAACGCCGTTTTGGCGCCGTGTCCGCCCGCCGGCGCGGGAACTTTTGCACATAACCCCCGCCGCCTCCTCCGTATAAGTTGAGCCTCACGCAAAAAAAAAAAAAAAAAAAAAAAAAAAAAAAAGAGAGAAAAACCACGGTCTCGTCTGTAAGGATGCCGCCGCGAGCGGGCGGCGGCGGCGCGGCGCGGCGGCCTCCTCTCTCCCCTCCCTCCGTCGCAATCCGCCATGGAGCGGCGGAGGTGCGAGCAGTACGGGCGGGCGGGCGGGGCGGGTGGCGCGGCGAGCACGGGCGCGGCTCGGGCGGCGGCGGAGCTGCGCCACGCGCCCGGCGGGGCTGGCCCCCTCCCCTCTCTCTCCGTCTCCCTCTGTCTCCATTTTCCACCGATCCGTGCCGCAGCAAGAAGCAGGTGACATTTTTTTCCTCTTCCATGTTCTAGGGTTTCTCTTCCATTAGGGTTTGCTGTAGCTGGATTTGTAAAGGGGGATTTTTTTCTTGGATTTTTGTCCTTGATTCACGAGAGGTATAATCACATTGTCTCTGATGTTTAATTTTTCCCCACAAGGATTAGTTTTTAGGGATTTTTGTGGATAAGTGTCACTCAATTTTAGCATTTCGATAGCTCTTCCAGAAACATACTCTGTCACAAGTTTGGAATGTCCCATCCAGTAAAATTTTGTAGCTAAGTTATATGCATTGAGTTCGTACAACCACCTTAAGATTTCAGAGAAATATATCAAACAAATTTATATTCAAGAGGAATATATCATGTTTTGTGTATTTATTTCAGTGAGATAACTTATAAAGGATTGCTTTCTAAACTTCTCCTGATGAACATTTTTCCTTGTGTCGTTCATAGATAGTACTGAAAAAGCCTGGAACAACATATTCCACTAACTAATATTTATACCACATCTTTGTTCTTTTCAGGTCTGGTTTTCCAAAGCGTAGTCAATGCAGACCAGCTAAGAAATAGGTAAGCAAAGATTGAAGAAAGTCATGTGATATATACAACATGCTGGATCGTTTGTAACTTAGGTAATACTAGTAGCTTGGCGCGCGCCTCCGCGCGCCCGTGCAATCAGAAATCTTGATTGAAACTATTGTGCTTGTAAGATGCATATAACAAAGATGAATTAAATAAGGAGAATAGAAATATTTGCAAATATTGAGATTGTAGTCTTACAGCAGATGTGGTTGGATATTGATATATACAAATGATAGCGAAAGTCTTGTGGCAAACGAACTATAACATCGGATACATATAATAGGAATAAGTCTGATATAGAATATATACAGTAGTACATAGCTACATTTTACGGGCATTGAGCTATATATATGGCAAGAAACTAATTATACATGTTATGCTAAACAGGGATAGCGATTAGCATTTAGCGCTATCGTCTGGATTCATAGTTACGTATTTGATGCTCCCACTGAATTTCCTGGCCTCTTCTTAGTGGAACTTGAGAGTTGTCTGAATTGCCTGGCCTCTTGTTAGTGGAACTTGGCCTCTTGTTAGTGGAACTTGAGACCTGTCTGGTTGTGATGTCAGGATCCATCGGCTTGGTGTCACGGTTGGTGACTTGTTTTTGCGAGGGCAAAGATTTGCAGGAATTATTTAAAGTGCATAAGAAAACATTATGGTATATCATACATATGGAAGTATATTTACAGCTCCAGTTTAAAATTTAGCACCGCATGTTTTAAGGTCTAGTTATATACAAACAAGGGAAGACACACTTTCGTGAACTATGAACGGCATTGGGGGAGAAGTTAGTAACATGAGTTACAGTTTCAATCAATGAGTAACATGAGCTTTATGTTTGCCAAAGCGACGGCATATCTATGCCATCCTAGGTATGCAAATAAGTAATGGAACAAAAGGCTTACATGGAGTAGGATAATTTTGTTGGAGCTAAGACGATTAGAGCAGGTTGCAACCTGAACGGCCATATATGTCATATTTAGATGGTATGGTATTTGTACTGAGGGAAACTATATTGGCCTGATGGGTTGCGTGATTAGCCTACAGGAAACAGTGAAGCAAATAATATTTCAGAAAAAACACATCAATTCGGCTGGTCTTAAAAAGAACACATGGGAAAGTTGTCAAATGCACTACTACTTCAAAACAGTAGAATAGAATCATTTTATAATAAAAAAGTTGGTCAGCATACTGGAATTTCAGAGTAAATATGCGCACTACTGGAAATTCCTCTCTGTGCTAGTTTTGTAACTACACGGCCTAGACCAAAGCTGATCGACACATTCATCAGCAGAGAAACATTTCTTAATAGAGAAGAAGTTAATATAATGGGCTTTTTGGGTAAGCTGTCAGTAATACTTTTTTATTGGCATATATGCAGTAATATAGTTCAACTCATGTAGCTATAACTGAGAACATTTTACATTTGACAAGACTGTAAACTGAGGTGCATAGATGTGACCTAATATAGAAGCACTAATTTGTAGATTCAGAAAACATCGCATAGATGGTAATGGATTCAAAAATAGCACCATGGTATGTGAAGGCCTTGTAGCTGACCTGTACCGAGGACAAGGCAATCTTTCCCACTATCATTCACCCCAGTAACCCGCAAATTCCTGGAAAAATAGCTTCAATCCACATTATCTGCGCATTGTGAATCTGTACAGACACTCTGATTTGAAGAATACATATCCTGACAGGTTTCATTATGTACTACCAATTGTAATGGTTGGGTTGTTGGACCATTCCAGTCCACTCTTTGTTAGACCAATTTGGAAATAAACTCTAGATTAGATGAATTTCCAAAAAAATAAAAGAGTAACATCCTGAAAATTTTCAAATGGGCATGGACAGGTTTATGTAACATCTATAAATAAAATAAAACACGATACCTATGATGATGACTGCCTCTTATACTATTTTTGTCTTCGAAAAATTCATTGATAATATATGTGCTTGGTACAACAGTAAGCAAACATGCTCACATTGAAAAATGTTTTATTTACTAAATCTATACAATGGTAAATGTTACAGGTATTTAGCTACGCTGAAATGTTTTGTTTATTCAGCATGTGGCAAACAGCCAAACTAAATAGACAAATAGTTCCTAAGCTTTATAGGAAAAGTTACAGGTATCATAGTGCAGGGCTAGCAGGCAACACCGATCATCGGCAAGTACACTTATAAAACCTAATGTGTCTAATGCATTTGGCCTGAAATAGACAAATAGGTGAAGCAGTCAACCTCAGAACCAAACAACTTATGTAGCTGCAGAACTTAGTGATCTTAAATTGGTATGGCCAGCAATTTTTTTGAGATGTTACCATTACAACAGAACCTCCCAAACATATTGGATGAGCAGGCCATCTTTCTGGAGAGTTAAGATTAGAAAGTTGGGGACAAAATCAGGAAATTGGAAAAAGACTGGAAGTGTGAAACTGAACCAGTAGTGTGCATTGTATATTTGAAAGGACAAATGGATCTTGTAACGATCAATTGAATATGAAATGAAAGTATAAATAGATTTTGTGTAGCAGAGTGCACAATAAAACATAAAGATATCATAAAATCAGCTATATTGCAAAGCCGAGTTTATGCTTACCAAGTCTGGTTATTGAACCCTTTTTTGTGGTATGCGACTATGGCCCACTAAAGTGATCTCATCGGATCAGAAGCATTCCTATCAAGTCTTGAACACTGCAGTACAAAAACAAAAGAAATGAGGGTGACAAAAGGCAAGTTCTCAGCAAAGAAATATGACAATGTTTGTAGCTAGCTCCCTGCAGTACATACAACAGCAAAAGTAATGAAAACATGTAATCGTAGTCCAGAAACATATGAATTCTGGGAAAAAAACGAAACCAACAAATGGGAAAAAAAATGAGGTTTCATGACTTTAACTCAATTTGTTACTCACAGTCCTAAATATTTGTTCATGCTATTATATACAGAGCAAAACATGCAGAGTAAACATTTGGATCGGAATGCTAAACTGGAACCTACATCTGGTATTTACTCATATACACATATAAGTATTGGAATGCTGTACCTTGACACTGCACTGTTTCCTTAAACATTTGGATCAAAATAGTTTATTCAACGATTACCAAAAACATGGGCACTAAAATAGTAAGCAGTACGATCTCTGTGTTGGATTAAAAAAAAGATAAGAATTGTAAAAAGTAACTCTGCAACTTTTAGTAACCAGTACTATTTATGGGTTGGATTAAAAAAGAGAAGAATGCCAAAAAGGAACTTGTGGAGCACTAACCTGCAACGATGAATATGTTTTAGAATCGGTTAAGTATCCTGCCAAAGCATAGGCGCAAAAAGTTAAGCACTCACAGTCTGATATGTAAAATATGTTGGTAACTAAGAATAGCATTTGCAATAGGCTTTCGTATGAAAATGAATGACATGTCTGATGATTCAATCCCCATTGCGGAGTAAAATAACAAGGAATCGTTAGTGCATATTCCTTCAAAGCATAGCAAACCAATTCATTGGTAGCTGTGAGATTTAAACATGTGCCTCTAACCAATGGATTGCTAGCTGAGAAGACTTGTTGATTATATATGGATTTGAAATAGCATTTACGGGTAGGGTAAAACATATCAGAGTATCAGACCAATGCGCAGTATGTGCATAAAAAATTTAGGTTTGAGATGATTACAACATTCAGGCATGTTCCTAAATAGATAGGAAACAGTTCAATGGGGGCATTTTCAATGTGAAATAATTTTGGGAAAGAACGATAACAGTAGAAAGTAACAAACAAAAGAACTAACAAGGAAGATTTTGTCATCTTAAGCAATTGACATTAATCTGACTATATCTTACATATATTTTCAGAATTCAAATTTCTGGACATGTACATACCATGCCAAGCTGACCTTCCTGTCTGTGCCCCATGTACGTTAGACGATCTCCCAGGAAATTTGGACAGGCACAAGATGAGAAGCAACTTTTACTGGAGGCACAGGATGAAGAGCAACTTTAGATATTTGTGGTCAAAAAGTTCAATGATCTCCCACGCACTTTGGACAGGCACAGTACCTTACAAATTTGCAGTTACAACAAAAACAAAATATGAACACAGGTAATCCAAAAGACAAGAGGAAGCACTATAATTTGCAGTTACAACAAAAACAAAATATGAATACAGGTAATCCAAAAGACAAGAGGAAGCACTATCCCAAGGAAGAGCAAGCAGTATCTTTCATCAAAAAAAAAAAGAGCAAGCAATATCCCAAAGGGCCAATTTTCCGTATGAACTAAATAAGTGTGGTAACAAACATCTTTGGGACCTAATAGATTAAATAGTAGTAAACTGAAATGCAGCCTGACAAGGAAAATATGTGCAAAGAGGGATGGATTTTTACCTTGGTAGGGGAAAATTCTCAAGTGGTTGTAGCTCCCTGCAGTACAACAACAAATGAAAACAAAGCACATTATTCCTAGGCCGCTGAATTTGCTCACATCAATGGAAACTAAATTCACAAAGAAAAATGTAGAGTAAAGATTTTAGTTATGCTAATTTCATAGGCATGCCTACATTAAACCGCAGGAAAATCAGGAAATATTTTATGTCACTAACCGATACAGCTGAAGCAAGGCACTAACTAAACTAAAATTTTTGTAGGGTGCAGCCGGGCTGGATCTGCGCCGCTGACCACGAAGGTCGCCGGATCCTAGGCCGCCGCCGATGGGGCGAAGCCCTAACCTAGACCATCGTGGCCGCCTCGATGTAGTAACCCTAACCCTAACCCTAGGGGACATCATGAACATCACCTGCGAGGGAGCTGTGCGGGGAGGAGATGTGGAGACAGAGGGAGAGGGAGAGGGGAGGGGGCCGGCCGCGCCGGTGGCAACGCCACCCCACCCGCGCCGCCCCGCCGCTGCCGCTGCCGCTGCCACGCCGCCCCGCCCGCCCGCCGCCGCGCTGTGCCGGCGCCGCCCAGCCACGCGGGATCGAGGAGGAGGAAGCGGTGGTGGTGGAGGAGGAGGAGGAGGAGGAGGAGGACGGCCGTCGTCACCTTCGCCGCCGCATGCCGCCTGCGCCGAGCGCCGTCGCAGCCGCCCCTGCTCGCATCGCGACGGGAATCGTGGGGAGAGGAAAAAGTTACGGGAGAGAGAGAAGTAGAGCAAAGAAGAGTTGAGAAAAAGAAGCAGAAGCTGTTATATATACTTAGTTGGCCAGATTCTGAGAGAAGCGCGGCAGAAGCCAAGAAAAGGGAGAGAAGCTAAGCAGCTTCTCGAAGCTGATTCAGGTAAAATCTGAAATCGGTAAATCCTGGCCATTTACTTAGAAATCCTACGGCAGGTAAATTTCGGGTGATGTGGCCAACCTCCTCTCTCGAGGAGCTGTCCACAAACATATTGTCTTAATGCAGCCTGGATTTGTACAGATCCAGAGATAACAATGATTCCAGTCCGGATTTGGCGTTTATAAATGGCGCAGCCTGACACATTGGGTAAGTGACAATTTCCTCACAGACCACAATACATTGCATAGTTGACATATGGTCGCTTCCTTGTTACTTATGTGTCTTATATTTAGTTACCAGCCATGGGGTGCTCTCCTTGGAAAGCGGCTAGCAGAGAGGAATTATAGTGCCTTGTGTTCATCGAATGACCATGTGAGATGTGGCCGGTGCTTACTGTCTTGCTGCTGAACCGCATTTGATTTGTATAGATACATATGGCCATTGCTGGGCTGAGGTAAATACTTAGTTTCCCATCTTGTTAGGTTCACCTTAAATCACTTCTCTTTACTTTTCTGGACATATAGTTAACAGATCAAATGCTAATAGATTGTTATCTAATCCACTGATTGCTTGTATTCTTTACAATTTTGTTATTACCAATGTAAGCTTCTCCTGAATTTCTTTCATCCCTTATGATTTCCTTTTTTTTTACTGTTGTACATGTTAATAAGATACCATAAATATTACTGCACCCCTAACCAGTGTTTACATATTACATTTTTGATTGCATAACAAAGAAAAGGTCAAAGAAAAAGAATGAACGTGCAGCAATTTCATAGGTTCAGAACTTCATAATGTTTGGATATATGGTTGTCTTACACTTTATTATATGGATTTACAATGCTATTTCTTATGAGGACAGTTTTTGATTGTGTGCTCCCTGTTCTCTGTTTTGCTGCAGATTGATGGGAGATGCTCTTTTAGTTTGAATAACTTAGTTATGAGCCAATTTGAGCTGCAGCTCTGGTAACTATCTGTGTCAATCAATATACATACCTTCCTCCTATTTCTCTTGTGCTAAACAACATGTGGGTTGCCACACACCTTCATTGTCTTTTTAGGCGGTTGATGTTCATGCTACATGTACTTAATAATCCAACAATTTTAGAATTATCTTTTTAGTTGTAGATCTTCAGTTGCTACTATCAATTTGGTGTACGAAGTCACACAGCGCAGCTTATACTTCAGATTGACATAAATAAGTCATTCTTTATTCATGCTAAAGTATACTGCTCCCAGTAATCTCAGGCTATGATGCTAATTGTTCTTCTATGCTTTGTTATAGCTGGACTCTGAATTGAACTCTATGTTAATGACTATAATGGTCAAATGGGAAGCCATATATACCTTCGTGTTTCCTAACTGTCATATATTCTTCACCAATGCCAATTTACAGATCTTTGGTTCGTAAGTCTGGGTTGTATCCAAAAAAGACAGATCTTTCCTTCTAATTCAAGCTGCTCCTGAATTTCTTTCAGCCCTTATGATTTCTTTTTTTTTACTGTTGTACATGTTAATAAGATACCATAAACACTACTGCGCCCCTAACCGGTGTTTAGATATTAAATTTTCGATTGCATAACAAAGAAAAAGGTCAAAGAAAAAGAATGAACGTGCAGCAATTTCATAGGTTCAAAACTTCATAATGTTTTTACTTCTCGATCAGCTCAACAAATTAGCTCTCTGAAGTTTTTGCTGCATATATTAGTGATAGCAATCTCTTTACAGGAAATTATAACACTTCAGCTATGGTGTCCATGAGTATGTTCTGGTGTTGGATCTATCTATTGGTCCTCTTAACAAACTAATATAGGCAAGTAACAAGTAATAAGCCTACTTCATCAGTAGGCACCTGTACCAGGGTCTGTAGAGATAGTTACCCTTTCCTCAAGGCTAATAGTACTGAATTATTTCACACAAGGTCGTGCTCATGCACACCTGGATATGTTTAACTGAATCAATTGTGTTTTCTTTGTAGCTATTTTACACAGATTCAGACCTCGTGGAGTTTTCGACGCCACCAAGGATCAACGAAAAAGGTGACAAATAAAAATGTCTTCAATTATGTCATGACCCCTAAAATGGCAGCATGATCCAGGAACTATGTGCACAGATCTGCTGAGTAGCCTTCTTTTCTAGGTACAACCTATTCTAATTTCAAGATGATGATAGCTAATTGGTTATTATTTTTTCCCTCGACTGAAAAATAACTATGACTATGGAAAGCAACAGCTAATTTAGTTCTGCATTATGATTCGGTGACCCTCAAAAATTGCTTGCGCACTGAGTTTTGTTGTTTCCTGCTAGGTTTTCAGAGGAAAAAAATACATTTTTATCTAGGCTCGAAGTTATTGCCTCATCGCCCCTCTGATACTGCTTAAGTGGGTCTCATTGATTATCAGTTCTTCCTATCGTACTGTTAGATAATTGTTCACATGTTGACTTTTAAAGGCTTTGTTTACAAACTTAGCAGTACCAGGCTTCATGTAGAGTGCACAGGAAACCCTGAATTCTTACTCTATTAATAAATCAAACATCTATGTTCATTAGCTATAGTTCTTCCTATCTTACTCTATTATTAAGATCACGAATGAATGTGTTGAGGTAGGCAATCTTTACTGTTTGTCTACCACTGTCAGCAATTCTGAAATTATTTTTCGTGCACTCAATCTGGTATGGTACAGAAATTTGTAAACCTCGCCTTCCTGGTTATTTATTTAGTGGATGAGTTGAGTTTTTTGGCCTGCCTATAGAAGCTAGGAATCACTATGCTAATACAGTTGGTAAACTATGCTATTACGATCAATCTTTTTTACACTAAAAAAATGATATGTCCTTTTCGTTCAGTTCAATCCAGGGAGGTGGACAAGATCAACTCAGATTTAGTGGGTCTTCAGGTTTGCCTATTTCTGAGAGGTTAATATGCAACACAACAGCTTACCATCTACAGGAGTCAAAGGATGTTTAGAGACAACCCTACTTCGAATTATCATTTTCATATGTAAAATATGCCTGAAGAGCATCTTACCTTCCTGATTTATGCACTATAAGTGTTCCATTTTTTTTATGAATTTATACAAGTATTCCATTGAATCCATAGTTCTGTACAATTAAGAGCCCTGCTATGCGAGATTGTAGCTTTTATAGATGACCAGCACATGTAATATATGTACCTGTACAAAGTATAGACCTAAAGAAACTCACTTACCATATGGTATTGTACCATATTATGTGATATAAACATTCTATATCCATCAATATATCCTGCCTTTGTGAATCAACAATATATATGATATATGTATACATCCTTCCGGCTTTGTTACTGATACTCTGTAAGGTACATAAGGTTGTATATACTCGCTGATCCATATGTTTTGTCGACATTGACAATCAGAAAATATTGTGCCACAACCCTCTGCTATGTGTTCGATATGTCATACATTGTATTTATTCTTCATATAACTGTTTGTGCTGGGCGCGCAAGTGCGCGCCATTCCACCAGTGAAGAAACAAAGATTAAGGTGAAACTTCCCTCGTAGCAGAGAGCTGCCGCGTGCCGCCTACTCAAATCTGTGGCTCTGCTTGCATGGCGTGGTAGCAGTAGAGCCAGAGGCACAGTGACAGCCCAGTGCCACCGGCATGGTCCATGGATGGCTTCGTCGGCGGTAGGGTCCCAGTCGTTGATCGGTGGTCGCATTTCCACGGTCTGCGTGTTAGCCTGATTCCACACACGGCTGTACAGTATCTCTGTGTACGTTCGGTTGGTGAATGCCTGAATCGACGACGACTGACGAAGAAAAATGGTTGGCAAATCCAAGCTGGATTGTCGCCGGGGACCCACGCACCTTTGAATCGCTTTGATCGATTAGGCTATTACTAACCCATTTCCTCATTACAGCACGAAGACGGATGAGATCACAAGTCTATGAATCTTTTAAAAAAACTACTTCCAAGTTTAAATTTATAGAAAAAGTATCACTATTTATGACACTAAATTAATATAATAAGATATAGCATTACATCTTTTTTTTAATATATAGTGTGCTTATTTGATGTCTTAAATATACTGTTCTTTCTATAAACTTGATGAAATTTAGAATGGTTTTGAGTAAAGACAATTCTAGAAGTTGATGGAGGGAGTCCCGAGTTTGTATGATTTGCTCAATGGCAATTGTGTCGCTTTTGAAATTGGTTTTTGCGCCCAATGTATCTACGAAGATACCACTTGTATATATTTCTTCTTTAGTTACTTAACAAGTTTACCAAAACGTTCCAATGCGGCACATACTCCTATATATTTGAAGGCATTATGGTGGGCTAGATTTCTTTGTACCGGTCCACCGGTACGTTGTTGTTTATAATATTTTTTTTAAAACAAGACAACGAGAAGACCAATATATGTTTGTTCGAGAAAACGAAGACTAATATATATATGATATGGGCGAAACATGATGGTAGATATATTGTCGTTCACAATAACATGCACGTTGTCTTCTTTTAGCAGATGCAATGAAACCGTGTGGCATCACTCATCCGTGGCTCAATCTGGGCAACAAAAACCGAATTTCCCGAACCGAACCGAACTACCCGAGAACCGAACCAAACTTCCCGAACCGATCGGTTTCGGTTCCGAGTTCGGTTCCAGGATTTGACTACCCGAAATTCCCGAGAGAAATTCGGTTCCAGGCCTCGGGAAACCGAATAACCCGAAATACCCGAAATATGTGCTATGTGCATGAACTTTGATATATGTGTGCTATGTGTGCTATGTGCCTTGAACTTTTATATATGTTTGTTTGCCTTGAACTTTTATATATGTGTGCTATGTGCATGAATGCTGTTAAAATGCTGTCAAAATGAGGCAAAATGTTGTCAAAATTTACATTTGAATGAGCTATTTTTTATTTTCTTGTTTTTCAGTTCCTGTTCGGGAATTCCCGAAACCGAACCGAATTTCCCGATACCGAAACCGAATTTCCCGAACCCGAAATAGGAACCGATCGGTTCCAGTTCCTAGGTAACCGAATTACCCGAATACCCGAGGAACCGAACCGATCGGTTTCGGGTACCCGAATGCCCAGACTGTATTCCGTGCCATACCAGCCGGCCAGGATAAAGAGGCATGTGCCTATACGTACTCCACTTGTCCACTAGCTTGGCAGTGGATATTGGTGAGTTAGAGGAACACGAGGAACACCTGTGATTGTGAGTTAGAGGAACACGAGGATGCAATGCAATGCAGCCAGCCCACCAAAAGGCACTGCTGAGCACGTGTCGCAAAGCGGTAGTGTGGAGATTGGGGATTGGGGATGGCAAGTTTTTGTGTGAATGTAAAACTTGCTGGCTGCATTGTAAAGTACTTCACCTTGCAGTACGTACTTTAAGAAGATATAAGTCGCTTTTGTTTATTACTGTTGCTCCACTTTTCAGGTCTTGTTTTGTTGTTCAGCATCCAGTACTCTTGTACTGTCGAGGATGCTTCGCTGAAGAATCTCCTTTTATTCCTTTTATCCCCCTTCCTTTCCACTTTTTCATATTAGCATACCCATTTTTCTAAAACAATTTTAGGTTCAATTTTTTTCCAGAAAAAATTATGTAAAAAATGAATGTGCAAAATTTATATAAGTTATGTATAGTATGAATTTATGATTGACAGGCATCCACACAAATTTTTGTGTTTTCTTATTTTTTTATCAAATAACCTTTTGCAAATAATATAAATAAATTTTAGTTTTACCTTTTTCTCTAAAAGAAATTATGCAAACATAAATTTTATTTTTACGATTTAAGTTGCTCAAAACCAAATTATCGACGACTCCAAAAATTCATAGAATGTGAATTTTATTTATTTAGCTTTTATGTTCAACGAAGCAAAACTATATAATTTAGGTAACCATTTGGCAGTTGCCTAACTTATACAAGGAAAAAGAAAGCCAGCAGCTGGTCTTTCAGTCATGATTGACAAGTACCTTAAGCATCTCTATATTTGCATCTCTATATTCACAAGGACAGCTAAAGTGGCTGAAAAGTGCTGTTATGCAATCCAATCTCAGGCTGGAGAAGAACGCCGCTCAAACTTTCAACCTGATTCCCTCAATCCAGTGTGACATACTCCCTCTGTTCTGATATAAAAAGCATTCTAGACGTTGGGAGGTGTTCTCAAATATAGTGCATTTAGAGAAAAAAAAAAAGATAATATTTACTTAAATAAGAGTATGTGATTGTTTTTTACAAGGAAGGTAACTCATGTACTTGCCATATTTTGTATAAAAACTAATAGTTCACCCTTTAACCATGCAAAATAGAAATTCAATACACTAGGAAGGTAAATGAGGGGTATATATGTCTATTGCCTTCTCTCTTATTTTGTATTAGAATGACTAGAATGCTCTTTAATTCAGGACGGAGGAAGTAAAGCCCAAATTATGGTGTCCGTGCGCCAGAAATGGAAAGGCCACGCGCCATTGTGCTCTCAACTCAGCATAGAGATCTAGGAGTACTACTCTACTACTCAGCATAGAGATCTAGTACTCTACTGTAGTACTCAGCATACTAGAGATCTACTCCTACTCTACTCTACTCTACTCAGCGTGTTGAGTGGACAGGGAACACTCGTACAGTCTGTGTTTATAACGTCGGTTCCAGAGAGGTCTGTACCGGCGGATGTACGAACCGCCTGTACCAAAACGACTGTGGAAAAAATAAATTTTACCGGCGGTAGCTTGGGATCCGCCTCTACATATAGGTATACACTCGCGGTTTTCTTAAATAACCCGCCTGTAGAAACAACATTTACACAAGCGCAGTTTATTCCTGACCGCTTGTGTAATCAGTTAACACAATCGGCTCTTCTACGTAAACCGCTTGTCAATAGGTTATTTACACAAACTCACTTTACAACGCACCGAATGTGTTAAAGTGTTTTTCTCTGGCGGGCTGTATAATAAGCCGCTGTTGTAATAAGATGTTTTCTCAGGCGGATCTCTATACAAGCCGTCCATGCAAATTGTTTTGTAAATTCAAATTTTGGCGCCAATATATTTTCCCGCGCCCTATTCATGCAGGCTGTTCCTTACACCATTAATACCATGCATAAATATAAATCACGACCGAAATTAATATAAATCTCGAACAATCAAAAGGATCCGTCACAGACATTTATTTCAACAAGGACGGATATTGCACTGACAAGATTCAAAGAAACTAAATATCACCACACGAAGTTTTCCAGTACAAAATCCTCATGGTTCAGCTAGCTAACTAAAAAACCTCATGGTTCAGAGCTAACTAAAAATCATCATGCTTCAGGTCTAGCTTGTCAAAATCTATGAGATCTTGGTACTCCGGTTTGCCTAACTCACCATCAAGTTCAAAATACTTTCCATCCTTACGAAGTACTTCTTTCAGGATGAACCAGCTGATCTCATCGCAAATGTTCATGAGCTCCCGACGCGAAAAGCAGTTAGCCGCTGGATCAGGACACTTGTATACCTACAAAAAATATTAGTCTAGCCAGTATAGCACCTGATCTATTAGTCTAGCCAGTATATATATTCTTAATCTGAAAAACAGTACCGCGAGATCGATCTGGGCAGATTAATGCATTTCGTCCTGTAGACAGCCTGTTCTTGATCTATATTATAACGTACGTAGTTAAAGAGGCACAAATTACCTTCAACCGCTCGATCGATCTGAATATCCCAGTGCTACCTGCTTTCAGGATTTTGGATCGAGGGAGAAGCTGGACGATGGCGGCTGCGCAAGGAAGCTGCTGGCCCGCGAGTTAGGTCGCAGGAAGAAGATAAGCTCTGCAGGAAGTGTTTCACGCGGGTTAATTTACAAACCGCTAGTGAAAGCTTATAAATAGAAACGTTTGTTTACAAAAACCGCTTCTATAGAGTTTACATCTTCACTAACGCTTCAGCTACTCCACCCGATTGTACAACTTTTCTTTTACCATGGCGGTTTCTTATAAACGCCGCTTGTATAAATGTCACTTGTTTCGCAGGCGGTTAGGTTCGGAAAACCGATTGTACAAATATGTCTACACAGGCGGTCGATAGACTGTGGGCCACAGTTTAAATTCTTCTGACGGTACAGCACCAGGACCGCTAGTGTAAAAATACGCTGGCGCCTGCAAAAATTACGGCTGTAGTAGTGGAATGAGCCTTTGCTGATCAACACGTGAGGAACGACGAAGCTTCCTGGAAACCGATCGTCGACCAAGACCTCTCGACAGCGCACGATTTTGGCTTTGGCTGTTCTTCTTCTCCGGCTGTCAGCCCAGCCACAGCCGATCCCACGCTACCTGCACAAGGACAGCTGAAGTGGCTGAAAGTGCTGTTATGCAATCCAATCTCAGGCTGCTCATTCCCTCAATCCATCACCCGCTTAACCTGATTCCCTCAATCTCACCTTGACCTGCAGTGTGACATTGTGCTCTTCGATCGCCAGCTCTAAGAGCATCAGCTGATTCCCTCAATCCATCACCCGCTCAACCTGATTGCCTCAATCCCAAATTAGAAATGACATTGTGCTCTACGATCGCAGAGCCATGTGCAGAGTGAATTACAGTAGAGCCAGTGACAGAACCAGCGATCGTGATTAAGGGGGGCTGAACAAATGTGATTGTATTTTTTACTATGATAAAATATACATAATAATATATTTTAACATTTTTTTAAAAAAAATTGCACTATTCTTAACTAAAATCATAGTTTTTCAATTAAAAATGAGTAAAAAATGATATTTTTATACTATAAATTTAAGTATGTATATATCTATATTAAGAAACTTACTATGCATTTGGGGGGGGGGGGGTGGCACGGCCCCGCGACCCCCGGTTCTGTCACTGAGTAGAGCCCTGCCCTCACTGGACCTATAAATGTATGGCCAGTGCTCTGCCACAGTGCAGGTGCAGACAACATTCGTCCAGCATTCGCTGTGCCAAGTCTCTGTTCCAGCATTGTGATAAAAAAAGTCTCTGTTCTAGCATTCCAGTGACAGCCAGTCAGCGCGGTCAGGATGCCGATGGGATGCCCTTCCCTCTTCACGGAGGAAGAGATGAAGGCCGTCTGGGTGGTCGCCGTGGCGGCCGGAGTTGTGACCGCTGGGGTGCAGCTGCTGCCGCTAGCGGGAGCGAGATTTGGCCCCGCCAAGGCTCCTACTGCTCACGCTGTCGGCCTTCGCAGTTTCCACGTCCCTTTCGGCCCTGGTGTTTCTTGTCGACGCGCGCTATGGGCACGGGCCCGATGGATTTCTTGGAGTTGTTATTTGGATGACCTCTCCTTCGAAGGAACGAGCTCTATGTTAGTTGCTTCTACACATGCATGATAAGAGAGAAAGAGGTAGTGGCAAGGGGCGAATCTAGTGGTGGGGCAGGGGGCATAAGCCCCTCTACCATTGCTGATTCTATGGAGCCTCCTTAGCCTGATGATGACATGACACCTGTGGATATATGTATTAAAGTTAAAGGCAAAGTGAGCTAGTTACTATATTTATAGCACAATATAAATAAGAATTTTTGTTATCTAATATTGTTGCTTTCAATATGCTTATAAACAATGGTGATGGTGATGTAAAATTAAGAAAGACACTTATTATGACCTCTACAATTGATGGGACATGGATATATACAACATGTACACGATCTATCTTGAAGTGCAAGCTTATCAAAGTCTAACGCTCAGCTCAATAGTGCTTTATTGGAAAGGCCATAACTCATCCATCCAGAGTGTGTGGTTGAGGTCGATGGTCACTTGATGGAAAACTTGTTTCATAAGCTTCCAAATAGATCTGGTCACACCTCAATACCATGTTGGAAAGGTATTCAAATTTTCATATTATTTTTGCCAGGTGTTATGATGTCATCTTGTACTTGTCGGGCAATCTTGGGATCTTAGCCTAAATTGGAGCATGCACCAAACATGCAGAGAATGCCTCAAAGATGTACAAGGACAAATCTCCACCTTGACCACCACCTTAGGAGACAAGCACATGCGCCCAAGCCAAGTTGGAGGCCCAATTCATATCTAAGTTTGAGTCCATCTCAAACAGACGCCCAGGTCACATACAAATCACGTTTTTGACGTTCTACATATGGATGGATCAGAAAAATAATTTGATAAATTGATTTCCTACATTATTTAGAAATTTCATTTGACGCTCCACATCACAAGGACAAACTGCATACGGATGGGTAGTAGGTGTCGTAGAAATAAACCCCCGCATTGAATGTCCAGGAAGCGTCATCCCGGTGCCACGTTGCACAACTGCTTCATGCTACCTTCACCCTTAGGCCCTTAAGGATTTTCCAAACAAAATCTCATGGGTGGAAACCATGCGTGATATCACTTTAATCTGTAAATGATGAAACCATATGGCTCTCTCTCCTCCCTCGGATTTAACCATGCGTGATATCAAAATGGAAACCATGCGTGATATCAAAAAGGCTATGTCAATTAAAAATCATCTACCAAAGTCTTTGCGTAATAAATACCAGACTCTCTCTCTCTCTCGTCTTCAGATCCTCTAAGTATTTGACTTTTCATTCTTTTCTCTCGCGTCCTCTGCCACCAGCGTCAAAGCAGCACACGAGCTCCATCCAGCGTTTTTCTTACCGGTCGGTAAACCGCGGTAAACCGCGGTTACCGACCTTACCGGGCCGGTCGGTTCGGTTGATCCGTTCGGACCGCCCAAATTTCAAATTTGAAGTTTGAAAAAAAAAATGCTGAAAAAATTCCTAAAAATAGCTCTTGAATTATGAAACCCAATGGTGTAAAAATTTTTCAAATTTGAGTTCGTTTAATATTTATTTAGACGTTTAGAAGTTTGAAAAAAAGAAAAAGAAAAAATACACAAATGCCCCGTGAAGGCCCATTAAATCATGAAGGTCGAAAAACATACTAAACACACTCAAATTTGAGTAATTTTGACATCATTGGATTCTACAAATCATGAAGTATTTTTAAGAATTTTTTTAGCATTTTTTTTAAAAAAAATAAATTTGAATTTTAAAAAACCGCTCAAACCGCTCAAACCGGCGCGGTAAACCGACAAACCGCCGGTAAACCGGAAAACCGGCCGGTTTACCGGTACAAACCGCCACAACCGGGCCTTTCAAATTCGAATTTGAATTGGGCGGTTTTTTCCGAAACCGACTAACCGGCGGTTTACCGATTCCGGCCGCCTCCGGTCGGTTCAACGCCACCGGTAAAAAAAACACAGGCTCCATCTCCTGCACATCGAGATAACTAGCTAGCAGCTCCGGGGAGAGCGGTGGGACGACATACAATGCTCCAACAAAGCCTCCGGGAAGGGGATGATATCCATAGACGCCAACAAACGTTGATCCAAGAGCATGAGAAGGACCTTCGTCCCAACACCAAATCAACTCGCGCGACAAACAACAACTTCAGCGACGCCTACGAGAAGGTAGGTGGCACATGCAGTACCACCTTCACCCAATAAAACTGTTCGTCGACCCAGAACATAGCACCGTTGCCCGCCCTGACGCACCGCCAGTGGTAGGTCCCCAAGAGATCTACTGCTACATGGCCTGCCCGTCCGCCGTCGCCAATTGTAGGTACATGGTGAGCCAACCACCGGTCCCCACATCCGCGGAGCCGTCATACAACACCAATGACATTGGAGGGGCGAGACAGAGGAGGCTGAGCAGGCGGAATTCAGAGACTCTGAGGCCGTCATGCCGCTCGCACCAGCACCGCGACGAAGCCGCACACGCAGACAAGGAACAACGTCCAACCAGTTCGTCAGGGCGAGGAGCACACACAGGCTACCAGCGTCGCTCCTACGCCACCAGACGGCGAGGGAAAGCGTGAATCCAACTCCGGGCTGCCCGGTTCCGGCCCGCCCCTGACCAGATTGCCGGCACGGGGCTCACAGGCACTGCCGTCGCTCCCATGCCAACAAAAGCGGCGCCACAGACGAAGACCGGCAAGGCGGGAGTGAGGATCCGGCCTGCCGATGACCACTTTGCAAGGTCGGGGATGAGGTGCTGCCGCGGGGAATAGGCACATCTGACGCTGCTTGCACCACAGTATGGATCAGCCATGGCCCATGGGTCACCCGGATCCCGTCCGTCGGCTCATCGGAGATGATCGTGGAAGAGTCGGGATGGAGGAGGAAGGGGTTGGAGAGGGAGAGGGGAGGAGATGGCGGAGACGCGGTGGTGGTGGCCGAGCAGGTGAGGGGCGCCGAGGCCCGATGGGGTCTGATGGGCCCCTCAAGTCACGCCCGCAAGGAGACAAGCGAGGGGAGACGAGGGGTGTGAAAACCAATCTCACAGCTTTGTTATCGCTTTGTGATGTCCAATAGCCCCTAGTTCTAGCTTTAATGAATTGCAGCATGCAGCTTCTTCAGAGCCAACATCTAAACTGTTGTAAGTATCCGCTAAAACATTGTGGTACGAAATGAGTGACTAGACAACAGTGACATTCGCACACAACCATCAATATCAACAAACAAAGGCAGGTATGCCCTAAACAGGGAATTGACATGAAAGGAAGACTGAAAGTGGATGGTTTTTTTTTTTTTGAATAATGGTTGGCTTATGTAAAATCAGAAATCGCCTTATGCAAAATCAGAGAATTGTGGATGCACACAGGTACTGATTGCAGCATTGGAACAATGAGGATCACTGCACCTCTGAATATTATATAATTTACTGAATAAAGCTGTCAAAAATTATGTCATAATATAATTCTCTATAAAAATTATTGAAATGGTAAAACAAAGTGTAGTTGTTGGCATCATAGAATGATGGCTTCAATTTAGTAGGCCTGCCTTTTGAAGGGCACATCTTCTCATGGTTGAATCGCGTTTCCTTCAAATTTTAGATAAAATCCTCCATACTAAACATTAAAAGTAGAGGTATTAATCTATACATACATATAAAAGTTGTGGAACTTTAAAACCCGTGCGTAGACTCATATTACTATTGCGTTCGATTCCTTCTATCCCCAATTACAACCGTCCGCGTGCACAGGTTCCAGAAACACCGACCACCCTTGCCCTGTTCTCAACCTTTCAGTTCTCTCTCCCTAAGCTGCCGCCGTCTGTGGAATTTTAAAATTCGTGCGTAGACTCGTATTACTGTTGCGGGAACAGTAACGTGTCACGACCATTCGATTCCTTCTATCCCCCATTACAACCGTCCGCGTGCACAGGTTCCAGAAACACCGACCACTCTTGCCCTGTTCTCAACCTTTCAGTTCTCTCTCCCCAAGCTGCCGCCGTGTGTGGAATTTTAAAATTCGTGCGTAGACTCATATTACTGTTGTGGGAACAGTAACGTGTCACGACAGCTCGATTCCTTCTATCCCCATTACAACCGTCCGCGTGCACAGGTTCCAGAAACACCGACCACTCTTGCCCTGTTCTCAACCTTTCGGTTCTCTCTCCCGAAGCTGCCGCCGTGGATTCCCGTCCTCGCCGGCGTTTCGAGGATGCCCTCGGCGTGCCCTGTCTCCCCACGTGCGCGCCGTTCTGTACGGCCGCCGTGGCACCGCCGCGGCCACCGCTGCGTCGCCAGCCTCTCCGAAGCTCCGCACCGGCCGCCGGAGTCTCCGCTACTCCGCAACGGTGCTCCGTGATTCCATAGCCTGCAATCCCGGCTACCTCCATCTCCATGGTTCCTGTGATAGACAGGGTAAGTTACTTTTCCGAATCACGGAAAATCTGCAATTGTTGACAGACTCCAGAGATCCGTACTTTCTTTTTACTGCAGTACGCTTGTTCCAACCTCCGCTTCCTTTCCTACCTTCAGAACATTCAGATGTACGGGAAGTGCCAGCGATAGAACGTTCTATTTGTAGAACGCTTCTCCGGCCCACCAGAACCCAACTAACGTTGTACATGACATGTGTGCGGACAATAACAGTTGCATGCATATGTCTACATACTTTAAAAAAATCCATATCTTATAAACCGAATGTCATAATTAAAATTCGATTGCACCATCGTGTTTCTTGTGATAAGATCTTCAAAACAAGATCCCACATGGATATGTTTTCACAACTTTTTAAAAAATATTTTTCTCATTTGGAGTATAACCGATCTATTTTTGAAACAATCAAAATGTATGTTGAAACAAACCGGGAAAATGTATTGAAACAATGCAGAATAACTATTACAACATGTCAAAAATTGATTGTTTAAACACCTCGGGATGTTTATTGAAACAACCTGAGACATATGTTCAAACACCAAAAATACCTATTGCAACAGTCGAAAAATTATATTTGAAAATATCTCTAAAATCATGTTGAAACATCCAGAAATATAGGTTGAAACACCCTAGAAATATATTTTGAAACCACCCAGAAACCTTATTTCGCAGAGAATCCATAAATATATGTTACACAATCTAAAAATATAAGTTGAAACAAGTATAGGGGTAAGTCATGCGCTAGAACCTTTTACAAATCGAACGGTAATTTTTCTTCTTACCGCAACATCCTTTCCCACGGCTGACATGCAGCGATCGCAGTGACGTGCGAGTGGAAAAAGCACCGAGCGCGGCGGCATGCGAACGGATGGAGGAGTGGACAGGAGAAGGCCGTGGCCGCTAGCGCTTTAATTAGAAACGGACGGAGCGAGCGGAGGTGGGCCGGGCCTGCAGATTAACGTTCCACACACGTCATACGTTCAATTGGTAGCATTACCGTTTTCGGTTCATATCCTCTGTTTTCAGAACACATAGATTAAAATTACAGGGCACATGTATTAGCTGGAACAAATCCCTCTTCTCTTAGAACATTTTCTTTCCGAATTTATCACTTCAAGGAAGGCTAGATTTGCTGCTGCGTGTCAACAAGCTAACTCCATTGAAAAATCCATCACACTGCTAAATACATTGCTATGTATTGATGCTAAAGCTTTTGGTAACTTAACCATGGAAGTATACGCCTTTACAATACAGTCCACAGTCAACAAGATCGTTGCCAAAAATCGATTCTTCTTTACAGCCATTTGTCATGCATCAGCAAATCAACTGGCGATAGTACTAAGTTCACGAGGTCGTCTCGCAACCCTCAATTTTCTTTACCCTCAATCACCTCTAATTTCGTATGATCTAATTTGGATCTTACATCAGATTTAGTCCATGGTGTCATGTATCCTTATAACAATAGGCGATGCTCTCTGCTACGTGCTACTAAACGACTCCTTATAAGGTAACAAATTTCTACGACTATGGTGGTACCTCTACATTTTTAAGATTTCTACTTTTATTGCAGTATCAGTTTTTTACAGATATAGTATTACCCTTATAAAGGCGACGTGGTTCGATGTGAAGGTTAAAAATGGTATAATACAAGAATAAGAGTATTTAGTAGATAATCACGGCGGCCCGGACAGGAAAAGCCAGCTCGGCCCACCCCGCGCAAGCCCCGAGGCCCCCAACGGCAAAGTGGAAGGGTCCGTCCATCCAAGCGACAGGCGCACGTGGCAGCTTATCCCTCTCGCCGCATCCCACAACCGCAGCAGCAGCCCAAGCCAGCAGCCGTCGGCCATGGCCGCGGCGGCGTTCCTCTCCGCCAGGGCGGCGCCCGCGCTGCTCCCTCCCTCGCGCAGGCTGTCCCGCCGCCTCATGGCATCCTCTTCCTCCGGGGGGCAAGGTGCGCTGATTTCTCTACCCGAACCCGACCCGACCCTTGACCCTGCCATGCTGCTAGTCATGCTGCAGCATGCTACGGCGGCGAGACGAGACAAGACGAGTGGGACATCATATCTCTTGTTTGTGATTGGCGGCTTTCGCAGGTGGCGGGGGAGTGGAGTTCCAGGGGAAGGTGGGCTTCCTGGGGCTCGGGATCATGGGCGTGCCCATGGCATCCAACCTCATCAACGCAGGGTAATCAGTAATCACCTCCATTCCCTTTGCTTTCTCAGATGCGGCCATTGCAGGCGGGGGTGTAAGCAGCTTACAGCATTGTTTCTGCCTTGCCTTCTTCAGCTGCGACGTTACGGTGTGGAACAGGACCAAGAGCAAGTGCGATCCCCTCCTCAGCCTCGGTGCCAAGTATGCCCCCAATTTCGTTTCCAACTTCGTCTTTGCATACCTAATTAGCAATCCGTTTTCCTCCATGTATACTAGATTACTCGTAGCACTCCGTATGAATAAGCGCGTGAAAGTGCAATTTCCTGAAATGTGACAGACCTCATCTCCTGATATAATTATTCAGTCAGCAACTCAGGACCCATAGGCTCAACCCAATTCGTTTGGTACACCATGAACATGCTTTCCTCAATGTCCACCTTTCTGTTCACTCTTAATTTACTTGAAAGATTACTATGTTCTGCTGAGATTCCACTGAAAAGCACTCCAAATCGAGGAACCAGGCCCCTTTACAGCTACAATGAACAATTACTTCTAAGTGCCACCTATACAGTGTCATTTTCTTATTCATGTGCATCATGCATTGCTGCGACCTCCAGGTACGAGCCTTCACCGGCCCAAGTCACTTCATCTTGTGACGTGACGTTCGCGATGCTCGCTGATCCACAAAGCGCGGTATGTGCTTCATTCCAGAATTCAGATTCAGACAGCAGTCTTCTCTGTTCATGAAAAATCACATGACAAAACCCAATCATGTCTGTGACGATATGTACCTGCTACAGGCTGAGGTTGCATGCGGGTCCAGTGGAGCTGCTGAAGGGTTGGCCCCTGGGAAAGGGTAACTAACTAACTAACTAACCAACCTTGTTCTTGAAAACAATGATGCATCAGAGAGATTGCCTGGAGCATGTGAGGACGCATAACTAGATAACTATCTCTTATATCTTCTTGCCTGTTACCTGCAGCTATGTCGATGTGTCGACGGTTGATGGTGCTACATCCAAGCTGATCTGTGAACGCATTACAAGTACCGGGGCATCTTTCCTTGAGGTAGTCCCTGGCCCCTGCCACTGTTTACAGACCAATCTTGCAGAATGAAACTGTTCATCTGCTTGTCCCATTGTATTATTCACCAAAAGTGTAATTGCAATGCCTGTACTTCCCTCCAGCGCTAACTCGATAACTTTTCAGTAGGCTCCAGTTTCAGGCTCAAAAAAGCCAGCAGAAGATGGGCTGCTCATCTTTCTTACCGCAGGTAAACTTCCGCGTCGATGATCAATAATTGTAAAATTAAAGCCCCTTTTCTGTTATCTGAAACTGTAAACACTACTGCACCAAGGTGATGAATCCTTGTACAAGAGAGTGGCGCCCCTCCTTGATGTCATGGGGAAGGTTAATCTCGTATCTGCAAAGAACCATTTCCCCTCATCACATTCTGGATCGAGAAAATGCGCTAATTTTTCCACCTCACTCTGAAACCAGTCAAGATTTTATCTTGGCGATGTAGGCAATGGTGCGGCAATGAAGCTCGTGGTTAACATGGTCATGGGGAGGTGGCACCAAATCATTTGTCATCTACTTCATTTTTAAATTTGAGAAAGACCTTTGGATATTGTCACTAAATGTTTTGGTTCCTTTGGTGAAATATTCTGCAGCATGATGGTGTCCTTCTCAGAAGGGTTGCTCCTGAGTGAAAAAGTTGGCTTAGACCCAAATACTCTCGTTGAGGTAATTTCTGAAAGAGAAACAAAAACAATCTGAACTCCACAGTGCAGCAGTATCAATTAGTGAAACACCGATGCAGAGGCCAGAGGGAATCTAATTTATGGTACTTTGGTCGTTTCAGGTTATTTCCCAGGGTGCTATCAGTGCCCCCATGTTCTCCCTTAAGGGCCCATCCATGGTTAAAGCTGCATATCCTACTGCCTTTCCTCTGAAGCATCAACAGAAGGTAGCACCAACTTGCTTGTCCATTCATTCAGCAGTGACGAACAGTTTCATTTGCATCTGGTCTGACCTAATCACGACTGAGCAGAGCTCCTGACAATAATGAAACAATCCACTCATGGCAGGACATGAGGCTCGCATTGGCCCTGGCGGAATCGGTGTCCCAGTCCATGCCTACAGTCGCAGCTGCGAACGAGCTGTACAAGGCTGCAAAATCGCTTGGCCTTGGTGACCACGACTTCTCGGCAGTTATTGAAGCGCTGAAAGCTAAAGTGCAGAGCTCACAGCAGTAGTTGTTGCTTGTTCAGCTGCCATTGAGGCAGCATTTTGTCTTGATGAGGGATGGTGTTGACACTGAAACTTCTCAAAATGGGTGCAAAAAGGTTTTTTTTTTTTGTGCATACGCTGAAGTACCGAACAATACAATTTCTATATTTAATATTGTAATAATTTTCTCGGAACAATACAATTTCTGTATTTGTAAATATTACTTGAACACTGCAAGGACATTTCATTAAGGAAGAAAGTATTTGTAAGAATAAAACTCTTTAATGATGAAAGGCAGCAGCACATGTACATGAAGCGCGTTGGCTAGGTAATAAATGGTGTGAAATGGTGTTGCTTTGCTTGTGCATGAAGTGATTGTAAACAAAAATTGTAGAAATATGAAGGTTCAGAGATAACAGGAAGCACCACATTTGCTGTATTTGTTAAAATAAGTTGATTGATTACATGTACATGATCTATAACAACAGACTCACAAGGAAAAAGGATCTTATTTGCTTGATAAGACAACATACAACAAATGAGCATCAAAGAGGCTGATAATCGACATGGCAGCTACCACATTGGATTCAAGCATACAGGACATCTTATTCAGAATGTGTTACAATTTATGCTCTGTTAGGGTACAAAAGGCAGGCAGATCAAAATCTAGCAATTTTGCAGTGTAAACAACAGAAATTGTTTTCGATATGGGTACAAAACTGATTCAAGCACCAAGCTAAATGTGCCTACTACAATGTGTAAAGTTTTTGTTTCTGCTTTGAACTGAAGGCACATGGACAGTAACTTCCACGCAATCAGTATGTTCTATTGCAGCAGCAGTTTAGCATACTACCGATGACCCTGGTCGACTGTCAATTGCTGGAACAGCTTTGCTTGTTTGGTGAAATATACACAATGCACTCCGGTCAGGTGGCCCATGTGCTAAGATCCCATACCAGCCACCCCCTTAGCTTTGGCTGCCGCTTGCTGTGCTGCCGCGGCAGCTGCAGCTGCTGCTGCTGCAGCTGATGCCGCTGGTGATGCAGGGGAAGCTGGTGCGGCTGGGGTCCTCTGTGGTGCTTCAATAGTATGCTCCTGTTGCTGTTTGTTATGTACCTGGGCCAATATGTTCATTATCTGGGCTCCTGTGAGGGTCTCATGCTCAAGAAGTGCGTTGGCTAGAGCATGTAGCTCTTTATTGTGTTTTGTAAGAATGGTCTTCGCATTATTATATGCGTGCTCTAAGAAATTCTTCACCTCCTGCTCAATCACAAGTCTAGTTTCTGAGCTCAGGCTCTTTCCATCGTCCTCGTAGTTATAAGAGACAAGGCCGACCTGCTTGCTCATGCCATATTTAGTAACCATTGCTCTTGCCATTGCAGTTGCTTGCTGGAAGTCTGAGGACGCACCGGATGTCACCTCAGTATCCCCAAATATAAGCTCTTCTGCCACACGGCCTCCCATGCAGACATCCAATTTTGCTAGCATCTGTTTCCTTGACACACTAGTCTGGTCTTTGTCAGGGAGTTGGGCCACCATTCCTAGAGCCATCCCCCTGGGTACAATGGTAGCCTTGTGTACAGGGTGAGCTCCTTCTGTGTGGATAGCAACAAGGGCATGCCCTCCCTCATGGTATGCTGTCAACTTCCTGGATTCATCAGAGATAACTGCCGACTTCCGCTCACTACCCATCATGATTCGGTCCTTTGCATACTCAAGATCATTCATAGTGACAGCTTTTGCACCATCCATGGCAGCCTTAAGAGCAGCAACATTCACCAAGTTAGCAAGGTCTGCACCAGAGAATCCTGGTGTTCCTCTAGCAATGATCATTAAGTCCACATCATCACTTTTCAAGATCTGCAATAAATGAATAGGATGGTAAGAGAACACAATTTCATTTGAATAGCAAAGTAACAAGAGTTCTCAAGATCACCTTTGACATATGGGATTCTAGAATTTGACGTCGACCTTCAACATCTGGGTTGGGAACAACAATATGACTGTCAAAGCGCCCAGGTCTGACTAGGGCTTTATCTAGTGACTCAGGAAAGTTGGTTGCAGCAATGACAATTATCCCCTCATTCTGCTTAAAGCCATCCAACTCAACAAGCAGCTGGTTCAAGGTCATCTTCATATACTGTTGATCCTTAGGGTTCCGGCTCCCACCAATTGCATCTATTTCATCAATAAATATTATGCAAGGAGATCGCTTTTTTGCTGCAGCAAAAAGGTCTCGCACTCTCCGAGCTCCAACTCCCACAAACATCTCCTCAAACTCGCTTCCACTGCAAGAGAAGAAAGGAACACCAGCTTCACCAGCAATAGCCCTAGCTAGCATGGTTTTCCCAGTGCCAGGAGGGCCAACAAGCAACACACCTTTCGGAAGTTTTCCACCAAGACGTGTGAAGCGCTGAAAACAAGAACACAGTTTGTGAGCATCGTATGAAACACATGATAAAAAAGGTACCTTCATGTGTTGCCAAGACGAGATGAGCTTAATGACTCATAACAGAAAAATATATACAAAATGGAGGTAACTCGAAATTATGAAGTATCAACATGGCAAAAATATGAGCCTACAGCTTTACAAAAGCAATAGAATGGGTAGATCAATGATAACCTAATTAATGGCAACTTTTATTTAATTCAGTAACATAAAAAACAATGTGGTTGCTAATAGCAGGAAGAGTATACTGCTGATAAAACGAGACCAAATAGTCTGAGCACTGATTTTTCACAAGTTTTGGGCGAATAGAGATATTGGTTGATGAATCCAAAAGTAATACATGGACAAAAGAAGTTAGGGAGATTTAAGCATGATAGTTTCACATCATGGCATGGTGATCATTCTTATCCCCCCCCCCCCCACCACCCCCTCCGCCAACCCACCTCACCCAAAAAAAACAGCAGGTGGAGGAAAAATTCTTCAAGTACCACTGTTTGACTTCAAGAAATATACCATTTTTCAAGACTAATGATTTAAAAGGTTTTACCTTGGGATCTCGAAGATAATGAACTATTTCTTCAAGTTCAGACTTTGCTTCATCAACACCCTTAACATCACTGAATTTTGTAGTAGACTCGATGCTTGGTTGAACCTCTTCATTCAGACCAAGGCCTACATTTAATTCCCAAATGGTTAATGGGCTGACGTTCAATTCAGAAGATAATACAGATCTTCCACAAAATCAAACCTTTGCTGATTCCTCTATCCTCGATGAGAGCACCGATGCCCGAAATAAGAAGGAAAGTTAGTGCAATGCTTCGGAAGGTACGCCAAAGCTGATCCTTAAATTGACCTGTTTCTGCTGTGACCATGTGAATAGGTGCATTTGCAGTGCCAAGAGATGCGTCTTTTGTCACTTGACCAGCACCAAGTAATGCTGGAATGCTACCAAAGCTTTCTTCCCCCCTTGTCGAGGAAGCAACACCTGTACAGAAAATTCATAAGTAGAATTTCTAACATGTTAAACAAAGGATAGGCATTATCAACTTAAGGAATGCTAACCAGGCTTCACTATAGGAATTTGAACTATAGACTCATATACACAGAAGATTAGGATACGTTTAGCCAAGAGCACAAAGATAAAGTATTATAGAGAGAAGAACAGGTTTCCCTGAATTAGTACTCCAAAAATCTAATGCGCTTGCCTGCATATATAGTATACAACAGCAATAAGAGGTTTAAGATTACCATTACTCTCACAATTCTCATTTTAGTAAAACTCAATGTCCAAGAATTTGATAACACGTACAAAACTAGAGATCTCTCTCCAATTACTAAAGAGATTAGTGCTTCAGTTGTCCGTCCAACACGTGCCCCAAATCTGAGTGTTTCTGTCGCCTCAGGCACCAAAATCAGCAGTCTGCAAGTTGTAGTCAGACATGACGCCTAGCTTCATCTACAATTCTAATCCATGCGTTGGGAAGAGAGAAGACTCTCCATGCGATGTGTATTCTTTGACAGACTCACTTATACACCTCAAATTAGCTCTGATTGTTTTTATTCGGTGCTACGTACAAAGCAAGCACAGACAGTGGATGAATTCATAAAGGATGAGCTACCTATTTTTAGGTTATTAGTTTCCAATTTCCTCTCATCACTGACTGCTGAGCCCACCATCAACCAATTCACATGCCATGCAAGTCCATCTCGCCCCTCACATTCAGCTGGTGCTACAGCGGGCTAGGCCCCATGGCACTGTCCTGCACGCAGACAGCAGAGCTGGTGCTCAACTGAGTCAGTGAGCAGGCAGGCACACGAGCAGGCAGCTGTGACAGTCAAGTATTGCATGTGCCAGGCAGCAGCAGCAGCAAAGCTGGAAGCTGGATGTGCCTGGCTGCCAGTGCTCCGGACTTGCCACAGCCACTAGGATTAGTAGACAGCTGCAGCAGGCTTATTGCTTTGGCGGCTTGGTGCGTGGGAGAAAACAGGCAATAGCATGCATGCTATGGAAGCCCTAAGTTAGAGCCAGAGAAAGATGGAATAAAGGTGCAGTGGTGGTTTTTGGGCTCCATGATATCAGGCCATGTAAAACAATTCCGTGCATTCCTCGAAAACTCATAGAAACCAACCACAGGTTTGTTTCCCTGCACCCTCTCCTTTCTAATCAGCCACACTGCCACAGGTCTCCCTGGCTCCAAAAAGGATATCTGCCAGCCACCACATCTTCTCAAAAACAGGTGCTACCGGCGAACGCTGCCGTTGCAACATGTCATGAGAATGGCGTCATACACAATCAGGACGTGCTAAGTTTTCAAGGGCCTTTGCCCATAGCAAAACACAGGCATATTTACTAGTCACTACAATAGAGCATAAAGTTTTCTTTGACAGAGCATCTATTGCGATGAAAGACGAATATGTATGCATTTGTTAACTGCTGTGATTTATTCATAGGGATAGAAGATAATTTTTATACAAGACATAGGCATCAAAACCTACTAACAGGGCATTGGATGTATCCATAATATAAGAACGCAGCCACTATACATGTGTTTTTCAAGTGATGCTACAACTATAAAAATAAACAGTAGCTGCATTGCACACAGAATGTAGCAGAATGGCAAAAGTTCTGAGCGATAAAATAAAGGAAATGTCTTACGACTTTGGTACCTCTCTGCAGTGTTTTAAGCAAGGCACTCTCATCCAGCCTATCAACCCTTACAAGAGCTTTTACATACTCCGAAAGTGCTGCAGGATTAGAATGTAAGGAAGGTTGGCTTTCAAATATTTGTATGACACGCTCTGGGTCACTTCTGTAAATCTCTTTAAGCAGAGAAGTTTCGCTTGGTGATTCTAGGTCTCGCACCCGGCGTGCAAGGCTACCAATGTAACTTGACTGGTTCCTCTCTTGTAAATTTCTAATTCTGGCACCTGCAGTGAGCAACAAGACAATATAGATGTCAAGCAAAAAGTGGGAGCA
This sequence comes from Themeda triandra, assembly GCA_018135685.1. Taxonomy (NCBI): domain Eukaryota; kingdom Viridiplantae; phylum Streptophyta; class Magnoliopsida; order Poales; family Poaceae; genus Themeda; species Themeda triandra. The sequence continues at coordinate 111,004 of JAENPR010000324.1, read as the reverse complement.
CATTTTAGTAGTAGAAGACTTGCATTGAATAGTGACACTGTGTTGAAGAAAGTCGTATACTGTATAAAAGATGCATGATAGCCATCACAAACAACTTTAGTGAATAAAGGAAAAAGAAAAGATAGAAAGAGAATAAGGCGTGAAATTTTGGACAGCAAATGATATGGAAACTCCTACACTGAGCATGGTAGCTTTGGGAAGATGCAAATGTCGCACAATAAAGTAATAGAAAATAGATGCCCGTTGACATCTGAACTAATTCACTGTCACAGTCAGCTCAGTGTACCTGCAGTGATGTCACTTCGAAGAGCGCCCAAAGGGGAGGAAGCAACTAGTTCATTGTAGATTGCTTTTGTTGGTCGATGCCTTGCAATCTGCGACAGAACAACACACAAAAACCTGGATCAGCTAAAGCAGCCAACAATCATATGTTACATCAACATGAATACAACACAAGCAGATTACTTGGTTACACAATTGTTACAGAACATCTCAATATTCATCATTATTCAAAACGACTTGCCATCAATTTTTAGTTCTTACTGCTCTTCCTAAGAATTAGCTTCACGACACACAGAACGACAATACAGCAGCGCAGCAGATTATTCAAATGCAATCAACAATGGTTACAGAACATCTCTATATTCATTCATTATTTAAATGGACTTGCAATCAGTTTTTAGTTCTTACTGTTTCATCCTGAGCAACAATTGTTACAGTAGATCTCAATATCCTCATTCAAATTGACTTCCCATCAATTTTAAGTTACTATTAACTGTTCTGTCCTATCAAATAGTACCCCAGGATGAACAACACACTAGATGACATCTGGACTTAAATCTAGAGTTTCATGTATGAATTCTTATACAGAAGGCTATCACAACAATCTGATTGACAGGCCGAATAATACACCGTCCAGAATTTTGAACTAAAAGAATTTATTTTTTTTTGTATTACTAGTTGAAAGTATTACAAAACGCAACTGGATCATTGTTTGGCCAAAATCAGTAGCCTGCATGTTTCGTCAGCAGAGACATCCTCACAGGCAGCTCCCAAGATAGCCATGTATATACCAACAGGAAATACGCAGACGTTGTTCGTATCCGCGGAACCCCCAACAACGCAGCCCCCAATCCCGCCTAGACACCACCCAAGATCGAGGATTTGAGGCCACCACCGCATCTCCGCATATACAACAATACAGCGCGGGAACGAAGAGAAAGATCATGCAGGAGTCTCACCTGGGTGAGGACGCGCCGCCACGCCATGGGCCCGAATCCCTAGCCCCGCGCCGCTGGACCCAGCGAGATCCCGAAGCAGAAGAAGCGCCGACGCGGTCGGGGCGGACGGACGATCCCAAAGGATACGGGCCTCGGAGCCGCGCGGAGGGGGACGCAGGATTTGAGGTGGCCGGTGGCGGCGCGGTTGAGGCGGGCAAGGGGAGGAGCGGATGTAGGCGGCGGGGGCTCAGGGCTCAGGTCAGGGCACGCGCAACGCAAGCAGTCGAAGTGAAGGAGAGGATGTTGTCAGAAAAAAGAAAAATGAAGGAGACGAAGACGGCACGAAGGAGAACTGCCCCGATTTTTTCTCTCTTTTTCTTTTCTTTTGCTCCTCGGAGACGGAGTCTCTAGTCTCTTGTCTATCCGTCCCAAAATAAGTATTATTTTAATTTCTTAAAAAAAATTGTCAGTAATTATATATTAAAATATATTAATATTTATACTTGAGTGATTACAGATTACCGGAAAGATAAGTTTAGTTTTTAACAAAATTATTTGGAGATATAAATGTTGCATATATTTTCTACAAATCAGCCAAACTCAGAAGACTAAAATCCAAAACGACACTTATTTTAAAACGGAGGGATGAAAGACGCACTAAGACGTACTAGTAGTATATATAGAATAAAAACTAAGAAAAAGTCTTTGTACGTTCAGAACTTAAAAAAGATAGTATATATCACAACACATTACCATGGCACTTAAGCATCAAAGCCATGGAGACGGGTATTATCTACGTTCTCATTGAGCTCCTCTCGATGTGTCATCAAGCTCACGTTCCTTATGCTCGCATGTGAGCGTGCTCTCTTAAGTTGAAGCATCCGTGCATGTGCTTAGAGGGCTGGTTTGTCTTGGAGAAGCACACGCTGGCTCTGACGTTGCTACGTGTGTCTGGCCTCACCCTTAGGTTGCATTGTTGATGCGCAATTGCATGATGAAACTTCTAGTGCACTGATGGAGGCATGCGAAGCTAGACAATTGTCACTGAGATTGTGATACGAAGGGTAGGTGTATAGATATGTAATTGGTAATTTTAAGTTCCAGGTTCCCAACGGGGTGTGCCTGTTTTGGAACGGTTGGGTTTAAAGAGTGGACCTTGATCCTTGAATATTTGGAACTATATAAATGGAACATAGCTATTAAATGTGGATCATAGTCTTGTGATATTAATTTATTTATTTAGTTAATTATAACTACTATAATTCTAAACTGCGTGCAGAACATTAACGTTAATAGATTTGTCATGACTACTTCTATGCTGCATGCCTATTATCATTGCAGGTATTAATATACTTTTTCTTACGTTGCCAAGCACATATAAATTATTTAGATATAAATAATAGATTTATCATAAAAATATTTGTTCATATTGCCCATGTGGATTTGTTTTTTTTTAATTTTTTCAAGATCTAAAAACAAATGAAAAAAATGTCTACATTGATTTGGTCCAGCTCACAACGAAGTGAACCCAACTTTTATTGATCTTTTTCAACATCTAAAAACAAATGAAAAAAATATCTACATGGATTTTTGTCCAACTCACAATGAAGTCAACCCAACTCTAAAGATTCAGGTAAAAAAGCCCACCTCAAGAGGCCCATTTAAATATAAACATTTTGCATTAGGAATCCTGACATATTTAGAAAACTATTACAAGACCTTCCACCTTTCTTTCTCTCTAGCATGTTTACATCGGGAACCCTGTAGTTTTTCTTTTTTTTTTTCCTGCTTCTGATCTGATTAGAATCGTACATGGCGACCTATGACCGAGCAAGGGAAGCGGACAGATTTGTTGGGGCGGACAGATTTTTTAGGCAGACTGAAATTTTGTCGTTTTATTAATACTAGCAAATATGCCCGTGCGTTGCAACGGGAGAAAATAAGCAATCGATGACCAATGAAATTTAGCTGCTAAAAGATCTCCACCACTGTGTTGTTTCATATCACTGTCAACGACAAATAGCATAGCCTTGATCCTCGCGTTGATCTCGAGTTCTCGATCATCCATATCATCTCATCGTGTGCTCCACAATGAAGTGGTGGTATTCGCTCAGATGCAGACTGTGAAGGAGTCTATGTTAGGATCACTGAAGCTCACCATGGGGGTATTCGATTGCCCCACACGACAAACAACCGTAGTTGGGGAGTTGCCAGACCTTGTCGTAATAGAGCACGTCGTCCTTAACCCAAGTCATTGGCTAAGTGATCACATTGAAAGCTAAGCTAGAGCGCTCGCATGTGGTCTTGCCTACGGTGTTGGGCGAAGATCGATCCAGTCGTGCCCGTCAGCAGTCGCTTCATGTGATGGGTCGACTTCATCAGCATTTTTCTTGTGTGATATGGCGAAGGAGACCCCAAAGTCCATTACGTACCGCTACCAGGGTTGTCACTGAAAACACGACCATAGCAGCAATTAGACCGACATGCGGTATTGCCACACCTTGGCCGCCGGGGCCTGGTGTGATGAGTTTTGTAAGTACAATTGTGCCCCCTATTGTTGCTGAGGCAGCCTAGCTTGCCATCTCCATTGCTGTTACTCATGCTCAACTATACTCATTAACACATCTACCAAGATTATAGGAAACATTATAGCCAGCATAATGTGTATATGATACATGTAGAACCAACGAACCAACGAACCAGAGAGGAACTAATTGGCAGGTGCAAGGCGTGCTTTAGATCAAGATCGTATGCATCCATCACTGTCCGGGGAACTCTTTGGCCAGGGGCCACGAAAGCTTTATATAGGCAGGAGGCTAGGAGGCAATTGGCCCCCTTGTTCAAGCAAAAAAACCGACCAGGAATACGTATGTATAGGTATTACCAACACAGAACGAAACATGGAGCGGAAGAGACGGAAAAAAAGTAGCGGAAAAAAAGATGGCAGAAATTTTGCCAAACGGACTATGAAGTGAAGGGCCTGGATCAATCACGTATAGAAGTCCTAATCGGACTACGTAGAAGTTAGCGGAATAGAAAGGCTGAGGAGCGGTCAGATTGTTTAAGCGGATAGAAAAAGGGTAGGAAATTTTGGAGATTAATTATTAGGTAAAGATAAAGAAGACTAGCAAATTTGCCCGTACGTTGCTACGGGTCACAAAATCTATAATACTCCCTCCATTAAAAGAGGCAAAACACCCTTTTTACTATGATTTTTTCCACATTTATCGCAAAGGGGTTTCAACATTTTCATAAAATAATAAAAACCTATTAAATATTTTTTTTGCACCGCGAACCTAAACTATTTTCAAATGCATTTAAGCTTTATATCGTATTCAAAATAATTCATGTTTATGTCAATTCTTATGTTCTAGATCAAGAACAACCCTAACATTGAGAGTCTTCCGATCCTGCTGGTTTATATTGCTAACTTTTGACAAATTTTAAACTTTATGGGGTTTTTATGCCTTTAGGTTTTTCAAGATTTTTCATTTCACAGACGGTTACACTCTATGGTTGAAAGGAATTTAACAAAGTTTAATTAGAAATTTTAGATTGATTTTTATTTTATATGGATTTTATAAGTTTAGTCATTTTGTTCTTTTTTTTAGAAAAGACAAGAAGCTAATAAAACTTTTACTATATCAACGTTTTTAGTCAGAACCCTCCAATTTTTTCTATTCTTGCCACCAGCTCCTTGTTGAATTAGATGACAAACTCACTCTTTGCACGATCGGTATGGCCCGCTAGAACAAGCTCCCCACCGTTGTGGTCCACGTCGCTCTCGTCCAATACCTCCATGGTCGCGGCGTTTGAGTGTGGCAGAGTTCATCTGTCGGGACCTCAGGGCAGTCCATGCCATGTGGGAACCAGACAACCGCAACCCATACTTGAATAATTTGATGTGGCCACCAACCGTCCTAGGCGCGAACTCTGTAGAGGTACGCTTCGACGTGAAGCAAAGACACTTTTACTATATCATTTGTTGTATGTATCTTAAGATAAACTTTTACTATATCAAATTTCATCTAGAACCATCCACTTTTTTCTATTCTTGGCAATAGCTCCTTGTTGAATTAGATGATGAACTCACTCATGTACTCTACGAATGGCTTATAGTATTGTGTATAATGTGTAGCAAAATTGTCATCATTTTATAAAATTATCATTACTATTATTAATTTTGCAAAAGAGCCATCATACCCTTTTTCTTTTTTCTATTCTATTATTTTATTTTATTTTATTTTTCTATTTACCTTTTTATGAAAGGACGTGAGGGCTGGCCTTTTCTATTTTTGTAGCGATGGGAGGACTCCGGATATTTCTTATCCTATATATACGGACGGACGGAGTTCGGGTTTGTTTTAACGGAAAAGCAAACCCTATCTTATTATTCTATTTTCTTTTTCCTCGTCATATATTCACCTAAACCACCGAAGAGGAGGTGCCGTATACGGTCAGGACACGGAAACATGGAGCGGACAGAAAATTAGCGGACGGACAGAAAATTAGCGGGCAGAAAAACAAGACGGGCGGACAGGGCAGACTGAAATTTTGCCCTTTTATTATTAGGGAATAGAGGTATAGATATAGATATTTTCAAATAATAAAGTGCTACTAGTATTCTGTATTTTGATTATATTTTGAGGTGGATGCCGCAAAATTCCTTTTATCTTATTTTATGGAGCATTCTTTTTTGTCTTATTCATTCAAGAAAACAAAGTTGCAAATGTTATCTCGACAAAATGGCTATAAAACGTCTACCTTACTCAGAATCAGAAGTTCATGAAACTTCTAGCTGGGAGGTGATAAATTTGAACTCCCTCTTGAAAGATGTAATCTATCCTTGCAAAGTTCTCGACTTTATTTCCAAGATAGTGTCATACCTCTCCATTTTCGGCTTTGCAACCTACAAAGTAAATCACTGGCCGAGGCCAACCCTTTGCGGTAAGCTATCTCTTCGACCACTTCCACGTTAGTGTTTTCTTCCGCTACCAGAGCCAAAGCTCCTAAGAAATTGTCTCCCTCATCACGCACCACAACAACTGATGCGAAACGTCTTGATTTTTTTAGGGACTGTGAGACTGTCACATTCATTTTGACCTTGACCAGCCCAGAGAGGAGAACGTGCTCCCCCTGAATGGATTTTGTCTGAACCTGTTTCTTTTCTAACTAGACCTCCATGAGCTCGCCAATGAAGTGTTTAACAAACATATGGATCGATAGGGGTGCTGAAAATAATCCTCGTGTATCACCTTACGTGTCACATACCAGATCGCCCACAAACAGATGACGACCCTTGTAAACTCTTCATGCTTAAGCGATTGCATCACCTCTACAAGTCAAGCTCGAGCGTTCAAGCTTTACACTTGGCATAAGAACTTATAATCTCTCCTTTTCTATGACAAGGTTGCACTCCAACAGCGCGTGCCTCAATGAATCATTCGCGTTGCATAAGGAGCAACCACTATCCATAGTTGTGTTTCTATAGCGACTAACATCTCCCGTCAGAACTAAGTGCATACCAATCTCTAAAGGAACACCCAGATTTTGGATGGAACCTTGATTTTCCACAACTCACTCTAATTTATTATTCTATGACTAAGCTTTCGAATTGCTCAGTCGATCCTCACATGCTAAATTTGTCTCCCAATGCACACCATCATGCCATACACTGACCTACTTTAGTGCAATGCCCAAAAATCTTCTTGCGACATTGTGCTAAGAGAGATACATTCAATGATCTCCGACCCACGTGAAGAAATCCCTCAACTTGTGTCTATCACCAACCTTAATCTACTGTAATGTTATTCCACTGCATCACCTTAAGAGAATAATTATGCCTCATTTGTAGATGTATTAGAAGTTTGTGAGGTAGATGGTAGAATACTAGGCCTTTTGCAATTAGTGCTACATATTCTTTTTTTTTACAAAACCTGTGGGCAAAAACCCCTGGAGTATTACATATTTTTTATCCAATACAAAATTTCATTTATGTCATTCTATATATAAAATTAGTTGCTTTCAACGCTATGAAATTTTAATCAAACATTTCATCTAAAGTATGAAATAGAGTTTAAAGAAATTATCTCAATTTGAAATGGTGATATCATATTTTTTTTGTTTCGTATCTAGCGGTAATGGAGCAGGTCATATGTGATACCGATATCATTGGTAAATAAGACTCGTGACTCATAAATTACTCAACAAAATATATATTTTCCTTTTTATGCTTTGGTTTAGAAAAATAGTCATTGAAACTATCTTTCTATTATTTATGTTGTTATAAAATTGTCCTTTTGTCTTTGTGTTATTTTGTAGGTAAGATGAAATAGCTGAAGACTACAACCACGCAAATTAAGTTATCTTGTACTACACATCTATTTGTTGGAACAAGTTCCAAGCCGGGTCGAGAGGTGAAGGCTACTTGGTGGAGGCTAGGTAGAGAAGGCCAAATGGTGAAGGTTTCATGTGGGGGTCTGAGGGTCTTATGTGGAGGTTACTAGATGAAGGTTGGTTGGACAAGGCCCCCGATAAAGGTTTCGAATAGAAGGTCTTTGAACAAAGGTTGGAGCAAAGGTCCAAGGACAAAGGCTGGAGGAGGAAACTCATTAGGGTTTGCAAAGTGAGAGTGGGAGAGAGACTCTTTGCACTCATACTCTTGACATTATATAGGCAACAACAATTTACATATGACCTCTCGATGAAGGTGAATTTCATAAGCTACTACACTAACCTCAATTGGACCTTCTCAGGGGAAGTTGGCACATACACCACATGGGCTTCTTTCAAAAGTAGCCCCTTAACTACTAAGTTATGGTTGGTACTACATCACCTAGTAGGTGCTCATAAAAAAGGGACATAATACAACTCAAACTTTGTTGCGAGGATCATCCTTCACAACCTACACATGTGCACCTCACAAAAAAACTACATGCCAAAAACCCTATGGAGAAAAGAGCACGCGCACGACTCTAACTCCAAGTGCCTTAATGTAGGCGATGGCGCGATTGAGGCGGGCGCGGGAATGAGCGGATGCTGGTGGCGGGGGCTCAGGTCAGGTCAGTCGAGGGTGGACAAGACAAGAGAAGTGAAGGAGAGGAAGATGACACGAGCGAGAACTCCCCCATTTTTTTTGTCTTTTCTTTTCTTTTGCCCCTCGGAGACAGAGTCTCTAGTACGTATAATAAAACTATATATTCAAATAATAAAGTGCTACTAGTATTTTGATTTTATTTTGAGGTGGAGGTGGAATAAATTGCCTTTTATGTGAAGAAGTTAAGAATTTTCTTTAAGCCATGACAATGAGCCATGCCATTTTCGTTTTTTTGGAGAATTAGGCCGTTTTAGTTGAGTAGTAATAATTTTCTTAGACCATGACCATGGGCCGGGACCCTTTAGTCATTAGAGCCGGATAACATATTGGACCGATGAAGCTTATGAGAACTCGTATTAAATTTTGGCATAATACATTCATAGATTACATAGGAAAAATTGAAATTAGTCTAAAAAAATCTGAAATAAAAAATATTTAATATTCTATTTAGTTTTTCCATCACCTTCTTACTCAATGGTTTCCCTTCGAACGCTGGAGCAAAGTTTAGTTCTTATGGCAATCCAACGATCAACCCCAAAACATTAAACATACGACAAGATCCAATGTTTTGGAATCAGTCCAAAACACATCTAAATCGCTGAAGAATCTCGGCAATTGCATTGTCAGGTACAATGCATGATGCATATTCAACCGCCTCAAGACTTTAATGTCCTCTCCACGACCATATATAGACGGTGAGAATGATGACCCAAAATCGTTGCCCTCGTATGGGGCTTCCAAAAACACCTCTCTTACGGATAAAGGCCATAAGTTTGCAGCCTGTCGATGGAATTGATGCCTATAAGGTGATCTAGTCGTGGCAATCACCGAAGTCATCGTAGGGCACACGATCCCGACCGAAAATCATCTGATTTCATTGAAAATTTATTTGGACCCAATCCTAAGGCACTCGAAAACTACAAGAAAAGTATAGAACCTCCCCTCCCCTTGTATCTGACAGATGCACAGAAGAGGAAGGAGTGCCTCAAAAAAAAAGAGGAAGAAGGAGAGGAACCCTAGGCACGACTGCAATGGCAGCGGGCAAGGATAGCCAAGTGGCGGCTGCTCTACCCTAGGCGGCGGCTCTTTAGAGTAGCAGCCATTGATTTCAATATTCTTATATTCTTGGCCTCTTGGGTGCATCTTTTGGGGCCTGCGAAGAGAACGATGTAATTGTTGGAATCGAAATTACAGAGTAGACATATTATAATTTGTACTATTCCTTTATGTAATTAGGTGAATGCCCCACAAGTTGCCGCGGGAATTTTTAAAGTGATATCTTATGAATGACACAAACATGCATAAATTTGGTGAGGAGTGGAGTATTAAGATGAAATTGCATGTTTCATGCATATAGTAGTGGAATGAGAAAGGATCAAATGTAAATCACTAAAAGACATGATGGCCATGCATGTGAGTAGATGGAGGAATGGAGATGCTATTTATTAACATGCTTGAGTTAATGACATCGATAAACTAACTAATTTAGTGAAGCCCACGTGATGTGACTTAAGAAGATGCTAGAGAACTAACTGATTTAGTGAAGCCAATATGATGTGGCTTAAAGAGATGTTAGAAAAATAACTAGTAGGGTTTTACTTTATTAGATAGAGTTATAGAGATTTGCATTATATACCTTTATAGTAGAGATGATTTTTTTCCCAGTCTCTTTTTTATACTAAAATTCAGATTTACGTATGCTTTAGTTTCATTCTTATGACCCATCATGGATATATGAGCACTAATTAACAATATATATGTAATTAGGCAAATTCTCCGCGTTGCTGTGGAAATTGTGAATTATTGGATTTCATGATATATGAATAAATTAGTCTTGCTAACATGATATTACAATTGCATGTGCTAGTAGATTTTAATTGTATGTGGTAGTGCATTGTCTAGTTGGTCAACTTGCATTAAATTTTTCTTCATGCCCTCTATGCGAAGACAGTCACATGTTTGCTCAAAGTCTCTAATGTGAAGGTAAGGGTTTTCGTCTCCTTCTCCTGAAAAGGATAGGCTTTGGACCAATGCAATCAACCGCGGACTCAGCCTATAGCTAGGTGTTTGGATAGGTTGTGATGACTCATGTGACACTAGGCCGGTCTCCGTGGGTGCGTAAAATTGAAAGATAGGAATGGAATTTAAATTATCCATAAGGATAGAAAAAGATAAAATGTACGAAAAAGTAAAGTGAAAGAAAAAGATAAAAGTATAGGTACAAGGTAGAGCAAGATTTAGGTTATCTAAGCGATCGTCTTTCTCCCTGACAACGGCGCCAAAAATGCTTGTTGACACTAGATACGCACACGAAAGAATCAAAGAGAAATAATCCGCAAGCGCACGGATATCGGTGAGCACTTCACCCGGAGATAAGTCCCGAGTATCATATTTGTTTTTATCCGCTAGGAGAAAACGTGCAATAGACTAACCCGATCTTTACTACTACCCCGGGCCGCTAGTCGAGTGAGAATTAAGCGATATAGAGAGAACTCCTTCGTTAGTCTTCTTCTAACCTATGGCAAGCTTTGAGACTATTGTTCTAAGGGGGTACTGTCGACGAAATATCGGCGATAGTCCGACCCGGGGGTATGCCCCGACCGGTAATGGATTGGCGAAAGGCGCACGAGATTGCGAGCAAGACGTAAACAAGGAGCAATCACACGAGGTTTACCCGAGGTTCGGGCCGCAAGGATGCGTAAAACCCTAGTCTGCTCTCTGTTTCGATTATGATGTGGATGTATGAGTCTCGTGCGTTATGCCGGTTCCGTCCTTCAGCACGGGGGTCCTTGCTCTCCTTATATATCGCGGGGAGCAAGGTTACAAGTCGAACTAGCCTATCTCGGTACTAAGTTTATATACTTTATAAGTCTAAACTTTCCTATCTCGGCTAGGTCTTGTCCTCCTTGTCGGTCTTCGATATTCTTGCTGTTTTTAGGCCAGTCCGGCCCGAGCCGATCGGTCTTGAAGCTTGATGGGCCGGCTGGCGATAGCGTGTCGGCCCAAAGTAGGCCGTGAGGGTATATGGAGTTTATACCTCCACAGCTAGTCCCCGAGCATCATGGATCTTGAGGGAAAAAACACCGTCTTGCTTGGTTGAGTGAGAAAGGGTGATCGGACACACGTTCGACATATGGTCCGAGCATGGCTGGAGGACCGTCTAATGCTTCCGACCACACTTTGCTTACACTTGGTTGACGTTTTCGGTTTTGATCGAAAGATTTATGATGCTCCTGAAAAGAAAAAAGAATTTTGAAAGGGTCCCAAATGCGAGACGTGGGCCCTCGTTAGTGTGTGATGCCCGCCATCACATGGTATCTCGTCGTGATTGGTCGTTGCCTTAGCTTAGTTTTGAAACTAAACTCTTTGTAGAGAGAAAGGATCGGGCGAGTCATGCAAATGACGTGGGTCCACGTAGTCCCCGAGGTTGCTTGTAAGATAGTATATGTTGCAAAAGCAAGCTCTAAAAGAAGGATCTAGCCCATGTCACCTCTCGGTGACGTGGGCCCACGTAGTCCCCGAGCCCGAGATGAGGTGGAACACGTTATGTCGGGGTCTAAAAAGAAGACAACTCGATCATTATATCATGCTTTATGTGTTTCCGACCACTCTTTGAGTGAGACCGAGCGAGCCAAATTTCATTTGGGCTGGTCGGTTTGAACCATGCCATAACTTTGTCATGATTAAGTTAAGATAGCTTTGCTACTTAACTCGGTCCCAACGTGGCCGTGAGACCATGGTTTTGAATCTAAACCCATGAAAATAGCTTTGCTATTTGTGTGCCGTAATAACCGGTATCATTGGCGAAAAAATCCCAGCTCGGTTAGTTGGATTGTGTGGGTTGAATTGTTTATGCTATACCGCAACTTTGTTACGGCGGGTTGGAACAGCTTTGCCGTGAACCCGGTCTTGTTAGCGAGGCCGTTTTTAAGACTATAGCTAGAAGACGGACTTAAATGGCCATCAGTAGCTTTACTTACTGGGCCAGCTTTCAGGTTGTCTGGTAAGCTGTGCGTCTGTAAAAAGAAATGAATTTAAATGGAGAGAGGGAACTGACCAAAAAAAACCTTTTTTCGCTGGAGGCGGCCCAGTTTCTCTGGCCCATTAAGGGTAAAAAACCCTAGTGTGGTTAAAAAACTTCTGGTGCCGCCGTCATTTGGACTATTCGCTCTCATTTTGCCTGCCGTTTTTGCAACCGGTTCCTTCGCTCCCATGCTTCGTGTCTAGGGTTAGTCCGAAACAACCGCATCCTTCCGCCCGAAGATCATGGGGAAGAAGCGTCAATCCGCAATAGAGAAGAGGAAAAAAGGAGCGAAGGAATATGAGAAGCAAATGAAGCTCATGTGGTCGCCCACTCAATCGACGGCGGCGTCTCGAATGCTTTGGCGAGATGGCGGTATGATTCCGCCGGCGACTCTTGGAGTGTGGCGTGTGCCACTACGAGGTGAGGCGTTCCCCGTCCCTATGATGGTGAAATAGTTGTATTCGAAGATTATTTTATCGGGGTTTGGGTATTCCGATCCATACTTTTTGGTAGAACTCGCATCCTTTGGAAGATATCAATCTGCAATCTCCGGCTAGAACTCTATTATGACAATTGCTCTTTTTGTTGCGTATTGTGAGTTGTATCTTGCCATTCCCCCAAATTTCAATGTCTTCGACATTTTTATGAGTTGAAGAGGAGAGGGAATTTGGGTGGCAGTCCGAAGAGGCCGGGCATGTTACATTTCGCTCCGTGACGGGATGCGGTCGCGGGTTATCGTTTACACACACGATAATGTGAAGGATTGGTTCAAGAAATGGTTCTATGTAAATGACAATGAACAGGGAAGGCCTTTGTTCCTTGTGATATTACTCAAATTCCCGAACCCAATCACTTACGGTCGGATAAGCCAAACACTACGAGATGATTGAAGTGAATGAAATTCGCGATGATGAATTTAAAGGGCCCGAATGGTTTTACTAAGGGTTGTTTTTATCTCTCGCCGTATTCAAATTCTTAAGGAGAGATTCAACTTCCTTTGGGAATATCGTGGAGAGGACGACCCTTCTCGTGAGACTCCGAGCAAATTTCTGCGATGATATCTCTTTGAGGCTCATGAAGATGTTTAAACGAGGGGATGATACTCATATCCCTAAGCCCGTAAGAAGGCCATTTGATTGGAGACAACCACCTCCGCCGGTATGTTTCTTTATCTTTTATCCTCTTATTTCTGTGCTTTGCTGGTTTGATTGTTTTGATGCAAAATTCGGTTATATGTATAGGGTCGTCATATTTATGTGTCTCGCGTCCCTCTTGATGATCTTCCTGCTGGAGAAGCTTTGCAATACCAGCGCACCGGATTTGATCGGGGAATTGACGGGAATGGAAGGCGATGATGACGCCGCGAGCACGTTGATGATCAATCTAAGGCTGCCGGAAGCGGAAGGTTGCGTATGAGAAGAAAAAGAAACATTCGGTGTTCGACGGGGGTTCTCTATCGCTTCAACCTTGTGCTTCTAGTGGTCAAAAACGCCGTTATCGTCGGGTTGTGGAGTCATCGGATTCGAATCGATTCGAAGATAAATTGTCCATTGCTGAATTTGCTCGACGCAAGCGTTTGCGTGCGAAAGGAGTGGTGGTCGGAGTTGTACTCCTCCCCCGTGTACCTCCTCAATTGGCCGTTGATTACGGGAATCAACCTATTATGCCAATTATTAGGACCGGGCTTTTGGTGATGATGGTCGGCTGGTAGTTTGGCCGAGGGTTTAGAGGATCGAATGCCTCTGGGTGTATTGCCTCGTGATACCGAGGCGATGTTGTTATTGGGTCTTCTACTGCTTCGAACGTGGAGACCGATATGCCGATTGGTTCAACCTTCACTTTGAGCAATCCGAACCGTGAGTATATGAACTTCTTGGCCCGTACCTTTGCTATACCTTGAATTCTCTTGATTATTGTGAAAAAATTTGTTGTTGCCGTGACTCCTATTGTTGAAGATTTGGGCGGGAGCCCTTGGTGGAAGCCGGGACCGCTTTGGTGAGCCAAGAAGCTGTTCCCGAAGTTGTAACTCCTGCTGCCAATGTAGTCATGGATCAAGAAACTGTTCCTGAAGTTGTGCCACCTGCTGCTGATGCTGTTGAGGATCCAGGATAGTTCTTGCAAATGTCGTTGCTTTGAACCCGTAGTGGTTACTGCGGGTATCAACATTATGGCCTCCTCCGAGGATGCTCGGCCGTCTTTGCCGGGTTTAGCGCTAGATTCTTCCCCGGCCTCATCTGCGAAGGTGATCAAAATCGAATATGCGCTTGGGTAGTTTTAGACCCGGTGCATCGACAATGGATCACCCCGAGATAATGGAAGAGGTCGGGGGAACTTCATCTCGGTGCCCATATTCCCGGTAGCCGCGGCTATGTAGCTCGTCGGGATGACAATGGTGAATGGCACATTTTTGAAAATGTTACCGGGGGTGCCATTTCGATGGTTTTGAGCAAGTGTTTGCCGATCTTCGGGCTCGTATTAAGGTTAGTACTTGTCTTAGTGGCTTTTTCTATTTTACCCATTCTCATGTTGTGAAGGATCCTTTTTGCGGGTGGTTGAAGATATTGCTGAAAAGCGTCGTCTCGCATAGAGCGGTTCAAACCGACCATGTGTGAAAATGGTCTTCTGCGGAAGCAAAATGAAGATTTGGAGCGGCGGATCCGTGTTCACGAAGGTCGTGAAAAGCTTTGGGAACTTGAGAAAGATTCCCGTTGAAAAAAGTTGCGGCCCTTCGGGAGCAAAACGGAGGTTTGTTTTACTCATTCTTGTTACCCGTGGTTTTGACGAGAATATGTCATTACCCGATTGTGTACTTTGTAGATTTGGAGAGTGAAAAAGCCCGAAGGCCACCGAAATTGCTCATCTCACTTGGAGCGGAGAAGAAAGCTCGTACGAGATTGAGCGCTTGGAAAAGGAGGCACGAGGTGCGTTTTCTCCTTTTTTTTTTTATCTTGTTGTTGTTTGGCTCTTATCGTATCTTATAAGTTGTGCTTATGTAGAAACGCATGAGCGTCATATGGCACAATTCGGCATGTTAAAAAATGATAACCAAGGCAACCGACGAGCGCTACTTGTCCATGGCGAATGGATTGCAACCTCTCGTTTCTGTCAGCTTGCGGGGTGAAGTGAGGCCGGCAAATCCCCTTCTCGTTCCGAATTTGTTGTGGATCGGTGCCGCCGTTCATGGCGTTTGCTCAAGGAGTTTGTCGGGAAGGGGAGTCACTTTGTTGCGTCAAGTGTTCTAGCTCTTGCGCAATCTCACTTTCCTCGAGGCATTTCAAGCGCTTGGAGTCTCGGGAGGCCCGCGGATACTTCTCCCGAAAAGCTCGAGACTTGCAAAATGCTTGCTTTGGGGCACCGCCTGTGTTATCGCCGACAAGATAGATCTTGTGCACGAACAATAACTTGAAATTAATTTGTGGTATTAAACTCGTGGTGCTTTGCACCGTTTTTGTAACAATATCTCGGTGTTCTTTGATACAAATGGTAGTACTTTTGTTGCATGTCTAGGAACAATTACAATTGCCTTGTGTGCTAGGCATAGAATTTAATTAAGGGTTCTATGTGCCAAGAGTTTGGCAAATCTCTAGGTGGATCGTCTAGAGTACACGGTTTATAAGTCGTTGGTCTTGTGACGCTTTGACTATGAAAGGTCCCTCCCAATGAGATGACAATTTGTGGAGGTCGTCTGTTTTTTCTCGAATTCTTTTGAGGACGAGGTCTTCGACCACAAACCGTCTTTCTTTTACATTCCTCGTTGTAATAGCGCCGTAGAGACGCTAGATATTTAGCCGTTCTTGGGAGTGTTTCCAAGTTGCGCTCTTCTCCCGAATCGATGATAGTTTTTCGACTTCATTTGTGGCTTCCTCGTCATAGTTTTTTGTTCTTGGTGAGCCAAATGCCACTTCATCCGTAAAACGCGTCAAAGCACCAAATATCATGAAATAAGGCGAGACGCCTGTATTTCTCGCTTGGTTGAGTTCGAAGTCCCCATATCACGCCGGGTAATTCATGATACCATCTTCCCGGATGGGTATCGTTATCTCGGTATAGCCTTTTTCGTAGGGCGTCTATGATCATCCCATTTGCTCTTTCTACTTGACCATTGGCTCGAGGGTGAGCCACCGATACATATTTTACTTTTGTTCCTAAGTCTTCGCAAAAATCCCAAAATTTACCACCTGTAAATGTGGATCCCAAATCTGTTATAATGGTGTTGGGTACGCCGAAACGATGTACGACGTCTCGTTAGGAATTCGACGGCCTTTTGAGCATTTGCCTTGACTAAGGGCTTATATTCTATCCATTTTGAAAATTTGTCTATAAGTACATAGACAAATTGATAGCCGCCTCGGCTTTTTTGAATGGTCCTATCATGTCTAGTCCCCGGATGAAAAGGGCCATGCGGGCCGGTATTGTTTGAAGCTCATGTGCAAGGACATGAATTTGTTTAGCGAAGAATTGGCAACCTTTACAATGCTGAACTAGTTTCTTAGCATCGGCTAGTGCGGTTGGCCGGTAAAAACCCGCTCGGAATACCTTCCCGACCGGTGTTTTTGATGCCGCATGATTTCCATACATCCCTTCATGAATACGTAGTAGTAGTTCTCGCTCCTTCTTCGAAAGAAATGCATTTTTGCAAGACTTCGCTTGCATTTTTGCGCATAAGTTGCCCATCGACTAGGACATAATGTTTACCGCGTCTTATGAGACGCCGTTTTTCTATTTTATCCGTCGGTGTGTCCTCGTCAATGAGATACCGAATAAAGGGAATTCTCCATCGGCTTTGTCTCCTTTGTTTGTTCCAAAGGTTCCACTCGATGGTATTTGCTCGTTACATCCCTTTGTAGTTGAGGGATCTTGTCGCTTTCTTTTCTTTGGATAAATAACTTTGGAGTTATCTATAGATTTTTTGCCTGATCTTATTCTTTGGAGCACTTACTCCGAAAGGTGCTTTAGTCGGATTGCAGCAATGATACCGTTTTGTCATCTGGTCGGAGGTGAGCGTGAGCAGTATGCTTTGCTTGAATATTATCTATTTTGGTTTTGCCGTCGATGGATCTGTTTCTTTTTGTGGTGGTTCTGTGCTACCTCCCGTGTGACGAAGGTAATAGTAGATCTTGAACAAATACGTCGGGTGGCATTTTTGCTCTATCGGATCCCAATTTAGATAATTGGTCCGCAAGTTTGTTCTTTTCTCTTGGTATATAGGTGAATTCCAAGCCATAGAATTTATTTTCTAGCTTCCTTATCTCCGCCACGTATGCCTCCATTTTTTCATTAGTGCGGTCCCATTCTTTGTTGATTTGCTTGGACAACTAAATTAGAGTCTCCAAAGACGAGGAGCCTTTTTATACCCAATTCTATGGCTATCTTGAGGCCGTGAAGTGCAGCTTCGTATTCGGCCGCGTTATTTGAAGCTTTAAAATGGATACGCGGTACGTATCTTAGGGTATCATCGCTTGGTGCTTTGAACACGACGCCCGCTCCCCGCTCCTTTTATTTTAAGGGAGCCATCAAAGCATGTTATCCCTCGATGAAGAGATGTCGCAGCTTGAGGCCTTCGACCCCTCTCGTGTCGTAATAACCAATTATTCGGTGGAGTACGATAGGGAGGTAATTGGCCATGACGTGTTCATCCCCTCCCGTCGTACTAGGAAATCGTATAAGAGGATCCAATGCTTGGGACCTTGCCATCGTACGTTTTGATGTCGGCTATCCACGAAACTTTTGGGCGAGACTACCTGTAGGGTAGCCGAATAAGGCTTTGGTCCCGAGGCATCCATGCGAGCTCGTCGGTTGTTGATGAATGTCGCCGAGGTCATTGTCGTCATATTGTTCATCATGATGGTGATTAAAGGGTTGACCATAATCTCTTTGTCTCGTGGTTGATCCGTCTTCTATCATTGTGTCTTTGTGAAATGCGTGTGGAGGAAAATTCCCACAACTCTCTCCATCGTCTTCGTAGTTGTTGTTGTTAGCACCTCCCTCTCTAGTAGTCCGGTCTTTGATTGCCAAGAAACTACGTCCCGGTCTTCTTGTGCTTTCGCGCTTGTTCTCTCATATGGTTCACTTGAGCTTTAGCGGCTAGAAAATCAATCGCTTCCTCAATTTGGGGAGTTTGAGGAATGTTGGCCGTCTTGAGGCGGTCAATAGCAACCGCGATTAGCACTTGGGGTTGTGTGAACTTGTCTTTCGTTTACAAGGTCGAAATCATCGGCAAGATTTCGCCGAAAACCCCCGTCGTCCGACCATACGATCTTGGTCGGCCGCCTGGATTGCGGCTTCGTTTTGCCTCCGTTGTTCCCGGCTGCATTTTGACCCTCTCGCTGTTGCCTTTGTTCGTCGGTTTCTCCATTGATGGTGACCTCGTTGTCACTAACATGACATACTGCGTTCCCTAGGGCCGGGAGGGAAAGATGGGAATTGTCGTAACTCTTGCGTGGATTTGGCCGGGTTATGGATCTCTCGACTGAATTTCCTCATGTTCCTCTCGGTCGGAACACGGTGAGTTGTAGATCCGGAGTAGTGTCGATACGCTTGGTGCCGTTGTTTGCGGGTGTACCTCTTCTTCGTTGTCGGAGTAGACCATCGTATGGGCGAGATCCCGAGAGTTCTAAGATATTGTAGTAATCGTCGAGTCCGGCGTGTGCGGAGTAACGTCACGTGTTTTCTCTGGAGATTGGTCGTCCGTGACTTCTTCGAGGTGCACATGATTGACGATATGTCCTGCGGGTGCGTCGAAAGCGTAGCCAATCATATCTGGACGCGGATCAGGGATCCGGTTGTAGCCTTTGAGGTAATCTGCTAAAAGTTGGTGGCTGAATAGGTCGGCGGTGTTCGGCAACCCGTATGGGAACGGTGATGCAGCCCTTGGATCTAGGATCTTGCGATCCGATGATTTTTGTTGGGCGTTTTGTTGGCACTTGGTCTGTTGAAGTATAGTAGGTGATTCTTGCTTTGATTCAATCTAGATAGATCCAAAGCCGAGCAAAAAACTCCATGAGCCTATCCCGTTGATCATGAGTTGCTTCAACAGATCGGCCCAATTTTCGTGCTCGTGGTTGATTGGTGCCTAGAAGAAAAGGCCGGAGTTCGATAACTCGAGCTTTGATGATGATGCCTCGTCGAGGAGGCAAAGGATTTGTACCTTCATTGCTTAGTGGAGCTAGGATCGAGGGCGGACCCTCGATGTATGAGGTGTCCGGAGCGGTTGTCCGTGGTCATCGTCCCAACGGTGAAGGTGAGGCCCGCCGAAAGTCATGGAAGCCGGGAAGGAAACCATCTTGATCGACGTGAAATCTCGGTGCGCACCCCCTACCCGGCGCGCCACCGTCGACGAAATATCGGCGATAGTCCGACCCGGGGGTATGCCCGACCGGTAATGGATTGGCGGAAGGCGCACGAGATTGCGAGCAAGACGTAAACGGGGAGCAATCACACGAGGTTTACCCGTGTTCAGGCCGCAAGGATGCGTAAAACCCTAGTCCCGCTCTCTCGTTTCGATTATGATGTGGATGTATGAGTCTCGTGCGTTATGCCGATTCCGTCCTCCAGCGGGGGTCCTTGCTCTCCTTATATATCGCGGGAGCAAGGTTACAAGTCGGAACTAGCCTATCTCGGTACTAAGTTTATATACTTTACAAGTCTAAACTTTCCTATCTCAGCTAGGTCTTGTCCTCCTTGTCGGTCTTCGATATTCTTGCCTGTTTTAGGCTGTCCGACCAGCCTGAGCCGATCGGTCTTGAAGCTTGATGGGCCGGCCTGGCGATAGCGTGTCGGCCCAAAGTAGGCCGTGAGGGTATATGGAGTTTATACCTCCACAGGTACCTGAGGAAAAGACACCGCAAAGGATGCTAAACCAGGCACAAAGGACCTACCTTACCTACCAACGGGAAGTGGATTACAAAGGTAATAAAGGGATTGTCACTTCCCTCACTACTACCACGGTTCCGGCCGAATAGGGAGCATCTACAAGTGAACCTAGCCTAAGCACCACGCTTATGCTAAAGAACGATTACTCTATTCCAAATGCGAAGCGAATAAAGTAAACTTGTAAACCAAAGAACAATAATAACAACGAACTTACTAGTATTAGAAGTTGGATTGCCGAATGATCCAGAAACCAAGCGAGACTTGATCCCGCAGGTACACTGGAGAGGAGACACCGACAGGCCGGGCTTCCTCCAAATCTACCTCCACTCTATACTCTCTCAATCTCTCTTGATACTAATACCCTTCTCTATCTAATTCTCTCTCTGGAATGAATTAATCTGAAGTCTAGAATGAATTAGGGTTTCTCCCAGGGCCAGGGGCTCTGAATATATAGCCCCCTAGGATGCACCACCCCTCGGATCAAACCGACCTAAATGGACGATTATTATTCATCTTCAAAGTCGGTGGAGGCGGGATCCGCGAGCCTCCACCCGATTGGTCCAGTGGAGGGGCGGCCGACTGGCTAGGGCGGCCGCCTCGGGGTCTATGCCCGTGGGCCCCGGGCTTCAGTGTCGCCTTTTGGAGTCTTCTAAATTATACTTTTTCACCCGTTCGGTCTTTCTCTCTATGTAAACCCGACATGTGGGCCATCTTGGGTAGTTTTCACCGTCACCCCGCGAGAAATAGATATTCACCAAAACTCGTGGAATTCTCCGTGAGTGGTAACCCCGTATCTATCAAGTATTTATAAATAGGTCCATTTGCATGCTAAGTTGACGGTTGATTTTATGAGTTAACGACCGTCAACAGCACTCGAGGCTGACCTATCCACGGCGCGCACGACTCTCCAAGTTGCACAGGCCGATCTATCCATAGCACGCGCGGACCTCCAGCTCGCCCAGAGGACGTTGGACACCGAGGTGGTTGCCAAGGCTCGGATTACCGGCGCCATCGACACCCTCAGTGAGCGCTGGGGGTTCAAGCCCGTGGTGGACGTTGAGGGGCCGGACACTGGCCGCGGCTATGCCGCCCGCGTCTTCGCCTTTGGCCTCTCCCTGCGGGACCGTATCCGGGACGCCCTCGTCTACGCCACGTGCCAGAGCCTTGCTATCTTTTACTTCGGCTTCGACCTCTCGAGGGCGGACGCTCAGGCCGGGATGGAGGCCGTCTCTGGCGGCTTCACCTATGCTGAGGGAGAGCAGGAAGGGGCCGTGAATCCAAGGCACGAGCAACTCCTCGTCGACGCCGAGGAACCTGGAGCGTGACTGGCCCAGAGCTTCGAGCCTTTCGTTCTTCCTCCCGCTATGCAGTAGTTGTTATCGTCACCGGCCTGCGAGCCGAGATTTGGGCAGGACGGCCCTTGTAAGAAAAAATACTTGATCGTGAAGTGGCCTATGTGGCTTTTTGGATGTAACCTTTATGCACCCTTTTTAGCGTCTTTATTATACTCGATGCTTTTTATCCTTTGCCTGGATTTGCTCCCTTTTTTGGTTAAGTGTGGGCGTCGCGCTCGAACCATCTTCGAGGGGAGATGAGTTATGGCACCGTAGCTCGGAAGCGTAGGAGAACTTATGCTCGACCGTCCCTGCTCTGAGGGCTCGAGGCGACACTTGTACTTATCTTTTTCGAGAGAGCGTTCGAGGCAGAAATGAGAGAGACCGTGGCGAGCACTGTTTTGAAAAAAAACTAGAGGTGTTTTTTTGAGGACTTCAGGGGGTCCTCCCCCTGGTCTAGCCCCCGAGGGGGGCTTGACTTTGTAAAGACAAAGTCGAGCCCACCTTGCATATGGACGAAAAAGTAGGACGCTAAGAGCCTTTATTCATTCATACTGGCAGTACATTATGTGAAAAAATGTACAAGGCATCGAGGCCTAAGGGAAAAAACGACGTAGCTGTTCAATGTTCCACGCGTTGGTGAGGATCGAGCCGTCCTCATCAGCTAACTTGTAGGTCCCTGGCTTCAGCACCTCGACCACGATGAATGGGCCTTCCCAAGGAGGAGTGAGCTTGTGGCGCCCCTTGTTGTCTTGGCGTCGACGGAGTACGAGGTCGCCGACCTCGAAGTCTCTCTTGTGCATGTTCTTCTCGTGGTATTGTCGCAACTTCTGCTGGTAGTGTGCGGAGTGTAGGAGCACCATATCTCGAGTCTCTTCGACCTGGTCGACAGCGTTGGCTAGCCTCTCATCATTGGTCTGCTCGTTGTAGGCCTCGAGTCGAGGGGATCCGTATTCGAGGTCAGTGGGGAGGACGGCCTCCGACCCGTAGACTAGAAAAAATGGAGTGAACCCCGTGGCACGACTCTCAGTTGTCCACAGACTCCATAGAACCGATGGGAGTTCGGCCACCCACTTCTTGCCGTGCTTGTTGAGGCGGTCGAAGATCCTCAGCTTCAACCCTTGCAGGATCATGCCATTGGCACGCTTGTTTCTCGCTAGATCTCTTGGATTGGATCCAAGTGATGGGAGGGCTGGCACTACCCGCGGTCGAGCGAGCGCCGTGCCTCCCTGTGAGCTGGTAATGGGAAATCCAAGTGAGAGTCCGTCTCCTTTCGAGGGGAGACGGCATCGAGGCCCAGGGGTGCTCTCATTAGAGCTTGGTGCATAGCTTTTAGAGGACCGGCCCCGTTCAAGGGGGCCGGCGGCTTGAGTGCCTCCCGTCGGCGGGATCTCTTAGAAGCTTGGCACCCTGCCTTGGATGTGACTTGGGACTCGAGAGCTCGTTCTCGAGCAGGACCTTTTGAGGGTTCCTTCCCAGAGGCACCCCTAACTCGGGTGCTCGAGGGCGGCTGTTCGAACCCGTTCGTGGGTCAGCCTCCGCTCCCTCGAGACTTACAGGTGGGACCGGAGTCCTGGGTTATCTTACCGTGTTAGGAACCGCCTGTCGAGACGTCCTGTCATTGCGCTGATCGAGGGGAATCCGTCCGTTGGCGGCGCGCCTTTTTAGGCGGAAACCGGCGCGTCATGATGATCGTGGCCTGGCGACGGTTCTGTTCCGCCTCACAACGCGCGCCCCTGCTGAGTGGAGGTAGGTGGCAGTTGGCAGGGGAATTAAATGCAGTTACCGTTTCTCGGCGAGTCCGTCGGAGTCGTGTGGCCGTTGGATCACGAAATCTGGGCCGTTGGATGTGCGTAGCGTGGCTCGGACCGGGCTCTATAAATTTGGGGGAGAGTGTAAACTCCATATACCCTCACGGCCTACTTTGGGCTAGCACAAGACGACTAGGCTGGCCCATCAAGCCCCAAGACCGATCGGCCCAGGTTGGTCGGACAGCCTAAAACAGGCAAGACTATCGAAGACCGACAAGGAGGACAGACCTAGCTGAGATAGGAAAGTTTAGACTTGCAAAGTATGTAAACTTAGTACCAGATAGGCTAGATCCGACTTGTAACCTTGCTCCCCATGATATATAAGGAGAGCAAGGACCCCCCGTTTAGGGACACGAAATCTGGCATAACGCACAGACTCGCACATCCACATCCATAATCGAAACAGAGAGCAGGACTAGGGTTTTACGCATCCTTGCGACCTGAACCTGGGTAAACCTCGTGTGATTGTTCTCTGTTTACATCTCGCTTGCAATCTCGTACGCCTTCCGCCAATCCATTACCGGTCAGGGCATACCCCTGGTCGGACTATCGCCGATATTTCGTCGACAGTGGCGCGCCAGGTAGGGGGTGCGCACCGAGATTTCACGTCAAGCAAGATGGTTTCCTTCCCGGCTTCCATGACCTTCGAAGCCAGCCTCACCTTCACCATCGGGACGGTTACTTGGACAACCATCCCGGACACCTCATGCATCGAGAGTCCGCCCTCGATTCCAGCTCCGCCAAGCGATGGAGATACAAATTCTCTGCCTCCTCACCATGAGGCATTACCACCAAAGCTCGAGTTGTCAGAACTCCAGCCTTTTCTTCTAGGCACCAACCAACCACCAGATGAAAATTGGGTCGATCTGTTAAAAGCAACTCATGATCAACGGGACAAGCTCACGGAGTTTTTTGCTCAATTTGGATCCATCCAGATTGAATCAAAGCAAAAATCACCTACTACCTTTCAACAAACAGAGCGTGAACAGAGCACCCAAGAAAAATCAACGGATCAGGAGATCCTAGACCCGATCACCGTTTCCATACGAGTTGCCAAATGCCGCTGCCTCGTTCAGTCGCCAACTCTTAGCAGATTACCTCGAAAACCACAACCAGATTCCTGATCCGCATTCAGGCATGGTCAGCTATACTTTTGACGCACCCACAGGACATATCGTCAACCATGTACACCTCGAAGAAGTCACAGACGATCAATCTCAAGAAAAGACACGTGATGTCACCCCAGATACACCTAGACTTGACGATTATTACAACATCTTAGAGCTTTCGGGATCTGCTCATACAGTAGTCTATTCTGATAATGAAGAAGAGATACAGTCTGCAAATAAACCGAGTGCTAAATATATCAACACAACTCCGGATCTACAACTCACGGTGTTCCGATCAGAGGAACCCGAGGAAATCCAATCAGAGGTCCATAACCCGGCCAAATCTGTTCAAGAGCTCCAACAGTTTCCCCTATTTCCTCCCGTCTTAGGGAACGCAATATGTCACGTCAGCGACAATGAGGTTACTGTCAATGGAGAAATCGACGAACAAAGACAGCAACGAGAAGGCTAAAACGCAGATCGTGAACAACGAAGACAAGATGAAGCTACAATTCAGGCAGCAGCCGACCAAGATCGAGTGGTCGGAAGACGCCGGAATTTTCGACGAAACCTCACCGACGATTTCGATCTAGTGGGCGAACGACAAGTCCACACAACCCCAAGTGCCAATCTCGCGGTCGCCATCGACCGTCTCAAGACGGCCAACATCCCTCAAACACCCCAAATTGAGGAAGCAATCGACCTTTTAGTAGCCGCCAAAGCTCAAGTTAATCATATGAGAGAACAAGTACTCCAGGCCATGTCTCTCAGAAGTCACCGGCCATGCAGCTTTTACAGCAATCGGATCCCAGATTCTAGAGAGGGAGGTGCCGACAACAACAACTACGAAGATGACGGAGAAAGCTGTGGAAATTTCCCTCACAATCGATTTTACCAGAAGCGTAATGCCAGAGTCAGACAATTCAACCACAGAGAATACAAAAACTGCGGTCCCCCTCATAACCGCCACTATGATGACCAGAATGACAGGGACGATCTCCGAGCAGTCATTAACAATCGCTATCACGCTCGCATGGATGCCTCAGGGCCAAAGCCTTATTCTGCAAGCCTACGAGAGGTAGTTTGGCCCAAAAGTTTCAGAATCCCGGACATCAAAACGTACGATGGAAAGGTCGATCCAGAACATTGGATCTTATTGTATGAAGTAGCCGTACGAGCAGCAGGAGGGGACGAGCATGTCATGGCCAATTACCTCCCTATCGTACTCGACAGCGGCCCTAACAATTGGCTATTACGCCAGCGAGAAGGTTCTATACACAGTTGGCCTCAGTTACGACACCTTTTTATCGAAAATTACAGGACAACGTGCCAGCAGCCAGGAACCAAGTACGACCTAGCAAAGATCATCGACTACCCAAACGAACCACTACATCACTACATACGATGGTTCTCAGAAGTTTGGACAACAATCCCAGATATCTCAGCAGTTGAAGTCGTCTCTTTTTTTGTACAAGGACTACGACAACCTGGTAACATTGACCTACGGAAAGAGTTGTTAAGAAGACAACCGACCACAACCGATGAAATGTTCAGAATAGCTCGCGAGTTCGCCAGGGTGGATGATGCCATGCAACAGTTACCAGAAACTAGGCACAGTTTCAGGAACGTCAGACGAAATGATGACAGAGAAAAAGATTTCCAATGGAAAGATATGCGAAGAAACGATAGACGCGACAATAATCGGCGCGACGAACGACGACGTGACAATCGCATACAAAATAATTATAACAGAGACACAGATCAATTAGTTCACTCGGTACCACCCAACAGAGAAAAGAAGCGAGACTATGACCCAGAATATGAGAAGATCCTAGGCCAAGATTGTCCTAAGCATCCAGGAAAAGGCCATACCATGGGCGAGTGCCGAGGATTCATAGCAATCTTCAGCAGGGCAGCCGCTAAGAAACAAAGGCTGATAAAACAAAATAAGGAAAAAAGGACTGAACAGAAGGACAAGACTGAAGAAGAAGAGGACAGCGATAAAGATCCTCAGCATCAATTCAACGAGCCCACCAAACACCTTTTAGCCATGATCTTCGGCGGCAAGATTGGCCTCGAAAACTCACGTGACAAGAAGATACTAAAACGAAGGATCATGGCGATTGCCAAATCCGATGGAGCAAACACAGATACCAAAACTCCAGCCTGGTCGGAACAACCAGTAACCTTCAACAGAGCTGACATGTGGGCAAATATACCAGACGCTGGACGCTTTCCTTTGGTACTTGACCCAATTGTTAATCATATACGTATGGAAAGAGTACTCATAGATGGCGGCAGTGCCTTAAACATACTATTCCTACAAGCATTCCGTGAGCTAGGATTAAAGATCGAAGATCTCGAACCTTACGACTCACCCTTCTGGGGAGTCATGCCTAGCAAACCTTCAATGCCTTTGGGAAAAATAACCTTACCTGTTCAGTTTGGAACAAGGCAAAACTTCAGGAAAGACTACGTTAGCTTCATCGTAGCAGACTTCGAGGGTGTTTATCATGCAATACTCGGTCGACCAGGGATCGCAAAATTCATGGCAGTTCCTCACTATGGATACTTAGTACTCAAAATGCCAACATCAAAAGGCATTCTTTCCCTTAGAGGCAACGTCCTTATGGCTCATGATTGCGAAACAAACGCCTATGCTGCGGCTGAACTGGCAGATCTCAAAGCTCACATGGAACAAACATGCCTCGAGGCAAAACAGATACCCGAGGCCGATCTCCAGATTCCAGTCAAGCAATCAAAGAGAGCAACTAACAAAAGCAACGACACGAAGAAAATCGAACTCATCTCCGGTGATAAGGAGAAAACGGCTCTCATAGGAGCCAATTTAGACAGCAAATAGGAAGATGCGCTCGTCCAATTCCTAAGGGACAACATAAGCATATTCGCTTGGAAACCAGCAGATATGCCAGGCGTCCCAAGGGAACGGGTCGAGCACTTCCTTAATGTCTCAGAAACCGCCAAACCAATCAAACAAAGGCTACGACGGTTTGCTCGCGACAGGAAGGAGGTGATTAGGGTAGAAGTGTTAAAGTTATTAGCAGCTGGTTTTATAAAAGAAGTGTACCATCCTGACTGGTTATCCAATCCAGTCCTTGTACAAAAGAAAAACGGTGAATGGAGAATGTGTGTTGATTATACTGATCTCAACAAACACTGCCCTAAAGACCCCTTCAAACTACCTCGCATCGACGAAGTAGTTGACTCAACCGCAGGTTGTGGGCTATTATCCTTCTTAGATTGCTATTTAGGGTACCACCAAATTGCCCTAGCAACCCACGATCAAATAAAAACTTCGTTTATCACACCTTTTGGCGCATATTGCTACACCACAATGTCATTTGGCCTCAAAAATGCTGGTGCAACATACCAACGCGCCATTCAAGAGTGTCTTCAAAAAGAAATTTCCGACCAGTTAGTCGAGGCATATGTAGATGACGTAGTCGTGAAAACAAAGGAGACAAATTCCTTAGTCCTTAACCTCGAATGCACCTTCGCGGCGCTAAATAAATTCCAGTGGAAGTTAATCCCACAAAAGTGCATCTTTGGGGTACCATCCGGGATACTACTTGGCAACGTAGTTAGTCAAGACGGCATCAAGCCAAATCCTGAAAAGGTTAATGCAGTCTTAAAAGTGACGCAACCTAAGGGAGTAAAAGATATTCAGAAACTCACTGGATGCATGGCCGCCTTAGGCCGCTTCATATCAAGACTTGGTGAAAAAGGACTCCCCTTTTTCAAATTACTAAAAACCAAGCAGAAATTCGAGTGGACAAACGAGGCAGACACGGCCTTTTCTGAACTTAAGAAATATCTGACATCACCACCAGTGCTGACAGCACCTAAAGATGGTGAAGAATTACTATTATACATTGCGGCTACCGATCGCGTAGTCAGCACAATCATTGTTGTTGAAAGACAAGAACCAGGACATACATACGGCGTGCAAACACCAGTTTACTACATCAGTGAAGTCCTTAACGACTCCAAACAAAGATACCCGCACATACAAAAGTTATTATACGGGATCTTAATCACGAAACGAAAGCTGCTACACTACTTTGATACCTACCCGATCACAATAGTAACAGAGCACGCTGTCGGTGATATACTCCGCAACAAGGACGCTAGCGGTCGAATAATAAAATGGGAAATTGAGCTTAGCCCATATACATTGAAGTTTTAGAGCCGAACAACCATTAAATCCCAAGCTCTTGCCGATTTTTAGTGGAATGGACAGACATGTCACTACCACCATTTCAAAATGAAGCTGAGCGATGGGAAATGTTCTTTGACGGTTCTCTTAAAATAAAAGGAGCAGGAGCGGGGGTCGTGTTCAAAGCCCCAAGCGGTGACACTCTAAGATACGTATTACGTATTCATTTCAAAGCTTCAAATAATGCAGCTGAGTATGAAGCCGCACTTCACGGCCTCAAGATAGCCATAGAGTTGGGCATAAAAAGGCTCCTGGCTTTCGGAGACTCTAATCTAGTTGTCCAACAAATCAACAAAGAGAGGGATTGCACTAATGAAAAAATGGAAGCTTACGTGGCAGAAATAAGGAAGCTAGAAAATAAATTTTATGGCCTGGAATTCGCCTATATCCCTAGAGAAAAGAACAAACTCGCCGACCAATTATCTAAGTTGGGTTCCGATAGAGCAAAAATGTCGCCCGATGTATTTGTTCAAGATCTACTACTACCATCTGTCACACAGGAGATAACAAAAGAATCAGCACAGGAAGAAGCACCTCCATCAGATGACAAAACCAAAACAAACGACATTCAGCAAGACATACAACTGGCTCACCTCCGACCAGTAGAAAATAATATCGTTGCTTCAATCCGACCAGCACCATTTAGAATAAGTGCTCCGGTAACAAGATCAGGTAAAAGGTCTATAGATAACTCCAAAGTTATCTATCCAAAGAAAAAGAAACGACAAGATCTCCCTACTACAAAGGCTTGTAGCGAACAAACACCATCAGTCGAACCCTTGGAACAAGCAAAAGAAACAAAAGCAGACTGGAGGGTTCCTTTTATTCGATATCTCATCGATGAGGATTTACCAACTGATAAAACAGAAAAACAACGTCTGATAAGACGCAGCAAAAATTACATCCTAGTTGATGGGCAACGTATGCGCAAAAATGCAAGTGCCGAAGTCTTACAAAAGTGCATTTCCTTCGAAGAAGGAGCAGAACTACTACTGCGTATCCATGAAGGAATGTGCGGCAATCACGCCGCCTCAAAAACACTGGTCGGAAAAGTGTTCTGAGCAGGTTTCTACCGCCAACCGCACTCGCGACGCTAAGAAACTAGTCCAAAGATTGTAAGGGTTGCCAATTCTTCGCTAAACAGATACACGTCCCTGCACATGAGCTCCAAACAATACCAGCAGCGTGGCCCTTTTCATGCTGGGGACTGGATATGATAGGACCATTTAAAAAGGCACCAGGTGGCTACCAATTTGTTTACGTACTTATAGACAAATTCTCAAAATGGATAGAATATAAGCCCTTAGTTAAGGCAAATGCCCAAAAGGCTGTCGAATTTCTAACAGACGTCGTACATCATTTCGGCGTACCTAATACCATCATAACAGATTTGGGATCCACATTCACAGGTGGAGAATTTTGGGATTTTTGCGAAGACCTAGGAACAAAAGTAAAATATGTATCAGTAGCTCACCCTCGAGCTAATGGTCAAGTTGAAAGGGCAAACGGGATGATCATAGACGCCTTACGAAAAAGGCTATATCGAGACAACGACACACATCCAGGAAGATGGTACCACGAATTGCCTGCTGTGATTTGGGGCCTTCGAACTCAACCAAGCAGAAATACTGGTGTCTCACCTTATTTCATGATATTTGGTGTCTTTGAAGCAAAGATCGCGCCCGGACGAAATAGCCTTCGGCTCGCCAAGAACATAGAACTACGATGAAGAAGCCACAAATGACGTCAGAAAAACTATCATAGATTCAGGTGAAGAACGAAACTTGGAAACACTCCCAAGAACGGCAAAATATCTGGCTTCCCTACGTCGTTACTACAACAGGAATGTAAAGGAAAGACAGTTTGTGGTCGAAGACCTCGTCCTTAAGAGAATCCAGAAAACCGACCAGTTGATCTCTGATCTCATCTTTCAGGCAACTCTGGATCGCTCTTTGGTACGTGGCGCCAGCGTTTTTGAGGCCGAAAGACATTGTTTTGTAGCAGTAGGCACCAAGAGGGGTGATGAAGGAGGTTTTCTCCTGGTCGGCGATAGCTAGGGAAATTTGGTGATAGCCGGAGTAGCAGTCCAAGAAAGAAAGAAGCTCGCAGCCCGCAGTGGAGTCGACGAGTTGGTCGATACGAGGTAAGGTGAAGGGGTCCTTAGGGCAGCATCTGTTGAGAGCGGTGTAATCAACGCACATTCTCCATTCATTATTCTTCTTGCGTACAAGGACCGGATTGGCAAGCCAATCGGGATGATACACTTCTTTTATAAAGCCTCGCGGCTAATAGCTTTGCTACTTCTACCCTAATCACCTCCCTCTTGTCGTTCGCGAACCGTCGGAGCTTTTGCTTCACCGGCTTAGCGGTTTTGGAGACATTCAGGAAGTGCTCGGCCCGTTCCCTGGGAACACCCGGCATGTCTGCTGGTTTCCATGCAAAAATGCTGCTTTGTACCAAACTGGACTCGGAGGGTGACTTGGCCAAGGGGCATGGAAGGCTTTCCTGGCATCACCCCCCAGAATGGTGAGTCGTAGGGTTCCGTGTCTTCTCGTCTTCGGGCCGAGCTCTTTGTAGGTCTCGTAAAAACAAGATATTTAAAGCACCGCGCCGTCGACCAACACCTTCTCGGCGGAGGTGCTTGATGACGGGTCCAAAACAAGGGGGAAGCGACCGGAGTCCTCCCCTCGTGCCCACATGTCCGTCGGGCCGAAGAGATTGGTCAAGCTCCGACCGCGGGTGCCTTGACGTCGGCGACACGTTCCCGTCGGCGCCGCCGAAGGCAATTATCGACCGTCGAGCAGCTTTTTTGTCCCTTTGGGATTCCGTGGCGACCTTGCCGCCAAAGATGACAGCGACGTTCCTTTCGGGTTCTTTGAACTCGCGGCGACCGTCATCATCCGAAGTGTTGTCGTCTCGTTCCTTCTTGACCTCCTTGTCGGCGTTGCGCTGGTCCTTCCGATTCTTGTTGCCACCCCGCGGTCGCCGCGTGTCAGCCTTCTTGAAATTGTTCGCAAAGCCCCAACATTGACCCATTGTGTGGCCTTTGTTTGGGTGCCTTGGGCAATCTTGGCTGAGGACCTTGTCGTAGCCATCGTCGTATGGCTTATCTTGGTTGTTGATGCTGTGGACGCGGTTTCTGCGGTAGCGCCGCATCGTCGCGTCGGTTTCGCTTGCGTCCGTGCCTATCGTCCTCGCGGGCCGGGCTACGCTGTTCGCGGGCGGCGGGAATCGCGCCGGCCGTCCTCACGGCTGCGGCCGCGCCGCGCTCGGAGTGCCGAGAATCACGTCTCGTCATCGCGGTTTCCGCGGTCCCGCGCGGTGATCACGGTCCGTCGTCGTCGTCACGGCGGGGTGGTCGGCGTGATGTACCGGCCTCTTTGCCGGATCGCAAAGCGTCGTCGACACGTGTCCATTCGCGGCGATCTTCGGGGCTTCGCCCATCGTCTTCGGCTGAGTTCGGAGGAGTTCGATCTTGCACTTCTCATTGCGGGGTTGGGTGAGCCCTTTGATGAAGAGCTCGACGGCTTCTTGCTGTGTGATGTCCGTTATCGTCGTCCACATGTCATTGAAGCGGCGTATGTACTCGCGTAGAGGTTCGTTGGGGTAGTCGTGGATCTGGGCCAAGGCGTACTTGGAGCCAGGCTGATGACACGTAGCCTTGAAGTGCTCGGATAGCATCTGGCGAAGCTGAGGCCAGCTATGAATCGAGCCCTCGCGTTGGCACATGAGCCAGTTGGTTGGAGAAGGGCCCAGGACTACTGGTAAGTAGTTTGCCATCACACTTTCGTCGCCTCCTGCTGCTCGGATTGCAGTCTCATACAGGAAGAGCCACTGGTCGGGGTTCTTGCGACCATCGTAAGGCTGCACCTCGCCGGCCTTGAAGTTCCGCGGCCAACGCACCTCTCTGAGCCGGTCGGAATATGGCTTTGGGCCGGGGATCTCAAAACGGCCCCCATCGTGGCGCCGATCATCATCGTCATAGCGATCCCTGTGTCGATGCTGGTCGGCGTCATCATCACGGAAGCTCGACGGCCACGCCGCTCTCGGTGTCGTCGTGGTGAGTCGTCGCGGCGCGCCTATCCGGCGATCGTCGGCGGGTCGCGGTTTATGGATCGTATGTCACGGCCGGATGAGTCGGAACCGGAGTTGCCGGAGCGATTTGAAGAGTGCGCCGGTATGTTGCTTGAGTCTTGGTTTGCGGATCTGTCCCCTAACTCGGGCGGCGGCTGCGTGGGGCGGACGCCGCCGGAACTTCGGAGGTACCTCGGCCGCGCATGCGATTTACCCGCTCTTCCCTTGCCATCGTGGTCGATGATTTCTTGGACCGGGGGGGTGTGAGGCATTGCCTCCAACTTGCTCTTCGCCACCGCGATATTGGCCGGAGTTTTGTGAACCCGACGCTGTCCGACCGATCAAATTCGTCGGCCAAGTTGCGGTTGATATGGCGAGCCTGATCGGCCCGTCGTTGCTCTTCGTCTCGTTCGCGATCGCGCCGAACAGCACGATGCGCATTGCGTGCGATGCGGTCGCGGCGTTGATCAGGGGTCTCGTTGTCGATGGAGGGCTCGTCATTGCTGACCATGAATACGGTGTTGCCAAAGCCTGGTGGGCGCTCTAGGTTATCCTCTTCTCTGCTTGGCTCAGCAACCGAATGGTGAATCTCCTTATCTGGAGTGTCGTTATCAGCGATCTTATCAACATCCATCGCCATTGGCGACACTTGCGTCGTCATGGAACTCGGTGTCTCGATGGGAGCGGGAGGCGCATAGCCAATTGCGTTGAGGAGTTGACCTGGAGACCCTGCCTCGAGGGCTGCCTTTACGACGGAGGGGAGTGATGGGGTGCTTGATTCCTCCATGTCCGATGGCTGTGCTGCGGCGTCAGGCATCTCTCCTGAGGTGATCATATTGACGAAGTGGGGCGAGGTCGGAGGGCGCCTGGTCCGACCAGCATGCTGAGGGACCAATGGAGGAAAGAGCTCCTCGTAGGACGCGGCGGCGTTCTTGAGCCCAAACATAAGAGGGCTATCTGATTTCTCTGATCTGTCGTCCAGCGTAGGGTGCGGCGGGCGTTTGAGCGTTGGCCTCGGGCGATCTGATCTGAATAGATCTGGATCTGACCGGGAACCCTGAGTATTACAGCGCCTTCGTCGCTGTACGGGAATAAACCCGTCATCGACCCGGAGGTCGGTAAGCTGCTTAAGTGCGGATTCCGCGAGGGCGAGAGTTTCCGCCAATCCTTCTCCATGGCGATCAATCATCTCGATCAGATCTGAGTTATCGATCCGGCGTCTCTGATAGCACGGGATCGATGGTCGTACCATCGGCCTTAGCAGCCTCTCCGTGAGGTCGGCGTCTCGGCCTTGCGGTGGAGCTGCACCCTGAGCGTCGAGTGCGATCGCCTCGACAGCCGGCGCCTCCTTGGCTACGTCACAGGTGTCAAAAGAGCCGAAGGTGATCGGAGCGATGTCGTCGAGGTCCATGGAGGCAGGAAACGAAACCATCTTGTTCACCTTGAGATCTAAACTTGCAGCCCCTAC
This sequence comes from Themeda triandra, assembly GCA_018135685.1. Classification (NCBI taxonomy): domain Eukaryota; kingdom Viridiplantae; phylum Streptophyta; class Magnoliopsida; order Poales; family Poaceae; genus Themeda; species Themeda triandra. The sequence continues at coordinate 76,759 of JAENPR010000324.1, read as the reverse complement.
CTAGCGCGCCACTGTCGATGAAATATCGGCGGCAGTCTACCTAGGGTATGCCTAAGGTAGTAGATTGATCGGTAAGGCACGCTAGATGGCGAACAAGATGTAATCAAGAGGCACAAGACACCGTGTTTATACAGGTTCGGGCCACGATACGTGTAACACCCTACGTCCTGTGCTCTTGATAGAGTTGTATATTGATGTGGAGATGAGATTTGGGTGGGGTCCCGCTCGCCTTATATAATGGGGGAGCGGGATTACGAGCCCGATATTTTCGGATACAATCTTACAAGTAAGGTAACAACTTTTATCGAATCTGATCTCCTATACTCGATATCTTCTCCGCCGACCAGCGATGCCAATTAGCTCGCCCTTCCTTCCTTGTCTTCCAAGGTAGCCAACCAGTCTTGGGCCCTGGTTGGCCTCACACTCTTGGGCCAAGGATCTCTGTCTGGGCAGGCCTAAAGTCGGGCCGTGCGGGTATAGGGGTTTATACCCCCACAATGATCTTCACAAATTGTCGTCTCACTGGGAAGGACCTTTTCTAGTAAAAGCCGTCACAAGACCTACAACTTACAAATTGTGTACTCTTGACGATCCACCTAGAGATCTACCAAACTCTTGGCACATAGAGCATTTAATCAAATTTTATGCTTAACACTAGGACAATTGTAATTTTTTCAGCTATACAAAGCATTACCGCCATTTACATTAAAGCAAATCTGATGTCATTACACAAAAAGCAGAAGGTGCAAAACACCACAAAGTTCAATATCACAGCCAAGTTTAACAGAAATAATCATTGTTCAAGGACAAGATCTATCTTGTCAGCAACAACACAGGCGGTATTCCAGCAAGCCTTCTGTAAATCCCTGAGCTTTTCTGGAGAAGTGTCTGCAGGCCTTCCAGACTCCAAACGCTTCATATCCGCCCGGGGAAAGTGAGAGTGGGCAAGAGCCAGAACGCTAGATGTGACATAGCGACTTCCTTTTCCAACAAACTCCTTTAGCAAATGCCAAGAACGGCGACATTGATCTACAATAAATTCAGGAGCAGTAAGAGGATTTGTTGGCCTCACTTCACCCCGCACTAGCACAGCAAACAAAGGCCGCAATCCTTCAGCCATGGATAGATAATGATCAGTCAAACGCTGGTTCTCATCCTTTAGCACGCCAAATTGGGCCATATGACGATCATGCGTTTCTGCATAAAAAGCAACTTATGAAGACATTCTAAAAGCAAAGGAACTACAGAGAAGATAAAAAGAGAAATAGCGCACCCCGTGCTTCTCGTTCCAAGCGCTCAACATCTGCTTGGGCCTTCTTCTCTGCTCTAGCCAGCCGAGCTACCTCAGTAGTCATCAAAGCTTTTTCACTCTCCAAAGCTACAGAACATACAAAAATACTGTTTTACATCTTGTCAAAACCAAAAAGAACAAGAATCAAGTTGACACAGACCTTTGTTCCGCTCCTCAAGGTCTGCAACTTTCTTCGATAAGGAACCTTTTTCAAGCTCCCAAAGTTTCTCACGACCTTCATGAACTCGGACCTGCCGCTCCAAATCTTCATTATGTTTCCGAAGAAGGCCGTTTTCACACATGGTCGGCTTAAACTTCTCTATACAAAGACGGCGCTCCTCAGCAACATCTTCAACCGCATACAAAAAGATCCTTTACAATAAACAAATAGGAAAAAGTAGAAAAATTCTACAAATTATGTACCAACCTTGATCCGAGCTCTGAGGTCGGCAAACACTTGTTCAATACCATCAGAAGCAGTGGCCCTGGTAACATTCTCGAAAATTTGCCACTGGCCATCATCATCCTGAAGGGCAATATAGCTGCGGCTACCAGGAATGTGGACACCAGAAGAAGTTCCCCCTCTGATCTCTTCCATCACTTCAGGGTGATCCGCAATTGATGTACCGGGCTCAAAGCTACCCAAACACATATTAAGAGGATATCGATCACCTTCAGGAGGAGAAACCGGGGAGGGATCCAGAGCTAATTCTGGCAATAATGGCTGAACATCACCAAGGGGTGCAACAATGTTTATACCCTCAGCAACCGCTTCCTGATCAGTGACAGTATTTTCAGCAACTGCTTCCTGATCAGTGACAACATCTTCAGCAACCACCAGAGCCACAGGAGCAGAAGGTTCTCTGACCAAGTCATCAACATCAGGAGCCCTGACAAGAAAATACCAAAACATCAAACACCAATTAAAGAAAAGCAGTAATAAGATGAAATTTACACACTTACAGCTCAGATTGCTCGAAGTGGTGGTTGAACCAATCTGGCATATCTGCCTCTCCGTCTTGAACAGAAGCAGAAGCCCCAATATCAAGATCACTCTGCCTCGTCAGCTGATTCAGATTACGAGGAGGAGAGGAATGACTAGTAACAGCAAGAAGTTCACCATCTTGGGCTAAAATAGCAGCAGGAGCACCTTGACTCCCTAAAACTTGACCCAAATCATTAGCCTGAGGATGGTCTCCTGAATGACCAGATTCATTAACTGGTAAAATGGGCTGCTCCCCAGCATCACCAGCCTCCTGAGACAGCACACGAGGAAGGGAGTTACTCTGATCACCATCAGAACGCAACCGCTTACGCCGAGCCATCTCAGCAAGAGTCAACTCATCTTCAGAACCAGAATCAGAGTCTGACGACTCTGCAACTTGATGATACCGACGTTTCTGGCCACCGGAAACACAAGGCTGTAACGACAAAGCTCCCCCAGTCAAGATGCCAGCTCGTTTTTTCTTCTCATAAACAACCTTTTGTTTCCCAGCCGCCTTCGACTGATTACCATTAGGCTCAACAGCATCTTCAACTGCCTCCATTCTGTCAATTCCTCGTTCAAAGCCCGTACGCTGGTACTGCAGAGCTTCCCCAACAGGCAGATCATCAAGAGGCACTGGGGACACATAGATATGATGGCCCTATAAACACAAGGAGATCAAATCAACAAAATAAAAATATCCAAGTTTCGGAAGCATAGAAGCAAGGAAATATATAAAACATACCCGTGGGGTGGCATCCGCCAATCAAAAGGCTTTATGGTAGGATGCGGGATATGAGTATCTTCTCCCCGTTTGAACATCTTCAGAAGCCTCAAATTGATATCACCAAGCGAAATTGGCTCTGGAGTTTCACGATAAGGATCGTCTTCTCCACGGTACTCCCAGAGAAAGTTGAATCTCTCCTTCAGAGGCTGAATACGGCGAGAGATATAAACAGCTGCCACTGTAAAACCACTCAGACCCTTGAAGTTCATCATTGCAATTATTTTATTTACTTCAATCATTTCAGTGGCATTTGGTTTGTCTGACCAAAAATGATTGGGTTCAGGAATATGTGAAATGTCGCAAGGAACAGGCCTCCCCTGTTCATTATCATTCACATAGAACCATTTCTTATACCAATCTTTCACATTGTCAGTATGGGTAAAAGATAGCCAGCGAGATCGCATTCCTTCACGAAGAGAAATGTAGCATGCTCCAGCTACCGCACTACCGCCCAAATTCCCCCCCTTTTCAACTCATAAAAATGCCGAAAGACATTGAAATTCGGAGGTATTGTGAGATACAACTCGCAATAAGCGACAAATAGGGCAATTGTCATAATGGAATTTGGATGAAGATTGCAAACCGATATCTTCCAAAGGATGCAGAGCTCCACCAAGAAAGTGTGAAGCGGAATACCCAATCCCCTGATAAAATAATCTTCGAATACAACTATTTCACCATCATAAGGACGAGGGAACGCCTCACCTCGTGGTGGCGCACGCCACACTCCAAAAGATGCCGGCGGAATCATACCGCCGTTCGCCAAAACATTCAGCGACGCCGCCGTCGACTGAGTAGGCGACCAAAGAAGCTTCATTTGCTTCTCATATTCCCTTTGCTCCTTCTTCTCCTTTCTCTTCTCTGCTGCAGATTGACGCTTCTTCGCCATAATCCTCAGAAAGCAAGGACGCGGTTACTTGGGCTAACCCTACGTACAGAGCTTAGGCGGCAGAAGGAACTGAACTGCAGACGAAGTGAAGGCAAGTAGTCCAAATGAGGGCAGCACTGAAGTTTTTCAACCACACTAGGGTTTTTCTTTAATGGGCCAGAGGAACTGGGCCGCTCCAAATAAAAAGGCCTTCTAGTTAGTTTTCCTCTCCCCGCTCAAATTCATAAAAGAAAAACAAAAATCTATCTTTTTTTTGTATATATACGGACGCACGCCTACTGCACAACCTGGAAGCTGGTCCAGTAGCAAAGCTACTGATGACCATTTTAAGTCTGTTCTTTAGCTATAGTCTTAAAAATAGCCTTGCTAAGAAAGACTGGGTTCACAGCAAAGCTGTTCCAACCCGCTGTGACGAAGTTGCAGTATAGCATCAACATTTCAACCCACACAGTCCGTCAGCTGAGCTGGGACTTTTCGCCAATGATACCGGTTATTCTGGCACACAAATAGCAAAGCTATTTTATGGGTTTAGATTTCAAAAACCATGGTCTCACAGCCTCGCTGGGGACTGAATTAGGTAGCAAAGCTATCTTAATTTAATCAAGACGAAGTCATGGCATGGTTCAAACCGACCAGCCCAAATGAAATTTGGCCTGCTCGGTCTCACTCAAAGAGTGGTCGGAAACACATAAAGCACGATACTACGGGCAGGTCGTCTTTTTTAGACCCTGACATAATGTGTTCCACCTTGTCGGTGTTTCGTACCCCGGGGGTATAACACCAACGAGTAAATTTCTATGCGTGCTCCCTAATCCGGATGGTGATGCAAGAAGGACACAAATGTTTATCCTGGTTCGGGCAAAGAATGCCCTACGTCCAGCAGTGGGGGGTGACTTGTATTATCTTGCACCGAAGTGCTTGTACAGGGGTGAGTACAAGGCAGTCTTGAGACTTTGCGAGTGAGAGAGTGTGTGTGTGTGTTTTTGGGGAACCTAGGAACCTTTTTCTAAACTATGCCCTGGCGCCCCTTTTATAGACCAAGGGGAGGCACAGGGTTACATGATCGCTAGGGCGGTCGTAAGAGTGACGTCAAGGTATGGGCGTCATGTCGAGTCATCGAGACTGTGGACGCTCCCTTTGGTCCGGTTCGAGCCTGTGGATCCATGCTTTGGACCGGTTCGAGCCTCGTAGCGGCGTGGGCAATGATGGCCTCGCTCGTCCTTCTCGGCCGTGGGCCGACGTAGTCGAGGTACGGTGCCGGCGTAGACGAGCACGTGCGTCCGGAACCCCGCCGTATGGCCGTCGAGGTGGGAAAGACATGACACTGCGCGCCCCACGCTCGGTCGCGTCCGTCATCACTCCTCGAGTGGTTAATGTCTCGTTTCGAGGGGTAGATGGTCCGAACGACGGACGAGCGGCGGGTTTGGTGGTGCGCAGAGTTGACAATCGCGTTCCAAGGGGGTGTCGTACATGGCATAGTGTTCAGCGTGGTGTAATAGTGATGCCTGGCATGCCCGAATCCCGGGTATGGGCGGTGGAATAGGAGAAGTGACCGGCGTACTTCTTACTATTTCACGCACTGTAGCCATGGGGTTAGGCGGAGCAGGCGTACTTCCTGATTTCACGCACTGTAGCCATGTGCGTGCCTTGGATAGGCAATTATTGCAGGCGGACTCGAGCGGGTGCTCGTTCGAGCGGTCTCCGTCTCTGTCTCGAGCGGTCGCTTGCTCGAGCAGTTACCGTCTCGAGCGGTCACTCGCTCGAGCGGTTTCCGTAATGTTTTCTCGAGCGGGTGAGCGGCTGCTGCTCGAGTAGGCGGGCTTTGTGGGCCTGATCGGGGCTTTGTGGGCCCGATCATGGGCCCGATCGCGGCCGGCCTAGCTCGAGGGGGAGATTGGGGTTTTCTGGTCGGTTAGCTTTTGGGATTTTTAGAGAGGGATGAGGCCGATTTGCTCATCTCTAATTCACCCAATTTAGGACCCCCTAATCTAGGTATCCGACAGTAGCCCCCGAGCCCTTGCTTGATTGTGAAAAACTTCAAGCAAGGGATCATGAAGTGGAGTTGAAGTACCTAGACTTAGGGTCATGTTGTCTCGAGGAGTTATTTCGTCCTTTCTCCGTGGGGGGCGCGCGAGCGTCCCCCGCGGGGGTAGCCCCCGAGGCCCTAGAGGAATGAGGCATTCCTCTGGGGGCTTTGAGATGAACGGTTTTGAGTAAGAGTATTATTAACTGGAGTTGTAGCAGCTCGAGGCAGGAGATTCAATTACTCTTTGAGCCCCCGAGCACCTCCCCGCTTTTCCCCGTCGATGGGGGCCGTTTAGGTGACTCGAGCCCCCGAGCCTCGAATGGCGGGGCTGGAGTCGCGATCCAGTTCCTCGCTGGATCTCTTGGATCAGATCCAAGTGGTGAGAGGTCTGACACTACTCGCGACCGAGCGAGCGCCACATCTCCCTGTGAGCTGATGGCGGGTAGTCCAAGTGAGAGCTCGCCTCCTTTCGAAGGGAGACGGCCGTGGCCCGGGGCGCTCTCATTAGAGCCGGGCGCTTAGTTTCCGAGGACCGGCCCCGTTCGAGGGACCGGCGGCTCGAGTGCCTCCCGTCGACGGATCTCTTGGAAACCTAGTGCCCTGCCTTGGACACGCCATCTGGGTTCGAGGGTTCGTTCTCGAGCGGAACCTTTCGAGGGTTCCTTCCCATAGGCGCCCCTAACTCGGGTGCTCGAGGGCGGCTGTTCGAACCCGTCCATGGGTCAGCCTCCGCTCCCTCGAGACTTACTTGTGGGACCGGGGTCCCTGGTGTTCTTACCGTGTAAGGAGCCGTCTGTCGAGACGTCCCGTCGCGGCGCCTGTTCGAGGAGCATCCGTCCGTTGCAGGCGGCGCGCCTTTTTAGGCGGAAACCGGCGCATCATGATGATCGTGGCTTGGCGATGGTTCCGCTCCGTCTCGCGACGCGTGCGCCCTGTAAGTGGAGATAGGTGGCGGTTTGTCAGGGCAATAAATGCGGTTACCGTTTTTTAGCCGAGTCCGCCGGGGGCGCGCGATCGTTGGATGGTGCAATCTGGGCCGTCAGATGCGGTTCTCGCGGATCGGCTTGAGCTCTATAAATTTGGAAGAGTGGGCTCCCGGTTCTTCTTCCCCGCGTTCTCGCCTTCCCCGCCGTTCTGCCGCCGCTGCGCCCGCTTTAGATCCAATCCGCCGCCACCGTCATCTGCACCGCCGCCGCCACCGCGTTTGCTCGCGACGCGGCGCGCATTCGCCCGGCCGTGTAAACCGCTCTTCGCGCCACAGCTCCCTGCGCTGTCGTTCTTCGTGCTCCGCCGCCGTCGCTGCTCCACCATCCCACTCCCGCCGACGTCATGGGGAGGTCAAGCAAGAAGACGGGCCAGAGCTCCGGCCGGGGCGCTGGTGGCAAAGGCAAGGGCAAAGGCAAGGAGGCCGCCAAGCCTCCCACGCCGGTGGTGATGGAGGAGGCGCTTCCGTGGCCTCGGTCCACGGTGACCGAGGCGATGCTGATCAACCTGGTTAATGGCGGATTGCTTCCGCCCAATCCGGCGGAGGGGACACCGGAGCGGCGGGTGCCGGACGACGACCACTTCGAGCCCAATCCCCCGCCGGGCTACATCCTGAGTTTTATCAAGTTCCACCGGCGGGGACTTGGTGCGCGGCCGAGCCGCTTTATGCGGGCGCTCCCCCACCATTTCGGGGTTGAGCTCCAAAGACTTCAACCCCAACTCCATTTCGCACGCGGCTACTTACGCCGCCGTGTGTGAGGGGTATCTGGGTATGGCGCCGCAGTGGGACCTGTTCACCCACATCTTTAAGGCGACGCTCTTCACCAAGGCGGTGAAAGAAAAGGAGGTCGCCGACGACGACGGTGATGACGGTGACGAGGAGGAGGAAGAGGAGAATGAGGCGGAAGAGGAGAAGAAGAAAAAACCGAAAGTCCGCCGCTACGTTCGAGCGGGTTCCTGCTCGATCGGGCTGAAGAGGAAGGAGTGCTGGCTATCCGGTGCGTGGGCGTCGAACAACGCCGGCTGGGACCGGGAGTGGTTCTACCTCCGCAACGAGGGGGGCCTCTTCCCGGAGTACACCGGCGCCGTGCTAACCGCGCCCGGTTTCAACTGGATGCACGGCCAGCCGCGGCGCCAGCCCCGCATGGACTCCCTGCTCAACGCTATTTCGAGCCTCCGCAACCGGAGGTCCGGCAAACCTGTTCTTCAACATCGCGCACGTTGTTGCCGAGTTCCACGGCCGCCGGTGCTCCCGCCGCCGAGCGCCCGCTACGGCTCGACCAGATGACGGAGGACGCCGATCCTGTGGCACTCGCGGCCAGCAGGATGTCGGACACGCCCCTTCCGGTTGCCACAATCGTGGCTCGGGTGCGCGACGCGATTGACGGCGGGAGGAACTTCGGCGAGACCCAAGTCGGCCTCTTCCGCATGCGCCCGCCTTCAACTCCGCCGGGCTTTGTGAGTTTTTTCGAGATCCTCTTTCGTCGTTTATTTTACTCGAGCGATCCTTATCGAGGCCTGCTCTTTTTTTTCAGAATATCAACGACCACGTGGAGTCGAGGCCCCCGGTGAAGGAGGACGCGCCCGTCCGCGAGGTAAGACGCCTGAGAGGCGAACGAGAACATGCCGCCGTGCTCTCGAAAAGGGAAGAGAGAGCAAAGAAAGCTCGTGACTTAGAGGAGACTCAGAAGCGTAAGGCTAGGCGCCGCCGGGCGCGTGAAATGCGTCTGGCGGCGGACCCGACCGACTGGAGCTCTAGTCTCGAGTCGACCGACGAGGACGAGGGCGATGATGACGGGGAAGACGATGAGGCGACCGACAGCGATGGCGCCACCGCCACTCGAGCCCTGACGCCTCCTCGCTCTCGCGTGCAGGAGCTATCTTTGGCGCCAGGCCTTCTGCGCCACGACTCGTCGCTGGTTCAGGTAGGCCAGCAGGAGGAGTCGTCGAGCCGCGGCGCTCGAATGCCGTCGCCGGCCCAGACAAGGCAGCGGGGGGGGGGGCGTCTCAACGCTGCAGCCACCGCGCTCGCTCGCCGTCGCCGGGGCGGCGGGAGGAGTCGCCCCGCCTCTCTAGCCATGGCGGGCGGGCGCCATCTCCGACGCGGCGGGACTCTTCCTCCCGCCACCATTCGTCTTTCAACGGCGCACACACCCGGCAGATGAGGCTGCAAATGTGCGCACTTCAACTTTGCGCAGCCCGGCGAGCAACGCCGGGCTCCTTCCAGCCGACCGGCCGGCCGAGCGGACCCCGACCCGCAGACCCGAGATCCCGTAAGGGGACGCCGTGCCCGACCCGGCCAAGGAGTCGGCTAGAACGGGCGGCCGCCAAGGTGTCGAGCCCCCGAGCGGCACCCGGCGGTGGGGCTCGAGGCCCCCAAGTCCTCGAGGGACTCGAGGGCGCCCGAGGCTCGATGCGGCCCGAGCGCTTTGAGCAAGCCGGTGGCTCGAGCAGTGCCACCTCGACCGTGGGGTAAGCTTTTCAATCGACCCACCTCCCGTTGTCCTTTTCGCTTATGTGTGAACGTCTCGTCGTAGTAATTTTTGTTTTTCACTTTCTTCCAGGGGCTAAGCGCCCCCGCAGACGTTACCGTCCCTCCCCCCATGCCGCCTACTAAAAGGCCGAGGACCACGGAGGGTCGAGCGGCACCCCGTCGATGCCGGGTGGAGTGACCCTTCCTCCTTCTACTCCGGTTGGTTAGAGCGGGCCAAGGATGAACTTAGGCGTGGCAAGCCGATGGCGGCCTCGCGTCCCGTGCGTGCCGGGGCGTGACCAAGGCTACGGGGAGAAGGACGCCACCACCACCACGGCCGACCGCCCCCGCTCGAGACCCGTCGTCGTCGCGCGCGCGGGCGACGCGACGGCGGGCGACAAAGGAGTGATGGCGCCGAGCCGGCGACCTCTATTCCGGCGACGGGGGCGGGATCGGAGCGCGGCCCATCGTGCTCGAAGACGAGAGTCCGAGCTCGGCGCCAAGTCCTCCCGCCAATCGGCCTACGCCGCCCCGAGGAGGAGCGCGGGGAGAAGGAGGAGGAGGAGACGCCGGCGGCCCGCCGATCGGCCGGTGGGGGATGTGGAGATGCGGAGGCGGAACGGCGCCCGAGCCTCGCCCGAGCCGGCCCCAACCTCTCCTCGGGATATGGAGGTCGACGTCTCGCTGGGCAAAGGGTCGAGGACGGGGAGGCCCAACCGCCGCTCGAGAGGGGGCGCTCGAGGAGCGCCCCGCCGCTACGCAAGAGGAGGAGAAGGCGGAGGAGCCAGTGGAGCAGCAGGCAGAGCAATCCGCCGCCACCGGCATCGAGGAGCGTCAGCCGCAGGTGGAGCAGCGGGCTGAGCTAGAGGAGCAACAGCTGCAGGTGGGGCAGCGAGTGGAGCAGCCCACCGCTGCAGGCGGCGATGAGTGCCAGGGCGGCGAGCGGGAGCTCCGTCTGGTGCCGTACCAGGCGCCGCCGCAGCCTCTGCAGCTGCTAGGGGACCTGGTGCCCCACCTCGTGCCCGACTCAGAAACGGGTGAGGTGTGGTTCGAGGACATGACCGACACTGACCAATGGGAGGAAGCCCAAAGGAAGAAGACGGCGGCGGCCATCGTCGACAGCCACATGCGGTCGGTCGGTCTCGGGCCCACCGAGCCCACCGATGTTTCCATCGAAGAGCGGAGGCGGGTCGAGGCGCGGGCGCTCCTCCTGGAGCCAGCCGCAACGCCCGACGACCTTGGCTGAACGGGTGGTGACAGCGGGCGTCGATTTGGAGGCGGTGAGGAGGCTCCACTCCTCCGTCGACAAGGAGATGCGGGAGGAGTTCCCCTTATGGGAAAGGCCGCCGCTGGTGCTCCCCGACCCCCTCGACCACGAGGCCCCTCCGATCGTGATGAACGATCAGAAGGAGCTCGAGGCGCACACGGAGACCGAGGAGTGCCGGCAGTGGCTCGAGAACGCCTTGAAGACCGCCTTGTCGCTCGTCTCTGAGGACATGCCCCGGCTTCTCTCTGTGAGTACTTTAGTTGCCCTTCTTTTTAGTTTGTTGTGATTTATGATCTAATGCTTCCCCTTCATGGTTCAGACGACGCAGAGCCGCTCATATGCCAAATCTACGCACATCCGGGCCATGCAAGAGAGCGAGCACGAAATCCGGCGGTACGTGCGGATGGGGCAAGACGCTGAGGGTGAGCGGCACCGCTTTGCTCGGCTCCTTCGAGAGGCCAACGCCGCCCTGGTTACCGCCAAGGAAGGTGCCAAGCATGCTCAAGATGAGCTCACTCGGGTGGCGCAGGAGGCCAAGACGGCGCAGCGGGAGGCCAACGAGAAGCTCGCCCAGACTGTGCAGGAGGTGGAGTCCGCCCAGCAGAAGCACGCGCGGCTGCAGGAAACCTTCGAGCAGCTCAAGAAGGACGCGGCTTCGGCGGTGCAGGGCTACAAGGCCAAATGCCGAGACATGGAGCAGCTCCAAAAGGACAAGGCCGGCGTCGAGGCCTATGTGAAGGAGCTCCAGGCAACGGTCACCCGGGAGGCTGCCGAGAAGGAGGCTCTCTCGAGTGCGCTCGAGGCGGAGAAGGAGCGGGCGAGCGGTTTCCAGACGGAGGCGATCAACCTCCGTCAGGAGATGACGGAGAAGGACCTCGCCCTCCATGGCGCCGGCAAAGCTTGAGGAGGAGCCGCGTGGAGAAACGCGACATCGAGCGCGCCCTCCAGAGAAAGGAGACTGAGCTCGCGCGGGCGCTCGAACGCGAGCAAGGGCTCTCGACCCGCTGCACCCGTAAGTGCTCGAGTCCTTTAGTCCTTTTTCGTGCGTGATTCATACGTGTTGCTCGAGCACTTGATTGAGTACTTGATTCTTGTCATCCTTTTTCAGGTTTGGAGGCGGACCTGGTGGAAGCGCGTGAGGACGCAAGGTCAGCCCACGCGCTGGCTGACGGCGTGCTCTCAGCCAAGGCCCACATCACCGGCGCCATCGACACCCTTAGCGCCAACTGGGGCTTCCCACCGGTGGTGGACGTCGAGGGGCCGGATGCTGGCCAGAGCTATGCTAGCCGGGTTCGTGAGTTCGGCGCCTCTCTGCGGGGTCGTATCCAGGAAGCCCTCGTCTTCGCTGCGCGCCGGACGATGGCCGTCTTCTATTCGGGGTTTAGCATCTCGAGGAGGACGCCGGGCCGGGATGGAGGCCGTTGCGAGCGGCTTCACCTACGCCGAGGGCGAGCAAGAAGGAGGGTCAACCCCGGATCGAGCAGCTCAAGGCCGAGGCTGAGGAGCCGGGCGCCCGTCTTGGAGGTGATCTGCTGCGAGAAGTCCTCCCGCCTGACGTGGAGTAGTTTTTAGCCGGCCTGCGAGCCGAAATCTGGGCAACAAGGCCCTTGTAAGAAAACAAGTATTTTGGCCATGGAAATGGCCCAAGTGGCCTTAAATCGTGATGCTCAGATGTTTATTATTGCCCTAGTTTTTCCCTTGTGCTCCATATTACTTTTCGCTTCCCGCCTTTATTTTTCTTTAACCAAGTGCTAGCGTTGCGCTCGAACCACTTCGAGGGGAGATGAGTTGGGGTGCCGTAGCTCGGAAGCGTGGGAAGCCCCGTGCTCGATCGTCCCGACTCGAAGAGCTCAAGGTGACGCTGATGCTTAGCTTATGAAAAATTTCGAGGCGAGGAGGAGAAAGGTTACATCGAGCGTCTTTTTTGGAAAAAACTAGGTGCGTTTTTTCGAGGACCCCAGGGGGGTCCCCCCCTGGTCTAGCCCCCGAGGGGGGCTTGGCTTTGTGAAAACAAAGTCGAGCCCACCTTGCATACGAATGAACAAAAAGTAAGAAACTGGTTTGCAGGGTTTTTATTCATTCATACTAGCGGTACATTTGGAACGAGAAAAATGTACAAAGCATCGAGGCCTAGGGGAAAAAGCGACGTAGCCGTTCGATGTTCCACGCGTTGGTGAGGGTCGAGCCGTTTTCGTCGGCGAACTTGTACGTCCCCGGTTTCGCACCTCGACCACGATGAACGGGCCTTCCCATGGAGGAGTGAGCTTGTGGCGCCCCTTGTTATCTTGGCGTCGACGGAGTACGAGATCGCCGACCTCGAAATCCCTCTTGCGCACGTTCTTCTCGTGATATTGCCGCGGCTTTTGCCGGTAGCGCGAGTGTAGGAGCACCATGTCTCGAGCCTCTTCAGCCTGGTCGACGGCGTTAGCTAGTCTTTCCTCGTTAGTTTGCTCGTTGTAGGCCTTAAGTCGAGGGGACCCGTACTCGAGATCAGTGGGGAGGACGGCCTCAGACCCGTAGACCAGGAAGAACGGGGTGAACCCAGTGGCTCGACTTTCGGTCGTTCGTAGACTCCATAGGACAGATGGGAGTTCTGCTACCCACTTCTTGCCATGCTTGTTGAGGCGGTCGAAAATTCTTGGCTTTAGCCCTTGCAAAATCATGCCGTTGGCACGCTCGACTTGGCCATTAGTTCGAGGGTAGGCGACTGCCGACTAGTTCACACGAATGTGGTACCGATCGCAGAAGTCCAAGAACTTTTTGCCTATGAACTGGGTGCCATTGTCAGTAATGATGACGTTGGGGACTCCAAAGCGATGGACGATGTCGGTGAAGAACTCGACTGCTCGCTCCGAGCGGATGTTAGTGATGGGCTTGGCCTCGATCCACTTGGTGAACTTATCGATGGCCACGAGCAAGTGGGTGTAGCCTCCCGTCGTCTTTTGAGGGGTCCGACGGATCGAGCCCCCAGACCGCAAATGGCCACGTGAGGGGGATCATCTGGAGTGCGTGTGCTGGAAGATGCGTTTGCTTGGCGTAGAATTGGCATCCTTCACACGCTCGAACAAGCTTGATGGCATCGCCAGCTTGCGGTGGGCCGCAGAAGCCTCGACGGAACGCGTTCCCGACAAGGGTTCTTGGCGCAGCGTGGTGACCGCAAGCCCCCGAGTGCATGTCTCTGAGCAGCTTCCTGCCCTCTTCGATCGAGATACAGCGTTGAAGTATACCGGTCGGGCTGCGGCGGTAGAGCTCTCTGTCCTACCCGTAAAGGACGTAAGTTTTGGCTCGACGAGCTAGTCGCCTCGCCTCCGTTCGATCCTCTGGCAACTCCCCTCGAATGAGATACTCGAGGAGTGGTGCGCGCCAGTCAGTTGGTGGGCTCGTGACCTGGTCGATCTCCATGACTGTGGCCCCCGTCGAGGGGGGTTCGGTCGTAGGAGCAGGCTCAACGGCTGGTCCTGCCCCAGCCCCCGAGTCCCACTTCACGGATGGCTCGTGAAGATCTTTCGAGAAGACGTCTGGGGGTAGCGGCGCCCGAGATGAAGCGATTTTGGCCAGTTCGTCCGCAGCCTCGTTGAAGCGCCTTGGGATGTGGTTGAGCTCGAGACCATGGAAGCTGGCTTCCAACTTGCGCACCTCATTGCAGTACGCTTCCATCTTTTCATCATGGCAGCTCGAGGCTTTCATCACTTGATCGATAACGAGCTGCGAGTCGCCTCGAGCATCGAGGCGTCGGACCCCAAGCTCGATGGCAATGCGCAACCCGGTAACGAGCGCCTCATACTCTGCCATGTTGTTCGAGGCGGCAAAGTGGATGCGCACCACGTAACGCATGTGTACTCCGAGGGGTGAGATGAAGAGCAGGCCCGCGCCTGCTCTGTCTTCATAAGTGACCCGTCGAAATACATGGTCCACGGCTCGGCTGGATCTCGGACCGGGGGAGTTGGATGTCAGTCCATTCGGCGACGAAATCAGCCAGCACTTGAGACTTGATAGCTTTTCGTGGGGCATAAGTGATGGTCTCGCCCATGAGCTCGACTGACCACTTGGCGATTCGACCCACTACTTCCCGGTTTTGGATAATTTCACCAAGTGGGAATGACGACACTACCGTCACCGGGTGGCTTAGGAAATTGTTGACACAAAATGTGGCGCACTGTGTCTCACACACAGCAAGCCGGAAAGCCTAGCTTCAATCGGGTGCCCGGGTGTCTGAATCCGGTGGCGTGCCAGTCGATTTGACCTGAAAATCGACAAGGGATGAAATGGTAAGATCAAAACTGGAACATCTTTGGGCGAGACCATACAGTTCCATCTTTACGGCCCTGAAGCCACTTACGACGACATATAGCTATAAAAGCTATCTCGCAACAGTTATGCGCCATTCGGCTAAAGTAACATAACCGATGTAAACAGGATGAATTTGCCGAATACGGTAAATGAAGACATGTTTGAACAAGATTAAATTATTAAAGCATATCAAACTATATCTCGGGTTTAAAGCATCATCAAGCACTAGTAACTAAAGATAAGTAACTTATAAATGTAAATCTACTAAATAACACATGCATAGGTTATTCCAACTAGTCTGCCGCACGTCTAGCCTTCATAAACCCGTCGAGCATAAGCCCAAGCAAGCTAATCCACCGCATGATACCACTCACTATGAATTTACGCCACTCCTTACTACTAGATCAATCCACCGCATGATACAATCTAACAATAAAGAGCTAAAAGCACGTAATTACCTAACAGATCTATAAATACTCGCTACATGTGTGAGTATAACCGTATCGGCAAGATTGCCGAATCGGGGTCCATGAAGAAGGAACAAACAAGTAATATGTAAAAGAAACCTATCAGATTAAACCGATCTCTAGTCCACCGGATGACTAGCTCTAGAGTAACCCAAAGACTCGCATCCGCCGCACGATACCCAAATCCGTCAAGGCTTATCTACATCTAACGTGAATGAACCCGCAACACGTAACAATCTAGATCAATCTAATTCGGCTATTTGGGCTTGATCTACTCGATATTGAGTAAGCATGAAAGGAACGATCAACAAGCCGAAAGAGTATCAATCTAGATTGGGCAAAAGAGTGTTGCAAATAATTAAACACTAAATAAAGCAAGCAACACGTGATAACTTAATGAATCTATTACATCATGCCAAATCTAAAAGAGCCGATAACTATCTTTACTCATGTCTTAATCCGCCGCACGATACAAGGCACAAGCAAAAACTTCCCATCATTAAGCTTAAATCCGCCGCACGATACTAAGCAAAACGGATGAGACTACTTGCATCATAATCTAAATCCGCCGCACGATACTAGACATGATAGCAAGGTTGCCGGGACTTACGGAGGTCGACGGATCGATTGGCCCTCTCGAAGAACTCGACGACACGACTAAAAGGACTTGAAAGGTGGCACGTAGCCGGTTGTATTGATTTGGTTGTGAACCCTGATTACAATGGTCGAGGGTTTATATTTATACCCCGGACAAACATGAGTCCTAAGAATTTACGAACTGCCTAAACAAAATTGGAAAGCTACAAATATGCTAATTCTAACCAAAATCGGAGTCCTTGACTATCACGACTCCTTCCCTTTTTGGTCGCTTCCTCTTTCCTTCTTTCGCCTTCAAACGAAGCCGTTACCGACCGCTTGACCATTTGCCGAACATACGGAAATTAGCCGACCGCATATGCATTTGCCGAATCGTTCTCTCTGCTCGTGGGCCCACCGTCATATCCCGACCAAATTCTGGTGTTAACACATGCCCCCTCAATTTCGAGATAAAAGGGTTTTATTTCAAAATTGACCGCCGCCTTTCGCCTAGGTCGGCCAGACCGCCGACGCCCGCAGCCCGCCACTTGAGATCTCGTGCTTGCCGACTTCAATGGCGACGGATACTTCAACCACTCCATCATGGCAACAGAACTCAAGAGGAGCTTCTAGAGGTAACCCTACTTGCTTTTACCCATTCGGCAATTTTCTTGAATCATTTTCCGATGATGTGTTCTTGATTCATCCGCTTCACTTCTACTAAAGGAAATGAAGAATGAAATTTTGATCTCCAATCTTGCTCATCCCGGATCATTTTTTCTTGGCCCACGGGAGATTCCAATCCGAGGGAATTTATTGAAAAAGAGACTTTGAGGATCCCATTTAAATCTAGGATTGCCCCCTCAAATAGATGGCCGAACACTTTCAAAACTTGGCCCTTCCCTCAATCACGGGATGGCGTGATTGGTACCGTAGGATGCAGTCCAGGAATAGTGATTTCTGGGAATCACAAGATATTCAACACTGCTTGGAGCTCTCTTTAGCTGATATGCCAAGAAATGACCCTCTCCTGATAGCTGCTTCCCACTTCTGGTCTGATGCCATCAATGCTTTCATCTTTGGTCACGGTCCAATGTCGATCACTCTCTCGACATCTTCATGATGACCGGTTTAAACATCACCAAGCCAACATACCCATTCAAATTTAAAGGCACCAAAGTGCACGAGGTCGATCAAATCGGGAGGAGGTTGGGCCAAGTATATCCAGGACTTATGCTTCAACCGGCACCGTGTCTCGATAAAGAGTATAGGGCTTTCATGAATATGTGGTTGTGCGATTCATCTTCTCGTGGCAAATCCAATGAACCCACTTTGAATCATATAGTGATGGCCGAAGAATTAGCTGCGTGTAAATTGATCCCTTTGGGCAAGTATCTCTTGGGAGCAAGTCTACCACATGATGCATCGGATCACCGTTCAAATGCGTGGTCGTGGTGAAATCTCCCGTGTCAATGGCCCGTGGTGGCTTGTCCAAATGTGGTTGCAACCGTATATGCACCGGATAGTTTCGTTGACCTCCATAACCGAATTTTCCTTCAATCAACTACGCCGAAGGTGAGGATCCCGATATAAATCTTGTCGGACATATGGGGAAGCTGCATCTTCCATTGTCATTGATCTAGACCTTGGCCACCTTTTTAAGATCTTCTACAAGGGATTCAACCATGTAATCTGGTTTCCCTACGGAGAATGAAAATTTAACTCTCCCCGTAGATTTAGCTATGAGTTTAAGCTGCATAGATGATGATTCCAGGGACATCTTTAATTCTTTCATCGCCCCGTGCTTTACCAAAGCAGAATTTCATCATGGCCGGTTGATAAGTTCAACTTATGAATTTTACAACCCAAACATGGTTGCCGTGCAGCTTGGACTTGGTCAATTGCCCCCAAGGCCATACTTTTCAAGTATCATCGACCCAGGGAGTCATTGCTAAACATCATTGAGGCCAACAAAGTCTTTAATCTTGGATGTAAGCTTCCGGTATATGAACCTAATCCTCGGTGATAATTGAAGCTGCTCATCCCTCCTTCTCTCTTTGGTGGCAAGAATGGCACTCTCACATTTTTAGAGCACAAGTCCACCCTCTATGCCAAGTTCTAATGCCCTCATTCACTTCTGATGATGAGGTACACTCTTATAGCTACCTTTCATTCTATGTCTCTGTTCTTGTATCTAAACATCTTTTGAACAGGACAATGCTCCTCCAAGTCCTCCGAGGTTCAATACGGCAACCCGGCCCTAATGCCGCTTTGGGGCACGATGCTCCAAGTTTAGCGTTTTTAACAAAACACCCGCGATGACACGGTGCTCCCGAAGGACCTTAAAAGAAAAACTCCTTCCTCCCCCATCAAGGACACCGCAATTCCCAAGAAAACAAGATCAAAGAAGGTCAAGCCACTCCTCGGGTATGAATGCTTTTGATCTCTTATTTTTTATCTCGCAAATATGTTTTGCATTCATCACTATCTTTCAACAGTACGAGTCAACCCTCAAAGTCCCGGGCGGGGTAGTGATCTTGGAGAATTCTCCTGGAGCCTCTACGGGCCAAGCAAATGCCAATGAGCCTATCAGCATCCTTGGTATGCATCTGCACTTTGTTATTCTCATCTCTTTGTTTACACATCGACCTTACTTATATTTGATCCAGAATATCAAGGAGGAACAAAGAAGAAACTTCTCCTCACCGCATGATGACCAAGCAGGTGAACAGGGAGAAGCAACAGAAGAAATTCCTTCTCATCAGGTTGATGAACAAATAGAAACAGAAATAGGCATTCCTCTTTATCAACCAGGAGAAGCAACAGAAAAAATTCTTCTTCAAGACATACCGGATTCAACCCCTTCGGCAATTCAAGATATATCAACAAGTCATGAAACTGCTATCCATGAAGCGGCAAGAATCGTATCGATCACTCAAAGTCTTGATGCTACTCGGGAAGCTATTGACCAGGTTTTTGCCGAAGAGGTATTATCTTGATCTTTCTCGATCATTCCCTATTTGAACTAAGTCATTCGGCTAATAAATTTTTTCTATTATCAGGACACTGCTTTTCAACAGGCCAGTTTTTCCCTCATTGCTGAAGAATTTGCCGACGATGATGAAGTCTCCTCTAATCGGCAATTATCATCAGAGAGTCAGGCTAAATTGAAGGACATAATCTCATTCTTAGAGAAGGACATTGTTGACTTGACTCGAGAATCGACGGGATAAGGGAAATAGCGAGCCAATTGGCCAAGAGCTCCTCGATCTTAAGGATGCCATAAACTCCTTGTCCCATCTTGATGACCACTTTGCCGTCGTCAAGAGAGCATACAAAAATACATCCGACAAGGCTGTTTTGGAAACCGATAAGGCAACCGAGAACAGCAAGTTAAGGAGCTCTACTCAATTCAAGTCGACCAAACAGTCTTGGAATACCTTGGAGCCGAATTGCGAGCATGAGAGATGAGAGGATCAAACCGGCGGCTCCTTGGCTCAATTGGATGCCAACATTCAATCTCATGAGGCCAAACTTGCTACTCGCCACCTCTTGACTCGGCTAAGTCCAAAATAAGCTCCCTTGTCAGAGAGACCAAGCAAATCAAGAGCAGGCTGCTGCAGATCCAAAATTCTGAAGTTGAAGACAAGAAAGCTCTTGATGAGGTCAACAAAATCAAGACTGACGCCCTGAATGTCATTAACTCTTATTTGAGTGTATAAACCTCTGGCTTGTATGATGACATATGTAAATATTATGCTCGAATGTACCATACTTCTTCAACATTTTATTCCTTTATTCGAAGGCAATTTTCATTCAATCGGCTATACCACGTTTATGTCGGGTCACAATTAAGATCCAACTTCAACACTTGGATAAAACTTTTTAAGGTATCTACCATTGATGGCTCTAGTAAGTTCTTCTCCAAATAGCGTTTTCAATATGTACGCATTACCCTAGGCGCACAACCGACAACCCGAAAAGGTCCTTCCCAATTTGGTGACCATTTGCCAAATGTCTTGTCCTTTGTGCCAATTGGCAATATCGTTTTCCAAACCAATTCTCCTTACGTAAATTGCTTAACTTTAACTTTCTTGTTGTAGTACTTGGCAACACGCATTTTATTCTTCTCGATGTTCTCCAAAGCTTTAAGACGAATCAAATGCAAATCTTCCAATTCATCCATCATCAAATCTTTATAATCTTTATCTGTCAGGTCCTTTTGCAACTCAACTCTCCTTGATCCCGATTGCAACTCCCAAGGCATTACAGCATTATGTCCATAAACCAACTCATATGGAGATGCTTGTGTGGATCCATGGCAAGCCATTCGGTAAGCCCACAATGCTTCATTAAGGGCCAAGTGCCATCTCCTTGGCTTCTCATCGATCTTCTTCGGATAATCTTGATCATGATTTTATTTGATGCCTCTCGCTTGGCCATTGGCTTGTGCATAATAAGGAGAAGAATTATATAACCTTATCCCCATGCTTTCGGCAAAGTCACAAAACTCGAAGAAGTGAACCGAGTCCCCGATCGGTTGTAATGGTCTCTGTGGGATCCCAAACCTATGAATTATATGCTCCTTGACAAAACTGACCATATTTTCGATGTGACTGTTTTCAAAGGGATAGCTTCAACCCACTTGGTGAAATAATCTGTTGCCCAACACGAATTTGTGTCCTTTGCTAGATGGAGGATTGATCTCATCCA
Source organism: Themeda triandra (assembly GCA_018135685.1). NCBI lineage: Eukaryota > Viridiplantae > Streptophyta > Magnoliopsida > Poales > Poaceae > Themeda > Themeda triandra. The sequence continues at coordinate 56,011 of JAENPR010000324.1, read as the reverse complement.
ATTAAATCTATACCCCATCCTCTCGAACGGCCATGGTTTGATTATTGGATTCGAGCGGATGAAGGTGCTCTTTGAACATTACCAAATATCGACATTCTCGACACCCTTTGTAATATTCAAAGCAATCCTCCAACATAGTCGGCCAGAAGTACCCTGTCCTTCTGATTATCCACTTCATTCGGTAAGCCGACTGATGCGCACCACAAACTCCTTCATGTACTTCAAACATAACCTTCTTAGCCTCCTCTTGACTCAAGCACTTAAGCAATACTCCATCTATAGACTTGTAATATAATTGGCTATCAAGAAGCACAAACTTGAGAGCTTTATACCTGAGCTTTCGGGAAACCTTCTGAGATGGATCTTTCAGATAACTGACAATAACGCTTCTCCAGTCATTGTCTATCTGATCACAATTGAAGGCACTTTGTTCTATTGCAAAAATCTCATGATTTTCCCGATATCCAGAGGCTGCTTGAGCTAATTTATTTGCTTCTCCATTGTGCTCTCTGGGTATATGATGCAAAGTAACTACTGAAAAGCTTTTTAGAAGTTCCCTACACTGTTCATGGTACCCTTGCAGTACATCATTTTTGCATTCATATTATCCTATCAACTGATTGATCACCAATTCAGAATCACCAAATATTTCGATAGCAACAGCTTTCACTTCTATTAACAGCCGGGCTAAGCAAAGCCTCATACTCTGCTTGATTGTTAGTGACAGGATATTCAATTGAAAAAGCAAACTCAAATGTCTTTCCACGTGGGGATACCAAAAGAATACCAGCACCACCACCTTTGTCACATGATGATCCATCAAAAAATAATGCCCATGGGGCAATGTTAACCATATCAACGAGATAAATCACGATGTTGAGTAATAAAATCGGCAATTACCTGTCCTTTCACCGCTTTTGCCGACTCATACTTTAAATTAAACTCTGATAGTGCTAATACCCATTTGCCGATTCTTCCATTTAAAATCGGCATTGACAACATATGTTTAATTACATCAAAACTAGATATCACCTCACATTCGGCATTTAACAAATAGTGCCGAAATTTGGTGCATGAGTAATAAACACACAAACAGAGTTTTTCTATAGCCGAATACCTTGTTTCAGGATCTAGCAGTTTTCGGCTAAGGTAAGCTATTACCCTCTCTTTTCCATCAAACTCTTGCATAAGGGCCGATCCTATTGTTAGGCTATCGGCCGCCACATACAGTTTGAAAGGCTTCTCAAGTTGTGGAGGTACCAACACTGGTGGTGCCTTCATATATTGCTTGATTTCATCAAAAGCCTTTTGCTGTATGTCACCCTGCACAAATTTCTCGATCCTTCTTGAGCTTCAACAATGGAGAGAAAGGCAATACTCTTTCTGAAAATTGGATATGAATCTTCTCACGAAATTGATCTTGCCCAAGAACGATTGCAACTCGTAAGATTAGTTGGGGGCACAATTTTGTCTATTGCTTCCATGCTCTTTTTCCCAACTTCTATCCCTCCTTTGTGGATCAAGAACCCCAAGAACTCACCAGCCGAGACTCCAAAAGCACACTTATTTGGATTCATCTTTAAACCATGTTTCCTTGTGCACTCCAAAGTCTTCCTTAAATCGGCTAAATGTTCTTCATGGTTTCTGGATTTGACTACCACATCATCAATGTAAATTTCCACAATTTTGCCGATCAACTCATGAAAGATATAATTCATGGCTCTCTGATAAGTTGCACCAGCATTCTTCAATCCAAATGTCATTACTATCCACTCAAATAACCCAATGTGGCCGTGACATCCGAATGCAGTTTTTGCAATATCTTCAACTGCCATGAAAATCGATTGTAGCCGCATTGCCATCCATAAAACGATGACTTCATACCCCGCCGCTCATCTACTAGTAAATCGGCAACCGGCATTGGGTAACCATCCATGGGAGTAGCTTTGTTGAGATCTCTGAAATCTATGCATACTCTCATCTTTCCATTCTTTTTGTATACAGGTACTATGTTTGAAATCCACTCTGCATACCTGCATGGCCGAATAAAGTTTGCTTCAATTAGTCTTTCAACTTCTTTCTTTACATCGGCCAATACCTCCTCTTTATAAATTTTTCGTGGAGGTTGTTTGAAAGGACGAAATCCAGGTTTTATAGGCAACTTATGCTCAACAATTGATCGATCCAAACCAGGCATCTCGTGTAATCCCAAGCAAAACAATCCTTAAACTCTTTCAAAGATCTCTACTAATTTCAACTTATATTCTCGGGTCTAAATTTGCACCGATATACATCGGCCTTGACTTTGTGCTATCACCAACATCGATTTCTTCTAACTTGTCGGCCGACATGAAAACACGACCCAATTTGCCTTTGTTGCCATCGATTGGATTGCCCATTAAAAGTTACCGTCGAGCCGATCGCTTGGATCGGGCCGTTGATCTCTCGTCGAACACATTGACAGACCTTCTTTCCATTTCTTACCCGAAAGGCAGTCTTGTCCATCATATTCCCAATAAGCGAGGCTCGGAAGTGGCAACACTCACCGAATCATCGCCTTGAACAACTTCTACATCATCTCCTATCCACCGAATAAGGATTTGATGCATAGTTGAGGGTACACAAGAATTAGCATGGATCCAATCCCTTCCCGAAGCATGCTATATGCCCCCTTGCCATCAATGACAAAGAAAGTAGTGATCAAAGTCTTGGATCCAATCATCGCTCCACATGTACCGCTCCACGAGTATCGAAGCATTGCCAAAGAAATCTCTAAGGATCATGTCGGGCTGCAACAAATCCTCACTTGTCATACCAAGCTTTCAAAGTAGCATAGGGCATAATATTGATAGCAGCCCCTCCATCAACAAGCATCTTGGTTAAAGGTTTGCCATTGACATATCCCTTCGGGTATAATGGCTTCGGATGACGGTTTTTAACGGCTTGTCAAAGATTGCTTGCCGAGTCAACACAAGTTGAGCCATCGAGTCTCGGCATTCGGTTTCATCAAAGTCCGAGTATACTTCATCCCGAACTTCTTGATTTTCAGAGCTCTAAACTCCAATGGGATAAAGAACACCATGTTAGTATCAGCCGAAGGACCCTGTCCATCATCCTTTTTCTTAGGACGCCACACTGGTTTCTTTTCGGCTAATTCCTACTTCAGCTCTTGATTCCTCAAACGCTGAACTCTTCTCTTCTGGCTTTTCCGCAGACCAGGAGGGCACCATTGTTCTCTTTGCCACCTGTATGAGCTTTCCTCTGCATTATGAATATTGCTATAAGCCCAAGCTTGATCTGCAAATCTTTTCCTCTGATGTCCATCAAAATTATTCATTTTTATGCGCCGATCGTCCTCAGGAATCCTTATTCCAAGTCTATCATGGACGGGACGGCGGTTGACTCGAGATTGCCTATACTCTGAATATTGATCACTGCATTCAGGGCAATTGTTTTTAGCAGGCAACTTCAAGCCTTCATTCCAACAAGAAACCGAAGAAGGAACAGGTTCAATGTGACTGCTCTTGCTCCCTCATGTGCTCTTCCTGTTCTCTTCGGCGCACTTCGTCTCATATCTTCGACGCTCGCCATGAATCTCGCGTTCCTCTTCAATGTACCGTGCTCCTCATCATACTCCATCTTCTTTTCCCTTTGCCACTTATTTAACAAGTGTTGTCTTTAACTCGCGCTTTGGCTCGGCGTGTATTCGGCAATTTCCTTAACTGCATTTGAAGTTTGACCCTTCTCTCGTTCGGCTATTTCGAACCGTACTTGTTGCACTTCTTCCTTGGTAACTTGCCGATCGGGTCAACAGCACCACTCTCTTTGGCTCTTTCAAGTCGAACCTTCATCTTTCCCTTTTCCTTGGATTCACCGGCATCAACCATGCCTATAGAGAAAGAGACCATGTTCGAGGGAACGGGTTTTTGTCTACTTTCATCTTGCCATCAAATCTCAAGTGTCCATCTTGAATAGCTTTCTGAATTTTTACTCAAACACTCGGCAATCATTGATATGATGAGAACCCGTATCATGAAACCCACAAGTACTTTTTATCCTTTACCCCTTCAAAGCGTAGCATAGGATGTCCTTAAAGCGGCTTGATGCGTCCCTCTTGAATCGAAACAAAAAGAGCTTATCCGCTTTACGACATCAAAATCATAAGATCCCTTTTGCTTCTTCACCCATCGATGATCGACCAAAGTAGGCTCTTTCGTCCGTTCAACTCTCTAACAGTGCCACTTCATCTTCATCTTCATACTCGATGCTTCTTCTAGAAATCCCGATACATGTCAATAGTTGCACTATTCTTCTCCGAAAACGAGCATCTCTTCTCCGAACCCTTGGGCTTGATTGCTCATTGCTTTGTCAACTTTTGTGCAAGCTGTCCAAGATCTTCAAACTCCATGCCAAATAGCTTGTCTCTGATATGTGGCAGCATGCCTGCAATGACCAATTGTGCGAGTTGGTCATCGGGAATAGTCAGAGAATAGCACATGTTCTTCGCTTCTCTGAATCTACGAAGATATTCCATTGGTGTTTCGGTAGTCTTCATCCTCATAGCCCACAGATCAACCATCTTCTTCTCATTGGTTCCTGTGTAAAAGTATGCATGGAACTTTTGCTCCAATTCTGCCCATGTTCTAATGGAATTGGCCGGCTGTGAAGCAAACCATGTGAAAGCCGGCCCTGTCAGAGACATAGGAAAATATCTGATTCTCCAAGCTTCATCACTAGCAGCTTCTCCAAGTTGCATCAAGTACCTGCTAATATGTTCAATGGTACTAGTGTCATCTTGACCAGAGAATTTAGTCAAATCTGTCGGTGGCTTTACTCTTGGTGGAAGAGCTACTCTATTGTACCACTCTGGAAAGGGAGATTTGTATGCATATGTTTGATTCTTTGGTTTAAGGCCGAACCGATTCTCGCATCATATTAGCCATTCTCGCTTAGCGAACATCATTGGCATCTTGTGCCCCCCCTTCCTAGAAGGTACTCCCGACGCACTCATATACCCCCGGATTCGGCAAAGCATTAAGGGCACTGTAATCGGTAAACTCATTGTACCCATCTCCATAAACACTCTTCGCAACTGTTTGCCACGGAGAAATCTTGTAAGCGGATGCGGTATATCTGTTGTTGCACCAAAAGCTACTTGGCCATGAGTTTGCTGCTCGGTCACAGGAGGCTTCTCTTTTTCATGATGAACAGCTCCATCCTTGCTTGTACCGATCATCTCTCCTCCCCCAGTTGGCTTCCCTGAAGATTGCTGAGTGTTAAAGAACACCGGTCCACCAAGCTCTCCAAATTTTTCTTCAAATTGCTTGTCAACCGCTGGACCAAAAGTATCAACCATGATTTTGCGGAAGGTGCCCAAAAAAGTTGTGTTATGATTCAACATGGTATCTCCCACAAACTTTGTAGATGACTTGAACTACCCTCTCGCATCTCCTCTTCGTCGAAATATCGATCGACCAGCGAGAAGAACTCGTGGCAATGATTGCTTGACCATCACTCGCCACTCTTGTTTTTGGAGAAAGACATCAAGCACTTCGCCGATAATTGTTCCATTGCCTGTTCCACCATCCGGCGCCGCTCGGCTGCGGCTCGTCCATGGTCACGTTCAGAACGTGACTATTGTCAATCTCCGATCCCATCCTAGACTGAGAAGTGGTCCCACTGGGCATGCCAAAAAGTGTGTTGACACAAAATGTGGCGCACTGTGTCTCACACACAGCAAGCCGGAAAGCCTAGCTTCAATCGGGTGCCCGGTGTCTCGAATCCGTGGCGTGCCAACGATTTGACTCGAAAATCGACAAGGGATGAAATGGTAAGATCAAAACTGGAACATGCTGGGCGAGACCATACAGTTCCATCTTTACGGCCCTGAAGCCACTTACGACGACATATAGCTATAAAAGCTATCTGCCAACAGATTGCAGTTCATTCGGCTAAAGTAACATAACTGATGTAAACAGGATGAATTTGCCGAATACGGTAAATGAAGACATGTTTGAACAAGATTAAATTATTAAAGCATATCAAACTATATCTCAGGTTTAAAGCATCATCAAGCACTAGTAACTAAAGATAAGTAACTTATAAATGTAAATCTACTAAATAACACATGCATAGGTTATTCCAACTAGTCTGCCGCACGTCTAGCCTTCATAAACCCGTCGAGCATAAGCCCAAGCAAGCTAATCCACCGCATGATACCACTCACTATGAATTTACGCCACTCCTTACTACTAGATCAATCCACCGCATGATACAATCTAACAATAAAGAGCTAAAAGCACGTAATTACCTAACAGATCTATAAATACTCGCTACATGTGTGAGTATAACCGTATCGGCAAGATTGCCGAATCGGGGTCCATGAAGAAGGAACAAACAAGTAATATGTAAAAGAAACCTATCGATTAAACCGATCTCTAGTCCACCGGATGACTAGCTCTAGAGTAACCCAAAGACCGCATCTCGCGCACGATACCCAAATCTGTCAAGGCTTATCTACATCTAACGTGAATGAACCCGCAACACGTAACAATCTAGATCAATCTAATTCGGCTATTTGGGCTTGATCTACTCGATATTGAGTAAGCATGAAAGGAACGATCAACAAGCCGAAAGAGTACCAATCTAGATTGGGCAAAAGAGTGTTGCAAATAATTAAACACTAAATAAAGCAAGCAACACGTGATAACTTAATGAATCTATTAGATCATGCCAAATCTAAAAGAGCCGATGACTATCTTTACTCATGTCTTAATCCGCCGCACGATACAAGGCACAAGCAAAAACTTCCCATCATTAAGCTTAAATCCGCCGCACGATACTAAGCAAAAACGGATGAGACTACTTGCATCATAATCTAAATCCGCCGCACGATACTAGACATGATAGCAAGGTTGCCGGGACTTACGGAGGTCGACGGATCGATTGGCCCTCTCGAAGAACTCGACGACACGACTAAAAGGACTCGAAAGGTGGCACGTAGCCGGTTGTATTGATTTGGTTGTGAACCCTTATTACAATGGTCGAGGGTTTATATTTATACCCTGGACAGAACATGAGTCCTAAGAATTTACGAACTGCCTAAACAAAATTGGAAAGCTACAAATATGCTAATTCTAACCAAAATCGGAGTCCTTGACTATCACGACTCCTTCCCTTTTTGGTCAGCTTCCTCTTTCCTTCTTTCGCCTTCAAACGAAGCCGTTACCGACCGCTTGACCATGTGCCGAACATACGGAAATTAGCCGACCGCATATGCATTTGCCGAATCGTTCTCTCTGCTGCTCGTGGGCCCACCTGTCATATCCCTGACCAAATTCTGGTGTTAACAGAAATAGTGCCGGAGTTTTCGACGAGTGAGGACGATTGCGTAGAGCAGTTTCTGGATTTGAGGGTACCGAGTTTTGGCATCTGAGAGCACCTCACTGATGAAATACACCGGCCGCTGGACGGGGAGCGTGTGCCCCTCTTCCTGCCTCTCGACCACTATGACTGTGCTGACCACCTGAGTGGTTGCGGCAACATAGAGGAGGAGGGATTCGGCGGGTATGCCATCTCGAGCCGGCCGAGGCGGCACGAGCACAGGAGGAGATGTGAGCATGCTTTTCAGCTTTGAGAGGGCCTCCTCTGCTTCAGGTGTCCATGCAAAGTGCTCGGATTTTCTGAGGAGCCGGTATAGAGGCAAGGCTTTTTCTCCCAGGCGCGCAATGAACCGACTGAGTGCAGCTAAGCATCCAGTGATCTTTTGCACCCCTTTTAGGTCTCGAACTGGCCCCATTCTCATGATGGCCGCGACCTTCTCGGGATTGACCTCGATGCCGCGCTGGGAGACGATATACCCTAACAACATGCCTCGAGGCACACCAAAGACACACTTCTCGGGATTCAACTTGATGTTTTTAGCCCGGAGGCATCCAAACATCAACTTGAGGTCCGCGACAAGGTTTTCTACTTTTCGAGTCTTGACAACGATGTCATCGACGTAGGCCTCGACGGTCTCTCCTATGTGTTTCTCGAAGACATGGAGCATGCAACCGATATGTTGCCCCGGCGTTTCGAAGGCCGAAAGGCATTGTGACATAACAATACATGCCCATGGGGTGATGAATGAAGTCGCGAGCTGGTCGGACTCCTTCATTTTGATTTGGTGGTAGCCGAGTAGGCGTCGAGAAAGGAAAGTACTTCGCAACCAGCGGTGGAATCAACGATTTGATCTATTCGAGGTAAAGGAAATGGGACTTTGGGACATGCTTTATTTAAACTAGTGTAATCTACACACATCCTCATTTTTCCATTCTTTTTCTATACCAATACAGGATTAGCTAACCACTCAGGATGATGTACCTCCTTGATGAATCCGGCTTTCGCTTCTCGACCTCCTCGCGGATGATCCTGAGGCGTGCTCGGCGACATCCCTCGGTATGCCAGGCATGTCCGAGGGACTCCACGCAAACATGTCAGCGTTTGCGCAGAGAAAGTCGACGAGCACTGCTTCCTATGCGCTGTCGAGGGAGGCGCTGATGACCAGCGTCTTCTCCCCCGAGGAGCTTGGATCGAGCGGGATCTTCTTGGTGTCTTCAGCGGGCTCGAAGTTGCCGGCCCGCCGCTTGGGTGTTGGAGCGAGAGGGCTCAGCCGCCATGTGATCGAGCATCATGGCTAGGTCTTCAGATGCTCCCATCACGTTCGTCGGTGATTCCCGTACTCGACGCACTCCACATCGCGGTGGTAGGCGTGCTCGTACGTGGAGTTGACGGTGATGACTCCTTTTGGTCCCTTGATCTTGAGCTTGAGGTAGGCATAGCCGGGGATCGCCATGAACCGGGTGTAGCATGGCCTGCCCAGATGGCGTGGTAGGTCCCCTCGAAATCGGGCACGTCGAAAGTTATGACCTCTCGACGGAAGTTCGAGCGTGTCCCAAAGACGACGGGAGGTCAATGCGGCCGATCATGAGCGCTTTCTGCCAGGGACCACTCCGTGGAAGCCCCGGCGCTCGGGCCGGAGGTGAGCTCTTGTGAGGCCGAGCGGCGTGAGGGTCTCCATGTAGATGATGTTGAGGCCGCCGCCTCCATCCATGAGAACTTTGGTGAAGCGGCGTTGAGGATGATCGGGTCGACGACGAGAGGGTATGCGCCGGGATTGGTGACGTGCTCGGATGATCATCAAGGTCGAACGTGATGGGAGCATCCGACCAGTCGAGGAATTGAGGCGTGGCGGGTTTCAGGGCGAAAACCTCCCTGCGCTCGGCCTTCCGCTCTCGACGTGTCATCTGGGTGGTTGGGCCGCCGTAGATCATGTAGCACTCGGCGATGGGCGGATACCCATTGTCGTTGGCTCGGTCCTCGCCACCCTTATCCTTCTTGCCATCGTCCTTGTCAAGGCCAAATTTCTTGAAGTAACCTCGAAGCATACGGCAGTCCTCGAGGTTATGCTTGACCGGTTCCTTGTGGTACGGGCAGGGCTGCTTCAAAGATCTTGTTGAAGACGCCCCATCCGGAGGGGGTCTAGGCTTCTTGCGCTCGGCCGCGGCCACCTCACCTTCCACAACCGCGCGCTTGCCTTGCCGGTTGCCTTTCTTCTTCTTCTCGATTCTTCTTCTTGTCCTTGCTCGGGCCCTCACCGTCCCCTCGGGGGCGGCGCGGCTTGTTCCCGCTCCGCCAAAGAAGGCTCCCACGGCCTCATCGCCGGCAGCATAGTCGGCGACGACGTCCATGAGCTCGTTCACCGTCTTTGGGCGATTGCGCCCGAGCTCCCGCACGAGCTCTTTGCAAGTGGTGCCCGAAACGAACGCCAGGATGACGTCGTGATCTGGAATGTGTGGCAGCTCGGTGCGTAGCTTTGAGAAACGTCGAGCAAAGTCCTGGAGAGATTCCGTGGTATTTTGCTTGCGATTACGGAGATCCCACGAGTTGCGGGTCGGATGTAGGTGCCCTTGAAGTTCCCCTCGAAAATCCGGGACCGAGGTCGGCCCAATCGTAGATCCGATTGGGGGAAGCTCCTCGAGCCACCGTCGAGCGGTGTCGAGAGAAACAGAGGGAGCTAGCGTATGATCGCCTTATCCTCTCGAGCCCCTCCGGGCCGGCCGGCGGAAGTCGGAAGCCGGCCCGAGCTCGGCTTGGTCTCCCGTTGTACTTGACCACGCTTGTGGGGGTCGAAACGGGTTAGGTAACGGTGTGTTGCGGATTGCTCGATCGAAGACTCGAGGGCCCGGCGGCTCGGAGCCCGCCGGGTCCTCGTCGGCCGTCGTAACGCCCCCCTCGATGGGCCTTGTAGCCACGGTCCTCGGCACCCGCAGCCTTGCGTCGTCGGTTGTCGTTGATGTCATGACGCGCATCTTGAGGCGCGCGGTTGTCGAGGATGCGTTCTTGAGCAGGGGCTCTACCATCTCGAGGGGGTGCCTCCTGGTGGACGGAACCCTCCCGCTCGTGCCGTGGTTGTTCTGGGGCTGCCTCACGCTGTCTCGAGGCCGAGCTTTCGGCCTGCTGGACGGCCGCGACTTGGAGGAGCCCTTGGATCTCATCTCGTATCCGCAATGCATGCGGATTCGAGGGCGCGACATGTCCCGCAGCGAAAGATAGCTGCCGCAAGTACATTCTGGCTTGCTCGAGGGAAGTGGGCTGGCTCGGGTGGCGCTTCCGGTCGCCCGTCGTTGACGATGCGGTTGAGGACGTCTCGGGCCTTTCCTCGAGTGCCAAGAGGTCGAGGTGGAGGGAACTGGCTTAGCTCAAGGGTCCTCTTGAGCAAGTCCAAGTTCGCGCGCTCCGCCTCCATCTTGGCCTCGATTTCCCGGATCTGGGCCCATTGAGCTGCTAGAGCGTCGTCTTCAGGTCGTCGATTATCTTGGGCTTGCAGTGGCGGCCCACGCGGCTCGATCACCTGCAGAGCTCCAGCTGCCGATGTCCCAACCGCTGGCGTTACGTCTGCTCGGTTCGCTGTAGGGACGGCCACGGCGGCGGCATCTCTGGTCACCTCATCCGACGGGACGTCGTCGTTGAGATGAAAACACTCGCGAGCCGGGTCATAGCACCCTGAGTCCGAGTCATCGGAGTCTGGGCTAGCGCTGGACGGCGTCCAGGGCCTCCCCGTGCTCTCCTCCTCGATCCAGCGACGCATATTCCCGACCGTGTTGCGGCGTTGTGAGCCCGGTGTTCTGTCAAATCCGCGGTCCACCGACGTAGGCCACACGATCTCCAAGTTCATAGTGGCACGCAGGAGGGGGCCGGGGCTCTCCTCCCGCGGTCCCATGACTGACCGGATCGCGTTGGCATATGTAGTGGCGGCGTTGGTGAGCCCAAACGGGAGCCTGCGCCGAGCTCGGTATAGCCCGTGTGGCAACAGGTTGGGCGACGTCGGCCGTGCGCGCGCTCGAGGTGCCACGCCGGGCTCTCTCGGCGAGCGCATGGCGAACGTGAAGCCAGGGTCCACGTCAAGGACCCCCTGTCCATGTGCCACCCCCGCCGTACACTTGGCACCCCGGCTGGGTGCATCGTGGCGTCGGTTGGGAGGGCACACGAGCGGTGCTCAAGGCCCCGTGGCTCGCGGTGGTGATGCCGATGCTGGTGGCGTCGGCGACGTGGTGGCGAGCCGTGGTGGCGTGGTCGGCGCGCGGCCCCACCAGCGCGTGGGGGTGACGAGCGTCCCCCTCCTGGTTCACCGATCGAGAGTAGAGCCATGTCGTGGCCTGGGCCGAGCGACACGAACTCTAGACTCCCAAACCAGATCACCGTGGCGAACGGAAGCGAGGAAGCGGGTGATGCCATCCGGAAAATGGCGGGAATCGAGCGAAAAACACGCAACTAGCGCGCCAACTGTCGGTGTTTCGTACCCCGGGGGGTATAACACCAACGAGTAAATTTCTATGCGTGCTCCCTAATCCGGATGGTGATGCAAGAAGGACACAAATGTTTATCCTGGTTCGGGCAAAGAATGCCCTACGTCCAGCAGTGGGGGGTGACTTGTATTATCTTGCACCGAAGTGCTTGTACAGGGGTGAGTACAAGGCAGTCTTGAGACTTTGCGAGTGAGAGAGTGTGTGTGTGTGTGTTTTTTGGGGAACCTAGGAACCTTTTTCTAAACTATGCCCTGGCGCCCCTTTTATAGACCAAGGGGAGGCACAGGGTTACATGATCGCTAGGGCGGTCGTAAGAGTGACGTCAAGGTATGGGTGTCATGTCGAGTCATCGAGACTGTGGACGCTCCCTTTGGTCCGGTTCGAGCCTGTGGATCCATGCTTTGGACCGGTTCGAGCCTGTAGCAGCGTGGGCAATGATGACATGCTCGTCCTTCTCGGTCATGGGCTAACGTAGTCGAGGTACGGTGCCGGCGTAGACGAGCACGTGCATCCGGGAACCCCGCCGTATGGCCGTCGAGGTGGGAAAGACATGACACTGCGCGCCCCACGCTCAGGTCGCGTCCGTCATCACTCCTCGAGTGGTTAATGTCTGTTTCGAGGGGTAGATGGTCTGAACGACGGGACTGAGCAGCGGGTTTGGTGGTGCGCAGAGTTGACAATCGCGTTCCAAGGGGGTGTCGTACACGGCATAGTGTTCGATGGTGTAATAGTGATGCACGGCATGCCCGAATCCCCGGGTATGGGCGGTGGAATAGAGAAGTGACCGGCGTACTTCTTACTATTTCACGCACCGTAGCCATGGGGTTAGGCGGAGCGGCGTACTTCTCGTTTCACGCACTGTAGCCATGTGCGTGCCTTGGATAGGCAATTATTGCAGGCGGACTCGAGCGGGTGCTCGTTCAAGCGGTCTCCGTCTCTGTCTTGAGTGGTCGCTTGCTCGAGCAGTTACCGTCTCGAGCGGTCACTCGCTCGAGCGGTTTCCGTAATGTTTTCTCGAGCGGGTGAGCGGCCGCGGCCGCTCGAGTAGGCGGGCTTTGTGGGCCTCGACGGGGCTTTGTGGGCCTCGATCGTGGGCCTGATCGCGGGCCGGCCTAGCTCGAGGGGGAGATTGGGGTTTTCTCTGGTCAGTTAGTGTTGACGGTCGTTAAGTATCAATTTTATACCGTCAACGCAGCAAGAGAAAGGACTAATATGAGTTCACCGTTAGATATAGGGGTTACACCGACGAATTCCACGAGTTTTGGTGATTGTCTATTTCTCGGGGGTTATCGAAAGAGAACCAAAGGAGGCCCACATGTCATGATTACATAGAGATAAAGACCGAACAGGTAAAATTGTATAATCTAGAAGACTCCGAAGGCGACCCCGAAGGCCGGGCCCCACGGGGTGGGGGCAATCGGCGACCCAAGGGGAGTCGGCCGACTCCCCACCTCCACCAATCGGGTGGAGTCTCGTGGATCCCGCCTCCACCGCCTTTGAGGATGAATAATTATCGTCCATTTAGGTCGGTTTGATCCGAGGGCCGTGGTTCATCCTAGGGGGCTATATATTCAGAGCCCCGGCCCCCGGGTGAAACCCTAAGCTAATTCATTCAAGAGTTCATTCTCTCATCGAATTCGAGAAGCCAGAGCCACCATCTCAATTAGAGCTCCATAGTTTAGTAGCATAGCTACATAGGAATAGATCTAGAGGGAATCAAGCCTAGCTTGGAGTCCGGATCTGTCGAGTTCTTGGTAATTCCCTCTACATTCTTGTAATATTCATCATTGTTCGTGATACTATGAGTAGTACTTTATTCTATTCTATTATATCGAGACTTGACTTTGCTCTATTTGATTATGTTCTCAATTATATTGTTCTTAGTTTACTTTGATTATATGTTTAGCATAGTTGGACTAGAATTATGTTTATGCATAGGATCGTATAGCGCTTGCTCATTAGATCGATGGGTAAGTGGTAAATATTGTGTAGGCGTGGTGCCTAGATTGTATTTATCTGCGATTGCACCCTATTGGCCGGGTCGTGTGGTAGATCGCGGAAGTGACAGCCCGTTGAGTCCTTTGTATTCCATCCCCGTTGGTAGGTCTTAGTAGAACAACCTATTACATTAAAGTCATTGCTATGTCTTTTGTCTTCTCTGGTAATATCACTATGCATAGATGTAACCTTTTTCCGCCATGATTGCTAGATGTTCTTGCACTAATCATTGTATGCTTTGACCTTATAGTTAGAATAACATAGGATTATACCCTAGATCGTCCTAGTCCATGCTAGTGTTATAAGCTTAGAGTGCTAAGTTGAGATGGCTTATTACTATTATTTTATGTGGCTAAATGCTCTCATTTATCTTATGTCATTTATCATTCATTCCTATATTTTATGTGACACTTACCCCGTATGAGATGATCGATACGGACAAGGATAAGCTCTCCATTACGCATGTGCATTGCTCATCACTCATTATCCAGTGCATTCCCTTCCCGGTGGTAAAAATATAAATAACGATACCGGATACTCCTGGTTAAAATGCTACATCGGTATTATCTGTGCGCTTGCGGATCCCATATTTATTTCTAGTAGCAGTTGCATTATTTAGTACCAGCATTTTTGGCGCCATGTTGGGGATGACAACCTAACACTGAGTGGCGTTAGAAATGTCAACAAGCATTTTTGGCGCCGTTGCCGGGGAAGGTTGAAAGCCAATGGATAATGAGCATCACTGCACTAGATAATGTGATTGAGCTGTCTTTGTCATACTAACCCATCTCTGGATTACCCTTGTTTTGTCTACTTGTGTATCTTATGCAGGAGGTAATCAAGACAATTCTTTCGATAATTATATTGACAATCCGTAAGCTTTATTCAGGAAGGCCGAAGCAAGTTGAAGAAGACCAATCAATCATCATCATCATCAACTCAATTTGGAAGTTTGTCGAAGCGTAAAGTCAACCTTTCGTGCGAGACTTGACACCAGCGTTTGAAGCCATGGCGAACAAGTCACTCCGCGAGTTCTCGGCTCCAACTACGGACAACATTCGTATCGGATCACTGCGGACATCGAAGGAGCTTTTGAGCTCAAGCCCACTGATCAACATGGTGCAAGCAAGCCGCTTCGTGGGAAGGCCCATGAAGATGCTAGTGCTCATCTCCAACACTTTCTCGGAGATTTGTAGCACATTCACTATCAAGGATGTCCCCGGAGATGCTATACTACTTCGCCTCTTCCCATTCTCACTCTTGGGGAGAGCGAAAGGGTTCTACACCAATAAGGAGAAGAATCCTACGTGGGCACTATGTTCCACCAATTTCTTGGCGAAGTTCTTCCCCATGGGCAAAACAAATGCTCTTCGTGGGAAGATATCAAGCTTTCAAAGAACACCATGATGAGACTCGTCCCGAGAGCTTGGGAGCGCTTTCAAGATTACATCCTCGAGTGTCCTCATCATGGCATGGAGAATTGGCTGCTCATGCGGACATTCTACCATGGGCTCGCAACAAGACACGTGAGACGATGGATGCTTTGCGGAGGTGCATTCTTATCACTCACTATTCCTCAAGCTACAGCTCTTGTGGAGAAGATGGCATCCAACCAAGGTTGGAGTGAAGAAAGGACGCAGACCCGCAAGAGAGGTGGAGGAATGCATCAGCTGAAAGAGGTAGACATGCTGTCTGCCAAAATGGATCTGCTGATGAAGAGGCTCGATGAGAGAGTCCCAGAGAAGAAAGAAGTCATGCATATACATGATGCTCGCATGACATGTGAAGAGTGTGGAGAGACCGGGCACACAGTGCTAACCGCCCGTAGTCAAGGAGGATGTGAACTACCTCAATAACAACAACAATAATAATTACTACCATCCTCGCCAGAATCAAGGTTGGAATCAGCAGACAGAGGCCTAACTACTCGTGCAATTATTCGTGCAACTATCAAGGTAACAACTCCTCCTACAATAATTACAACCACCGCCTTTGAGAGAGTTAGTGCTTTGAATCAAGGCAAGATGATGGACAATCTGTCCAAGAAGCCGACATCAAATGACAAGGTCCTAGAGACACTCAAGAAGAATGGATGGCTTTTCCAATGCCATCAAGAGTCAGCTCGGCTTCAACAAGATACTTGAGTCGCAGTACAACGGCTTGTCAACCTTGCTCCCTCCACCGGTCAAGGTAAACCGGGCAGACAACCCGAAGAGCTCGAGACCGCAAATCTTGTTGATATATTCAATGTAGAAGATAGCCGAAGTGATCCATCGAATGGGTCATGGATTGACTCAACTCGCCAATCAAGAAGGGCGATCCAGGGAGACCATCATTCCGATCTCCATTGGAAGTACTAACTTTAATGAGGCAATCGACTTTGTGCAAGCATCAACATCATGCCAAGAGTGATATACGAGAAGCTATTCGATGCCCCTTAGCATACACAACCATGTGCTTACAAACTTGCGATCGGTCACTTCGTGTTCCTTTGGGAGTACTTGAAGACATATGTGTACGAGTAGGCAACTCGTATGTTCCAAAGACTTCGTGGTAGTGGATACGAGCGGTGATGAAAGGTCCCCTATTATTTTGGGACGACCATTCTTGAACACTGCTGGAGCCATCATGTATGCCAACACTCGCCAAGATCATCTTCAACATCAAGGGCAAGCGAGAAACCTTCTTCTTCAAGAACAGTAGTGCCGCAGTTCCACACCCTCATCAACAGAAGTGAGAAGAAGAAGAGTCCAGGCTAAGAAGAGCAAGAACAAGAATAAGAAGACCAAGAAGACGGAGACGATAAGGATGGTCACCGCGTCCACAAGGAGCATGACCACTTACTCAGTCCCCACGTCCGATCAAGAAGGATGACCCGTGTGTCCCAACCATTCAATGCTCCATCAACAAAGCTCTTTCAATAAAGGCATGCGTGACACCGGATCGGGCGTCAACATTATGGCCAAAGTAACTTATGAGTATCTATATGGCACTATGCCTTTGGAGCCTACCTATGCACAACATGCAGATGGCGATCGGACATTCCGCTTCGTCGAAGGAGAAGTGAAGGATGTCCTCATCCAGATAGATGACCATTATGTCCCTACAGACTTCCTAGTCATTGACATGGGAGATGACTACGATCCTCCAATCATCCTAGGAAGACCATTCCTAAACACCACCGAGCTATCATCTATATCGGGACAGAGAGATCCATTTCCACTTTCCCACCGAGAAGGTACGCCGCTACTTCAATAATAATTATATAATCACCGAGGAGCCCAAGAAGAACAGAACAAGGAGAAGGCAGCGCACCGTCGCGTAACAAGAAGAACATCACTAAAGATGGATGGGCGACTATGAGGAGAAGTATTCAGATATGAAGATCGGTACCGGAAGAAAAGAACATTGTAGAAGAACCCGAGAAGGTCTTGTCATCGAAGAGAACCAAGTGCCCCAAGAAGCTTCCTCCTCAAGGTCACCCTCTCCAACGAAGAAGGTGTGGAAGGTAAAAGCAAAATCGAATCAATTCCTACACACGAGGCGACGTCATCGGGGCGCCGGCCAATGCGCCCTTGAAAAATGAGCAAACATGACAAGTCCTGTTCGGAGGACTTAAAACCACCGAACGCCACGCCAAGAGGTAACTTGGTATTTATCGTAATTACTTTCTAGCATTGCATTTTTACCTTAGCATATTTATTTTCCTATTTGCATCTTAGTTGCATCTTTACCATCTCTCGCATTAGAAAAGAAAATAAAGATGTTGTGCATTCGCATCCAAAAATCGTCAAGCCCCATGTGAATAATCATTCACCGTGGTGGCACAAAAATAATTTCTCGGCATATTTATTTCCCCGTCTCGCATTCCTTAAATAATAAAAAGATAAAAATATTTCTTGTGATCCCGTTGGAGCAAGTCTAAGTTAAGAAAGTTCTAGACAACCAGGGCCTAGAGGTTTTATCACTAACGCTTAATCGTTCCACAAGCTTTGTTGTCTATTTGAGCTTCACAAAACATCAAGGATCATGAAGAGCTAACAGCGTAAGGACATCCAGTCCCCGTCGAGTGCTGCCCGCGAAAATTGAATCTTTGTCTCCAACAAAGAACTATCTACGACACTCCTGGAGGACTAGAACGTCTTCGATGCCCA
Organism: Themeda triandra; assembly: GCA_018135685.1. Lineage (NCBI taxonomy): Eukaryota > Viridiplantae > Streptophyta > Magnoliopsida > Poales > Poaceae > Themeda > Themeda triandra. Next base: position 38,010 of record JAENPR010000324.1, on the reverse strand, counting down.
GTCGGCAACATCGTGGACTATGTCAACATCCGGCCTTGGGAGAGCATCCCCCCGTGTACCAAGCTAAGTGTTTCCAACTTATCTATTTATGCTTTATTAGAGTGTGCTTTGATTAAAACAACTAAAAAAGATGCATAACCATAGAAACCCGTAAAGATTTCCTTATTTATCTTTTCTACTTTTGGAGAGCTCTTGCAATCTGTTTTTAAAAGTGATCCCTAGAATAAACTCTACATGGAGATGATGAATAGTTGCTCTGCCGTAATTCCTTTCAAGTACCTAGTTTTCAACCTTGCACTCTCCCGAGTTTTGGACACAACTGTTTAGATTTGAGATTTGCTCTGAACCTGAAACTTGTGGGTAGCGAACACTTGATCTAAGTCTAGGTGGTTGACGGGTATGATATGGGAAGGTTTTGAGCTGCTATCTATCTTGTTCCTAGAGATACTAGAGTTCTGGAGAATTTATCTTTGAAAATATTAAATTCCTGCATGATGAGTTTCTTTATGATGAGAGTTTAAATTCCTACCACAGCCATATATTCATGCTTACTAGATTAGGAAAACCCATCTGTTTAAATAGATCATATTGTAGGTTTGAGTGTAGACTTTATAGGCATTGAGTGTGGTTATGCTGTGGACCCATAAGGAATTAGTCACGCAGTTAAAGTCAATACTATGTGCTCTCCATCCATTGATCTATGCTACTTCTGTTCTCAGAAGTATGCACCCATTTTATAAATGTTATATTCATTCTGTGCTACTTCTGTTCCTCGAAGTACCACCCACATATAGATCCATATCCACCACATATTGTGCTATCTCTACCCTGGAGATACGCACTTATGCTACTCCTACACTGGGAGTACGCATCCATTCATTCATCCACATATACATACGCCATTCATTTCACATCATCCCGAAAAGGTACTATTCCTATCCTGGGAGTGAACATTTAGAAATAATCATCGTCGTTCCATTTGCCTACATCAAAGCTCCATCATTATCATTTCAAGTTATATACTCCCGTGCTAAAGTTTTATTTCCAGAGGATTGGTTGCTCTAAAAAAAAAAAAGAAAAAAAGAGAAAGAAAGAAAAAAAAAAGAAAAGAAAGAGTAGCCAAGTCTTTCCATTTAAGAAGTTTCAAGGTTTCCGAATAAAGGGAGTCATGTTATCCCCGAAGGAGCAAGTGTAGAAGTAGATGTTCACCAGTTGAGTACCCCTCATAATCATTTCCTTATCACCATCATCCTATCATCTTTTCATCCATTCCATTTCCTCATTCACATGCACATATGACTTTATTATTATTTTAGTTCCTATTGGATCCATGTCTTAACTGTGCAATATATGCAAGTGAGTTTGAGTGTCTCCCCACCTATGAGCTCCACATAAGCCTATTAGAAAGTAGGGTGAGAGAGAAAGGCACTTTCCACTATGCCTTAGTTCCACAAATACCACATATTCTTGAGAGAAGAGAGAAAAGGCATACACTACTCATGCCTTGGAGAGGATCCGTAAATACCACAAATGAGAGATCCGAAAGGTTCATACAAGGAACTCGAGTTTTATTTCAAAACCTTGCAAAAACTCCGGGATAATAGTTGATCAAAGAGCGAGAAACATGGCGCTTGACTTGACCGTTCTATCTTTCAACTACTCAAGACCCAAGTGACGGTTACAAGCCCCATGGTGAAAGGTAATATGAGTGAGTTTTGAGTCGGGATAGTTCACTCTAATCCGAGGAGAGTTCTTGTTTGAACGCATGTGTACTTGTGAGGAGTGAAAGTATTATAGCAACTCCCGATCCATCACTGAGTCTATCTTTGCTCGGGGACGAGCAAAAGGTAAGCTTGGGGAGTTTGTTGACGGTCGTTAAGTATCAATTTTATACCGTCAACGCAGCAAGAGAAAGGACTAATATGAGTTCACTGTTAGATATAGGGGTTACACCGACAAATTCCACGAGTTTTGGTGATTGTCTATTTCTGCGGGGGTTATCGAAAGAGAACCAAAGGAGGCCCACATGTCATGATTACATAGAGATAAAGACCGAACGGGTAAAATTGTATAATCTAGAAGACTCCAGAAGGCGACCCCTGAAGGCTGGGCCCCACCTGGGGTGGGCAGTCGGCCGACCCAAGGGGGAGTCGGCCGACTCCCCACTCCACCAATCGGGTGGAGTCTCGTGGATCCCGCCTCCACCGCCTTTGAGGATGAATAATTATCGTCCATTTAGGTCGGTTTGATCCGAGGGCCGTGGTTCATCCTAGGGGGCTATATATTGAGCCCCGGCCCCGGGTGAAACCCTAAGCTAATTCATTCAAGAGTTCATTCTCTCATCGAATTCGAGAAGCCCGAGCCACCATCTCAATTAGAGCTCCATAGTTTAGTAGCATAGCTACATAGGAATAGATCTAGAGGGAATCAAGCCTAGCTTGGAGTCCGGATCTGTCGGAGTTCTTGGTAATTCCCCTCTACATTCTTGTAATATTCATCATTGTTCGTGATACTATGAGTAGTACTTTATTCTATTCTATTATATCGAGACTTGACTTTGCTCTATTTGATTATGTTCTCAATTATATTGTTCTTAGTTTACTTTGATTATATGTTTAGCATAGTTGGACTAGAATTATGTTTATGCATAGGATCGTATAGCGCTTGCTCATTAGATCGATGGGTAAGTGGTAAATATTGTGTAGGCGTGGTGCCTAGATTGTATTTATCTCGCGATTGCACCCTATTGGCCGGGTCGTGTGGTAGATCGCGGAAGTGACAGTTCCGTTGAGTCCTTTGTATTCCATCCCCGTTGGTAGGTCTTAACATGGGATTATACCCACGTCACCTAAGAGGTGACATGGTGCTAAATGATCTTATGTCATTTATCATTTTCCTATATTTTATGAGCTTGATCGATACGAGCAATATATACTATCTTCACTCATTATCCAAGCATTCCCTTCCCGGTGGTAAAAATATAAATAACGATACCTCGGTTAAAATGCTACATCGGTATTATTATCGTGGGCCCATATTTATTTCGTCATTTTTAGCATGACAACCTAACGAGTGGCGTTAGAAATGTCAACCGGTTAGATTTTTAGAGAGGGATGAGGCTTTTTCTCTTTCACAACAAAGAGTTTAGTTCAAAACTAAGCTAAAGCAATGACCAAATACGAGTTTAGTTCAAAACTACCATGTGATGTGATGGCAGGCATCACACACTAACGTGGGCCCACGTCTCCGGATTGGGACCCTTTCAAATTTCTTTTTTCTTTTCAGGAGCATCATAAATCTTTTGATCAAAACCAAAGCGTCAACTAAGTGTAAAGCAAACTGGTCGGAAACACAAGATGGTCCTCCAGCACTGCTCGGACCATATGTCGAACGTGTGTCCGACCACTCGCTTCTCACTTGGATAAACAAGATGGTGTTTTTCCCTCAAGATCTATGATGCTCGGGGACTAGCTGTGGAGGTATAAACTCCATATACCCTCACGGCCTACTTTGGGCTAGCACAAGACGACTAGGCTGGCCCATCAAGCCCCAAGACCGATCGGCCCAGGCTGGTCGGACAGCCTAAAACAGGCAAGACTATCGAAGACCGACAAGGAGGACAGACCTAGCTGAGATAGGAAAGTTTAGACTTGCAAAGTATGTAAACTTAGTACCAGATAGGCTAGATCCGACTTGTAACCTTGCTCCCCATGATATATAAGGAGAGCAAGGACCCCCCGTTTAGGGACACGAAATCTGGCATAACGCACAGACTCGCACATCCACATCCATAATCGAAACAAAGAGCAGGACTAGGGTTTTACGCATCCTTGCGGCCTGAACCTGGGTAAAAGTCGTGTGATTGTTCTCTGTTTACATCTCGCTTGCAATCTCGTACGCCTTCCGCCAATCCATTACCGGTCAGGGCATACCCCTGGTCGGACTATCGCCGATATTTCGTCGACAGAGAGGGCTTCCCGGTTCCTTCCTTCCGCATTCTCCACCTTCTCGCTTCTCGCCGCCGCCGGTTGCGCTCTCGCTTCCAGCCCTAAGCACCGCCGCCGCTGTTGCCGTCGCACCTGTCTTGCAGCAACCAGGGATTCAAAGGGAGTGAGAGATATTGCTTGAGCGTGTGCGTCACCAGAGCCGCCGTCCTTCTCGCCTTGCGCCACCGCCGTGTTCTTGATCTCCATCGCCACCGCCGCCGCCGCCATGGGAAGGAAGCGCGGCCAGGGGTCCAGCCAAGCCGCTGGGGGCAGCAAGGCCGCCGGCAAAGGCGTCGCCGGCCAGGAAGCCTCCCAGGCCCCGCCACCACCGGAGATTCTCCCAGCGCTCCCGTGGTTGCGGTCGACGGTGAGGGAGGTGCACCTCCAGCGCCTTGTCGACGAGGGGCTGCTCCTCGCTAATCCGCCGGAGGGACCGCCGGAGTGGCGGGTGCCGGAGGAAGACGACCGCGAGCCCAACCCGCCGGACGGCTACGTGGTGAGCTTCATTAGGTTCCACCGGCGGGGCCTTGGGGCACGGCCGAGCCGCTTCATGCGGGTGCTCCCCCATCGTTTCGGGGTCGAGCTCCAGCATTTTAACCCAAATTCCATCTCGCACGCCGCTAGCTTTGTCGGCGTGTGCGAGGGGTATTTGGGAATGGCGCCACAGTGGGACTTCTTCATCCATATCTTCAAGGCGCAGCTCTTCACCATGGCGGTGAGGAACGAGGACGGCAAGGAGTGCGGCCGCTGTTATGTTCGAGCGGGCTCCTGCACGCTCGCCGTGAAGAGGAGGAATAACTGGCACCCCGGTACCCTAACTACAAACAACGCCGGGTGGGCCTCGGAGTGGTTCTACCTACGCAACGAGGGGGACCATTTCCCTAAGTACACCGGCAAGGTGGTGACCGCGCCCGACCACAATTGGGGCTACGGCCACCCCACGAAGTACCACTATCGCCTCGACCCCCTGACCGACGCCATGGACGTGCTCCGCAGCAAGCGGGTCGAGGAGGTTTTCTTCAACATCGCCCACATCCTCGCGGGATTTCACAATCGCCGGGTCCTCCCGCTCGTCGATCGCCCGCTGCGGTTGGACCAAATGACCGCCGACGCAGATCCTCTGGCCCTCGAGGCCAGTCGGATGTCGAGCGTGGCCCTCTCGGCCGATGTGGTCGCCGCGCGAGTATGCGAGGTGATCGAGGGGAGGAGCTTCGATGAGGACCAAGTCAACCTCTTCCCCATGCGCCCAGACGCCGATCTTCTCAGCCGGGTATGTCCCCTCGAGGCTCCTTGCTTGCTCGATTTTTGCTTTCCTCTTGCTCCATCCCCATTTTGCTGAGACCCCGATGAAGGAGGACGCGCCCGACCATGAGGTGAGACGCCTCGACTCTGACAAGAAACATTCAGCAAACCTCTCAAAAAAGGAGGAGAGGGCGCAAAAGGCAGCCGCGCTGGAAGAGAAGCAGAAGCGCAAGGCCAGGCGCCGCCGGGAGAGGAGATGCGCCTGAGAGCGGACCCAACTGACTGGAGCCCCGGTTTGGAGTCAAGTGAGGATGATGAGGAGGACGACGAGGAGGAGGACGATGAGGCGACCGACAGCGACGACGCCATCGCTGCTCGAGCCCTGACGCTTCCTCGATCTCATGTGCAGGAGGAGCCCCTGGCGCAACCCCATCTCGAGCTGCGCGGGGATTCGTCACTAGCTCGAGTTGGCCGGCGGGAGGAGTCGTCTCACCGTTCTGACCAAGGTGCTCGAGCGCCGTCTCCGTCGCGGTGGGAGTCTTCCTCCCGTCAATCGTCATCAACATCGGGCACGCGCACCCGGCAGCAGAGGGCTGCAGATGCGCGCACATCTATATCTGCTCAGGGCGTCGAGCACCCTGATGGCGCCGGGCTCCCTCCGGCGACCGCCGGCCTGGGCAGACGCCGACGCGTCGGGCGCCGGAGCCCGTGAGAGACCCGTCCAGGGACCCGGCCAAGGAGCCGGTCGGGGCGGGCGAGACCGATGACGGCGCAAAGCCCCCGAGCCGCTCCACCGACGCCACCATGGCTCGGGAGCCCCCGAGTGGCTCGAGCAACACCGCCGTGGCTCGAAAGCCCCCCGAGCGGTTCGAGTGAGTCGAGGGCGGTTGCCAACCCCGCGGGTGGTTCGAGCGGCACCACCATAGCTACAAAGTAAGTCTCCCGACCGAACCCCTTCTCATCATCTTTTTTATTTTGTTTTGGACTTTCTGTCGTCATCGTCCTCCATTTTTCCCTTTCCTTTAGGGTCAAGCACGCCCCGTCGTTGCTCCCTCCCATCCTGCCTTCAAAGAAGCTGAAAGTCGCAGGAAGGTTGAGCGGAACCTCATCCGCCTCAAGTGGTGTGACCCTTCCTCCTACTGCTCCGATCTGGTTGGCGCAAGCCAAGGAAGCGATCGAGCGCGGGAAGCTGACGGCGGCTACGTCTTGTGCAGGTGCCGGGGCCGTGACCGTGGCAGCGGGGGAGAAAGCCACCACCACCGCTACCACCCCGTCAATCACCCCGCTCGAGACGTCGTCGGCGGCGGCCGCGCAAGGCGAAGCAGCGGCCGGCCCCAAGGAAGTAGTTACCGCGGCGATGGGGACCGAGGCCACCACCACCAATTTGCAGGCGAGGGCCGGGATGGAGCATCACCCGATCACTCTCGAGGATGAGAGCTCGAGCCCAGGCTCCCGCGATCGGGCCCCCGGCAGCTCGTCCAAGGCGTGGCCCAAGGGCCTGCGTCAGCTCGAGGATGAGTGTAAGGAGAAGGGCGAGGAGGAGGTTAGCTCCACGGTCACCGAGCGGCCGGCGGACGATGCGGAGATGCTGGAGGTGAGCCAGGCGCCAGGGCAGATGCCAGCTCCCCCTAAAGATGCTGTGCTCAACCCTTCTGCTGATCAACAGGCCGAGGTCCCGTCGGCGCAGCCCACCGAGCAGGTGGAGGTCCATGCCGTGGCACAGGAGGAATCGCAGGAGGAGCCGCTCTCCACCGCGCGGGAGAGGGCACACGAGGAGCAACCTTCCGCCACGCGGGAGGAGGTGCCGGAGGAGCAACCCACTGCCGCACGGGAGGAGGAGCATCACGCTGGCGCGCAAGGGGAGTATAACACCCTGGTTTTCAAAAGAGAACCAAAGGCCGTCATATGTGTGCCCAGGAAGTCCACACATATAACATAGAATGGAAATATCAGTAACAATGTACTAAAAATAACGATAATATACTTAATAACACTTACAAACATCAGCTAACGCGGAACGAATTGTGGAACTCCTCTTCAGGCACCATCTTCATAGGGACAGTTGACTGGGGGCTCCGTACGCCAAGCAACTCGGATGTCTCAATGCCTTTGTCCTTCTACGTACACCTTGCTAGCAAACTATAGCAAGGTGAGTCCATGTTGAACTCAACAAGTACAGGCGGAAAGTAATATGATATGCATGGCTTGAACAAGGTAAAGCTCAAAAGTATAACTGTGGCAGCACTTTTAGTAAGAGGTGTATTTTAATTAGCAACCTACTACTAATCAACTTGGTATAAAAGCCCAACCCTTAATTATGGTTCAAGTAGAATTAAGAGTTGATTAACATCATCATTATATTATATAGATCATAACATGATCACCAAATTAGCGAGATCGCTATCTCAGAGAACACAGGATGGCAATCCTGATAAAACCCGAGGTAGCAACCTCCATAAACTTCTCCATCATCAAAGATCCATGAGGTCCATTTGCTAATCCAGAGGGCGCTGGGCCGCTCATACCGAGAGCACGGACGATATATCGATTGATCAAACTCTGCGCAGAGGTGTACACTTTCCCTCCAGGTCGTGATTCCCATTTGCCCGGGGTCATGACTCCCCAAACACACTTCCAAGGTGAGTAGGCAGGGTCTCACTACGAGGCTGTTCACAGGTCATAGGTAGTGGTAGCCCGATCAGCAATGTCCCAAGCACATGAGAGACGTCCTCGCACACGCCGCTCCACTGCGGTTCATCCAGAACCCTCATGCTTCGAACTTGGGATCACCCTTCTCACCATAGCTATGGCACCCGTCGGCAAGTTACCAACCTACCTATGATGGCTCCCGATACTTTGCCAAGCCAGAGCCATATAGCCTGGAGTCGTACGGAATGTCCCAGTTGAACCGTCTAGGAACCAATCCTTAAGGAGAGCAGACACGGATGCCCCCATCGCTATGAGTCTCCACACTAGCATCCGCATCTCTCTTGCTTCACCAACAAATGATGCATCCCGCATCATCAAACATCTCCACCATGGCCGCAGCCATTACCATCAGCTTTACTTATGAAGCAGCATTTTAATAATACATCATTAATGAGTAGGTAAGGAGCACTAGCAGACCTATATTCTATCTATAAACCCCCCATGGGTGATAATATGGATAGTAGTGGCTAGTATGTCCTTAGGTTTGATGTATTAACACATGCATGCAATTAGTATGAAAGTTCATAGGTTCAATATGATCAAAGGGTGCCTGCACTTGCCTTAAATCCAAAGTCTAGTTGTTCCAGAGTTTCCAACTCTTCTATCTTCTGGTCTCCAACTCCGGCTGCACTTGTCGATCCTCAGCTTCCGATCTTCAGCACTTGTCCACTGCTCTTCTTCTACTCGCAACAAGCAAGCAACACAAACAAACAATACTAAGAACAGGCATTTAAACAAAAGAAATGCTAAAGAAAGAGTGAACTAAATGATAGGGCTCGAAGCTATGATCTCGAGAGCGTAAGAATGACTAACCGAGGAGCTATTGTTAAGAGGGCACAACTAACGAGGTTACTTTAGGCTAATCGCATTTGGAAAAGAGCATCAATAGGTCACTAAACAAACTTAGTCCTAGGTTGCATTTTGAAGAGCATTAAACGAGGATATCATCACTGCTAATGCGTAGCTTACGTCGAGACGATTCCAACGAGTCCAAGATCGCCTAAAACAGAGCTATAACGGAGAAGTTATGGCTAAAACAAGATCAGGGGCTAATCTGCAGAAAACAGGACCTAAGTCTAATTACTTTTGAACTGCGCTGGACTAAACAGAGATTAGGGATAACTACAGGGGCTTTTCTGTAAAATGGTCAGGGCTGACCGCAGCTTGACCAGGTTGACCTGGTCGACGCTTGCGTGGCGCTGACGTGGCGATGACGTGGCTGCCACATTGGCAGATGGCAGGGCCGGGTTGACTCTGGTTGACCGGGCGGTCAACAGCTGATCTGAGCCGTCCGGCTCAGATCCGGCGGCTGCGGATGGCCGAGCGGGGTGGGTCGCCGGAACAGCGGCCTGGGCGGCGGCGACTCGCCGGAGGCTCGCCGGCGTTGGCCGGATCGGCTCTCTGGGGCACGGCGGCCTAAGCGGAGGGAACGGGGAGGACGGGAGCGACCTCGCAGAGCTGAAGCGATGCTTCACGGTGGCGGAGACGGGCCGGGGGTGGCCGCGGCACGCGGCGGCGCCATGGCCGGCGGGCAGAGCTTGGCGGGAACGCGGCTTCGCGACGCGGCGGGTCTGCGCGAGTGCGCGAACACGTAGCGCAGGCAGAGGCGAGCGCGATGCGCGTCACGGCGGCGACGGCAAGAGGCGGGACGCGGTGAACCGGGGCGACGCGGAGGCGAGCGGCGGCGCGGCTTTGGCGAGGTGGCGCGGCGCGAAGACGTGACGAGAGGGGCCACCGAGTGTACTATCGCGTCCCTCGTGGCGAGGCGAATCTCGTCCGGCGGCTCACCTCGGTGGAAACGGCGGCGAAGGCGAGCTTGCTGGCGGCGATGGCGGCGGCGGCTATGGCGGCTGCGACCTCAAGCTAGGGTTTCGTGGATTCGCGAAACGGAGGTGGCGGCGGGCTAGGGTTGCGAAGGGGAGCGCGGCGCGCTGGGGCAAGGCCTTTATAGGCAGCGGGCAACCTCGGTTCGCGCACCCGAGGCGGATCGGGCGGCGGCGCTGTCCTCCACGTGATGCGGGAGCCGGGGGAGGCGGCTGACGCGTGGCTTGCTCGGGTTTTAGAAATTATTTTTCACACACAATCACCACAACACAAGACACACCACACAAGCACACTTCGATTAACTTTATAAAAGTTTTATAAAACCACATTTTCCTTATTTTGTAATGACAATAAATGAATCAAATCTTGGTTAATTTTAGGAAAATTAATAAATCCTTTATTTTATTTAGTGTTTTCTGATAACAACCTAAACACAAATTTTAGGATGTTATAGGGAGACGGCGCCGTCCCAGGAACTCCCTTTGGTGGTGCATCAGGCGCCGCCGCAGCTGCTGCAGTTGGGGGAAGTGCTCGTGCCTCGTCTCGTGCCCAATTCAACAACGGGCGAGGTGGAGTATACCACCGTGTCCCAGGCTGATTGCTGGGAGGAAGTGCAACGGAAAGTCAAGGCGGGCGAGGTGATCGATCGCCACATGAGCACGCTTGGCTTCCTGCCCGCCATCCACGTGTGGCAGAGGGCGTCGTCGTCGTCCAGCCAGGCCCAGATTGCGCCTCTGGGGCCTCCGCCTCCCCCGATCCCTACGTTGGCAAGCCGGATGGCGGAGGCGGGTGCTGACCCGGAGTCGGTGCAGAAGGTCCGCGACGCCGTCCTCCAGAAGTTGCAAGAGGAGTACCCAACGTGGGGAGGGCCTCCGCTGATGCTCTAGAGCCTGGTCGATCCTGAGGCTCCCCCGTCGTGATGAACAACCATCATGAGCTCGAGGTCGAGGTGGAGTCCGAGGAGTATCGGTGCTGGCTCGAGAGCTCCCTGCGGTTTGCGCTGAAGGTCGTCTCTGAGGAGATGCCCCGGCTATCCGCGGTAAGTATTCTCGAGGCTGGTTCACTTCTCTTGTTATTCAGCTTGCCATGATTGGTGCGGTTCTAACTTTCCTTCCTGTGGCCCAGTCGGCACGGAGTCAATCTCATGCCAAGTCTGCCCATCTCCACGCTATCCATGGGAGCGAGGAGGAGGTTCGGCGACTTGTGCGCCTGGGGTATAATGCCGAGGTGGAGCAGCACCGGGCCGCCCGGTTTCTTCGAGAGGCCAATGCCACGCTAGCCGCCGCCAAGGAGGACGCTCAGGCGGCTAGGGACGAGCACGCCCGAGCCGAGCGGGAGGTCGAGACGGTTCGACAGGAGAACGAGCGGCTGAAGGAAATTGCCGCTCAGCTCAAAGAAGCCACGGCCACGGTGACCACGGGTTTCAAGGACAAGGCCCAGCTTGTTGAGCAGCTCGAGAAGGAGAAGGCCGCCGCCGAGACATATATAAAGGACCTACAGACGGCCGTCTCGCGAGAGACTGCTCTGAAGGTGGAGGAGAAGAGGCTAGCGGATGATCTACAGGCTGAGGCAGCCAATCTCCACCAGACGGTGACGGAGAAAGAATTTGCCATCCAAGGCGCCGGCAAGGCTCTCGAGGAGATACGGGTGGAGAAGGTCGATCTCAGCCGCGCGCTCAAGGGGAAGCAGACTGAGCTCTCCAGCGCACTCGAGCACGAGCAGGGGTTGTTGACCCGCTGTACAGGTGAGTACTCGAGCCGCTCTGTTTGTTCTTGCCTTTCTTCTCTTGGAGTCTTCTTCGCTAACTTGGATTTCTCCCTTCAGCGCTCGAGGCTGACCTATCCACGATGCGCGCGGCTCTCCAAGTTGCCCAGGCCGATCTATCCACAGTGCGCGCGGACCTCCAGCTCGCCCAGAGGACGTTGGACACCGAGGTTGTTGCCAAGGCTCAGATTACCGGCGCCATCGACACCCTCAGTGAGCGCTGGGGGTTCGAGCCCATGGTGGACGTTGAGGGGCCGGACGCTGGCCGCGGCTATGCCGCCCGCGTCTTCGCCTTTGGCCTCTCCCTGCGGGACCGTATCCGGGACGCCCTCGTCTACGCCACGCACCAGAGCCTTGCTATCTTTTACTCCGGCTTCGACCTCTCGAGGGCGGACGCTCAGGCCGGGATGGAGGCCGTCTCTGGCGGCTTCACCTATGCTAGGGAGAGCAGGAAGGGGCCGTGAATCCGAGGCATGAGCAACTCCTCGTCGACACCGAGGAACCTGGAGCGCGGCTGGCCCAGAGCTTCGAGCCTTTCGTTCTTCCTCCCGCTATGCAGTAGTTGTTATTGTCACCGGCCTGCGAGCCGAGATTTGGGCAGGACGGCCCTTGTAAGAAAAAAAATACTTGATCGTGAAGTGGCCTATGTGGCTTTTTGGATGTTACGTTTATGCACCCTTTTTAGCTTCTTTATTATACTCGATGCTTTTTATCCTTTGCCTGGATTTGCTCCCTTTTTTGGGTAAGTGTGGGCGTCGCGCTCGAACTATCTTCGAGGGGAGATGAGTTATGGCACCATAGCTCGGAAGCATAGGAGACTTTATGCTCGACCATCCCTGCTCTAAGGGCTCGAGGCGACACTTGTACTTATCTTTTTCGAGAGAGCGTTCGAGGCAGAAAGGAGAGAGAGCGTGGCGAGCACTATTTTGAAAAAAAAACTAGAGGTGTTTTTCCGAGGACTTCAGGGGGGTCCTCCCCCTGGTCTAGCCCCCGAGGGGGCTTGACTTTGTAAAGACAAAGTCGAGCCCACCTTGCATATGGATGAAAAAGTAAGACGCTAAGAGCCTTTATTCATTCATACTGGTAGTACATTATGTGAAAAAATGTACAAGGCATGGAGGCCTAAGGGAAAAAATGACGTAGTTGTTCAATGTTCCACGCGTTGGTGAGGATCGAGCCGTCCTCATCAGCTAACTTGTAGGTCCCTGGCTTCAACACCTCGACCACGATGAATGGGCCTTCCCAAGGAGGAGTGAGCTTGTGGCGCCCCTTGTTGTCTTGGCGTCGATGGAGTACAAGGTCGCCGACCTCGAAGGCTCTCTTGCGCACGTTCTTCTCGTGGTATTGTCGCAACTTCTGCTGGTAGCGTGCGGAGTGTAGGAGCACCATATCTCGAGTCTCTTCGACCTGGTCGACAGCGTTGGCTAGCCTCTCATCATTGGTCTGCTCGTTGTAGGCCTTGAGTCGAGGGGATCCGTATTCGAGGTCAGTGGTGAAAGCTCCGGTTTGGTTTTGGTAATTAATGACACTCAATGTTGCTAATGCTTTTCTCTAAGTGTGGTTAGACACATAGCAACATGACGGTGGATGATGGAGCACGGCGATCACGGTGATGAACATGGTGAATGTGAAGTGATCGAGCTCCGACGGAGGCCCATGGAGATCAAGGTGAAGGTATACTTGATAGGGCTTTCTGGTTTAGTGGTCGAGACACTTAGCGAGTGTGACCACATTTAGGATCGATAACCGGCTATCAAGAGGGGTTTCCTCGGTTCATTCGCGGTCCTAAGTGCCTCTAGTTGTGACTTTGCATGATTCATGAGAGGCTAACTAGAGATCTAACTCTTGCGTGACATTTCATGGATGAAATACTAACTCCAAGGCTTGAGATTGGATCAACACTTGGTGGAGTTAGTGCACAAGGCAAGGGAATTGATATGGATCAAATTGGAGCAAGTTTGGCGCATGAAATGACGATCATAAGGCGCCGGACGCAGGTGGCACGGGCGCCGGACTCGACGGTGACTCGTCCGGCAGCGTGGGGCTTTGGTGCGCGCGTGGCTAGGCCACCGTTGCGAGCGCCGGACTCGGAGGTGGCGCGTCCGGCGATGGCCGGACGCCGACCAGAAACTTCTAGAGCCGGGGCGCGCTAGCAGTCGCTCGGCCGGACGCGGGCCGGACGCACGCAGGACGCGGGTGCCGGACTCGGTTGGTGTACTGTTGAGCGTCCGACGATCGGTAGCACGTGGCGCTTTCAAACTTCAACGGTCGGCTCGCGACGACGGCAGAGGAGCGCCAGACGCGTCCGGCGGTTCCTGGAGGACGCGTCCGGCGCGTTCTGAAGCTCCAGCCCGAGGGCAACGGCTCTATTTCGACCTTGGGTCTATAAATAGAGGGTTGGCCAGTTGTGGGAGGTCTCTTGGCCATTTTCACATACTTGTGCTTCCTTTGAGCTAGAGAGACACTCCCCCACTCATCTCTTTCATTCTTGAGCATCTCTTGTGAGATTTGAGTGGCAAGACAAGTGATTTGCATTGAGATTTGCATCTAGAGGCACTTGTTCTTCGAGTGGGCTGCGGATTCTTGTTACTCTTTGGTGATTCCCGTCACCGTAGACGGTTTGGAGCAGCGGGTGGTGGTTGAGCTCGAGTCGGTGATTGTTCGAGGCCACACCGGGTTCTTGTGAGGGGTTCTTGATCCTTCCCCGCGGGAGTTCACGAAAGGATACTCTAGTGGATTGCTCGTGGCTTGTGGATCCTTGTCTTGTGTGGAGATTGTGGCTCCCCATTGGGGTCTTTGGCACCGAGCCAATTGAGCGGGCAACTCACCAAGCAAGTGCATCGCCACAATGAGGACTAGCTTGCCGGGAAGCAAGTGAACCTCGGTAAAAAATTATTGTGTTGATTTGTGATTGCCGAGGCTTCGACCTCCTTGTTCTTGTGCTTGAGCTTCCTAGGTGATTGGCAACTACACCGGTGATTGGCCATCTTCTACTCTTCGCGGTGGTATAAACTTCCATCACTTCCTTACTTTCCGCAAAGTAGAATTGCTTGTTGTGGTCGGTCGGGAACCACTCTTTGAGTAGTTTAAATCCCGTGGGTAGAACTACTTGTTGTGGTCGGTCGGGAACCACTCATTGTGTAGAGTAAATCCCGTGGGTAGAATTGCTTGGTTGGTTTCGATGAACCGACATTGTGTACTTTGATCACCGTTGTTGTGTGTGCAATTGATTTGAGTAGCCTTGCTTGGTAGGACGGCTTGCATAGAGTAGTCGAAGCATTTGCTTTGCACATTTGCCGCCTTGCTATCTAATTGAGTTGTCTAGTATTCTTGCTAGGAATTTTATTAGGCTATTCAGCCCCCCTCTAGCCATTGTGACCTTTCAAGTGGGGAGGACGGCCTCCGACCCGTAGACTAGAAAAAATGGAGTGAACCCCGTGGCACGACTCTTAGTTGTCCGTAGACTCCATAGAACCGATGGGAGTTCGGCCGCCCACTTCTTGCCGTGCTTGTTGAGGCGGTCGAAGATCCTCGGCTTCAACCCTTGCAGGATCATGCCGTTGGCACGCTCGACTTGGCCGTTCGTTCGAGGATGGGCGACTGCGGACCAATTCACACGGATGTGGTGTTGATCACAGAAGTCCAGGAACTTTTTGCCCGTGAACTGAGTGTCGTTGTCCGTGATGATGACATTAGGGACCCCGAAGCGGTGGATGATGTCGGTGAAGAACTCGACCGCTTGCTCCGAGCGGATGTTAGTGATGGGCTTGGCCTCGATCCACTTGGTGAATTTGTCGATGGCAACGATCAAGTGGGTGTAGCCTCCCGTCGTTTTCTTGAGGGGTCCGACCAGGTCGAGCCCCCAGACCACGAATGGCCATGTGAGGGGGATCATTTGGAGCGCATGCGCTGGGAGGTGAGTTTGCTTGGCGTAGAACTGGCACCCTTCACACGCTCGAACGAGCTCGATGGCGTCAGCGGTTGCCGTGGGCCAGTAGAAGCCTCGACAGAAGGCGTTCCCGACCAGGGTCCTTGGTGCAGCATGGTGGCCACAAGCCCCCGAGTGCATATCCTTAAGTAATTTCCTGCCCTCTTCGATTGAGATGCATCGCTAGAGTATGCCAGTGGGACTGCGGCGGTAGAGCTACCAGTCGTCTCTGTAAAGAACGTATGTTTTGGCTCGATGAGCCAGGCGCCTTGCTTCTGTTCGATCCTCTGGCAACTCCCCTCGAATCAGGTATTCGAGGAAGGGCGCACGTCAATCCGTGGATGGGCTCGACGATCCATCGATCTCCATGACCTCAGCCCCTGTCGATGGGGGTTCGGTCATAGGAGTGGGCTCGACAGCTGGTCCTGCTCCAGCCCCCGACTCCCACTTCACAGATGGCTTGTGCAGATCTCTCGAAAAGACGTCTGGGGGGACCGGGGCTCGAGATGACGCAATCTTGGCGAGCTCGTCTGCAGCTTCATTGAATCGTCGAGGAACGTGGTTGAGCTCGAGACCATGAAAGTTTACTTCTAACTTGCGCACCTCGTTGCAATACGCTTCCATCTTTTCATCATGGTAGCTTGAGGCCTTCATCACTTGGTCGATGACAAGCTGTGAGTCGCCTCGAGCGTCGAGGCGTCGAACCCCGAGCTCGATAGCGATACGCAATCCAGTCACGAGCGCTTCGTACTCTGCCATGTTATTGGAGGCCGCGAAGTGGATCCGCACCACGTAGCGCATATGTACTCCGAGAGGCGAAATAAAGAGTAGGCCCGCGCCTGCTCCTATTTTCATGAGTGACCCATCGAAATACATAGTCCATAGCTCGGCTTGAATTGGTGCTGGAGGGAGTTGGACGTCGGTCCACTCGGCAACAAAATCAGCCAACACCTGAGACTTGATAGCTTTTTGTGGAGCATATGTGATGGTCTCGCCCATGAGCTCGACCGACCACTTAGCTATTCGACCCACGACTTCCCGGTTCTGAATGATCTCCCCGAGTGGGAACGATGATACTACGGTCACCGGGTGGCTAAGAAAGTAGTGCTGGAGTTTTCGACGTGTGAGCACGATCGCGTAGAGCCACTGAACGGGGAGCGCGTGCCCCTCTTCCTGCCTCTCGACCACTATGACTGCACTGACCACCTGAGTGGTTGCGGAAATGTAGAGGAGGAGTGGCTCGGCTGGTTTGTCTAGTCGAGCTGGTCGAGGTGGCACGAGCACTGGAGGGGAGGTGAGCATGCTTTTCAGCCTCGAGAGGGCTTCCTCCGCCTCGGGTGTTCATGCAAAGTGCTCGGATTTCTTGAGGAGTCGGTATAAAGGCAAGGCTTTTTCTCCCGTGCGTGAAATGAATCAGGCGAGGGCGGCTAAACACCCTGTGATTTTTTGCACCCCCTTCAGGTCTCGAATCGGCCCCATTCTCATGATGGCCGTGACCTTCTCGGGATTGGCCTCGATTCCGCGCTGGGAGACGATGTAACCTAGCAGCATGCCTCGAGGCACGCCAAAGACACACTTTTCGGGGTTCAATTTAATGTTCTTGGCCCGGAGGCACCCGAACGTTAATTTGAGGTCCTCGACAAGGTTCTCTACTTTTCTCGTCTTGACAAAGATATCATCGACGTACGCCTCGACCGTTTCCCCTATGTGCTTGCAAAAAACGTGAAGCATGCAGCGCTGGTACGTTGCCCCGGCATTTCGAAGACCGAAAGGCATCGTGACATAACAGTACATGCCCACAGGAGTGATGAATGAAGTCGCGAGCTGGTCGGACTCCTTCATTTTTATTTGGTGATAGCCAGAATAAGCGTCGAGAAAGGAAAGTACTTCACAACCCGCAGTGGAATCAACAATTTGATCTATTCGAGGTAGAGAAAATGGAACTTTGGGACATGCTTTATTTAAACTAGTGTAGTCTACACACATCCTCATTTTCCAATTCTTTTCTCTACTAGTACAGATTAGCTAACCACTCGGGTGATGTACCTCCTTGATGAATCCGGCCTTCTCGAGCTTCTCGACCTCCTCGCGGATGATCCTGCGCTTCTCCTCATCGAAGCGGTGCAGGCGTTGCTTGACGGGTCTCGAACCGGGATGGATCTCCAAGGCGTGCTCGGCGACATCCCTCGGTATGCCAGGCATGTCCGAGGGACTCCACGCAAACATATCAGCGTTTGCGCGGAGAAAGTCGATGAGCACAGCTTCCTATGCGCTGTCAAGGGAGGCGCTGATGATTAGCGTCTTCTCGCCCGAGGATCTCGGATCGAGCGGGATCTTCTTGGTGTCCTCGGCGGGCTCGAAATTTCCGGCCTGCCGCTTGGGCGCTGGGGCGGCGGCCTCGGCCGCAAGGCAGTCGAGTGTCTTGGCTAGCTCCTTGGACGCGGTCAGGGACTCCCCGTACTCGACGCGCTCCTTGTCACAGGAGTATGCGTGCTCGTATGTGGAGTCGACGGTGATGACCCCCTTTGGCCCCGGCATCTTGAGCTTGAGGTAGGCGTAGTTGGGGATCGCCATGAACTGGGCGTAGCACGGACGGCCTAGGACCGCGTGGTAGGTCCCCTTGAAACCAGGCACGTCGAAGGTGAGGACCTCTCTGTGGAAGTTCAAGCGTGTGCCAAAGTAGACAGGGAGGTCGATGTGGCCGATCGTGAGCGCCTTCTTGCCGGGGACGACGCCGTGGAAGCCCCCGACGCTCGGCTTGAGCTGCGCCCTCGTAATGCCGAGCAGCGTGAGGGTTTCCATGTAGATGATGTTGAGGCTGCTGCCTCCGTCCATGAGGACCTTGGTGAAGCGGGCGTCGAGGATGATCGGGTCGACGACGAGGGGGTACGCACCCGGGTTGGTGACGTGGTCCGGATGATCATCACGGTCGAACGTGATGGGAGCATCTGACCAGTCGAGGAACTATGGCGTGGCGGGCTTCACCAAGAAGACTTCCCTGCACTCCTGTTTCCGCTCTTGACGCATCATCTGGGTCGTAGGGCCGCCATAGATCATGAAGCAGTTAGCAATGGGTGGGAACCCATTGTCGTCATTGTCGTTGGCCCGATCGTCGCCGCCCTTATCCTTATTGTCTTCGTCCCTGCCAATACCGAGCCTCTTGAAGTAGCCTCGAAGCATACGGCAGTTCTCGAGGGTATGCTTGGCTGGCTCTTTATGGTACGGGCATGGCTCTTTCATCATCTTATCGAAAATGGCCCCATCTGGAGGGGGTCGAGGCTTCTTGCGCTCGGCCGCAGCGACCTCGTCTTCCACGACCACGCGCTTGCCTTGCTGATTACCTTTCTTCTTCTTCCCATTCTTCTTCTAGCCCTTGCTCGAGCCCTCCCCGTCGCCGGGGGGCGGCTTTGGCTTGCTTCCGTCTCCGCCAAAGAATGCTCCCACGGCCTCGTCACCGGCGGCGTAGTCGGCGATGACGTCCATGAGCTCGTCGACTGTCTTAGGGCGGTTGCGTCCGAGCTCCCGCACAAGCTCCTTGCACGTGGTGCCTGATACGAACGCCAAGATGACGTCGTGGTCGGGGATGTGTGGCAACTCGGTGTGCAATTTGGAGAAGCGTCGAGCAAAGTCTCGAAGAGACTCCTCGGAATGATGTTTGCAACTTCGGAGATCCCACGAGTTGCCAGGTCGAATGTAGGTGCCTATGAAGTTCCTCTCGAAGATCTGAACCAGATCGGTCCAGTCGTAGATCAGATTGGGGGGAAGCTCCTCGAGCCACCGTCGAGCGGTGTCAGAGAGAAACAGAGGGAGCTGGCGTATGATCGCCTTATCCTCTCGAGCCCCTCCCAGCTAGTAGGCCAGCCGGAAGTCGGCCAGCCAGAGCTCTGGCTTGGTCTCCCCGTTATACTTGACCACGCTCGTAGGGGGTCGAAACGGGTTGGGCAACGGCGTGTTGCGGATGGCTCGACTGAAGACTCGAGGGCCCGGCGGCTCGGGAGCCTGCCGGTCCTCGTCGCTGTCGTAACGCCCTCCTCGATGGGCGTTGTAGCCGCGTTCCTCAGCGCCCGCGGCCTTGCGTCGTCGGTTGTCGTTGATATCGTGGCGCGCATCTTGAGGCTCACGGTTGTCGAGGATGCGGTTGCGGACGGGGGCCCTACCACCTCGAGGGGGTGCCTCTTGGTGGACCGAGCCCTCTTACCGTGGTGGGTTGGCCGGTCGTTCCGAGGCCGCCTCGCGTCGCCTCGAGGCCGAGCTTTCGGCTTGCTGGGCAGCCGCGACTTGGAGGAGCCCTTGGACCTCGTCTCATATCCGCAACGCTTGCGGGTTCGAGGGCGCAGGCATGTCTCGTAGCAGCATGGCTGCTGCGAGAACGTTCTGGCTCACTCGGGGGAAGCGGGCTGGCTCGACCGGTGCTTCTGGCCATCCGTCGTTGACGATCCCGTGCCTTTCCTCGAGCGCCGAGAGCTCAAGGTGGAGGAGGCTGGTTCTGCTCCAGGGCACGTTTGAGCATGTCCAAGTTTGCGCATTCCGCATTCATCTTGGCCTCGATCTCCCAGAGCTGAGCCCACTGTGCCGCTCGAGCATCATCTTCAGGATGTGGGCGCGCTTGTTCTTACGGTGGCTCCTCTCGTGGTGGAATCACCTGCAAGGCCGCTGCCGTCGGCGTCCCGGCCGGCCGGTTGGCAGCGGCAGCGGCGTCGTCTCTGGTCTCTGAGTCCGTCAGGACTTCATCCTCAAGATGAAAGCACTCACGTGCCGGGTCATAGCACCCTGAGTCTGAGTTGTCGGAGTCCGGGTTGGCGCCTGACGGTGTCCAGGGCCTTCTCGTGCTCTGCTCCTCGACCCAGCGGTGCATGTTCCGACCGTGGCGCTACGTCGTGGACCAGGTGCTCTGTCAAATCCATGGTCCACCGACGCCGGCCATACGATCTCCAAGTTCATGGCGGCACGCAGGAGGGGGCCAGGGCTCTCCTCTTGCGACCCCATTGTGGACTGGATTTCGTTGGCGTACGTGGTGGCGGCGTTGGTGAGCCCAAACGGAAGCCCGCGGTGAGCTCGGTAGAGCCCGTGCGGTAAGTAGTTGGGCGACGTCGGCCGCGCGCGCACTCGAGGTGCCACGCCGGGCTCTCTCGGTGAACGCATGGCGAACGTGAAGCCGGGATCCGCCTCAAGAGCTGTCTGCCTACGTGCCACCCCCTGTCGTGCGCTCGGCACCCCGGTTTAGGGTGTGCCATGGCGTGCGACCGGGGATGGCACGTGAGCAATGGGCTCGGGGCCCTGTGTGAGCGGGCGGTGAAGCTTGATAATGGGGTCCTCCCTAAGCTAGTCTTGAGGCGGTGGTGGTGGATAGTGGATGTGCATCAGATCCACCAAGCTATGCAGCATGGTGGCAGCTTCTCCCTGATTCTCTTGAATGGTGCTTAGTGTCTGGGAGGTGTTTTGGTTCCACTGGTGCTGGTCATTCCACCTCTGATCATGGCGATTCAGAGTAGCGGTGGTGTTGTGCTGGAATGCTAGCTGTTCATCATAGTGCTGCTGGGTGAAAATTAATCCGGTGGCATCGGAGTGGCGACGTGGCTCAAAGTCATGGTGGGGTTCTTCTTCTTCAACAGTTGTACCAAAGGGGTCACAAGAGTATCTTGGTGGCTGTGAGGGTCCTGCGTCTGATGGTCCTAGCTCTGATGTTCCTGGGGTGGTGTATGGTGGGTAGAAACCATAGAATGGTTGATGTGGCTGGCTCTATGGTGGGTACACCCATGAGTTTAGTGAGTGGTGATGAGGTACATCCCACTCATTGAAACTGGCATGTGCTGGTTCTTCTTAGGCGGTTTTGGCACCACGCCAAACGGGTTCACGATTTCCTGTCACCCTCTCCGAGCGGACTCTTCGGGGTGCTCTCTCATTCACTGGTTCTGCCTGCAACTCAACATGATATTCTTGCACATGATACAATGCCAGTTCCGGGTTAGGTAACCGGATCGCGGCATTTCCATACTTTGCATACAAAACACCCTTCACCTTTTTCAGCAAGTGACCTTGGACAAAAGTGTAGTAGTCATAAAATTCTCTATGAAGCTCAATGTACTCAAAAGTGGCTCCCTCTAACAATTTCAAGCTTGTGGCAATGCGAGTGATGAGTGAACAAACGCGTACTCTCCCTACTTTGTAAGAGGGGACAGTCATCCAGTGGTTTACCAAGAGGTGGACAGGAGACACTTTCTTCTTCTTGACAGCTGCATACATCAGCTGCAAGTCGGCTATTCTGATCTTACTTTCATCATCTCGGGGAAAAAAGGTTGCTCCTATCCATCGATGCAAAAATCTAAGCGTAGGATGTTCTATGTCTGCGGTGCGGTGCGCTAGGTGATAAGGTCCTCTAGCAATGCAACTCCAAAACCTATGTGTGTCAAAATCACCTAGTGCTGCATTTAAGTCTATGACGGCATCTTGAGGGAAACCTAGGAGGTCACTAAGGTTTCTCCATGAGACAGAATATTCCAGAGCAAACATTCTAAAATAAACCCCATTTTCTGTGAGTCGGAGGGTGCTAAGGAATTCTATGGTCAAGAGCCTGATCCCTTTCTCAGTGAGGTTTGCAAATGAAGTCCAACCAACTAGCGGAAAAATTGTGTCAAATTCATGAGCCATACCTGTCTCTAGCAGAAGTGTCGGATCGATGACTGGCGTGTGGGTGAAGTGCTTGTTCTTGAGCTTCTTGTATATCTCCTTCTCCTGGGCGGTCCTCAGGACGAGGTCGGATGTTCTCATGAGAACTCTTTGAGATGTTGGTGGTGCTGCAGGTGCTGCTGGTGGTGGGTCAACACTCATGTCGGAACCAGCCACCGAGTTCTGGCGAGAAGAACTCCTTGTCCTGATGTTCTTGATGGTTCCAGTGATCCCCTTGAAGACGCCCTTCATCCTGCAATTTGCTCAATAGAAACAAAAACAAACACTAGTGGAGAGAAAGATTAGCACAAGGTTAGTGGTTAGCTGTCCAAGGTCAGCGGTCCAGGGGTTAGTCATTCTTCATGACAAAGTTTCTCAACTTCAGGTCTTGATTTCGACAGAACCTCCCCTCAATTTTAGATTGTCTTTAACCTATTTGGACAGCATCTCCACTAATTTTATGATGATCTACTCAGCACTATCCCCTTCCTTCACTTGCTGCTAAACCCTTGCTCACTCTCTAATTTTCTACTCACTTGTTCTCTCTTCCTATTCTTCTCCTCTTCTCTCTAGCTCTCTCCGAAAAACTCGAAGTCGAGAGCGGTGGTTTGGCTGAAATTCGGAGTGTGGGTGGTGCAAGGAAGCCATGGGAGGAGGCCTATTTATAGAGGAGGTGAGGAGGCGGGCTCCTCAATGGTGGGGGCGGCCGCCCACCCAGGGTGGCCATCCTGGCTGCCCCTTCACATGCCATTGCGTGATCTTTTGTCCATCCAGAAATTTTTGTCGGTTGGGTGGAATTGGAGGTGGAAAAGAGAGGATAGTGGAGGTGAGTGGAAGTGGATGAAATAATGTGATGGGATGTATGTGAGGTGTAGTCTATGACATGTGGGACCCATGGTGAGGGGCCCACCAAGCACTAAATGCCATGATAAATTTATAAACAATGCAGAAATTTAAATGAAGGTAAACTAATTTAAATGCATGAAATGATAGATTTTTGTGCCACCATGATAAAATATTTTCGACGGGTTGTCACACACCGTAAAATTATTTATATGGGGCACAGAATTTTTTATAATGCAATGCTAGTAATAAACATGTCTAAGAAGATTATAAGAGATGCAATTTTAAAATGCGGATAAATACCGAGTTACCTTCCGGCGAGGATTCGGATTTTTAAAGTCCTCCGAATTGGACTTCCCAAATTATTTATTCCGCGATGTTCCCGCAGATGCATCCTCTCGTCTCGGTGGTTGTACTTGTCTCGATCTTCTTCTACCATCTTCGCGGATTTGTTGAGCTCTTGTTTTGACTTGAATGCGAATTGCTCTTCTTGCCCATTTATAGTGAACTTGATTTCTCCCTTCCCGACATCAATGTGTGCATTGGCGACGCTCAAGAAGGGTCTTCCAAGGATGGGTGACACCTTTGAGTCTGGATGCATATCAAGTACTACAAAGTCTACTGGCACGAAGAACTCTCTTATCTTGACTGGAATGTTTTCAGCAATGCCCAATGGATAGCGAACCGATTGGTCGGCTAGTTGTAGACACATTGATGTTGGCTCAAGTGCAGTGTGGTTGAGCTTGTAGTAGACTGCTGCAGGCATCACACTGACACTTGCTCCAAGATCACAGAGTGCATTATTGAAATATTGATCTCCAATTATGCAGTCGATAGTGGGACATCCCGGATCTTTCTTCTTTTCTCGGTAGTTGGTTGAGGATGGCCGCACTACATTCTTCGGTTAGCTTGATCACTTCATTGGATGGCGTGGTCTCTTCTTGTTAAGAATATCTCTTATGTACTTGGCATAAGTGGGGACCTCGTATGGCATCCACAGAGGTATATTGACATATAACTTTTGAATTACCTCCACGAACTTACCAAACTGCTCATCTGTCTGTTGTGGTCCTCTCTTCCTCCGAGGAAACGGTAAGTAGTTTGTATCTCGAAAATTTTCTCATTTCCTGGTCTTGTATAGGCTCTCGTGCTGGTTTCTGTACTGATTCTTGTGGTAATACTTCTAACTCAGGTTGATAGTCTTCTTCTTCTGCCACTGGTGGTAGCACGGATGGCCTTTTTGCTCCTTTTGGATAGGGAGGATCTCTGGTGGAACTCCCTCTTCTTGTAGTAATAGATCTTACCTGCTCAGGGTTAGTGGCAACAGGCAATGCAACGGCCAACTTTGCTAACCTTTCTTCTATCTTTTTATTGAACTCTAGCTGATCATTAATGGCAGAGGAGAAACTATCCATTTTAGTACTTAAATTTTCCAAGGTTTTGTCATTAGCAGCAAGCCTATCCTCCATAGATGAGTTGATCTTGGACTGTTGTAGAACCAACTCTCTTAAAGTAGGTTGCTTTGCATAATTACCTGACTGTGTACCTTGGTTAATTGATGGTTGCACCCAATGTGGAACCTTTCTCACGGGAGGACTTGAATTCTCGCTTATATGTTGCTTCAATTGCCCTTTGATCTTCCTTGTACTTGGCCCTCGGTCGAGCCGAGCTGGAGTAAGGTATCCATCTTGGTTGATAATGCATTTACTTCTTCAATTGCTTCTTCACTCCGGGTGGCAATCTTGAATGTTGTCTTGGGACCAGCTTTGATTATCTCGCTATCTTCTCCATAAGTCTCTTAGCTCTCCCAAGAGTGAGTGATAAAAATGATCCTTCCGCAGTTGCATCTAGGTGCTCACGCGTCTTCGGAGTTAATCCATGATAGAAACCTTGCATGAGTAACCATTCTTCCATTCCATGATGGGGACAATCTTGGATGTATCCTTGCAAACGCTCCCATGCTTCTGACATGGTCTTCGTCTTCTGCTATTGGAAGTTGGTAATCTTTCCTCTTAAGGCATTGGTTTTGCCTATTGGGAAGAATTTTGGTAGAAAGGCCTTGGAACACTTTGCCCATGTATTGATATCTTCTTTATTTGCATAGAACCATTGCTTCGCTCTTCCCACTAGTGAGAATGGAAAGAGACAAAGAAGTATGATGTCTTCTTTAACTCCATCTATGGCGATGGTGTTTCCAATTTCCATGAAGTCTTGTAAATGTGTACTTGCATCTTCATGTACCTTTCCACCGAATTGGATAGCTTGCACCATGTTGATGAGACTTGGCTTGAGCTCGAACTCAACATTAGTTGTGTCCAATGTTTGGACCCGCTGCGGATGTTCTCTACTCTTGGAGAAGAGAACTCCAAACAGGTCTTCTCACCATCCGAATTGGTGATGAGCTTCCTTCTTGATTGATCCGACTCGATGATCGAGAGTTTGAATGAATCGATTCAATCCCGCTAATACCCCGTATAAAATATAAACAAAGAAAAACAACAGGGTGAACTCCGCCAAAGTAGAGGTGACTAGTGACAATCACTCATTTTCTAAGTATCTCGCTTAAGCAATTTTTCACTAAAAGTTTATTCCTTCCCCGGCAACGGCGCCAAAAATGCTTGTTGACACCTCTAACACCACTCACGCTAAGTTGTCATCCCTAGCATGGCGCCGAAGTGTTGGTATAGAAACCGCTCCTCTAGTCAAGAAAATATGGGATCCGCAAGCGAACGATAATACACCATCGTAGCATTTTACCGGAAGTATTCCGGTATCGTAATTTATATTTAGCTCAAGGGAAAGAACTAAGGACTTAAACAATGAGATAAACTTGCTAAACACGACTACTTATGAGTGATTGATTACACTGTCACATACTTTGGTAGAGGGGTAAACCATGATAAATAAGGGAATATAAAGTAATAAGCTCAGGGTATAAATCACACAGAGATTAGATATAGACTACTCAACATAAGGTAGGTTGACATCTGATTAGCACAAGAAATAGAAATCCTATGTAGGTTCTAATCTACTAAGTCATTCATCTACTCTAACTCTACACTATCATATACAGCACAAAAGACTCTTCATCTATGTATAAGGATCATTGCTATAACAAGCCAAGACATAGCGGACTTACTACGCAACTTTGGTTCTCCGTTAGACCTACCAACGGGGATGGAGTATAGAGGACTCAATGGAACCGTCACTTCCACGATCTACCACATGACCCGGCCAATATGGTGCATTTGCAGGTAAATGGCATCTAAGCACCATGCTCACATGAAATCTACCACCTAACCCTCTCGCGAAGAGAGCTAAGCGCTTTGCAAACATATACATAAACTTATTATCGATCATAACCATATCAAATATAGAACTAGAATAAACTAGGAACATAATAAATTGAAACATAATGATATTTAGAATAAAGTCACAAGAATGGATACAAGATAATACCAAATTCGATGATGAAGATCCGGAATTCCGAGCACAGCGCCCGATTCTTCCTCTATCTAGTCTAAACCTATGTAGAACTTGAACAACTAGAGTAGCTATTCTAATTCTCTCGGTGGAGAGATCTCTCTAAACCCCGGCTTTGCCGATGGCTACCTCCGAATAATGAATTCTTGAATGAATTAGGGTTTCACCCGAGGGGGAGGGGCCCCGAATATATAGCCCCCAAGGAACCACAGCCATCGGATCAAACCGACCTAAATGGACGATAATTATTGCTCCTCAAGGTCGGTGGAGGCAGGATCCGCGAGACTCCACCAGATTGGTGGAGGTGGAGAGGCGGCCGCCCCACACCCAGAGTCGGCCGCCCCCTGTCAATGATAGGTGGGGCTCCGCTTCCAGGGGTTGCCTTCCCGAGTCTTCCAGATTGTTCTTTTTTACCCGTTCGGTCTTTCTCTCTATGTAATCCTGACATGTGGGCCTCTTTGGATGTTTTCCTGATAATCCCCTGTAAAAACACATATTCACCAAAACTTGTGGAATTTGTCAGTTTAAACCCTAAGTCTATGGTGGTGAACAGATTATGTCCCTCTTTCTCTCTCTGGTTGACATGTAAAATTGATCATTAACAACCGTCAACAGTGCCGGTGTCGCCTGCGCCTTGGCGATGAGCCGTGGTGGCGAGGCCGACGCGCGACTCCACCGGCGCGTGGAGGTGAAGAGCGTCCCCCGCTTGGTTCTCCGATTGAGAGCGAGCCATGTCATAGCCCGTACCGAGCGACACGAACCGCAGCTCCCAAACCGATCACCGTGGCGAACGGGAGCGATGAGGTGGGAGATGCCATCCGTAAAATGGCGGGAAATCGGGTGAAACATGCAAGACTCTACCCGCGCGCCAACCGTCGGTGTTTCGTACCGGGGGTGTCACACCAACAAGTAAATTTCTAAGCGTGCTCCCTAATCCGGATGGTGATGCAAGAAGAACACAAGGATTTATCCCGGTTTGGGCAAAGAAGGCCCTACGTCCAAATGGGGGGAGGGAAGATCTTGTATTATCTTGCACCTAAGTGCTTGTACGGGGGTGAATACAAGTGAGTTCTGTGACTTAGCATGTGGGAATGTGTGTGCGTTATGAGTGTGTGAACCTTGCCTTATGCTAGGCCCTGGCGTCCCCTTTTATAGGCCAAGGGGAGGCTCAGAGTTACACTGTGCTTAGGGCGATCGTGGGCGTGACGTCGAGGTACGGACGTCCTGTCGAGTCGTCCAGACTGTGGATGCTTCCTTTGATCCGGTTCGAGCCTGTGGATTCACGCTTCAACCCGGTTCGAGCCTGTAGCAGCGTGGGCAATGATGTTTTGCCGGTCCTTGCCTGACGCGGGCTAGCGTAATCAAGGTGTGGGCGATGATGGCATGCCCGTGAACCCCGTCGAGTGGTCGTCGAGGTGGGATGGACAGGTCGCTGCATGCCCCGTACACCGGTCATGTCCGCCATCATTCCTCGAGCGGCTAGAGACCGCCTCGAGGGGTCGGGGTCCCGAGCGATGGTACTGAGCAACGGGTTTAGTGGTACGGAGAGTTGACGATGGCATTTTGAGGGGGTGCCGTACGTGGCACAGTGCACGGCGTGGTGTCACAGTGGCGCCTGCCATCCTCGAATCCTGGGCATGGGCAGCGTAATGGTGGAAGCGACTGGTGTACTTTCCACTGTTACGAGCCCTGTAGCCATGGAGTTAGATGGGGTTGGTGTACTGCGACACTGTTTCGAGCCCTGTAGTCACGTGGGCGTCCAGAAAAAGTACTCCTGGAAGGCGGGTTCGAGCGGTTGCTCGCTCGAGCGGTTCTCGTCACTGTCTCGAGCGGTCGTTCGCTCGAGCAGTTTCTGTCACTTTCCTCGAGCGGGCATGCGGGTGTGTGTCAAGACGGCTGGCTTTGCAGTTTGGCTGTGGGCCTGTTCGTGGGCCGGCCCAATACGAGGCATGGGTGAGAATAGGATATTTCTTTAGCTATTTTTGGGGTTTAGGAGAGGGCAAAGCAGGGTTTGCTTACCTCTAAACCTCTAGGTTTAGGACCCCCTAATCTAGGTACCCGACAGATATGGTACTTCATATCATTGAAATAAGCCTTAGTGCTATGCAGGGGTAAGATAAATGGTAATTTGAGGATAGTGGACACACACTTGGCCTTCACTCAAAGATAAAGAGAAATAAGGAATAAAAAAATGGAAAGAATAAAGAACAAATCTACTTGGAGCCGGTTGGTCATATACAAACTAAGCATAGAAAAGCTAAGTCACATGTTATACGGGGCTAGAGACAAGTCGAGCCTAGAGTAACAAGTGGAGACCCCGCAGCCTCGGTCCGCCCCGATAGAGGCATTTGTGAACTCCTACACGACATACGGACGTGGGGATTACGAGGGACGGACAGGCCGTCACCACCGCCGCCTACCCTCAACCATGGCATGCCGTCATATTTGAAGGCCCTCTCGTATCCGGACACCACGCCCGCATACTAGAGAACTACCTATGCTCCCCCAGGACTCCCACCCTACGGATGGACGAGCTAGAACATAGGCAAACCCGAAAGAACATCGAATCGTTACTTCATTCTCATCGTGGACTCTAATTCTATAGAACATATGAACGATGAAGAACAGGGATGAACATGCTATGAACTGATCATATGAACTATGCTCTAGTTCATATGTATCAACATGAACATGATCAAGACTATGCTCTAGTTCATACACTAAGCAATATATAAAGTATAAGAACTTGAATAAGGAATAACACTCCACAGATGATTACCAAGATGTATCTCTTCTTCCTAGGAGACAAGCTCTCCTTGGTAGCTTTCCTAGCTCCAACACTACTAGCTCTAAGCTAAGGAACAAGTGGAGGTGAGGGAGAGAGAGACCAAATGAATGTGTGTGTGTGTGTGTAGAATGGATTTCTTCTCCCCTTTTATATCTTGGTCGTCGGTTCAGGGGGCAGATTTGGAAAGAACACCAAAGGCACCGCCCTCCTCTCGCCATCAATGTACCGACCTCCAAGCGGGCCGGTCCCACTGGGTCGGGGGTGGCGCGAGCGCGCCTGGGCGCGGCCGCGCCAGGGTGCCGCCGCCCCCTGACTGCCTTTGGGTGGTCGGTTGTGGAGTGGGCCTAGGCCATGCTGGTTTGGTGTTTCTGCCCAATCTGGTCCCGAGGTGGCCCTTCTCCACTTTGGGTTGGTTTGGTGCTTTCCAGAAAGTGCCTTTTTGGTATTTAATCCCTGCACTTTTATATGATTCTTGCAATGACAGTATATTTCCTAGTGCACGTGGATTTGGGTTAGTTGCACATGTATATGCATATAGGAATATATAATTCACCCTTTTTCATGTCTAATTGGCGGTATAAAATCGTCGATAAGGACCGCCAACAAGATCCCCCAAGCTTACCCTTTACTCGTCCCAAGCAAAGCTCAGCCTGGTTGTTGATCAGGAGTTGCTACTATGCCGATCATGAGTCAAATGTACCAAGCGTATAAGCAAGATTTCTACCATAATTTGAATAAATCGGCATGATTGCTCACCCTGTTATTATCTCAAGACAAGTGGGGCTTTCCAGCTTTCTCGAGTCTTGGGAAATTGCAAGATAGAACAGATTCACAAGCGTTGCTTATCATCTACCCAAGATCAACCAAGTCTCCGGAGGTTTTGAAAGTTTTGTAAAGAAACTCAAGTTCCTCGAATGATTCTCTCAATCGCTCAAAAGTGTTTGTACCTCACAAAAGGCATTGTGCTTTTGCCATTCTTTCTAACCTACTACTATGGCTGAGAGTGGAGTTTTGGGTAAGTATGAAAGGTGGACATGCTTGGATCACAAAGAATTGGTGAAGGCAAGGAACGAACCGTCCGAAGATTAAGACCATACACTTTGATTGAGATTTGTGCAAGTGTGTGAGGGTGAATGATTCCTATCTCTAAATGTTTTTGGTACTCCAGGCACCATGACTCCTTTTTATTGGTGGAAGGGAATTTTGAGAGAGTATGGGCTTGAATTGGGAAAACTAAGATCTTTCTTTTCTTTCTTTTTTTTTCTCTTTTTTTTCTTTTCTTCTCTTCTTTCTTTCTTTTTTTTGAATGGGAGACTAGCCGGAATTCCCTTTTATCTACTTTGGAAACTTTATTGTTGCGCCTTGGCACACATTTTTTTTCAAGAGATGCTAATGCCCAATACTCTCTTTTAGGTATGATGAAAATTTTTGGCGGGAAGGAGTCATGATGAAAGAACGAGGAGTAGTTTTTGATGGATGATAGATGAGGGATGCACGATCCTCAGTGTAAGGGTTGGCATGCTTTATTTGAAGAAGATGCACAACTCTAGGGTCAAGAGTTGGCGTTTTTGGTGGATTGGATGAAAAGTTAGGTTGCGCAACTCGCAGTGTACGGGTCGGCAAATTTATTTGGTGGGTGCAAGTGAATCTCAATCGTGAGTGTAAGACCATAATCTTGTGGAGGTTACAGACTTCTAGTGATCAAGCAGCATATGACAACTGGTTTTTGTATGAGATTGACAGCTACATCATATGGCCTTGGTAGGTATTTCAAAATCACTGAGAAACTTTTGTTTTGATAATTTTGAAAATAAAACTCCGGAAGTCAGGATTTCACTCGGACGAGTCATAGCGTTGCTCGTGGCACTATATCATACCCGGCAATAACTTAGACAAGATCTAGCCTATGCAACCCACTAAGCTCAAGTTTTTAGGGATGAGACAAATTAGCCAAAAAACTCAAACTTTAGAGAAAGCCTTGATTATAAACAAGGTACAAGCGAGTCACGAGACAAAGCAACTTTTTATCATTTCAATAAGGGTAGAATTAAATATCTCTATGACACATATATATAGGAAATGACGAAGCATTTTTTTTATATGTGTAAGTGTTAGTAAAGTATATACCTCTTATTGGGGTTCCTCCCCCAAGCTTGCTTGGAAACGGGGCCCCTTTTAAAAATTTTATTCTGAGGTAACAAATTATTTTATTTTATATTGAGTCTGTCGTCAGGACTTCCTTATGATTGAGGACCGTCCTGCAAGGGTTAGCTCATAGCATACTACCAATATTCCTACTAGCAATCTATTTCAATGATCAACAAAAGTTGACCAAGGTAGACTAGCAACCTAAGCACCATGCTCAAGCTACAAGTCTATGGAACATGCTAAGCTTAAACATGTTCCAAAACATCAAACTAAGCGGAAAATGGGATAGCAAGATAGAACTTTATTTGATAGACTATAAATTAGATGAATAGATAAAATACTATAAAAAGATAACTTACCGATTATCCCGTCGGTCGTGGCTCACAGCTTTATAGTTCGTGAAGCGAGACTTTTCTCCCCGCTCATTTTGAGCTTGATGATGAGGCATCCGTCTCGGAGAAATAGACGGGGAGGCCTGCTTAGGTTTCCACACCATTTTCGTTCTTGGTGGTGTGGTGACAATTGGTGAGGATGGTGGTTGATCGTCCTCTTTCGGAGGTGTGGCAGTTTTGTCCACCTTCAACACCTTTGTCTCCTCCTTGGGGACCAGTTTTGGTGCCCTAGAGGTTCTGAGTGGAATTGGTTTTGCCTTGATTTCCACTCTTTCTTGGGCCGGAGCCTTGCCCTTGTTCTTCTCATTGGGTTGCGCAGGAACGACCTTCGATTTTGTTTCTTCTGTAGGAGCCTTCTTTCTTCCTTTCTTAGGAGCTCTTTGCTCCTTCTTTTCTTTTTGTTTTGGCTCCCGCTCTTTCTTTTTCTTTTGTTTCGTTCCGGGTACCCTTTGCTTTTGGCGGCTCCGCCTGTTCCCAAATAATGTTGGGAATTCGATTCGCACCATGAGGTCGGATTTCAACTTCCGTGACCTCCCTCGTGGTTGGCTCATAATTGATGCGAATCATGTTGCACTCCTCCGTCTTCCGTGGCCGGAAGTGGAACTTCTCCTCACTCCCATTGATGTTGAACCGGATTTCTCCAGCTCCAACATCAATCTGTGCTCCAACGGTACTGAGGAATGGTCGTCCCAATATGAGCGGTGATTCTTTGGTGGCCTCCATGTCGAGTACCACGAAATCCACCGGGACGAAGTACCCTCTAATTTTCACACGAATGTCTTTAGCTATTCCCACTAGGTAGCGTAAGGAGGAGTTGGCTAATTGGAGTGTGATCGTTGTTGGTGATAGCCGTGTATAGTTCAGCTTGTCAAACACCGTCTTGGGCATGACACTGACGCTGGCACCAATCACAGAGTGCGTGGTCAAACTGCTTTCCTCCAATGGAGCAAGTGATAGTGGGGCATCCTGGGTCCTTCTTATTTTCTGGTAAGTGATTGAGGATTGCCGCACTGCATTCTTCTGTCAGTTTGACCACA
This sequence comes from Themeda triandra, assembly GCA_018135685.1. Taxonomy (NCBI): domain Eukaryota; kingdom Viridiplantae; phylum Streptophyta; class Magnoliopsida; order Poales; family Poaceae; genus Themeda; species Themeda triandra. Next base: position 5,200 of record JAENPR010000324.1, on the reverse strand, counting down.
GCTGTGGATGGCAATGGTCGCTTGTTGTTGATGATGTCTTTGATATATTTGGCGTAAGAAGGTACATGCAAGATGTCCATGAGCGGAACGCTCACATGTACTTTCTCGACCATCTCAACAAACTGAGCGAACTGATCATTCACAGCTTGCTTCCTGGTCCTCGTGCTGAATGGCAGATGTGTCATGTCTGGATAATCCAGGGTTGTCCCTGATTCTGCCTCGCCTTGAGGTTCAGAAGATGAAGGTTCTTCTTGTTGCGGCGCTGCTTGTTTCCTAGCTGCTTGTTTAGGATGGTGGATCACAAGTGGCCTTACCGCCTCTCGTGGTCACAGAATTAACATTTTCAAAAGTACTAGCAGCTTGATCCAATGTTTTACCATTGGGATCAACAGAACATCGAAGCAATTTGAGCTAACCGCCTTTCTATCATTTTGCTAAAGCTCAACCGATTCTTAACAACAGGTTAAACCTTCTATCTTGGTATCGATGCTCTCTAAGATTTTGTCATTGGCCAAGATCATTTTGGTAAGGTTTTCATTGATCTTAGCTTGGCCAAGGACTAAATCTTTGAGAGTAGGCTGATTCGAATTGTAATTGGAAGTGTAATTCGAATTACCTTGATATTGTGGACGGGACTGATTGTTCCATCCATTATTACCTCCTTGCTGTGGACAATACCCGTTATTGATGTAGGATGCCTCTTCACGGGTTTCAGGGCAATCGTTCCCCGAATGTCCATCATTGCCATACGACCTCGCACATTGTGCGAGATTCTATGGCTTTTAATGGTGCCGATGTGTCTCCGGCGGCTCTTTTGTCAAACTTTTGCAAGAGCGAGTCTATTTTTGAGGCAAGCGCCTCCGTCTCTTTCACGGGGTGCGTGCCTTTTTTGTTGCTTGGTTGGGGCCCTTTCTTCCCCCAAGCTTGATTTTCTACCATTTTGTTGATTAACGTCGTAGCGTTACCAACAAAGAGTGATAGAAATGCGCCTCCAGCTACAAAGATCGAGGTGCCCTTTTGACATGGGCATGAGCCCATTGTAAAAGTTTTGGAGCACCAGCCATTTCTCCATCCCATGATGAGGACAAGTTTAGGATGAAGCTTTGGAGCCTCTCCCAAGCTTCAGGAATGGGTTCCATCTGTGTTTGCTGGAAATTGGCAATTCTTCCCCTCAGGGCATTTGTTTTGCCCATGGGGAAGAACTTTGCGAGGAATGCCGTGGAGCATTTGCCCCATGTGCTCACAGCCTCTTTGTCCTTGTAAAGCCACTATTTCGCCTTCCCCACAAGGGAGAAGGGAAACAATGAGTCCGATGACGCGCCTTCAATGTCCTTGATGACGACAAAGGTCACAGCTCCAAGAAACGCCGTAAGTGAGCGTTAGCATCCTCATTGGGGGTCTCGCAAACAGAATCCCCGCACCATAGTGATCAGGCCAGTCCTGAGCTCAAAGTTCTTGTCCGCCATGTTGACAACGGGCCCAGTGGGCATGTTGGCAACAGCGGGGACGGAGAATTCGTGGAGAGTCTTCTGAGCCATTGGAATGGTTGCTGATGGTGCGGAAATGACCGGTTCGATTGCTGACGGAGTAGCAGAAGAAGGAGTAGCTCTAGGCTTCTTCTTTCTCGTGAGTGCCTCCGGATTTGGATGGAAATTGTCCGGGAGAAACCGATACACTATCCCGTTTTCACCCACAACAGAGAAAACATAAAAGTTAGCTCGCATAGACTCGGACTATTTCTAATGAAGTTATATCCATGCCATGCTAGATTATTTTAACCAATGCCTTCCCCAAAGAACGCGCTGAAAATGCTTGTAGGCATTTCTTAACGCAATCACTAGAATTGTTACATCCCAAAGGGTCACGCCAAGAAACGCCAGTGATAGTCATGTTCTAAAGATATTATCCGCAAGCGCACGGATCTATCATTGTAGCATTTCACCCTAAGTATGTCGGGGTATCGTTATTTATATTTTTCCAAAGGAAGGCATGGTACCTCTAGCACATGGATATGGTACTTCATCATTGAAATAAGCCTTAGTGCTATGCAAGGGTAAGATAAACGGTAATTTGAGGATAGTGGACACACACTTGGCCTTCACTCAAAGATAAAGAGAAATAAGGAATAAAAGAAATGGAAAGAATAAAGAATAAATCTACTGGAGCTGGTTGGTCATATACAGCTAAGCATAGAAAAGCTAAGTCACATGTTATACAGGGCTAGAGACAAGTCAGAGCCTAGAGTAACAGGGAGACCCCGCACTGGTCTCCGGCCCGATGAGGCATTTACGAACTCCTACACGACATGCGGACGGGATTACGAGGACGGATTGCATGTCACCACCCGCCGCCTTCCCCTCAACCGTGGCATGCCGTCATATTCGAAGGCCCTCTCGTAACCGGACAACACGCCCACATACTACGTAACTACCTATGCTCCCTGTGACTCCCACCCTACGGATGGACGAGCTAGAACATAGGCAAGCCCGAAAGAACATCGAATCACTTTCATTCTCATCGTGGACTCTAATTCTATAGAACATATGAACGATGAAGAACAAGGATGAACATGCTATGAACTGATCATACGAACTATGCTCTAGTTCATATGTATCAACATGAACATGATCAAGACTATGCTCTAGTTCATACACTAAGCAATATATAAAGTATAAGAACTTGAATAAGCAAGAACACTCCATAGATGATTACCAAGATGTATCTCTTCTTCCTAGGAGACAAGCTCTCCTTGGTAGCTTTCCTAGCTCTAACACTACTAGCTCTAAGCTAAGGAACAAGTGGAGGTGAGGGAGAGAGAGACCAAATGAATGTGTGTGTGTAGAATGGATTTCTTCTCCCCTTTTATATCTTGGTCAGGTCGGTTCAGGGGCAGATTTGGAAAGAACACTAGCGCACCGCCCTCCTCTGCCATCAATGTACCGACCTCCACTCCGGCCGGTCCCACTGGGTTGGGGTGGCGCGGCGCGCCCGCGCGGGCGCGCCGTGGTGCCGCCGCCCCCTGACCGCCTTCGGGTGGTCGGTTGTGGAGTGGGCCTGGGACGTGCTGGTTTGGTGTTTCGGCCCAATTTGGTCCCAAGGTGGCCCTACTCCACTTTGGGTTGGTTTGGCGATTTCCAGAAAGCGCCTTTTTCGTATTTAATCCCTGCACTTTTATATGATTCCTGCAATGACAGTATATTTCCTAGTGCACGTGGATTTGGGTTAGTTGCACATGTATATGCATATAGGAATATATAATTCAGTCTTTTTCATGTCTAATTGGCGGTATAAAATCGTCGATAAGACCGCCAACAAACTTCTCCTTCGCTGGGGTCTTATGTGTAAAAGATCCACCTAAGCAGACGCATCGAGCATGAGGGCAAATTCTCCCCGCCAAGCCCTAACCAAAAGTGTTGCGGGGCACGTGGTTTGGGATAGAAAAGTCGAGGACTGACCTGGTCGTGGTCAAAAATCGGTCCCACGCCGCACCTATGGTTTCATTTTCTAGTTGTCGGAAGTTGAGAATCTCTTGTCGCGGGAAGCGATTTGAGATATAGGGAAGAATGCGACGCAGTAAACCGGCCACGAAGTTCTTCCCAATCTCCATTTACCTTTCCTACGTTTTGGTCGTACCATTGTCTCGTCCTCTCATTGAGAGAGAAGGAAATAACTTCCAACGCAACGTTTCTTTCCGACATGCCACAAATGGTTAGGCATGCACGTTGCTCAAACTCCCTTAGGTGGTGATATGGATTTTCATAATCCAAACCTAAAAAGGCTTGGTCCCGAACCATGGCTATGAAGCCGTGGACGGAGCTCGTAACTCAGAAGCCGTGATTGGCTTCGAGGATTGTGGCGGTTCAACGAGCTCGCCCTTAGAGCCGACGGTTTGGCAATGGTTGGTAGCTCCATTTGTAAAAACAAAATAAAATAGAAGCAAAGGTAGAACAAGATACACGGGCAACTAGGTTCGGAGATAAACTTGACAACCGTTCCTCGGCAACGGCGCAGTAAATGCTTGTTGGTATTTCTTAGCGAAAGCAGTAAATTCGCAAGCGCACGGAAAGACCGTTGTAGCACTTCACCCGGTGATGAACAGGGGTATCGTAAACTTCACACGAAGAACGGTAAGGTCAGTTTAGGTCTTAGCTAGGTTGCCCGGAGGAGAAAGTAGATAACTCGGGGAAAATGAGGTTTTCTATAGGACGGATCCTTAGAGAAAGATAACTCAACCGCTATTCACTTGCTTCGGCACCGGATCACACCCGGTCCTGCCAAGTGATGCCGCTCGTAGCTCTACGTCGTACCCGGACGTGGGGATTACAAGGGACTAGACAGGGGTTGTCACCACCGCAAGCAAAGATAACTTTGCAAGAAGGAACGTACAAATAACGCACAAAGATAACTTTGCAACAAGGACACCGACGAACCCGTTAAGCAAATAACGACAAAGATAACTTTGCAAGAAGGAATGTACAAATAGATAAACATGAACCTCTTACTTCAAGCGTAAGAAGTCGCGAGGTACAAGTGAGGAGGAGCCGACAAATCCGGCACTCCACCCCGTGGAAGACTAGCCTCCGGAACACTCGAAAAGAGTTGCTCCGCTCTTGACCTCTCACTCCCCTACTTCTATTCTAGCTAGAAGCTAGGGTCTAAGGGCTCTACTCTTCCTCTAGTGTAAACTTGTGGAAGTGGAGAGGAGGAATGAGAATGAAGAATGAAAAGTGAATGTGTGAAATAAAAGAGAGAAGGGCTTTTATATGTGTAGATGGTCGGTTCCCGCGCGTCCAAATGACCAAAACACCCCCGCACCGCCCTCGGAGCATTGAATGCACCGCCTCCGGGAAAGGTGGGGCCCGGGTGGGCAAGCCGGGCCGGCGCGTCGCGCCAAGGGCGCGGCCGCGCCGGGTGTGCCGGACCCCGGCCACCGCCTTTGGTCAGCGGGCTGTCCTCGGGACTCCGGACTCGGCCCACGTGGTGTTCGTCACGTTGGAACGTCGGTTTGGCCTTTCCCTCATTTTCTCCTTTGTCTTGCTTTTGAGCCCATTTTATAATTCAAATATTTATTCTCTTTTCTCTAGTTTTTGGCCAAAATATATATTTCCATGAATGCTCCCCGCAAAACAAGTGTTCACCAAAACTATGGAATTTCATTAGTATAAATCTCCCTATCTAGGTGGTTTTTGGTGAACCATGA